>OY293415.1:25715321-26459071 GCA_958502065.1 Chrysolina americana | reverse complement strand
TTTGCTGCTTTAGCGGTAGGTAGGCCCTTCAAAACTGGTTCCAAAGCTGCTACCTTTACTATCCTGAGTAGCTCAGCATGTGTTCCTTTACTGGTGGTATATTCACTCCTGAAACACCAGTAGTTGTCACACTCATGTTCCAGTAAATGGCAGGGTGTCATCTACTGGTTAATGTGTATTGAACAACTCAATAATTTGTTTGCCATATTTACAGCCAAATACTTAATTTAATGTGCTTCAATTAGAAACACACATATCATCTCCACTAGATGGCACCCATGCCAACTACTGGAGCTTAGTATAAATTTTGTTCCAGTAGATAGCACCAAGTTTTTTTTTTTAAGTATACTAGGTTGTGGAACAAAACAGATTAAAATTGGTGATAAAATGTTAGACCATTACGTCAACTTCAGCATATTATTATAAAAACATTCGGTAATGAAATAAAATTCTAGCATAACCACTCACCTTCTTAAGAAATTCCACAGAAAAACTGTTATAAAAACATTCACACAGCAAAGCTGACAAAATATAAATCCACCATTTTAAAAAGAATAACCGGATGGTTTTATCACTCAACCATGAAAAACTAAAGGGTGTGAGGGGCGCTTAGTGCTTATTTTATTTTACAGAAACAAACATATAAGCTTATAATTTGACTTTGAAAGTTCAAGTGCCATGCAGTGGTACAGTGCCAATTACTGGTGCCATTACCTTATACAGTTTTTACTGTCCATATATTTATATATTTTTAATGATTCGATATTTAATAGTGTACAGGTAATTTTATCTTGTACGTCACAAATCATGAGAGTCACACACAAGTGAGATAGCAGCTGATATCTGCTACACTCATTTCAGTGACTTATCCATGTTTATTTGCCAATCAAATTTGAATACAAATTATTTATAAGTGATAGGTAAAATTTCTTCTTTTTTATTTTTAATCAAATCACTGTGAATTTTATATTTACTTGTGAATACTTGTGAATACTTTTTTATACAAATAAACATATTATTATTATTATGAATTTGAACATTTCGGAGCTATACCGAGTAAACCGGTATAATTATTGGATTCTTTGAATGAAAATGAATGCGAAGTATTAGACTATTTGGTAAAGTTATGCTCAACTAGAAAATGAAGTTTAAAATTTACTTTATCTCATGGTTTTTATAGGAGTTCATGAAAATATTTTAAAAAAGTTTAAATTCAAGAAATTGATATCAAAATCAATGATGGAATAATGATAATCGATAGCGACCAATATTTCACCCTTCTCACTCTCATCCACCTTCAATGTATGCCATTATAATAAATATCTGTCAGAGAACAGCTATTCCCCTGGCTTATACCGTAAAGGATGTTGAATTGAATCAAGCAGGTATTTGCAAGTGCTTCTTCCTATAATGAACAAGCAGAATTTTGGTTTGTATCGGGGATACCACCTGCAGACTAGTTTCGAGGTTGTTGCTTTTCCTCAGCGCACGCTACGTCAATGCAGACAGTTTTGTGGGTAAAGCCTTGGTTTATCGTAGTAAATAATACCTCAGAAAACTTTGAGCTCTGTAAACCCCTCTTGTTAACTTTTGAAAGGATTGACATTTTCCTTTGAATTTGTTTTTGTTAATATGATAGTTCGTAACCAGCTTTTTGACTATAAAAGACAATGCATTTTTTCGAAATGGTGTCAAGCCGCCAGAAAATAGCATAATTTCAGACAAAATCAAAAGACGTTTCTATTGAGGTATCACTCGACCCAAATGCCATTAAAAAAAATCTTTTAGAATGACGGAGCGACGGCATTTGAAAGACGAACATTTTACTGTAGTCAAAAAGCAACTTATGAACTGACATTTGAAAACATTCAAAGAATAATGTAAATCCGTTCAAAAGTTAACACCAGCAGTGTTCTTAGTTATTCTTGAAGGAAGAAAATTTGTATTTCGTGCAAAATATTTTTATTTTAAAAATTATAGCAGAGCGCTTTCGACTGTTGAGTCGTCATCGATGCGTACCTGCAAGTAAGTAATGATTGAGAAATTGAATTTGATAAAATGAAATTTTTTTGAAATTTGAAGGTTATGAAAATTTATAACATGTTATAACATTTTAATTTGGTCCATGGACATGATGTTTTTATATGGCTTCTTGTACACCTGACGAGTAAGTAACCTTACTTTTCATAACTTTCAAATTTCAAAAACTTTTCATTTTATCAAATTCAATTTCTCAATCATTACTTACTTGCAGGTATGCATTGATGATGACTTAACAGTCGAAAGCGCTCTGCTATAATTTTTGAAATAAAAATATTTTGCACGAAATACAAATTTTCTTCCTTCAAGTATATTGAAGCGTGCACACAGCTTGACAAATTCACTTCTTAGTTATTGTCCACCAGAAATACCTCCTTGGAAGATCGTCCCAATACATGCCATCTTGGATATTGGGATGTACAGAAAAAGAGACGTCAATCAAGCAATTGTTAAAGCAGAATTCAACAAAATTATTGACAGATATCTAGAAGATCAAGTTATATTCACAGATGGATCAAAGACTTTAGGAGGCTGTGGCTCAGCATTTACTACACTGGGAATATCACATTCGTAGGCATTACCAAACGAAACTTTTGTTTGTACTGCGGAGCGATACGCCTTTATACAAGCCTTACGGAATGCTGAATTTGGGAATGAATTGAGTCACATAATCTGTACTGATTCCAAGAGTTCGATTGAGACCCTGAGTAATCCATTCAGTAAAGATCCTCTGGTTCAAAGTATTTTCGTGATGCTAACTCTGCTTCAAATTATCGGTTACTACGGAATTGAAGGGAACAAACTAGCAGATTGAGCAGCTAGAGCAGCTGTGCAATCAGAAGTAGTAGAAGATATACCTGTTAGACCACACGACATAAAATGCCTTACCATTATAGACGAGATCGATAGTGATAACTAGACTACGAATGGCACACTCGTCTGACTACATTCATGCTCACAGAAGACAGACAACCTAGATGCAACTACTGTCGATGCAGGTTGACAGTGAAACACATTATCATGGACTGCCCTTAATATGATATACTGACACAAAGACTCGTACAGCCGAATGATATTCAAACGCACCTTTATTATTTCATTCAGTTCTATAATATCATAAGAATAGAAATTGAGAATTGAGTTTTGGTAATTTTTTGTGAGTTTTGAGCACCAGAAAACAACTCGCTATACAATTAGATTCTAAACCGTTGTTCAAAAGTACATCAATGTTTGTTTTATTTCGACGGAAAGTTAATCAAATATGAGTATAAATAAATTGGAATAATATTAGTGAACTATGCTAATTTTGTATTAATGGGTTTTACCAACTTTTAATTATTGATATTGATGATAGGGTTTTCGATTCATTGGCTAATGTGCTCCGGGGTTCATGTTTCTTATGAGTGGCAATGATATTGAGGCCAGAGCAGGCCATACCGTAGTTCTAGATGATTAATGAATCATTCATAGTTCTCCTGTTCTTTGGCGGTGAGGGTTTGTGAAATATTTGTTACCATAGCTTTTTCCCCAGCATTCCATCCGTTTGCTTTGGCAGCAGCTTCAAATTGTCGGCTGTAGTTTTATGTTTCTTTGAACTTCATCTAAGTCCAAACTAAAGTCCAGCATTGAATTTTTGTTGACCGTTCCTCTGGTGTGTGCAGTATCAATTTGCTTTTTCAACTTACTACTTAATTGTTTCCTTTATACTGCCGATTTCTGTCTCGATTCCGCCTTTCATTTCATCATGATGCGTTTCCTTAATTTTTGTCATCTCTTTCTCCATATCATCTTTAATTTTATCCATCTCTGTCTCAACGGTTTCTATTCTTTCTTCCAACCGATTCGCTACACTACAAACTTCTTCTTCCAAACTCTTTGAATTTTCTATAATTTTCTTGAAGTTCCTCTTTCAAACTGTTTGAATTTTCTTGATACTCTTCTTGGAGATCTTCTTTCAGACTATTCGAGTTTTCTAGAAGTTTTTATTTCAAGCTGACAGAGTTTCGTTAAAGTTTTTCAAGTTTATTTCTAATCGAGCTCAAATCAATTCCAGAAACTTCGAAACCCCCCCCCCTTCAATCAGTCCTTCTGAAAGTCTTTTCTGGAGTATGTCAGTCTATTCATTTCACACAAAAAAATTTCACCGGACTGCATTCAAGTATGTGAAGTTGTGTTTTACGATACAGTATGAAGTAAAAAAAATATCAATATCCTGCAGACACTTTTCACCACCGTATTCTACAAATTAAATGCGGAGAAAGGTCCATCGCACGCGAGTTTTGTTCGTTCCTTTTGTTAATTCGCTTCTTTTGTGGTTAAATGTTCAAGAAAAGACCCATCATCAGGTGCTTGTTTTCTATGATCGGTCACGTCTAGGTGTTATCCGATGCCACCAAAATCTAGCCGGGAAGAAAATATCCCAGTCAAAGGAAATAATCGACCACACCGAAATAAGTCTGTAATATTCAACCTCAATCTAAGAATGTCAAGATGATTATTGGTGAGTGCATGTCTAATTCTTAACTTGACAAAAACTTTCATTCAAGTCACGCAAGCGTCTCAGTGAGAACCCAAGCTGTCTGCTCGAACTTCTACTGGTTGTGAACATAAAAAGCACGCCACAGGCTCGGACCTGCTCAGTTCACCCAGCTATTGTTACAATAATTAAAAGATACATCCAAGCAATCACATTATAAAATATCACAAAGTGCGATATTATCATGTTGAGCAGAATGAAGCTCTGTATTTTATACTTTTCAACGCACATCGCTACTGTAAAATAAACTCGAAGTACCATCTGATTTGTGAGAGATTAAAATCATACGGTACTTCACTAAATGTTGAAAAATTTCTGAATATTTTATAATTTCTAAGTAACTGTGGAAGGAACAACTAAAGGTAGAAATTTAATTTTTCGAAAATTCCGAGTTATATAGGGTGTGGTCCAACGAAAATATTCCACTCGGATTTAATGGGAAATGGCCAATTATCTTTGAAAACGCTAAAACAAGTCGATTTTGAATTTTAGTGGGCACATGTCAGAAATAAATTCAATCACGCAACTTCATCCCCTTGACAGAAGCGGCTACTCCCTTGCGAATCATCATAGGGAACATTGAACGATTGATATTTTAAGAGATTGCCGTGAGGTAATTTTAAAAATCAGATAAATTTTCATTTTCAGTGTTGTAGAGAAGTAAGCGAGTTGGTCACCGAAATATCACAGATGAAATGATTTGCTTTTTCGTCTACTTTGTGTACACACCATCAACATTTCACGTATTTCGATTCTTTGTCTTGGATCTCAAAAGAGCTTGAACTTTATGAAGTCTGTAAATGTGATTACCATGTTCCGAACATTTTAATTTTTGATTTATGGTAATGCCCAAGTATGTATTAGACTTTATCAATTCCAAATATTCATGATTAAATCTAATATCGTGTCAACGGTTTTTCAGATATTTGGTTTCACCCATAATCATTTGTTTGGACTTATTCGGGTTTACAGGTTGCTTGTTTTACATTCATCCACTCTTCAATTTGCAACAGATTTTCTATAGCTGAGTCTAGACTAGTATCAGAAACATGTAAGATTATATGCATTATCAGTAAAAAGATGCATTTTGCAATGATCTAAATCTACTAGGAAAATTTCATTTATGAACATTGTGAATGAAAAATCAACACATACATACAAATATTCAAATGGTTATAAGATTTATGGAGTACCGCCAAGTAGTTTTTGTAGAACGCTTTGCTATAATTCTTAATGATATAATTCAACAGTCATGAGTTGGAATAGTTGTTTCTCATTGGAGACTTGGAGAAAAAACCTATAGTCATATCCATATCGAGAATTTCAAGATACGATCAGAGTGTTGTCAGATTTAATACATCAGAAAGAAACGGGTACGCTGTACGGTTGAGGTGTGATTGAAATGAAAATGCTATTTTATCTCGTCCTGATTGTAGAATATTTTGAACTCACAGATGTGACATTGAACAATATGAATGAGGAATATGTACCTCATCATGTAAAGTATATATTTAACAGGGTATTCTGATATTTGCGCCAAAATAAAAAGGTGCATACTTTTTGGAAAGGATTTACACAATATGTCCTTGTGCCTGGGGTTATATATTACTTTGAACGTCTCATAAAGACACACAAAGTCTCTTCTCTAGACTTTCTGTGGCTTCATGTTGGACCAGAGATATTTGGGCATCCCATTGACCTTTTGGAACTATATGCCCCTCGCCAATTTTAAAACATTTATTTTTCATTGCAAATTTGATAATTGATAATTGATATGAAAATCCGAAAGTTATGTATGTCACAGGCGTGCATACAAAATGGTGATGTGACGTGACGAAGAATTCATCTTGTGAAATCTTAAAGGAAAAATTCAAGTAGAGAAGAAAAAAAAAGATGATTTGTATTCTTTAACAGTTGAAATTTTTCTTGAATGATGCTGGAATATTGAAAGAGTCTGTTACTCAAGTAGACTGAGTGAACCAAGAATTACGGCTTTCTGCATTCGTCTGGCTAAAAATTCTGTCATATCACGGCAAGCCAGTATGAGCGCGTGTCCAACCTTCCACCAATTACCCCTATGACTACTAAATGGTAAGAAATAGTTCCGACTACGGTCGAAAATACTTCCCCATACGGACATTGAATCACATCTGTCATCTATTTGTGCAATGTTCTTCAAGTGCTGACTGTCATAAAGCCACTGAATATTATACTTAATTTTGTTGGAAATGACCACGTGCATACATGCATAAGAGGAAATAATCTCGAAACATGCATTTCAAACAATAATTATATTCTGGGATTCAAAAAAGATAACTTATCACGACAGGTTTTCAATTTCGTATCGATAAAACATTCACTATCATTAGAATTGCTGAATTTGACCATTTTATGAAATGGGTTTTCCATACTTAGCGCTACTCAATCTAGATTGCTGAATCGATTGATTAGTTGATAAAAGCTTGAAATAAATTCAGTGGGTGTGTTGTGTTGAAAAAAAAATTGCTGCAAAGGCGTTTCTTGAATCACTTACTCCTGTTATTCTCAATGTGCGATATAATCTGCAACGTAGTGTAGTCACCCATATCAGATGGCCCTTTTCTCATATAACTTAGATTATATAAAATATATTTTAATAATAAACGCATTTCAAAAGTTCACTTTTCAATCGTAATTCCGATAAAACCTTTTTGTATGTACCTATATGACGGTCCTTCTTTTTTGCACTGCCGAATCATTTCAGCCCAACGCCTGGCAAAGTTCTACAAGGAGTAGCAATAAAAAAAAGAAATACTTTCATCAATATATTGTCCAATCTTGGTCGCTTGAAAAAAATGTCATTATTCTCAAGTTTTAAAATTTTTCCTAAGATGTTTCTGGTTTTGTCAACGTTCCCTTAGTTTTCATCCAAAAATGAATAATCTACTTGATACTAAACTCACTCCTAACTCAACTGAACATTTTTTTGAGAAATGCGCTGTCCACATAAATATTATAATTTTACACTTTCACTTGGCGTACGGAATTATTTCTGTGAGATGATTTCCTCTGCACTACGGCTTCGCTTTCAAACCATATGTTGTATAAGGCTGTTTCGTCCTTCTCATAACAGAACATGCATTTTGTGGAGTCTTAGTGTATCCTCAACATGTGCAAGTGTTTTCTCAGGTGACAGTAATTAGTCCTACCACCTTCCTGAGGGAGTTTCGTCTTAGACCAGGAGCTGGTGACAGGTGACATTCTCCCATTTTACACTGCATGCCTTTTTACGGCTTGATAATTAACCATAAAATATGAAGAATAGACGGGTTCCTGGCTGCCGCACGTGTGCACTTCATGAGGACAAGCGCTTTTCTTTATCTGGAGAATTTTCGTGTTTTTTCGCGATATTACACTGCCTGTCGTTGTAATATACGGAAGTTTAAACAAATTGAAACGCTACTAATTAATGGCATTCAATCCGCAGCGGCCGATAGGGCTCAGAGGGTTACGAAAAACTGTAGAAACTTAAAGGGAACTTCCGTATTTTCAAATTGCATGCCGATGTGAAGAATTGAAGTTTCAGTAATAAAAACACTCTGGAAAAATTGGCATGCGCCCCTCGTCTGACCAACGGTGGAAAATTGCGGGAAAACTCTGTAAAAATTTAATACAGGTTTTACGTGATTCCATACTGAATGCCATTAGAATGATACGTCATTTGTATAATTAATTAATAGTAGGTAATTTGGCATGCACACCTGGATTTCGCAAAACAAAGTCACATACATTTTCATAGTGTTTTTTGCAACTTTCGTCATGCATGCTTCTATTTTGCGAAACCCTGGTGTGCATGCCAAATTACCTACTATTAATTATTACTTATACAAATCACGTATCATGCAGTTTGAAATTACGTAAAACCTGTATTAAATTTTTACAGAGTTTTCCCGCATTTTTCCACCGTTGGTCAGACGAGGAGCGCATGCCAATTTTTCCAGAGTATTTTCATTATTGAAACTTCAATTCTTTATATCGGCATGCAATTTGATAACACGGATGTTCCCTTTAATTTTTTTCAGTTTTTCGTAACCCTTTGAGCCCTTTCAGCCGCTGCGGATTGCATGCCATTAATTAGTAGCGTTTCAATTTGTATATTATATATTATATTAACATTATATTGCATGCCGTATGTTACAACGGCAGGCAGTGTAATATCGCGAAACAACACGAAAATTCTCTACATAAAGAAAAGCGCTTTTCCTCATGAAGTGCACACGTGCGGTGGCCAGGAACTCGTCTATTCTTCATATTTCACGGTTATTTATCAAGCCTTAATCAGGCATGCAGTGTAAAATGGGAGTACGTCACCTGTCACCAGCTCCTGGTCTATCTCAGTTCAAGAAGATGCATTGACAGCCGGTCAGTTGGCCCCATCACCATCATTTTCTGTGGCGTCTTTCCAGGAAGAATAATGATGGATCTTGACCCATTTCTTCGTCTCCTGCTTGATATCCCCAAATAAGGTTCCACAGGCCGGTTCTGGTCCAATAAGAGTTGTTGCTGCTCCCGTTCTTGCGGGGCATCTTTGTTCTCATTCCCATAGATGCTCTTGTGACCTAGTACCCAGATAAGTTTTACCCTGTTTTGTGCCCCTAGGTCTTTCAGGTTTTTATGAGCCTTCATTGCCGCCTGGCTGTCGCAGAGAATGACTTTGGGTTGGTATCTAGGACCCCTCCTTAGAATGTCTCTCGTGCAGATGGAAATAGCTGTTCCCTCGTCTTGGAAGAAGAAGACTTGAGTATCGAGACTTAGACTGATGTCTTGTCTCAGCCCGTGTATGCCAGCCACTACCCTATTGCTTGTCTTCTGTGTGCTGTGTACCAGATTTGCCCCTTGACAGCACTGATAGGGCCCTTGGATGATGGTAGTGAATGTTCCATCAAAGGAGTATTATGACCTCCATTAGGATGGAATGGCCTAAACTGTTGCCTCTTCATTGGCCCATGCACTTTAGTTTGGAGGCTTCTACTCTCTCCGCTATAATGTGCAGATGCAAAGAAGGGAGGTTCAGGATCAACTCCAGGCTAATTGTCGATGTACTGGACATTGCACTATCTCTGTGTATAGCCAAAGCGTTGGAATTAGTAAATTTCGTTGTTCATACTTGATAACCCTGGGTTAGTTGGTATTGTCGCATGACAGGGTAGTATTCAGAAAAGTTGGCAATTGCTTATAATATAGGTTTGTCTTTCTCACAACTAAACAAAATGAATACGTCTGGTTCGATGGTGAATATGTTCGATTAATAATCCCTGTTTCGCTACAGAGTACCCCCCCTAGAAAAAACAACCTATCTGGGCGGCCCGGGTTCAGTCTCCATCGCCAGCCACTGAGCTAAGTGATTCGGAATCCACTTGTACGTAAGCTGTAAGTTCCGGATCTCCCTTGCCTGCACAAGCTCTGCTTCTGAGGAGTTTTCTACGAAACCTGGGTGACTCGTTAAAAACAACAAAATATATAATATATTGTTTACATATTTAGGTTTTCTGTTTGAAAATACACCTTATCCAACGAACAACAAGAAAGCACACTCGTTTTCGAAAATCTGGAATCCCATTCACTCGCTGTCACAAAACAAATTATAAACGTTACTCATTAACAAGTTCTAGAGTGCATATACTAAGTAATGTTCAGATGTGGGTGGACGTCATTTTGATAATTTGCCCTAGTTTCATTCATCGACACCAATTGAATTAATTGAGTTCTCACGGATATTCTTGTCTGCTGCAGTGAAGATTCCACTTGCTTTTCAACAGGCCGTTAATTTCAATAAAGTAATTAAATTACCTCATTTTCATTTTCAATCGAACTGAATTAATCTCAGCGCGGACAATCCGTTTTTGCTATAACTGAATTACAAAGGGTATAAATAGTAATGCATATATATGTCATTGATTACACGTTACACCACTTGGTTCTAACTCAACTAGTTAACAAATTGGTCGTGGAATTGATGATTAACCCCTGGTTACCGTGGTCAGTCGGTTTCTGTTGTATGACGTTATATTAACTATTGGATAGGTATAACTACTCAAATTTTGAGTTTTTCATTGTTGTTAATGTTATTTTGATATAAAATTTGTTAATATTGTTTTTTGAGTGAACATAAATAAAAAAAGAGGATTAATGAATGTCAATAAAAAGGACATTGATGTCACGGTAAAATGGGAAGTTGTCATCTATTTATTCTATAGTATGAAAAACACCATTAATAAGTAAAAGAAGAAAATAAGTTTCATAACAGTGGTCCTTCGAGCAGTTACAAAAATTTCAACTTGGAGAAAAGAGAACAAAAATAATGAGTACAGTCGAAGAAATTATATACCAGTAAAATAGCAGGTACAATCATAATCAATACAAATACCAAACAGATGAAAAATGGAGCAGAAGTTAGTCCGGCCGATAGTCTAATAGAGGATCTTCTAAGATTTTCAAGACATGAATATGAAGATAGGGTATCTGAGAAAATGACGAAATCAGGAAAATCGTTTGGAAAATTGTCAGCCACTGGAAGCAAAAAGTCGAATGCATCCAGTAGAAAGGCGATCAAGATTCAACTTGAAGCAGCAAGAAAATTAGCAGTTATCGAAGAAACAAGAGATCAAGAGGAAAAGCTTTTGAGAGAGAAGAAATATCTCAGAGAAAAATAACTTATTGATTTGGAAATGAAAATGAAACTGAGTGATATTGAAAGTAAATATGAAAGTGAAATTGAATATAACAATTTAACACAAAGATCCGAAAGCGGACTGGACAAAGTAAACAACTAATTCGAAAATCAAATTGAAGGGCAAGAAGTTCCCGATCATAAGTATCAAATGATAAAAAAGAGAGATCCTGTAGAAATATTGCTCAACAGACAGTCAAAGATTTGCCTTTATTCTCTGGAGATCCAGAAGATTGGCCGCTTTTTATATCACAGTTTAAAAAACCCTCTGAAGCCTGTAAATTCACAGATGAAGAAAATCTTGTAAGAATTCAGAAATGCCTCCGCGGAAGGGCTAGGTTAACAGTGAAACCATTGTTGATATCATCATCAAATGTGGAAACTGTCCTGGAAACCTTAGAAATGACCTTTGGAAGACCTGAAATTATTATATCTATGTTGATAGAGAAAGCAAAGAAAACTCAGCCGCCCAGAGAAGGATTGGACAGATGCACAATATTTCTTTTTATGACAATCGGATTTGAAGTGATTAGATTTCAGACAACAAATACATAGTTTATTTTTAACAACTATTTCCCATGGCTCATCTACACGAAAAAAAAATGGTCCAAATAAAACGTTTTCCTGACTTTTTTTAGTTTATGATAAGAAAATTAATACCTATATTAAATAAAAAGCATTTTACCTCAAAAAAAAATTTGTATTCTGAACTAGAATATTGTTCATCGACAGCAAATAGTTCGATCACTAAGTAATTCAGACAGGTCAACACTTTACTAGCGCTTGAAAAGTGTATTTCCATATTTATTAACTTTGGGTTTCTGAAAAGTGTATCACTACAACAGAAACTCGTGTTACTGGCCTAATACAACAATTCATTTGCAGCAGAATTTGGTTTTCCTGCAGTAATGTAACGTGTTCACTTACTTGTTTATTTTCGACCAGTTCGGGATCAATCGGGAATAACCGCCGCAACTCTTCACGTGATAAGGTTTTCCGCCAAACCGGCGTCATTTCAACAATTGAGAGCTGTGAGGATATATCTACTAGGCATCTTAGTCTACTTTGCCGGTGATTTTGTGGTGTTTTCTTCTAAAAAATGTGATCTCTATCTTCAGTTTTTCTCTAATGGTGTATTTTGATATCTAGCCGCTGACACTCTGTAAGTGTAACACTTTCTTATAGTGCAGGCATGATATCATTGGTTTCTTGGTGCAACCGAACCATCCATTTTATTGTGAATTTGAGACAAAAATGGATGTATTGAAAATAAGGCATTAAAAAATACAAATGATCCTTTTTTTTTGAAGAACTAATAAATTAAACTGAGGCGAATATTTGAGTCAGGTGAATTATGATACCAAAGATAGAATGAAAGCTATATTGAAGGTAAGACAATAAAAACCACCCAGAAGTGAGTCATTCAATAAGGCCAACATTTCTATAATGATCGAAAAATTTTGCTACAGTACAATAGTGTATTATAACTACTAATATCTTGTTTAGTAGATTTTAGTATATGAGTTATTTGAGAACTAATAAATTATTCTTCAGTAATGGTAAATGTACTAGTTATTTCTAGTCATCAAACTGAGCACCCACTGCAAATAGAAAGTTCATTGAGGCCAATAAAACGAAAAGTCTGCTTCTAATAAAGCTTTTAATACCGGTAGATTACATTAATAACAGCAAGTGATCAAATTCAGGAATATAATTCTTCTTGTGGCTGATAAAGCGCATACTTGTCCCATATAGTATGCAAATTTTTACTTGGTGGTATGTAAATTTTACTTGCTACTATTAATTTTTTTTTCCGTGTACGTTCATGTCCTTGAAAGTTTTGCAATATTCTAAAGACTGCATTCTTTCTTTACATACTATACATCTTCTTTCGTTCATTTTATTTTCTTTTCCGATCGATAAAACTGTATGTCTTTTATTAGTAAAAGTATTTCTCTCGTCGATCCTGAAAACTGGATTGTCCATGTAACAAGAAATCTTTTCTTTTAACCACTCTGAGAACATCGTCAGATGCACATTACTTCTATGCTGTATTCTCCCCAATTGAGCTTCAGAAAATATGGTAACTTTCGGGTAATTTCTTTCAACTACTGAGGGTTATACATATGTCCTGTTGAATTCAAAACTTCCATTGTAGTTATCTGATTAATTACTGCATTAGAAAACAATAAAATCGAATCTGGCTTTCCTCCTCTCGGCGGCGGAGTTTTCTTTGGTAGGTATCCAATACCAATCATTTGTATTAGTCAGTTCCAAAATTTCTCCAATCCTATGAGCAATGAAGGTTTTATATCGTACATTCTCTGTTGTTATCCATCTCAAAACAGTCATAGAATCTTTCCACATGTAAACTCTATAAATGTTCACTTCAAGTTCCATCATTATCGATTTCATAAGTTGAGATCCCATTAAAGCTACTTGAAGTTGTAACCTTGGTATAGTTGTCTGCTTTAGAGGGCATACTCTGGCTTTGCACTGACCAAAGAAATCTCAAAAGAAGTAGTTTATTTTCTGAAACGAATGTATATTACAGTCGCGAATGCTTTTTCGCTAGCATCACAAAACCCATGTAGTTCGGTATACTGTGATTCAGTCAGATTTGAAAATCCCGTTTAAAGACCAATTGTTTTCCATGAGATGGTTCACAGGCCCAGCATTTCTACTACAGACTAATTCTGACTGGAACTTTGAATGTCATGAGAAATATGATGAGATTTCAGAAGACATTTTAGAAATCAAAAAGTCTCCTATTTTGAGTTTGAACAATGTTGAGAATTCCACATATCTTCCAGATATTTCTCGCTTTTCGTTATACGAGAAGTTAGTTCGAACGACAGCTTGGGTGTTGAGATTTATTGTAAAACAAGAAAAATCATGAACCTTTGAGTGTAGATGAAATTGAAAAAGCAGAAAGCCTGTGGTATAGAGAAGTTCAGAAGAGCGAATATGTTGAAGAATTAAAGAATCTTAAAAATGGGAAAGACGTAGAGAAATCTAGTAAAATTGTCAAACTATCGCCTATTTTGCGAGATGGAATCATAATATGTATGAAAGAAAGAATCAATAGTCAATGCGAAAAAATAAATCTTCATAGGAATTCAATAATCTTAGGAGTGAAACATCCTTTCACTCAGCTTTTAATAAAGGGATATCATGTTAGAGCCAACCATAATGGGTATGAGTTTATTATAAACGAAATGAGACAGAAGTTTTGGATCCCAAAATTAAGAAATGCCGTGAAACAAATATGGAACAGAATCAAGACTTGCCGTATTCCAGAAACCTTTCACAAAAACCGGAGTCGATTACTTTGGACCGTTTTTTGTAACTGTAGGAAGAAGACACGAAAAACGTTGGGGTGTTATATTTACGTGCATGACTACGAGAGCAGTTCATATTGAAATGTCTTGGACTCTGAACACAGCGTCAATGGTGATGGCACTAAAAGGTCTTATTGGAAGAAGAGGTACAGTTACAGATCTTTACTCAGATAATGGGACTAATTTTCGGGGCGCAAACCGAGAACTGTTTGAAAAGGTTCAACAATTAGATAAGACAGAACTGATAGATCGATTGGTAGCCAAAAGGATAACGTGGCACTTCAACCCGCCAGCTGCATCACATATGGGGGGAAGCTGGGAGAGGCTCATCCTCTCTATCAGAAGAAGCCTTGATGTTATACTAAAAGAGAAGTACCCAAAAGATGAAGTACTGATGACAGCATTCGTAGAAATTGAAGGAGTGCTAAATTCGAGACCTCTTATTTATGTATCAGTAGATCCTGAGTCACCAGAAAGTCTAACCCCGAACCACTTTTTGATTGGTTCTTCTAATGGATAATTTCCAGAGGCTCCAGAAAATATAGAAATTAACTTAAATCAGTTTTGGAAACGCTGGCTCAAAGAGTATCTACCAGAAATGAACCAAAAAAAAACTGGCTTGGAAAGAAAGATTCTCTCAAAGAAGGTGATATACCTAGTTGTGATAGCAGACAACAACTTACCTGGAAATACTTGGCCGCTGGGAAGAATCACAAGAATATATCCGGGTAAAGATGGTATAGTAAGAGTGGTGGAAGTGAAAACTCAGAACGGAGTATATAAAAGACTTGCTGTCAAGATATGTAAATTCACGGAAGAGTGAAGATTCTTCACTAAGGGGGGAGAAATGTTAATGTTATTTTGATATAAAATTTGTTAATATTGTTTTTTGAGTGAACATTGTGTATATAAAAAAAGAGAATGAATGAATGTCAATAAAAAGGACATTGATGTCACGGTAAAATGGAAAGTTGTCATCTATTTATTCTATAGTATAAAAAAACACCATTTTAATAAGTAAAAGAAGAAAATAAGTTTCATAACAATTGTCAAACTGTCATCACAGAAGTTTTGCTCTTCTTAGCCGTCCACATAATTTTTTTTATTGGTACGTAACTGATTCGTGAGTGGAATAAACCGAAATATAGTTGCCTCATCATTTCCGGACTCACAACACATTCTAATATTCGTATGAGGAATGTTCATATTTTTGGTATGATTGTGCTAGCTGAGATAATCATCAATTGTTATTCCAACTTTGCAGTGTGCCCCTGAAGTATGTTACTTGTTGCATATGATGAGCTGTGGAGTTTTATCAGCATTGAGTTACAAGAAATTAGCAGCTAACCAATTTTCAGTAGTATCCATTGACTTTTTAGCTATATTCTTGAGGTTAAGAATATCGGAAGAAGTATTTATGAAGAAGTGTCGTCTGCATAAAAATAGAAATTGTATTGACTGAGGTATGTTGACAAACATCATTAATGTAAATGATAAAGAGTTGGGGCCCAAGGACCAAACCCTGGGGTACTCCTTGTGGCTCTGAGGTCGCATATCATGACATTTATTCAAACCCTTCCCTTCGACAAATACATGGTCATTTTCATTGTTCCAATATCTGCAATGTTGTTTATTGACAAATCAATTCAAACAGATCAGATTGGATTTAGGACATACCGATAAGAGGTGTTCCCATCTGAGTGCCTTTCGATTGCAGCAGTTCGATTGATTTTGATTTGCGGCGTAAATGAACACTTTTTCGACTATTTCAGATAAAGTGTAAACCATCGTTAATACATTGCTTTATTACACAACTATCACACAACTGGTAACTATGGTAAACAATTCAATTTGTCTTTTATTTTCTTCAACAAGTACACTTCTCTACATACCATTCAAGGTAATATTTGGTATACACAATAATTGGATGTAAACGGAAGAAAAACAGTTACAGATTTTTCTAAATATCTCGACAACGGACCAATCAATTAAAAAAAAACATCGACGTGTAGAGATTAAAAAACCTTCAAAATGGGGTATTACTCGATATCCTTTCGCATTCAAGATTTTGAAGTTGGTAGCTCCCCCTTGCAGGCGTGTTCATTTTGTGGTGAAAACTTGTCCTCTTCGATACATCTGTTGCCGTGTCTCGGGATTAAAAAAATATATACACATTTCAAGAAAATTAGGGTGGGAAGTCCTGAAATGAACACCCTGTATATCTCCATTGTTCATAATAGATTTATGATCTGACGATTCCAACAGTGTGAACTTAATTTGAATTTCCCTGATATTCTTTGAGATGAAGCTCATATATATTTATTAAAATCAAGTGCGTGATCACAATATGGAAAGTTTTTTTATGCTCACACTGAAATCATTAGAAATATTTTTCTGTCAATCCCAAAAACTAACAAGGAACTATTCGTCGTTCTGAGGACTTACCTATAGTTAAACTACCGACTTTGGATAGTAAGAAATGCAATAGTTAACCAATTGGTGAACTTCTGAAATGCCACGTTATAACGATCCAATCAAAGATAATCAATGGCCAAGAAATTCAGAACATAATTCCCAACGGGCACGTTGTAAACTGAGATCGAAAAATTCACCCAATACCGGTCGTGTCGTGGAAGATAGCTGAGGAGAAATAATATTAGATTGAATTGTCCATCCTTGTTGCGGTCAAAATAATTGTTATATAATCTTCACACTTTTGAGAGTTAATAATGATGTCACGTAAAGAAAACATGATCCAAAAACTTTATCAAACCATATCGGCGTATCAATTATTACTCATTTACAGTAAAACTCAGTTTGATTTCTTCATCTTTTGTTTTATCTATTTCCAAGATTGTGGTTCTTTAAAGCGTGCCTTCATGCTGTTGGCCAGTCCAACGCTGGCGCTTTACATGGACAAGAAAACGGGTACGAAAGAAAATCCTTATTGCAACCAGTTTCGCTTCTAGTGCAACAGACTTCAATAATGCCTCTACGAGGTGGTATTCCGCTCATTAAAGAGGACATATGTTGCATAATTTCTCATCGTTACGGTGGATGGTATTTTCTTATTAGGTATCTTTTTGTGACTTGAACTATTGAATACTCGCGTGAATATTAGTCGACTCGATTCGCAGTGATTATTATATGGTTTATGTTGAAAAGCTGAATAATTTAATCTATTGAATGGTTTCTCCAATTTAAAAATACTTCGTTATCATATCAGAATTCAAAATATCGAAAATAGAACAGATTATACAAGGAGAGTTGGTCAACTGACATCATCGCTGTTAAATCAGTATGGATTTTGATACAACATCGCTAACTATTAAAGATAGAATGAAAACTTTAACAATGTACGTTCTGAAGTATCCATACAGAAGGGGGTATATAGTGGTATTTTTGCTATGGATATTTTTATATAGTTAGGTATTTTCCTAACTGCCGGGAAGACACTTTCCGTATGAGTTTAATCATTATTTTTTCTAGGACCGCATACAAAAACAAAAATTAAAAACATCAATGTCAATCAAAAGTTTTCTGAAAACAGTGAAAGGAACCTAGACATTTCTATAATATTGTTGACAGCGTAGCTAAAAATGTAAATAAAGAAGATAAAAAAGACATATTTCTATAATTGAGACCATTGCATTAAGCCTTTGTCCAGTAGTAAAGGAATGTTAGACAAAAAAAATGCGTCATCTCGGAACCAGTCGAAGTTACTCCAATTGATTTTTTTCGTTGAATGTCGGTAATTGAAAGTCCTCTAACCTTTGTGTATTGGAAATTGACACTTTTAACGAAAAATCAAGATTATTTTTATCATATTTCAATTTATACACATTTTGACAGAAAACGTGGTATCATCGTATTTCTCTTGCCAACTTAGGTCTTAATCCAAAATTTGGTTCGGATGTTAGGAAAATGAACTAATTAGTTCATACAGAGAAATGCGCTGGTGCTGATTTTCACAATATTTCAATTTCTAGACATCGTGTCGGAAACCAATGGCACCATCCTATTTTCCTTGTCGACTTTGGTCTGGAACCAAAAATTGGTTCAGATCCAACAAAAATGAACGCTCAACATCCCAGCATCGAATTCATCATGGAGACTGAACGGGACCAGTGGATAGATAGCATTTCAAGATGTCTTCATAGAAAGATGTGGCGCGAAACTGACACACAAAGTATACCGAAAACCTACGCACACGTATAGATAGATACCTTCATGCACTTTCGAACCATCATTCTACATAGTCAGAAGCGACGAATTATCTCCACACTAGCCGAACGTGCTCGAAGAATATGTAAACCTGAGCATCTTCAAGATGAATTGGAACCTCTTCAAGCAACCTTGAGATCAAATGGATACAGTGTACCCGAGATGAACAAAGCCATGAAACGAAGGACTTTCCCTTGGGTCACAGACAGAATTAGAAAACTGTTGGGACAACACACCATCAAAACAACCTTCAAACCCACCAAGAAGATACAACAAAGCCTTAGGTCAGCAAAGGACAAAACAGATCCGCTATCAGCAGCGGGGCATATTATGCACTTGCGGAATGGTGTAAATCGGAATCACAAAAAGATCCATGGGAACAAAGCTTAAGGAGCATCAGAGGAACTGTTATTAGGCGAAACGAACAAGTCAGCAGTGGCAGAACACGCGCTCAATGATGGAAATCACAGGATTCTATTCGAGGAGGTGAAACGTCTTGGACCCAACCAGAGATTGTTGTTGTTATATCCGTCAACCGGTTGCACCCCTACGTGCAACCCTCAGAAGTCAGACACTTGTGCAAGCTAGGGAAAGACGTAACCCTTACCTTTTAATACGAGTGATGCCATGCACGAGAACAATGGCAATGCTGAGATTCGAACTCATGCTCCTACGAACGTTTTGCCTTATGGAGCGAGCACTTTACCCGCATGCCACCGCGGCCTACTTGTACGGGAGGCAATGGAGATCCACAAACACACGGAGAATTTCAACAGAAAAGAAGAAGCTATGAGCCTCAACCGAATATAGAATACCTACCATTCTTAGAAATTCTAAAATAGCAAAGGAAAACTATGACATTGAGGGCCGGTTTTTCAATGTCCAGTTAAGGGTCTCGGTTAGCTGGCTGACGGCTAATACGGCCATTACCTGTTGGGGTTAAGTGATTACCCAACCTTTGAGACTCAGTATACCTGCTTCCAATATCGACTTGGACTACTTACTATCGGTAATTTTTGCCAATCAGAGCCCATGATAATATACACCTGAAACATGGGCTCATCTACCAGGCGTTGGATATTTTCCACGAAAATCCAGAATGAATGTCCAAACCCGGTTTTTTCTCGTTGCTTTTCCGGGAGATCAAGGAAAACTCGACAGTACATGCTCCTGATAGCCTGATATCTTACACATTATTTATCAAGTCCCCCTGCATAACACGGAGGAGGCAGGGAAGTGAAACCAAGCAGAGACGTGCACTCACAGCGTCTAAGGCCTACACAACACCGTAGGGCCTGCGCGAGTAGGTTTTTGCTAGCCCGCTGGATACCCCAGAAGGGCAGGGCAGAAAACCCAAAACCCCCACATAAACCCATTATTATAACATCCTAACCTCTGCGGCTTAGGGACGGATTTAATATTGATTTCATTTATTTAGATGTTTTGTGAGTTGTATATATTTTATTGTAAATTTAATAGGTAACAATAAACTTTTTGTATTTGGTAATTTTTGCATATAGCGTGTGGACCAAATTGAATTGAAGAACAGATTAACAAAATCTCAACGGTTAGTGAATAGAATTTTTTCCTCCAGGTAATGGGCCCGGAGACTATTAGCCGTCAGCCAGCTAACCGAGACCCTTAACTGGACATTGAAAAACCGGCCAGGGGTTAACTGATGTCATTGAAAATGCACCTGATCCAGATACGGTAATTAGCACAAGGAAGTACCTGAATTAAAATGATATTGAAGATGTACCTAGTTCAGATACGATAGTTAGTGCACAAGAATACCTGACTGAAAATAGATACAATCTCCGCAGACGGAATCTTCAGTCATCGGAGATTATCCATGATGTATAAGCCAGGAAGAAATTCCAAAAAATGACGGCCTTCAAATCCGATTGAAAATAGTGACACTGTAAAAATTAATTAATCACTTCTGCCAATCAGGTCAAAAATGTTTTCAGTGACATCTATAGTCTAGTTCCTAAATTGTAGATAGTGACTCATCGTACATTTTCTGGTTTTTACGGGATTTGAAAGTACAGAGGGGATGTACGAAAGTGGCAAAGTAAAACTTGATTTGAAGCCAAAGTACCTAGCTTATTTCTGTTCTAGTTTTTGACCTGAATTATGAACCGTACAACCGATGAGTCACTATCTACAATTTAGGAACTAGACTATAGTAGGTATAATTGATAACGAAAAACCAGTTGAACTGATGAAAAGTCACTGACAATTGTCATTTTCGAGTAATCACGTCATTTATATGGGAGGGTTTGGAATTTCTAGCATGTTCACAATATTTTAATTTGTGACATCCAAAATTTTGTTCAAAATGAACTGATCAGTTCACACAGGAAGTACATCGACCCGAAAATATATTCAGTGGTATCGACAACTTTAATTCATCATGAGAAAAACGCAGGTACGGATGACTCCAGAGATTCGTACTTTACCAAAAATGTATTTGAAGAAATTGACCTGCTGGAAACTAAGTCATCAAAATTAATAAAGTCACTTTAATTGCGTTCCAATCATGCTGGTGATAAACGGGAAAATAATTATGTATAATTCACTTGACCTGTATGATAACATGAACCGAATTTTATTTAGGCACTTCAATAATTCAGTTTTTATATAAAATTTAGTATTTCTCAAATCCAATATGTTTTTCTATCATATTCTGTTCTCTATAAGAGTCCTATTTTTTCAACACTGTTGCTGTAGGTATGTACATCGGAAATAATTTAATTCTGTGTTCCTTCTTGGGTATACATAATTCGTCCCAGTTGCACATTTCGGGAATCACATTATTTTCATTATTACTTACTGCACTACCAATAGGTTACTGAGTAAGAATTTGGTTAAGAAATAACACATTTGTTCTTGTTGATTGGAAGTTTATTTTTGTGGAGGATATTCGTTCCTTGAAATAACTCTTTGGAAATTTTTACCATCACAGTCTGAAAATAAAATGTGTCTATTCAAAGAAATCTGTACAAATGTAGAAGGGCAGTTAATTATCGGAGCAAAATTGATTTGTTGCACTTGTACAGATTTATTTGAATTTACACTTTTTATTTTCAGTCTGTAGAAGGTTAAAATACACAAAAAATCATGTCAAAAAACATTTGTACTTATTGTATGATACCTTATAGGCATCTAAAAATTCTACTAATTCACCTGGATAGCCTCAAATAGAAGAAAAAGATCTGTAACCGAAGGCATAAGATCCACTCCACCTGGATGGTCTCAAGTGGGAGAAGAGGATTAACATCAGTCTTCCAGAGTGATGAAAGAGTACCTGCTATCGGAATGGAATTCGTAATCAACAAATGTACTACGGTTCATCTCAAAATTTAACGATGCTAGGAATACGGATATTAACCTTTTATTTTGAATGGTTGACCTTGGTCTTCCTGGGGAGAAAAGACTAAAGGACTCACTGTCAGTCTTGAAGAAAAAAATTTTGCGTGGAATAAAGTCTACAGTCTGTTCAAACCAGAAGAAATTAACCTTACCTAGAAATAAAAACATGAATTTTGCAAAGAATAAAGTTTAAGTATGTTTCAACCAAAACGAGATAACGAGAGAATGAATTACATGAATTTTAAAATAAGTAATTTTTTAGGTTTTTTCAACCGGAACTCTATGTTGTGTGACTGCAAGTAGGGTCACTTCTAACATTATTTCTTCTGATATTATCGATTGACCGCAAGTGGGATGAAAACTGTTATGACCGCAAGTGAGAATTCACCGTTTACTCAGATGCAAGCTGGTCGGGAGACGAATCAGGCCACAAAAGTGTGAGTGGTACAGCTTATCAATGTGATAGTGTCATGAAAAAGCATCCCATATGCAGTAGAATACATTTAAAGGTGGTTTCTTCGATCTTAATGGCAAATATATTCCACCAACGATATGAAAATGCTCTCTGGCAAAAGGACAGCATAGAGTTTACTATCTATTTTTTGTTTTCACGAATCACCCAGGTTTTCGGAGAAAATCCCCCTAAAAGCAGACCTTCTGCGAACAAGGGAGATCCGGGAGCTACAGTTTACGTATAAATGGATTTCGAACCACTTTAGCTCAGTGGTAGGCGGTGGGGATCAAATCCGGGCCGTCTGGGTGGGAAGCAGACTCTTTAACACCACGACCACTTCGCTTCATATGTTAGCACAGATGATATTTTTTCTGATATACTAAAGAAATCCTTTGCTCATATCAAAATTCACTATTTCTGTAATATTTTGAAACCATACTAGTTGAACAATTATTGTTGTAAGATGCTTCACACTTTTTTATTAACTTGGTATCTTTGTGAAATTTCATAGTTCGTTTTTTCGAATTTTTTCTAAAGTAAAATTTTGTTGCTTAATTATTGAGCCCTTCTTGAATATCATTGTCACGTTAGATGTTGTCCACAAGAGAACGTTCGCATTGTTCGTTCATCTAACACCATGTATGAACTATATCAAACTTCCCTACGATAATCTGAACTTGAACTTTTATTTGATTCGGATATACAGCTACCGGTAGTAGTAACTATTACTACCGGTTTATTATGCTATTAACTTGAGCTTTGGGCGATACCACATGTTTTTATATGTAAATGTAAATAATGAATTGCTACATTTCACTCTAATTTCAGACGCTGATCTGGGGAAATTGCTTGAAGCGATTCGTAACCTCCCATTTCCCATTGCAGGTTTGTCTATTCAGTCTGAAATGGACTTGCAATACTGGTTCTGAAAATTCGGAAAAACTGAACATTTACCTAGTTAATATTTCGTTACAGTGAAAACAAGTTTTCTACAAGAATCGCGTTACTGCGTTTGCAAGACTGTAGTCTTGAATTAAATTATCAAATGACAGTAACGTATGGTATTCTGAAAAAAAAAAAAACCAAATTGTAAAATTATCAAAACCTCAGTATAGTTCTGAGTCGCCAGATAGCTGCTGGAAAATTGCCTGTCTTTTGGCGGTCTAGAGCTTCGCAATTACACATTATGTGTTTCACGGTTTCTGGATCCTTACCGCGTAGTCTGCAGGTCAGGTCTCCATCGTATTGCCCCATTTTATTGAGGTGCTTCTTCACTGGTTCATGTCCAGTTAGGAGTCCCGTAACGGTTCTCAACTGGCTCCTGTTCATTGTTAACAGGTCTGCCGTTCTTGTTTTCTGTTTGTTTCCTGGGAAATTGTCCTAGCAATTTTTGTGCTTGTCCCTAATCCAGCCTTTTACAGACGCTCTTATTGTACACTTCGGTACCCCTAGCATCTGCCCTTGGTTTAGGAGCGATTCCGGTCCTCTTCATGCGAGTTCGTCTGCTTTCTCATTGCCTGCGATTCCCAGATGACCTGGGACCCATATTAATTTGAGTTGATTCCATTCTGACAGAGTTTTCAGTTCTTCTTTGCAGTCCCATACCAGTTTGGACGTTACTTCCTTGCTAGACAAGGCCTTCAGGGCCGCTTGACTGTCTGACAGGATGTTGATATGCACGTTTTCAACGTTTCTCCTATTATTTTCCTTCGCACATTGAAGGATGGGGTACACTTCTGCTTGAAAGACAGAGATATGGGTGCTCAGTGAGTAGCTGATGCCAATATTCGGATTCCTGGAGAACACTCCTGAGCACGCTCCATTCTCAGTCTTGGATGTATCTGTGTGCCTCGCCCTGAACCACAAAGCTGAGATTCTGGTTATTAGAACAATTGGATTGCTTGTAAACCCAACAGTAAAGCATAGAATGAAGGCTTTCACGGCCGGAAGTAGAATCCTGAGGTATGGTTTCCGGGCTTTGCGGCCGTGGTCGGTTCACCTCCGTGGAGGCGGTTCCACTGGACTTTTCGCTCACAACTGCAGTACGGACACAAAGACTCGAATCATCACCCAGGGCAAAAACGTGCAGTTTTAAAAACTATAAACACCAGAGCGCAACGCATCTGTGAGCCGGCCCATCTGAAATTGGAACTGAGACATCTCAATATTGCCTTGCAAGCCAATGGTTACACCCAGCAAGAAATTGCTAGAGGTAGTAACCCTAGGTTGCATCGAGAAGACGGCAACAACGCGATAACGCCTACAAGCAGAGCTTTCCTTCCTTATTTCAAAAGAGTCACGGACCGGATTGGTAAAGTACTGGCAAGACACGACGTCAAAGCCATTTATAAGCCGACCACACAAATTGGTTCATTGCTACGTTCAGCGAAAGATCCACGAGACCACCTCGCTACGCCCAGTGTATACCGATTACCGTGCTCTTGCGGGTCTGTATATGTCGGTACCACCCTCCGCAGCGTAAAAACCAGGATCTCTGAACACCACAGGCAATGTAGGCTAGCCCAGACAGAAAAGTCCGCCGTGACATTGCATGCCCATGGAGAAGGTACACATGACATCCTGTTTGAAAATACTGAAGTGATCTCAACAACAAAACATTATCATGCCCGCCTCAATAGAGAAGCCATAGAAATACATAAACACAGAAATAATTTCAACAGAAAAGAGGAATCATTAAAGCTGAACAAAGCCTTGTACCCAGCCCTGAAAAACACGAAGATAAAACAATCATATAACATAATCGAACAGGTAGGAGGGGGCAATCACAACTCATTAATTAGACAGGCAGACAATTGCAACATACCACCCGGCCAGGTAACCCAGTCACCCCAATTGAAATTAAATAAAAAAAATAGCCAGGCTGCGACTATAAATTGCGAAAAATTTCAAACCGTTGTATCAGTTTTATGTCGCTCTTCGAGAAGACTAAAGCTGAAGATGCTCACCGCAGTTGTGAGCGAAACGTCCAGTGGAACCGCCTCCACGGAGGTGAACCGACCACAGCCTCAAAGCCCGGAAACCATACCTCAGGATTCCAACAGTAAAGCACCATTATTAGTCTCTATCTATTTTTCTTTCACTATTTTAATCCAAACGCAACCAAACACCAATATTTTCACAAATACCGTATATGACAGACAATGTCAACATAAAGTGGTGAAATTTGTAAACAACCAAAAAATGATGAGAATCAAAGCGTACTTCAACAGCGTTACCGCACGTGCAGCATTTTAACGGACAGTACAGAATTTTTTGGAAGTTCGCACCGATTTTTCAAATTTATTTCACTAGTTTTGATTCTAGAATGTATGATGCCGAGTTTAATTTCACAAACGGATCGGAAAGTTCAGTTACTGAAATTCGCTGGCAATTGAGTTTAAGCTGGTTGATGAAGAATTATCATAGACTCGATGTGGCAACGCCCAACTCAACAGCAGGACCTTAGGATGGTGCCTTTCAGCGACTTCACTTGGAGATGTAAATAACTGGGTCCATTATTTATTTATACGTCCAAGGCTACTACGGTTTCCTCTAATACAGTGATGTGTATCAGTCTATTTCAGAGCATTGAGTCTATCCAGGCCACACATGGTTCCTCGGCTTCTCTGTGTCTGAGAGCTCTAGTGATTGAGTTTATAGAGGTATTGTCGAAAGCCCCTTCTATGTCTAGAAAGGCCGCTAACAGTACCTTTTTATTTTCCAGCGTGTTTTCCTTCCTCCATACTAGTTGGTGGAGTGCTGTCTCCGTTGAACAGCCAGTCCTGTAGGCATATTATTTGCGGTGCAGTGGTCTTTTCACCAGCACACCGTCCCTAATATGTCTATCCACTAGCTCCTCCAAAGTCTTGAGAACATATTACATAAGACTTATTGCTCTTAGGGCCTTTGCCGAATCCTGTCCAGCGTTTCCAGATTTTGGTATAAAGGAAACCCTACTTGTCTCTGTGGTTTTGGTATATACCCGTGACCATTCTTTACCTACAAAATGAAATGTAACTTTTAACACTTGTATCATAAATAACTATTTTGTTCGTTACCATACCATTTAAATACAGTAACTCCAAATATATGGGTATTTGGAATCAATGCATACTTTCCCTTCAGCTGACAATTAGTGCAATAAACGCTAGGTCAGTGTCGTTGAATAAATATTGACGTTGGCATTTCACGTTGCAGACTGTTTAGGCTACCTACAAATTCAGTCGAGTAAACAAACATCATTCAATTCACTGACCGCTAAGTGTGAATGAATTTTCGTTTGTTTATCTGTGATCAAGAAGAATAACAACAGATACATTACTGCAGGAGCGCTGTTGTTTTGAGGAAATGCTTCGGGAAAATTATCCTTGATTGATGCGAACAACTAGGTCAGTTTATTTTACAGTGATTGAAAGATATATTGGTGGTTGTTTTACTTCATAGGTGCAGCCGTGGATATCACCAACATTTCAGAACAAAAATATATAATAAAAATATTAAACGTCCCACTTGTTTTTTTCCTTGTGGTGCAGAAAACACCAGAAAAAATACATGAAGCATATCTTTCCTACAATTTGTTATCACTGGATAATATATCAAAAAAATCTGTTTAGAGATTATTTATTATACGCTTTAGAGATTTGATAATAAATTTTTCCAAAATAACTTAGGAGCTATGATAAGGAATTGAGATGTAATTTTTCTTATTATGGCTTGATGAGGCCTGGTTGTTTGAGTTTTAATTTTGTTTTGAGACAGACGGAGTGTAATCTTCTTCTATTGCTGATGTGCTAGCGGACTTTCGAAAGTGTATACAAAAATTCTTTCAAACTTTCATTTCAGAAGTCAATCTCAAGCAAGAGTCCTGGATTTTTTGAAAACCAAAGCTGCCTTCGAAAGGCCTTACATATAATCGTATCAGCAGGAGACTCCGATCAAGTATCCCAACCTAGATGAGTAATACTCAAATAGAACTGAAGGTAACATCTTTTCATAATGTTATCCCCCAAATAATGACATTATTGCCATGTCGCAATTTTTTAAGGATACAATAAGCACGTCAGCTAGATTTTGATTTCTGTCAGGTATATTCATGGCAACGAAAACCCAAAATTACTGTCTTGGATGAAATATATAGCAATGAGAAGGCAATTGAAACGTTCCTTGCAGCTTGTTGGGAGCATGTAAAAACGATAGTATTTCCATCGCCTGTTTTCTTCGTCTTTGACTCATTGGAGTGTTTTTTCGTGATTAAATGACAAATTCTGAAATAATTTATGTTAAACTATTGTTAGTTTTTAATATTAAGCAATGGTGAAGCATTGTGAAATGTGTAAAAGACCATTTGAAGCTGGAAATCAAAATAAGTCATTTCATAGGTAAGCTACCAGTGTCGTAACTATCGAGAAAGCGAAACCGAACTGGAAAAGAATAAAATGAATGAATTATGAAAAAAAAATGTCAATTAGGGCATTGGCTTTCCTCAAAATCCTGTGGAAATTATTCCATCATAATTTCAAGTTTCCATTCCATATTGGGTTTCCATCATTTCTATTTTATTGAACCTCAATATTTCTGTTAACAACGCACGACACTGCCGTTAGGGGAAGATGTTCCTTACACACAAATTTTAATGCGTGTGTGGCGAGTGAAGCTGAGTTTTCATGCATCCGAATTTTCGGTCACTTTTTCCTACGAATGATATTTTAAGCGGTTTTAATTTGTGCGAAATGCCTTCAAATGAAATATTCAACGTCAACCCCCTAATTTACCGACCATTTTCTCAAGTAAATTTCTCAGCTCGTTGATTATGCTGTGGTTATTTTCGTAGTTTGAAAATAGGTCTCATCCAAAATCGTTTGGGAGCCCTTTTTCTTTTTTTCTTCATTTCAAAATTTCAAAACGTTAACAAAATCAGTTAAATATAAAATATTACGGCTTTTCTTATCCTTATACTATTAATCATGAGATTGCTGTCCATATATTTGAAATTGAAATTTTTAATATGCCTGGAAACAAACAATAACCGCACTGATCATTGTTCTCCTTTAAAATTTCGGACAAGTTGACTTTAGCCGCTTTCCAAAGGCCACAGGGAGTAGCTCCGAGGGGCTCCGGGTAGCTCCTAAAGTGATTTGACAGATCAAGACAAATTATGTTCCAATTAAAACCCAGTTATAAAGTCAGGTGCGGTTCACTCCAGGTTCAGTTCAGGGGTAACAAGCTCCACTGGGGGCTACTACCCCTGGCAGTTGAAAAGCAGCTTTTATTTCAACTTCTTGAATTTATTCGTACCATCAGTTAAAATTTGCCGTCACGAAATATAATTGAACAGCTTTTGACAGATTTTGTACGAAAAATAAATAATTCGTGTACATGAAAACTTAGCTTTAAGCTGAGTTTTCATGCATCCGAATTTTCGGCTTTTCGTAGTTTGAAAATAGGTCCCACCCAAAAACATTTAAGAGCCTTTTTCCTTTTTTTCTTCAATTCAAAACTCCAATACGTCAACAAAATCGGTAAAATATAAAATATTACAGCTGTTCTTATCCTTATTTAACATTAAAATTTTCAATATGCCTGGAAACAAACATACATAACCGCACCGATCATTGTTTTCCTTTAAAATTTCGGACAAGTTGACTTTATTTCAACTTTTTGAATTTATTCGTACCATCAGTTAAAATTTGCCGCCACGAAATACCGGGTGGCTACGGAAGTATTGCCTACGAAATATCTCAGTTATTGTATGAAGTAGGTTTGTGAAATTTGGAGCGTCGATATAATGACATAAGAGCTAGAATTTGAGCATATTGACATGTCGAAGTTAACTTCCGGTCTGACCGGAAGTAACATCAACTTTCTTATTTTAAATGGAAACCCAATTTTTTTTTCTTTTCGCTTTATTCAGCATTCAATTCCCTTTCTAATGACATATCACAAGTTGGTATCTAACCAGAAACTAGATCAGAAAAAAATTATTATTGAAATTCACCGAGTAGGCCGTGGAAGCAAAATGAAAGCCAAAAATTGAAAAGTTGGCTATGGAAACCATACGTCACTTGATAACAGTTGCTACTACTGTGATATTTTATTTTCATTCGTCGGCGTTATAAAAAGCCGCGAAAAAAAATATTGGGAAAATTGGAAAAAAAACAATACTCTTTTTCATACATACAACTTTTTCTTGCCTGTACTATTCAGCATAACCATTCCTTTCTAATGATATAATAGAAAGTAATTCTTTGAAATGAAATACCAAAAAATCCAATTATTATTATTCAAATAACAAAACAGATTATCGCCATACGCAAAAATAACATTAAAAATAATGTGGAATGATAAATTAGATCCTGTAGGTTCTAGGTTAAATAGGAACATAAATGTACTTGGTCTGTGCCATCGTCCATAGATATTCTAAAATCTACCTATGGACGATGTTTGTGCTATTCAGAATAATCATTCCATTGCAATAATCATTCGAACCAAAATATTAACAAGTAAGCTGATTAAGATGTATTTTGGAATGAAACAAAAAAGAAACGAGAGCTCTCCCGAACGCTGCTATCCATAATATTTTGACGTTCGAAGTAGTGTTTTTGATTCTGCCATTTTAAAAGGGTTTGGAAATCGAAATCAGTTAGTGGAATATTCAAAAAATGCCCCGTTATTCACGAACCGAACAAATTGACATGCTTCTCATTTATGGTGAATGTTTAAAAAATTCTTATGCCGCTGAACGATTGTATTTAGAGCGATATCCAGGAAGGCAGCAACCGTCAAGAAGGTATTTCCAGTGGCTTGAAGAAAAATTAAGAACTGAGCCTGATGTTCACGAAGACCAAGAAGCATTTGTTATTAATGAGGAAACTGAAATTAATGTATTAGCTTTAGTACAATATGATAGCACAATTTCCTCAAGGCAGATTGGCGCCGAATTAGCTATAAGTAAGGACTCTGCTAGGAAAATTTTGAAAAAACATCGATTTAAATCCTTCAAGTATCAGTTGCATCAACATTTGTATGAAAATGACGGTGAAAGGCGCCTGGAATATTGTAATTGGTTTCTTCGACAAAATGCTGAGAATCACCTATTTAACTATTATATCTTGTTTACGGACGAGTCAAGATTTACCAACAATGGATTATTTAACAGGAATAATACAAGGTAGGTACTGTACTTTATTTGGATTATTGTCGATAGTCGAAGTGTTAAGTGCTAAAAGTGTGAACGGTCTTTTGTTTCAGGTACTGGGCGATAGAAAACGAGCACCGGTTTCGACAAGGTGGCTTCCAGGAGAGATTTGGTGTAAATGTTTGGGCAGGAATAGTTGGAACTCATATTGTTGGCCCCATTCTTTTTCAAGGCCAACTAACCGGAGAGAGGTACTTTAATTTTTTAACGAATGAAATTTCGGAATTCATTAACAACCTACCAGCGGAAATAACTGAGAGAATGTACTTCCAGCAAGATGGCGCCCCTCCGCATAATTCAAGAATAGCGAGAAATTATCTTCAAAATCGCTTTCAAGAGAGACTTATAACAACCCATGGTCCAGTCAGGTGGCCACCAAGGTCACCTGATCTTACTCCGTGCGACTTTTTTCTATGGGGGCATCTTAAAAATAGGGTGTATTCCACACAGCCTACAACTCTACATGAGCTAGAAGTAAAAATTCGTAGAGCTTTCCAAGATATCACGCCCCAAATGTTGAGAAACGTTTTACATGAAAATATCACCAGAGTCAATAAATGTATTGACGCTGAGAGAATGCATTTCGAACATTTGTTTTGAATTTATTTTATCTTTAATCCTATCAATTTGAATTTTTTTTTCGATAAATCTGTTTTTTTGTTATTTAAATAATAATAATTGGATTTTTTGGTATTTCATTTCAAAAAATTACTTTCTATTATATCATTAGAAAGGAATGGTTATGCTGAATAGTACAGGCAAGAAAAAGTTGTATGTTCCTATTTAAGTTATGGACCTACAGTGTATTGTTTTTTTCCCAATTTTTCCAATATTTTTTTTGGCGGCTTTTTATAACGCCGACGAATGAAAATAAAATATCACAGTAGTAGTAGCTGTTATCAAGTGACGTATGGTTTCCATAGCCAACTTTTCAATCTTTGGCTTTCATTTTGCTTCCACGGCCTACTCGGTGAATTTCAATAATAATTTTTTTCTGATCCTGTTTCTGGTTAGATACCAACTTGTGATATGTCATTAGAAAGGGAATTGAATGCTGAATAAAGCGAAAAAAAAAAAAAATAGGGTTTCCGTTTAAAATAAGAAAGTTGATGTTACTTCCGGTCAGACCGGAAGTTAACTTCGACATGTCAATATTCTCAAATTCTAGCTCTTATGTCATTATATCGACGCTCCAAATTTCACAAACCTACTTCATACAATAACTGAGATATTCCGTAGGCAATACTTCCGTAGCCACCCTGTATATTTGAACTGCTTTTGACAGATTTCGTACGAAAAACGAATAATTCGTGTACATGAAAACTTAGCATTACTGATCTAGGTTGTGTTATTTGATCGGAGGCAGAAGAAAAGATGAGAGATTCGCAAAGTACAGTTTTGAATTTACAAAAAGAGGTCAGTAATTAAGCCTACATTTTTTGATATGATTTGCAGATCAGCTGTATCAACTTTTGGTTTAGTTGGGATTTACAATCAGGTTTTTCTGATATTTTGAGAAAGTGGTTCATTTTGATATCATCGGCGTGCATGTGGGTAAAGCAGTATTGTATAATAAAAATTCAAAATTCAGTATCAAGATTTTGGGGGGTAAATTGTAAGTAAAAATACGATAATTTTTCTCATTAACATATGTCTGCAAACGATTCGTTATCGATATACAGAGTGTAAATGATTCAAGATTTTAAAATTTTTTCTTCATAGCTCATAGTTTTTGAGATATTAAGATCAAATTTGAAACATACGTTAAATTTTAGGGCTAACGTCATCTACCATGCCGAGTGATTATAAGACTCTACAGGGAGATATTTTTCCAGGAGTCGAGCCCTTTTTCACCCCCTGAACTATTTGGTGGTATGCCGCTGTTGGATTCTTAAATATGACTACATCCAGAAAAATAGCTCTCGAGGAATGTGAAGCTGTCAAGCTCAATGTAATGCAAGGTGAAGAAGAATATTTTTTGATAATTAACTGTAGGTACTGAATTATTGAAAGTTCAGGACAATGTTTTCATCAAGTTGTTGAAATATTTTGTCCGTCAAGTATTTTGAGCAAGGTGATTTCACACCTGTACCCATATCTGAAAACAGACTGGCTCGAATTGTATTTAAGTGTTGCCTGATTTGGATTTCCATTTGTCTCGCTAGCTAGCACTTTGGAGAGAGTAGTAATTTTTTGTGGAATTGAGTTCACATGTTTTTTTCATAATGATGTTGATGTTATCAGGGCCTTATACTTTGATATGGCTATGGCTATTGATCAGAAGTATTTAGTTTTTGCTGATTTTCAGAAAATGTGTGTTGGTATCATTTCTAAATGATGAAAGTCGAAGATCTGATCACAGCGTATGTTCCTTATTTGAAGACTCCTTGAAATGTTTCAAGTTTGCTTTGTATTTGCGGTTTTCAATTCGATTTCAACATATGCTATCTTTTCATTCCTGATTATTTGTATTGATAGATTTCTTTGTGATTTGGAAATATTCACTATAACATTTCACTTCATATAATATCACATGGCATGTTCTGACTGACATACCCCATTTTGAAGGATTAAAAAACCCCTCTCTCCAGTTAGTGTATCAATTTCATAACCGAACACTACTGAACATGATTTACCTGGGTAGTGCCGTTTGACATATTTGTGAATATGGCACATTCATGAATAAGTCACTTCAAAACTCGACAATGAATTAGAAAATGAACGTTTCCATGCGTTCTAGATCCTTTTAAGAAACTATATAAAAAAGGAGCTCGAGCCGATGGATAAGTACAAATCAAGTAGTTAAGTTATTTGAGAATTACGAATAAGATGGAATAATCTCGAAATTAATAATAATGATATTCCATTATTCATGCAGTTGTGATCATTGGTTATAAAGGTATATTGTGTATTATCATCAGACCAACTATACGAAAGGGTAAAATTCTTGGAAACCAAACATGAAAAGTTATTTTATATAGTACATGAGCATAAATAATAATGATATATCCATAAAATTTTCGACAACAAACCCCTATAGCTATCCCATAATGGTATATTTGGCGAATTATATACAGTTTGTCTCACTAAGTCTCACAACAATTTTGCAATTTAAACACATAATGAATGCATTTGCATTGTTATTGTTGACAAAATAAAAAAAAATTATTTATTCATGTAAGTGGATGCAATTGCATATTCAAACGTAATTTTTAGTTCTGAACAACTTTTTTCCAAAAGAATTTTCGATATATTCAAATATAACGGTACTTTTTTTTTCACACCGCGTATACGACTGAAAAAATTTGATTTCTTATGATTGCATTTTAGATTTTAAAACATGCAGAACTTTTGATAAAGAATTACTTTTTTTTCCTAAAATCAACAGTAGATATACAATGCCGATTCTGTGACCGAAGAGTGTCACAGAATCGGCATTGCTCCACACGGTGAATCTCTCGATGGCCGCGTCCATCGAGTTCTTGCCGTTGGTGGAGGGTTGGTTCTGAAGAAGATGACGTGTTCGCCGAAGAGTTTCGGGGTGGGGGGCTTCAAAACGTTTCACCCTAAGTGGCGCGCGTCTTTTTTGCAAAAAAACATGCCGTCGATGCAACGGAAGGCAAAAAAACATGGCGGCGATGCAGCGGAAGGCAAATAAACATGGCGGCGATGGAGCGGAAGACAAAAAAACATGGCGGCGATGGAGCGGAAGGGGCGGCGATGGAGCGGAAGGCAAAAAACATGGCGGCGATGGAGCGGAACGCAAAAAACATGGCGGCAATGTAGCGGAAGGCAAAAAAACATGGCGCGATGGATCGGAACGCAAAAAACATGGCGGCGATGGAGCGGAAGGCAAAAAAATATGGCGCGATGAAGCGGAACGCAAAAAACATGGCGCGATGGCGGAAGATATGAAAAAACTTCTTTCTCTCACGTGATTCGCTGATAGCAATTGGCTGGAAGAGAAAAAGACATGGCCGCCGCCACCTTAATTGACAAAACAAAAAAATTAAATATGAAAAATGTCTCTACTGTCTTAGAACACACACACACAACAGAAAATTATGATGGACGACTTATTATTAATTCACTCGCTCTCGAATGAAATTCCAAAAGAAAAAAAATACGTCACCGCGAGCTGTAGTCGTAAACAGCGATAAGAGCCACATCTGGTGTTTACTCTCTCTCCAATGAAATTCTAAGAAATACGATTTGGACTTGGACTTGTTTACTGTCTACTCTCTCAAGTTGAACGAAATTCTCAGTAAACACGACGATGATCCATTTTTGACCTTGAATTTGTTTTTCAGATTTATCTCACACATCCGGTATCTGTTTACGCTGCTCGAGATAAATTGGCCTTGGAGTTGTTTACTGTCTCAGATGTTTGTTTTCCAGGAAGAGATAAGAGAGTCGAGTTTGAAGCCAAATTGATCGATTCAAGGCATTTTAAATGTCTCACTCTAACCCATGGCATTGTATGTCTGTCTTTGTCTCTGTTTGCATTTATTGAAATGAATAACGTCAGTTCGAGAAAAATACATTTATTTTTCACATAAAAAAATTACACTCCAATGCCAGTGGCGTAGTATGAAGATACATTATCATTATCGATTAAAACATATTTTTGATGCATGGATTTAATGAATCTATATATGGATTCCGATATTTGAACACTCAGAACCATTGACACGAAAAACATAAACCAATCGTGCAGTGTTGGCGGCGGCGGCAGCTCACATTTGGAATCCTTACTTTCTCGATCAGCAGCAGCAGCAGGGGCTTGCATCTTGACGTCCACGGGTTGGGTAGTTGGGTGGGGCGTCGACGACGAAGACGACGATGGTCTCAAAGTGCTGCTGCTAGAGGGGCAAGACATCTTCAGCGGAAACCACTGCGTGTCGCTATAGGTGAGATTTGTATAAATGTTCCGCAGTCTGTACGATGAGGTGTTCATCGGGATTTTGGCTCTCAACACAGGCAAATATCCATCATTGGCTAGCGCCTGAGTAATTTTCGTCCAATTCGAAGTACTCGAATCATCGTCGTGCAAATATGATACCAATACCTCACCGTACTCATATGGCGGGCTAATATACAGTACGTTCGACAGAACGGCTGCTAGAATTATATAATTTGTTGTCATCGTCATTGTCACTGAGAAACAGCGTATATGTCACTCAAATTATACACTTTTTTTTTTTTCAGTGGGGTGGAAATCCTCATGGACTCTGATCGCTCGGTGTTCATCGCGTATCAGTAGTGTCAGACTCTTACTGACTAAAACCACCCCAGGTGTGCTGCACTTGCCAAGCCGTTAGGCCATAAAGCTGCACCTACATCCCATTCCAACGTCCACGTCACGATATCCCTCGCTCCTCCGCCCCGTAACACTCCCCCACCACCGTTGGGTCGTGACCCACCGAATACTGGGCGGGCAATCAGCGGGGAAGATCCTTCCGCTCATCCTCCACATTCAAACAGCGCCCTCCCTGGTCGGTAGTCTTATTCTATCCGAGCGCCTGCTCTCCCGATTTACTTTCGTCGCTCGTTTATCCCGAAGCCAGGCCACTATTACCGTCGCATTGACACTATGTTGGTTCTCATACTTCTTCATCCTCGACCACAGCCCCCGCCCATCCATTCAATATCCTTACCCATTCATCCTTCACACCATTCGTATCCCTTAGCTGTAACGCTCCAAGTCTATCCTCCTCTTCCTTGATCCTCCTTCTCCATTCTACCCTTTCTCTCCGCATGCAATCGTTCCTGATGTGCTCCGCCGTGTCAGTCCCGCCAGTTCCACACTGGCATGGGGTCTCTTGTGCAATTCCGAACCTTGCCAGGTAACCCCGAAAGTTCTCATGCCCTGTGACCAGTTGCACTGCCTTCCTTGCTAATGGTATACACCCCATCCCTACCCTGTTGCACATACCATGTACGCTTCTGCCGGTCATGCCGCTGTCCCATTCACCCTGCCATTTTTCCATCACCATTCTCCTAATCCTTTCCCTCTCCTCCATTCTGCTATGTCCCAAGTCTATTTGCCATGTGATCTCTTGCAGTTCCGCACCTCTTCTACTCTCTTCATCTGCTCTTCTGTTACCCTCATTCTCCCTAACATGCCCTTTCCTCCACTCAATTTCCGTCACCAATCCCGCTACCCTTCTGTTTTCAAGCATTCTCCTAATACGAGCTGCCCTTTTGCTCTTCGTCCTCGCATTCCTAATGGTCTCCACTGCTCCAGGCGAGTCACTTATTATTCTTATGTCCATCTCTCCACCCATCAGTACCCCTTTACCTATAGCCACCATTTCGGCTTCCTGTACGCTTCCCAGCTCACTGATTCTTTCCCGACCCATTCTCCACTCGCTCCCCTCCTTATGCGCCCATCCTATACCCACTCGTCCATCCTCTCTCTTAACCGCGTCCACAAATACCTCTTTTAGCCCTTCTCGGTTCTCCAGAATTGTTCCGATCATCCATGGGTATATTCTGTCGTACCCGTTTATCCGTCCTCTTACTTTTTCTTTTCCGTGCGCCTTCCATTCTTCATACCTCGTTGCTGCCTCTATGTATAGAGGCGCCATCCCAGTCAGCACGCATAACGCGGCTGACGGCGCCGTTCTATATGCCCCGCTGGCCGATAGCGTAAACGGTCTCTGTATCGCCCCCAATTGTCTGATCACCCTAGAGTCCTTCGCTCTTGCTCCCCACACTTGGACGCCATACATCACCGCCGGCTTAACCACTCTTTCGCAAATCAGTCACGGCCCGTCCATCTTCTTAGTTTTCCTGCAACTATAGCCGTTCTCCTTCTTACCTCCTTAAGATGATCAATGTACAGTAGGCCCTTGTCTACTATCATGCCCAAGTATGTGATGTTACCGCCGCACTCAATCCGTTGCTCTCTCACCCTAACCACCGGTTCCTTGTCCAGTTTCCTGGCCGGGACAAACATGCATTCGGTCTTGTTTTCGTTATACCTCAGCCACATTTCATCCTCCCATTCCTGACATTCTTTCCACACCTCCTTCCACATCCTTTCTATTTTCTTTACCGACGGGCCAACCACCACTATCAGTTGGTCGTCGGCGTAGGTCTGGGCCCACACCTTCGTCCCACCACTTACTCTGTGCGCTGCTGGCACCCCTTCATTTATCCTGTCATATTCCTTTCCGTTTACTGCCCTCATCCTCTCGAACCACGCTTCCATGACAATAAGCCATAGCGTGGGTCCCAGGCTGGATCCCTGCGGGCACCCCTGTCCACGATCGCTTCCACGCCTCCACTCTTGACTATTCTTTCGCCTACAAATTCCATGCACACCTTGCCAATGTTCTCCGGTAATTATACACTGAGAGGAACACACACACATACACCATTGCTCAATGTACATGACTAGTATTTCTTTCAGTCTCTCTCTCTCTCTCTCTCATTCATTCGATCCGCAAAATAAATCGAGAAAAATTGGTTTTATACATCTATTAATACATAATAATAATAATACAATATGAATAATAATATTTCGTGTGTTTTTCGGCTAGTCTTGGTGTGGCTGACGTCATGGACTTGGTACTGGCGGCGACGGCGGCGGAACGTGGTGGATCGGTGAATGCTGCTGCTACTGCTGCTGCTGCTGCCCCATCTATTTACCATCGTTAATTTGCATAATTTGGAAGCGTTTGAAAATACACAGCTTGTGCTCGTACTCTGCTATGTGCGCCTTGAGCTCGCGCAAATTTTGCAAGTGCCGATTGATAGGAGTGTCGTGGTCGTCGTCGTCGTGATCGCCGTGGGGCCTCACCATATCAGGTGTGACGATATCCATTGCCAGATATCGAAACAGTGTCTCACGGCACAATGCACTTCTATTTCTCCGGATGCTATATGATTCAAACAGAGCGGGCTTTGCTTCTTGAGTGTGGGTGGAGGCGTTGTGACGACTGTACTTGTAGTAGCCGCAATATCGACGATGTGTGGTCTCTTGGGCAGATCGAGCACACACTTCAGCAAAAAATCGAATTTTTGATTACCCTTCACGTAAACCACATCAGCCTCGATGATGGGGCGCAGCACTTCCTGGATCTCGTTGAATTCGACATAGCCATCAGAGTATGGAATGCCGTGGATATTTCTCTCCAAATATCGTACTTGCCGTTTATCTGCTTCGCTCAGGTCATGGAATGGCACTACGGCTTTGAATAAAAAGTGGTTTGTGCCCGTCGGTGATGGCAAGCTCTTTGGGTTGGAATTCACCGCCCACAGTGAAACCCTGAATGTCACAGGCTACGAGTTTCATCTTGTTGCGATTTTGTTTGTTTGATGATTGTTGAACTGATTCACTGCTTTGATTAACTGAGAGACACACACTCGGAGAGAGGGAGAGCGAGATTAATAAACACCGACTGAAGAACTGAATGTTTGGCTCACAACTGACGCTCTCGACCTGTCGATGCCTGCATTACATGCATACACACAAACAAAGAGTGGATTCCCCCACTACTTACTGTTACTACTGTATGTCACTATTTTTTTTATGACAGACGGCGTACAATCTCGCTCAAGGGCAAGTGTTCCAGCATACAGTCGTGAATGATGATTCAATAGGCTCGAGTATTGGCGGGAAATCCAACTCTGGCCTCGATGTCAAGTTTGACATCGACAGTGGAGGATTTCATGAATTCCGCTCTGCGGGAACAATCTATTACGAAAACGGTCGCTCTGCTTTTGAATGCTCCGTAATCGAGTAGAGGGTGCTTCTTCGGACAATTGGCATAGCTCGGATAGAATTCCGTGTAGGCTCGATGGGCTTCGACAAAGTTGTTTCTGTTGAATTCCAAGTGCATACGTTCATGCGGGTAAGTATCGCTGTTCACGGTTAGGCGTATGTCGCTGATGTCGATGTGATCGAAATAGGATGCATCTCGAGCCGCATTGCCAATCCGATTTGTTTGGAAGGCCACAATGACGAATCGGGGACTCTCCATGGCCGTGCAAGTTTTCACAGCCCAAACTTCCTTGGTGGAACCCTGAGTGAGTGCAGGCAACTCGTGTATGTCCCACTTGCGATACGAAATCACTACAGGAGCGTCTGTTTTGATGGACTGCAGCAATTTCAGACGAATGTCGTCATTGGGCACCACATGTTTGACTCTGAGTACAACGCTCGTAATCGTCTGTGTGGCTGTGGTGGCTTCGACTACTGGATTCGCCACCTCCTCTATCAGCATGCAATTATTATCATTTCTACTTCTCACCAAGCAAATGCACTGTCGTCCAATCGTGGCATATCTATAGTCATGGAATATGCCCAACAAATGCTTAAGCGGGATCCACATGGCGAACGAACCATCGGGGGCGTTGTGAACCGTTCCGCCAGGATAGGTCCAGCCGGCTGTGCTCAAGTGTCGCACATCATTTTCCTCGTAACAAGTATAGCCGCGAAGGGTGCTCACTATACCCGGCGATCGAACAGAGTCCACCTCTTTGCCATTGATTTCATAGTAGATGGCCTCGAAAAGGCATGCGCCGGCATTATTGATAAATCTAACATTGCCCGTTCCTGCGGTACGAGTCAGAGAGCCCTCTATGCACACAAGGGCATCGTTCATCAGTATCCACACATCGCTCTGCTGAATGACAATTTCGATGATGTCATTATTTTGAAAGGACTTGACGTACGGGTGGTGCGTTCGAGTCTCAACTCTGTTGATGGATTCTTCGAACTTTGGATGATTGTACACGTCGAACACTTGTCTTCATAATATGATGTCCTTGCGATTGGAGAAAGTGTATGCTGGAGTGAGACAGAGTGTGTGCGTCTGCTCTCTTCGACTGCGTCTGCGCAACTGAATTGATGCCAGCACCCTCTGCACTTTTATGCCCAAAGGCATCATGATCATCATTCTGATCAAATACCAACCCCATTTTTATGACAGCTTGCGCAGCACAAGTCGTATAATGATGGTCTCTCCACGGAAATTCACACTGCAACAGTCCTGGTCGAGAATATTCAAGGTAATGTTGTGTATTTCCGTCTTGGCAGGCAGGTTAATCAAATTCGAGGGCGTTTCGTCGATGGCGAAGCCGGGGTCTTCTCGAACGACAAACTCGTATATGGTGTGAGCCGGACGATTGTTGAAGAAGGCACCCGATGTGATGTTACTATCGATGTGAACAGTTCGAACTTTGATAATGTTCACAGGTAGGTCGGATGAGTGAACGCTTCCAGCCTCCAATAGTCTTGGGGAAAAACCCAGTAATCGTCCTATGGCATCCTTGGGACGAAAATCGATGTTATAGAGCTTGCTGTATATCTCACACTGCAGCGTATTGGTGTTGGGTTTGAGAGAGAACAAAGCCTTGCTTTTGTTGGTACCGTCGTCGTCGTCGTCGACGTCGCCAACGTCACTAGACACTACGGCTCTCTTCTTCTTCTCTGCTTCTTTCGGCCTCTCGATGTGTTTATGTATAAACTTGGCAATGTCGCTTATTTCGTAACACCCAGTCGGTATTTGGATGATGCTAACAGATGGCGCTCCTTTGACAGAATAATAGAATCGACCACTCGATATGTTCGGTATGCTGTTGTATGAATGGAAACCAATCAATGCCAAGCCGTAAGTGCTGTCTTCGTCCAATTGGAGTGGCGGAGAAAAGTCTGCGGTTAGCGTCGACGTTTGACCTGTCACTGTCAACAGCAAAGACATGACTGACACTGGATGGGGTTATGTACTTCTATTTAAACCATTCCATATGCGCGCTCTGTGCTCAGAGACTAGTATGGGATTCAAGATGCGTGAGGCTCGCGCTATTCGTCTAGCGAAACGTATCCTGTCCATGGCCACTTGCATCCAATACGATTTGCGCGAAGTTTTGTATGCAAAACGCCACGTCACCATATAATGAACCTCATTGCGCTCATCATTAAAGGTCACCACTTTTCCATTCATTTTCGCGTGCGCACACACACATACTCAGAGTGTGTTCTCGTATAGAAAATTCAAACACAAATGACCGCAATTAACTTGGTTGAATGTCTGATAGCGATCGTTGTTGTAGAAGATTTTCACTTTTTTACCCAGATATCGCACCAATTCCACCGGCGGCTTCAAATTGCCGAAACTGTCAAAGTATTTCACCACATGTCCGCGTTTCACGTAAGCTACCCAATGCGTTCCGCGATTCCTGCTCGAGTCCAGATTGATGATTGCGCATTCTCTGTACTTGGGAAATTTCGATGATGATGATGATGAGGATCGAGGTAAGTTGTCTCGCATGAAAACACCAATGAAATGAGGTATTTTCAAACATTTCACATATTTAAGTAATTCCTCATCGTACAACGCTCTATTGGGCAGCTTCAGAGGGAGTTTTTTGAAAATTTCTTCTTGAGAAACAAACCGTAGCCGCCTTTAGCGATCTTGCGCAGAAATAAACCGGAACCTCCTACATTTTTGTTGTCGCCACCAATGCTCTCCATTGCGGTATTATGACGCTTGTCTTCCTCCAATATCTTTTGGGCATTGGCCGGGGAGATGATGGTCCTGGCTATGGTGCTGGCACCGCCTGCCAACGAGCCCAGCGCTCCCAGAGCGGCGAATATCGGAAGCAGAGGCAGCACACCACCGCTCTTCGCTTCGAACGGTATTATTCGGGGTACTCTGATTTTTTTGCGGCCACCCAATTTTTTCACTTGAGCACGGGCAGCACGCAGTGCCACCAAGGAGGATTTTCGCAGAGCCTTCGCACTCAAATCTTTCAGCTGATCAGGTTTCAGTGTTTTTCGCAGAGTCTTAGTAATTTTCTTAACCACATCTCGACGGAAAGACTTTGGCTTTGCAGCAGCAGCAGTCTTCTTCTCCTTCAGACCCATTCCCAAATTACGTTTTGCCTTCATGGTTGTGGTGACCAGCCAAGCAGCAGCTTTCTCACCAAATTTGGCGTCTTTTGATTTGACACGTTCCCAAGCTCGATTTTCCAGCGCCCAGTCGGCCTTGTGTCTCTCCTTCAAAGACTTGTTTTGCGAGTATGCAATATCGTGAGTCTTACAAGCCGAATCCAAAGGGTTCACACCAGGGTCTCCACGTGCCAATCTTTTCTGTAGTTTGGTACCCGGTCCACAGTACTGGTATCCAGGCAAATGAAGCTCGAATGGCAGATGATTAATCAGAGAGTTCACCACACCACGACCTTCGTGCTCGACAGTCAGCATGACACTGACGCGAATGATGTTGCACACCTACTTACATAACTGTACTCCACTCAAAATGTCATTCGAATGTCAGATGTGGGCGTGGTCACACACACACACACACACACTTCAGCAAAAAATCAATCAACTCAAACATGAAAGTGGTGCAACAAGAGCCGGCTCTGGAAATAGTCAATTTGGATACCATAGGTGGAGGAGGTATTGGCGGTGACGACGACGGTATACGTAAACACGGCTCCCTGCTACCGAATTCATTCCGAGCGATATTTTGTGGCCCCAGCGGATGTGGCAAGACCGACGCTGTACTCAGTCTGCTGTTCAGACCGAACGGAGCACGCTTCGAGAATGTTAACGTTTATTCAAAGTCGCTGTACCAACCTAAATATCAGCTACTGCACGATGTACTCAAACAAGTCAAGGGCGTAGGTTATTTTCTATACAGGGACAACGACGAGGTAATCGATCTGTCAAAGGCAAAAGAAAACTCAATTTTCATATTTGACGATGTGGCGTGTGACAAACAGAATAAAATCAGAGAGTTCTATGCCATGGCACGCCACAAGGGTATTGACCCAACCTACTTGTGTCAAACCTACTCGAAAATACCCAAACAGCTGATCAGGGACAATTGCAACATTATAGTGCTTTTTCGGCAAGACGATATGAATTTGAAGCACGCATTCGACGAGCACGTCTCTCCGGATTACACCTTTGAGGAATTTCGCCGCATGTGCGCCGCCTCTTGGAAGGAAAAATTCGGATCTCTGGTCATTGTCAAAGACTTTGATGTGAACAAATGGCGCTACCGCCTGGGCTTTGACAAATATATACAAATGTGATGCGAGGTGGTACGGCATTCGTACTGAAGCCATGGCACCGACCACATCACCCCGCATCGAGACGGAGATTGCTGAAGCTGAACGCAAACGTCATCAGTTGTCGAAAATTGTGCGAAAAAAGTATCTGAGTCTGAAACTCGGAAAATCCGAGCATGATGAAGCACTGAGTAAATTATTCAAACCCATTACGGTGCTGCTGAAAAGATTGAGTGCGTCAGTGCCGCCACTCACCAAGCGATCACGACTGGCAGTGAAAAAAGAAGAGAAACAGGAACCGTCGACACCAACGACTCCAGACTTTATGAAAAAGGAAGAAGACGAAGAAAGCTACCACACAGATGATGGTGATTATGATGATGATGAGGATGACTACTTGGAAGTTTATCCCGAAGTATCAACTGAATTCGTGAATAAACATCGCGCCAAATCCGGCAAAATAGATGTGAATTACGGCCCCATTTACGACAAACCAAGAGCGCAATGGTTGCTCGGTAGAAAGATGATGGACTTCGACAAAGATACGGGGGACATTCGCATTGATGGTGCAACATACGAGGGCACTCCGGGACTATGTAGTTTGATTTTCTACAAAAATCCCAAATACGCTAAAGCCGATTTGGCGGCATACAAGCAAATTTTGACAGCTACAGGTGCGCATGTAGATGCGCGAGGTAGGTTGAATCCATCTCAGACTGCCAAATGTTGCCAACAAAAAATACGTTGATGACGTCATACAGAAGCTCAAAGATGACGTCATACACAAACTCAAAGACGAGCTGGACACCACCAAAAACAATCTAACAGCCTTGGATATTCGAGTGATGAAATTCATGTCACTTTCGATGAAAAAGCATGAAAATACCAAGAAACGCTTGGATAAATTGGCACTAGATATTGTTGATATTCCAGCCTCTTAAGTAGAAGGTGTAACGCCCAGTGCAGTTGGTGTATTGACTCCGCCATTAGCGAAATGACGTCATCATCATCATCATCTGAGAAAAAACAATTGGTTGATGAGCTCCATGCTCCAGCCAGAAGGAATTTTCCTCGCAGACGTACCATCATCAAAGGACTCGAAGATCTGTGGCAGATGGACTTGGCTGATCTTCAAAAATACTCCAAAGCCAATAAAAACTTCAATTATATTCTCGTGGTGATTGACACCTTTTCCAAGTACCTATGGGTGCGTCCCCTGAAGACCAAAACTGGTCGAGACGTCACCGAAGCGATGAGTGACATATTATCGAAAGTGATAAGATGTCCCAAGCTCCTCCAATCAGATCTCGGAACTCAATTTTACAATTCCAGCTTTCAGACTCTCCTGAAAAAGTACAACATCAAATACTACAGCACGTATACCGTGAAGAAAGCCGCGATCGCAGAGAGGGTTATACGTACTCTCAAGGAGAATCTCTTCAAGTATTTCAGTTTGAACGGTACCTACAAATGGCTGGATATTTTGCCGGACATTGCCAAAAACTACAACCAGCGCAAACATCGAACGATCGGCATGAAACCGTGTGACGTAACCAAAGACAATGAAAAACAGGTGTATAAGTCAACGTATGATTATGCTGAACGTGCTGGTCGAAAAAAATTCAAAATTGGGGATTTCGTGAGAATTAGCAAGGCCAAGCATGTTTTCGAAAAAGGGTATACGCCTAATTAGACTACGGAACTATTCAAAGTTGTCAAAGTGAAAATCACCCAACCAATCACGTATTTGCTGGAGGACTTGGAAAAAAACAAAAAATCTATCTAGTGGAAAAAATCATCAGGCGTAAGGGTCGTAAAGTACTTGTGAAATGGCTGGGGTTCGATAGTACGCACAATAGTTGGATTGATGCGACAAATCACATGTAATTCAATGGAAAATTGGCACAATCTCAACTGGAAGAGGGTGCCTTTCATCGTCGTCGTCTCTCAGCTCTCGACGACGTAGAAACTCGAGCCGGTGTATGGGGGAAGGGTGGGGGTGATGGCGGCGGCGGCAGCGGAGAAATAAACCGATGCCAAACGGTGCAGAGAGATTAGTCAGTCAAAATGTTTGGTGCAGTGAACAACGTCTTTGTCGAGTCTTCTGAAGAGTCCTCTGATTACGAGTCGGCGTCGATGGCGTCGACGGCGTCAGCTTCATCATCATCATTATCATCATCATCATCGGACCGAGAATGGGCAGATCGAATGGCAGATTTAGATCGAATATGTGACATTTACAAGGAGGCCATCAAAGCGGAACGTTTCTTCGCGTGCAACGCCACCTACGAGTTTCGCAACACCGACGTTTTGAGCTTGCAATGCGGCATAAGTTTTGCTCGGAGTTTCGTGCCTGCAGTGAAACTCGTGTGCAAGGTCCAATACACCATATGCTCCAGCCTGTCCTTCAGCATGTTTGAATGGGGCCAATTCGTGGGGGCCATTAATCAGTTGCTTTACCAAGACTATTCGAATCAAACTCGACTGGGACGATGTTATGGATTTGGAATTACAGACGTATGCAGAGAGTCAACAAGTGCGAGTTTCCAAGAATGACACCTACTTCTACCTGACGGAAGCGGATGTTCAAGAAATCCTACATCTAGATGCTACTGTGATGGCGACAAGATTTGAATATCTATTGAATATGAACTTTAGTCAATATTATCACGATTTATTAAGCAGTGCAAAAACTCTAGCTAAAAACAATGGTTTGTCATTTGATGAGGCTATAAACTTGTGTACTATATCATCAAAAGATGATAAACATCTATGTTTACGTGAATACCTATGCTATTTGCCGGATAAAGTAATGTTTGATTACGAAACGAAATAAATGTATATATTGAGAGCAGAGTTGGCGTTTTAATTCAGTATGCAGTGTGCAGTGTGTCTGTGTGTATGCCGAGAGAGAGATTCAGCAGTACGAAACAAGACTCGACTCGTATCGAAGCTGGACTTCGACATTTCCTGCAAGTAAGTTAGCCGAAGCAGGCTTTACGTATACCGGTTCGGAAGATGTAGTTGCATGTCTTTCGTGTCAAGTAGAAGGGTTCAGATGGCTGCCCAATGACGATCCTATGGCTGACCATCGTCGATGGAGCCCCCATTGTGATTTCGTTCGTAGTTATTACTCTGAGCACAGACACAGACCGACGACAGATGGCGCTGATGTCCCTCCAGAACCAAGAGTGTCAGATGTCATTAGCAGAGTGACAGATGACACATGGATGACACCGCCACCACCACCACCGACAGATGGCGCTGATGTTGCTCGAGAAGAACGACAAGTGAAAGGTGACATGAGCAGCAAAGTGATCACATATGTCATAAACATAGACTCACAGAACACGGTGATGATGTGTCGTGTATGTCTTGTGAATGAACTAAATGTATTGTTTATGCCATGTAGACACTTGGCGTGCTGCTCACAGTGCGCCATCAGGTGCGACACATGCGTAGTTTGTAGATCACCCATCAATACATTTATGAAAATATATATATCTTAGAATATTTTTGATTTTTTAATTTTGCTACTCGAAAATACCCTTCCCCATTTTTTTTGCTTAAAAAACATGCCAATTTTTATGTAAAAAAGTATCACATTTTTGATTGAATTATTCTTCCAATTTTGGTGCAAAAACGTGCTCTTTTTTTATGCAAAAAGTGACACTTTTTTCGATAAAAAAAAACACCCAAAATTGACATAGTGGAAGGATTTCAGTGAAGCATTTTCAGTGAATTTTGAGTCACTCAGCATTCACTCAGCTTTCACTCAGCTTTCACTCAGCATTCACTCAGCTTTTTCCACCATGTCAATTTTGGGTCATTTTTTTTATCAAAATAATTGCCATTTTCCCATAAGAATACATGTATTTTTGAATGAAAAAAAGTGACACCTTTATTGACATGGTGGTAAAAGCTGAGTGAAGCATTTTCAGTGAAAGCTGAGTGGCTGAGTGAATCATCAGCTTTCACTCAGCTTTTTCCACCATGTCAATAAAAGTGTTCCTTTTTTGCAAGAAAAACTGACACTTTTTTGCATGAAAAAGTGACACTTTTTGCATGAAAAAAGTGACACTTTTTCGTATAAAAAAATGATACTTTTTGCGCAAAAAAGTGACCCTTTTTTTATGCAAAAGTGATCTCTATAAATATGTGGGATTTTGAATGGGAGATTGGAAGGGTGAAACAAAAAATAATAATATCCAGACACGGATTACATATTGATTTTATTCAATCATAAATATAAAACATAATCGGCTATTATTTGATTAATAATATATAATGTAGTGTGTGTGTGTGTGTGTGTGTGTGTGTGTGTGGAAAGAAACAAACAAGAGCACAATTTCTTGCATTTTCATTTAACATTTTTCTTGAAATTTTGTGTGTGTGTGTGTGTTTGGCAATCTCATTCATCGAATTCTGAATCCTCATCCCCTGAGCCTATGAAGCGTTTATATGTGAGATCTAATCCGTAGGGCTCACCACCACCACGCAGATGTAGGTCACAGTAGCATTGGCTGCTCGTTTTCAAAGTGAACAGTACTTCATCAAATCTGTTGTGACACCAAAATTTGTCACATTGATATATATTGTCCATGTGCTTTACACCGAACACCATATGTTGATGGTTTCTGATGCTGTGAACCGGATGGTTTTGCATAGCCCTTCTGAATGCTTTATAGCAAGTGCGGCAAAATCGTAAATTATATTTTGGAATACGATATGCATTCGCCCACACACAACATTGGTCTTCGTGCAAATGACCCTCCCAGTCTTGATTTTTGAGAGCTTCACACCTATCTTCAAAGCTGATTTCTCTCGTGTACTCTAAGTGACTCAAATCATTCAAATTTCGTTTGACGCTCTGAGCCTGCTTATAGATTTGTATCCATTTTTCATTGGCAAACATTTTCAAAATTCGATCAGTGAGCGTCCATGGTAGAGGTGAGGCCTCGATGAATTCAACTATTGATGATGTACAGACAGCATACATTTTTCAAAGTGTCTACCATGGTGATGGTGTGTGTGTGTGTGTGTGCGTATGTGGGTATGTGCTCTCTGAAAAAACATTTAAATTCTATTTGATATCTAACTGACTGTAATGACCCCACGGCAGAGTGTCATGAGAGCCGACAATCAAACAGCGCTTGTCGTCGTGGGGGTTGAGAGCGATCTTTGTTTGCTCTACACTAAAAACTTTGTGTGAAAAGGATCGAATACAGCGTTGCGAAGTTATTTTTCCCACATTGATTTTCAGATATTCCACATAATCTTCAAAAGTGATGAGATTTTCGAAAACGCTGTATTTGACCCCTTTGAATTTTTTTACGGTTTTTCCACCTTGTATCTTATAGGTGTACAACTTTGATCGAAGCCCCACGAAATCTGTCATGATACGACCATTGGCTTCGTCCTTCATCAAGCCGGGTACTTTTTTATTTTCGAGGGGGATGTCAAATGGGTTGTCGCTTGGGTAGTCGCTCGTATCGAATTTTTCAATGTGACTGCTAATCAAATCCCGATAAATATCATCGCACTTAATTTCATAAATGAGCGAATCAGTATCCGTATACATCAATTTGCACTGATCATGAATCCGTAATGGAAATCGTACACGCATACCTTGTAAATATCGAGAATCGACATTCCTATGTACAAGGGCTTATTGAATAACAAATCCGTCTTTGCCATCTCGATAGCGACGAGGCTCTCGTCGAAAATGGTGCGACTCCTGAAATTTGGACTGGCAATCAGATTTTTTGCGCCATATCGTCCCCCCCACTTGGAGACCATTTTCACCACACGGTGCTTCCGTATGTTTTCCATGGTTTTCCCGAACACTGCGTTATTGGCTAGTTTGTAGTTATTTTTGCCAAAAGTAGTTTTTGCTTGAGAGCGTAATTTCGTATTTAATTCAATGTAGGGACGCAGCCACGCCAACTGATTGAATTGCAACACCTTGTGGATTTTCCTGAGTACAAGGCCGTGTTTGAGTGCTTGTTTCAACACCCTGTAGTGCACAACATATGTTTCCTTGTTGTACAGCGTGGTCATCAATTTTGGTAATTTCGAGCCTGGCGGTGTACGGTGCTCGGCACACAAGGGTAAATCTTTGTGTTTGTCATGCAGATGTTCGGGGTACTCCAAATCGACTTCGAGAATGTAGCCGATGGGCGAGGTGTCCGACACTTCCGACCCATCGAAATAGGCTGCATTTTCGAGCCATTTAAAGCCATCGTACGGAAGATATTCCATCATGGCCCAACCGTACAGATTATTCACGTCGAGATATAGCAAATAGGTCGACGGTTTGGAGGCGTCATACCTTTCACCCATGTGCTTGTTATTGGCCGAGGAGAATCTGTTGCAGCACTGACTGATGCCGCCACAAATTCCTCGCTCGACAAAGAGAAGCATGTCGACGTCTTTCAGTATCTGCAATTTGCACTGGGTGTACTTCAACATACAGGACCACGTATATCCCGGGAGGGTGTAATACCACGCAGGATCCAGCCCATACGTCTCGTGACCGATATTTCGAAAATTTTCGAAAATATCCGCCAAGAGCAATATGTCGGTTTTCATGTATAGGTCAGAGTACTCACCCAGTGTTGTCAAGTTGAACGACCGCCACACGTTCTGCGCATGCTCGTATTCGGCATCGGTGATGCCACAATCGTTCAACTTGTAGAACTGATCGCGCGCCGGCAAACTTGGGCATTCCAATTTCTCCATCGAATCGATGAAATCGTATGGGAATACCCCTTTTCGAGTGAGTAACTCGTACCGGTCGGCATCGAAATGGGCAAATTCGCGCCTTGATATCTTCAAGTCATGGACGGTCAGTGTTTGCACCAAATGCTCCAAGCTCATGCCCATGAATCGAAAAGAGTCAATGAATCGAAATTTAATGTCAGTGTTGCCGTCGTACTGGGTGAAAGAAATGTATTTTTCTTTGTTGACAGGCAACAGACTGACTCGACCCCTTTTTGCTATATCTCGAATAATAAAATGACTGTCGTATCCGGATAAATTGTGGAAAATGATTGGCACAACGAACGACTTTTTGTAGTTCAAATTGCAATGCGCATGCGCATATCCACGGAACGCTCCCGTGTAGTGATTATGATCTATTACAATTTTGTCGTCAGTTTTCCAAGGTTTTTCGCAGATGTGGCAACATGGCGCTGTCGCTCTATCTGGAAGTGAGACGATCATGGGGACAATATCCAAAGTTTTGGCTTCCACAAATTTGGCTATGGCCCCCATTCTCTCCGCAAACGAATCCATAGAGTCGAGGCCCCGATGACTATCATAAAATGACAAAGTATCGTCTTATGCACACTTGAAATAAAATCCAGCGCTGAAAGGAATGTGTTTTTGGTACTTTGTCGTATGTGAGGTGCATTCTTCGTCATTAAACTGTTCCAAAATCGACTCAAAATCCGCGTAAATTACAAAAGGCACTATTTCTTTATGTACAAAATCCCGAAATTCTACATGATCATACGAAGGAAATGAAATTTTACTCTCGTATAATTTTTGACAATCAACAGTATGACTGTCGAGTTTCTCCTCACTCGTAAAATAATTTAAACACCTGTCGCAAATGAATGTTTATGTCCATTTTTACTGAGTTGGCGACTGAGTAGGCGAGATAAATCCTTTATCCAAACATAATGGAATTTTATGTCATCGCCGATGGCGTTGTCGTCATCGGCGATTTCCAGTGGTGGTGCCTCGTAATCATTTAATTTCGGGTGATATTCATTTTGAATGAGGAGAAGATTGACATGTTTGTCTAATTTTTGTTTCGTGCGGCTGAATCAATTCCAAGGTGTACACATTCACAGATATGTTGTTCAATCGCTCACATTTGGTAATTTGTTTTAATTTCATAGGTAAGTCGATTCCATCCAAGTTCAGTACATTTGAATAGTGAGGGTATGATGAAATTCTATATAGATACGACGGCCCAAGCGAAACACGCATCATCTTAATTTTTCAAATTAATGCAAGCTTTTTTATTCGCAATAGATTTTCACAGCTTGATGAAAGACGAACCGTTTCCCACGTCCGATTTATTCGTATTGATTTCCAAACTAACAATTTTCTGAAGACTCCAGCCACTTTCTTTGTCCGCGAATTCCGAGAGTTTGTTTTGAATTTGATCGATGACATTTTCTAGGAACCACTTTTTCAAAGTTGTACCCCTATCGATAACAACGTTTTTAGTGTTGAAATATTTATAGTCGCTTATTATTTGTTCTTGATTCAAGGAATTTTTCACGAATTTACCACAAAATGTCGCATTGACTTTGATGCTTGGATGTTTTTTCAATAAATTTTGAATTCTGCTTTTGAATAGAATGAATGCATCACCAAAAAATTGTCCAATATCTTTATGTTTCAAATTTATAATTATACCGGTGCGTAAACGCGAAGAAAATGCCGATTTCAAGTCCTCCCACTTTACTCGGGATGTTAATTTTGATTTGACTCCCTCTCCCACCACCACGTCGACGCCTGGCTGTTGTTGACCTGACTTTTTGATTGAATTTCGTATAATTTTCAAGTGTCCGCATAAAGTTTGTAATTTTCTCAGAGAGCCTATGCAATTCAATGCCGCGATCGCACTATTGATCAGGCGGGCGGTGTACTTGCAATGGGCCAGCCAATGTTTGCGTTTTCCATCAGTACAACCTTTTTTGAGGATTTTTTTGACCTTACGCAACTTGGCTACCATCTCCATACTGTGTGCAACAATAGCGTCAGATGACATGATGATGATTATTCAACAGACACACAAAATTTCAAGAAAATGTCAAATGAAAATAAAAGAAACTCACTCTTTGTTTCCAACGGCGGCGGCGGCGTTGTCAGCGTCTTCAGGCTTTAGCGATCTCAAACAGCTGCTGCGGATGATTTTGATTGGCAATTTTCTGCTCGCCCCTGTAGATGAGCATATGCTGGGACTCGGTTAATTTGTCGAGGATGGGTTTGAATGCACCAGTCACTCGATTTGGCAGGAATACTTTACACTCCTCCAACTCCACTAGGATGGACTCTCCAAATTTGGTTGTTTTCGCTTCAGCGCCAAGAATCAGATGGGGTTTGTCCTTCGGTAGCTCAGACAACTTCCGCAGGTTCTTCCTGCAAGTCAACGAAATCTTGTTAATTTCGTCGAGAAGATGAGACATCTGCGAAATCATTTGAAAAATTAAAAAAAATTCATACACGCTGTATTATAACTCTCACTCACTCACTCAAAATGAAAAATGATTTTTATGATTCACCCCGTGTATGAGAAATAAATATGATAAAAATAAAATATTCCAATCACACTGTATATAGCAAATGGAACTTTGTGAGAGACACCCTGTATGAGAAGGAATTACGAAAAACAAATATGACAAATGAACTTTTCTGAATTTTTTTGAAAAAGAAACACTACAAAAAGTGAATCGAAAGAAATAGGCACACTTGAAACAATCGCGAAAAATAAAAAAGAATAACTACTATTACTACTGACCTTTGCAAATCACGAATTAAATGGCACTCACAATAAAACAATGCACTTGTATTGAAAACAAGCGAGAGACAGATGAGCGGCAGAGAGGCCCTTGTTGTTGCTTCGAACGCAGATGATGAAATGACGCAGGCTCGCTGTGAACGTACGTATAAACTCTCTGTGTCACGTGACCCACGCCGTCCACCTTCACGCTGCAAATGTATGCAACGGTCGATCTGGGGAAAACCCAAATTGCGCAATAACAGTAAACAACTCCAAGGCCAATTTAGCTCGAGCAGCGTAAACAGATACCGGATGTGTGAGATGAATCTGAAAAACAAATTCAAGGTCAAAAATGGATCATCGTCGTGTTTACTGAGAATTTCGTTCAACTTGAGAGAGTAGACAGTAAACAAGTCCAAGGCCAAATCGTATTTCTTAGAATTTCATTGGAGAGAGAGAGTAAACACCAGATGTGGCTCTTATCGCTGTTTACGACTACAGCGCGCGGAGACGTATTTTTTTTCTCTTGGAATTTAATTCGAGAGCGAGTGAATTAATAATAAGTCGTCCATCATAATTTTCTGTTGTGTGTGTGTGTTCTAAGACAGTTTTTTTCTCTTCCAGCCAATTGCTCTCAGCGAATCACGTGAGGGAAAGAAGTTTTTTCATAACTTCCGCCATCGCGCCATGTTTTTTGTCTTCCGCTCCATCGCCGCCATGTTTTTTGCGTTCCGCTCCATCGCGCTATGTTTTTTTGCCTTCCGCTCCATCGCCGCCATATTTTTTGCGTTCCGCTCCATCGCGCTATGTTTTTTTGCCTTCCGCTCCATGGCCGCCATGTTTTTTGCGTTCCGCTCCATCGCGCCATGTTTTTTTGCCTTCCTCTGCATTTCCGCCATGTTTTTTGCGTTCCGCTCCATCGCCGCCATGTTTTTTGCCTTCCGCTCCATCGCCGCCCCTTCCACTCCATCGCCGCCATGTTTTTTTGCCTTCCACTGCATCGCCGCCATGTTTTTTTGCCTTCCGCTACATCGACGCCATGTTTTTTTGCAAAAAAGACGCGCGCCACTTGGTGGGTGAAACGTTTTGAAGCCCCCCACCCCGAAACTCTTCGGCGAACACGTCATCTTCTTCAGCACCAACCCTCCACCAACGGCAAGAACTCGATGGACGCGGCCATCGAGAGATTCACCGTGTGGAGCAATGCCGATTCTGTGACACTCTTCGGTCACAGAATAGGCATTGTATATCTACTATCAACAATAAAAAAGTTTTCCATATAGTTCCAACTTAGTGAGATAAACTGTATACTGTAACCTTTTCACCTACTTTTGGAAAGAAATGTTACTAACCCGTTAGTTATAGTAGTCGGTGAGTCATGTGGTGGGGGTCAAGTCCTGTCAGTCAAGTATTTTTTTTTATTAAAAAGTTAAGTTTGGGGCGCCACTGGGGTCTAAAGAAATAATTGTAAAGAGTTCATAGTCCTGTCTGACTCTAGAAAACTAGGATTGTATAAACAGATGAACGAACTATAAAAATTTCTTTTAAATTTTCACATTAACCCCCAATGTCACGTCACCAAAATGTTGTAAATATTGAGACATACCTAGAATAAAACATTACATTGCTCAAAACCCATATATATTGATACCACAATTTTACAATTTTGTACACCTAGAAACGACTTTACGTGGGACTCCGTATTTTAAAATTGGAGATTTGAAAAATAAATAATATGATGCACAGTAAACCTTTCAAAGGATCCTGTCATTTCAGAATATGAAACAATAAGCCCTTTCAAATCAGAGCAGATATTTTGAAAAAGACTTGAAATTAAAGTAGTAGGCAAATCATGAGGATACCTGGATAATTGAATGAACTACTAAGAATGAATGTAGCTGGCGTTCAGTACTGTACGTGGGCTTTACATTAAACCATTCAATGTATAACGCTTTATATAACAAATTTACCTAGGTGATTAATGAGAGAAATAAAATAAACAAAATTTAACAGGCCTGTCAGTCTACGGTGCTAGACTAAACTGATCCTATGATTCCCACGATGAAAGTTCATCTCTAACTTGAGAACTGGAACATCCTCCTATTTCTGTATTGAAGCAACTCCAAGCAGGCATAGGTGAGGGGTATACTTCAGTCCTCTATTCCATATATATTGAATTATGACTTAACGGTCATAATTGTTTGCCAAGAAGGCATTAGTGCAGTTGCAGGACCTTCCCAACCATAAAGTGAAGCCCATTCAGAGGGAACTGATGGGGTGCTTCTTCCAACAGGAACAAATTCCAAATTATAGGTGAAGGTGACTCCTTCAAACAGGACGTTAAAAGTGGGCTTTTTTCAGCAACCCTTAATGTGAAAAGTTAAAATTAGGACACATTCAAATGATGACAGTCGTTTAAAAGTCACCCCACGCGGAGGGACGAAAATGGCTTCACCGGAAACCAGTCTTCGGGCAATGCATTATTGAAAAACCCACTAATATGGACCAGTAAGGCAGTAAGACAAAGAGCAAAAAATCTCAAGCTAGTCGACATCCGCACTATAATATCAGCACTCATCGAAAAGCTCTTCAAGCGAAAAAACTGGAGATTTGAATACCTCTCAGCGAGACTCACTGGTCGGCTTCCACACCCAAAAAAAAGTCAAAATGGCGTTCTCCCTCGCAAAAAAATTTGTTTTTCTTGCTATACCCGTGACAGGTGACAGCTAAAACCCATTCAACCAAATTGACATTTCCTTGGTCACTGGATCTAAAAGGCCTTGGCCCTTCACGGGTATGGCCAATGGGCACAATAGTGCGATGGTGAAATATCTTTGTGAGTAAAGTGTTTCCACTCTTCGGTGGCTTGCACCATTTGAACGAGAGGGATAAATATGTACAGAGTCAGCTAACAAACACCGGTTTGCAAATGCTTTACGGTTCGTGCACAAATAAACAACTAACAAATTGCATGGGTATTACCTTTTCTGTAGTGAGTATACTTGGCAAATTAACATAAAGATTTCTTCGGAAACTCATTCTGGATTCGCGATTGGGCTGAAAGTATTTGGAAGGTACACTAACTTTATATTATTTCATTAAGTAGATTATTTCAAAGAAAAAATACCTATTGATTGATTGTATCTATATCGATGAATTTTACCACGCAGGGCGAATGTTAATTTATTTTAAAGTTTGCCACAAAGTTTTACTATTTTTATTTGTTTCGTTATTCGAAAAGTATGATTTTTTTCCTCATTATATAACACAGTTACTTACAGTAATGTTACGTTTTTGCTAAATAATACGCCGAGCACACTACTAAACTGTTTATTTTCTAACTTCACTATAAACAAACATACAACATTTCACTAACTAATAAATCACTTAGATCTATACAACAATACAACTAGCTAAATATTCCAAACACTTCTATACTTCTTCAAAAACTGCTTATTATCACTTTTTCCTAATCTTCTTAATTCAACTTCTCTTCATAAAACTTCTTCCTCCCAGTCAAATGTCTCGCGTTTATATAGGTACTCAAGTGTAACTAGAATCTTCGCGATGCGACGGTTCGGTTATCCCGAATATTCATTACCGGCAGTTATCTGCCTTTTTCTCGGAAACCATATCGATGATACGCGTGCAAGTCTATCCAGCGGCGTAGCTAGGGGATTGTATCAATCTCGTAACATTATCCCCCTTCTAAATTTTTATGGTCCCGATCAAACAATGTGTCGTTGTCTCCATTATAACGTTAGAGTGTCTCTAGGTGAACGACCTTCATTTTCGCTCTCGGGTTGCGTTGAATTCTATAGACCACTTCGTTTATTCTTTTCACTATCGTATATGGTCCTTCCCAAGATGGTGTTAATTTGAGAGAAAATCCTTTCTTACGACGAGGATTGTACAGCCACACTCGATCTCCTTCTTTGAATCCACCAGTATTGGCCTTAAGATCGTATCGAGCCTTCATTCTGTCACTAGTTATCTTCAATCTTTTTCTTGCAAATTCGTGGATCCCATTCAAGCTATCTCGCAGTTCGTCTGCATAATCCTGTACCTCTTTTTGATGCTGGCTGAAGTGAGCTTTGTGGAATCGTGCACAGAGGTCCTGTAAGCCACCAAGAATAGTGGAAGATGTCGATCCCAGGTCTTTTGGTGCTCCTCTACTACTTTGGATATTTCCATAGTCCATAGTCCTGTTAAACCTTTCAACCATGCCATCAGACTGTGGGTGGAGGGCCGTTGTTCTGGTCTTGCTAATTCCCATCAATTCACAAATTTCCTTGAATAAATTTGATTCAAAATTTCTTCCTTGATCGGAATGTAGCTTCAGTGGGACTCCAAACCTTGAAAACATGTTATCGACCAGAGCTCTTGCAACTGTGGATGCTTCTTTAGGCAAGGCATGAGCTTCAACCCATTTGCTAAAGTAATCCATGGCAACGAGGATGTATTTGTTGCCATCATTCGTCATTGGAAAAGGTCCTGCTACATCGATGGTGATTCGTTCGAAGGGAGCACCTACATTGTATTGTTTCATCTCTCCTCTCGATCTTGTCTTGGGACCTTTGCTTGCTTCACACTTCAGACATCTTCGGCACCATCTCTCTACATTTTCACGACATTGGACCCAGTAAAATCTCTGCCGTATTTTATCCAAGGACTTATTCACTCCAAAATGTCCACCTGATTTGCTGCCATAAATCTCCTCCAAGACATCACTTATCCTCGACCTAGGCACAACTAATTGAGAAATCACTTTTCTGCCATCGTCCGATTCCCAACCTCTCTTCAATAGACCATTCTTAACAATCAGGGAATCCCATTGTGCCCACAATGCCTTGAAACCTGGTGATCGTAAGGAGATTTCCTTCCAGGTGGGTCTTTCCGCTCCGCTTTCCTTCCATCGTAGGAAATCTGCAATGATTGGATCACTTTCTTGGCCCTGCCTCATTTTCGATTTGTTCCAATTGTCGTCAACCATTAATCTCACCAGGTTGATCACTTTGCGACGTACAATTCGATCACAAGTATCCGAATCAGGTCTTCTTCTTCTTCTGGATAATTTTTTGGTTTTCTGGCTCCTCGCGGAGCCAATTTCACCAGATCAGGTATACGCAGACTGCGCCAGTATGCGGTATGCTTCTAATGAATCAGGTCTTCTGGACAAGGTATCTGCGTTGTTGAGTAATCGTCCTGGTCGATGTTTTATCTTGAAGTGATACTGGTTCAAGTTCTCAATCCACCTTGCTACTTGTCCTTCAGGGGTCTTCATCTCGAGTAGCCACTTCAAAGCTGCATGATCTGTTCTAATGAGGAACTCTCTTCTATATAGATATTTGTGGAAGTGGTCTACAGCCTTGATTATTGCCAGTAGTTCCTTCCTCGTTACGCAATAATTTCTTTCTGGTTTGGTCAGTGCCTTGCTGTAAAATTCAATTACTTTTTCCTGGCCATCTTGCTCTTGTGATAGTACAGCTCCAATCCCATTATTACTGGCATCTGTGTCCAAAACGAACAGGCCTCTTTGACGTGGAAAACTTAAAATCGGACTGGAACATAAAGCAACATTCAACTTTCCAAATGCCCGTTCACTTTCGTTGGACCAGACAAATTTGACTCGGTCTTCTGTCAACTTATGTAAGGGTGCCGCAATATCAGCAAATTCTTCTACAAACCGACGGTAGTAGGTGCAGAGACCTAGGAAGCTCCTCACTTTATGTTTGTCTTTAGGTCGCGGCCAGTCTTGGATCGCCTTTATCTTCCTTCCATCTGTTCGAATGCCGTCTGATGACACTGTAGGGCCGAGAAAATCGACTTCTTTCTGGAACAATGAGCATTTCTGAGGATTCAGTTTAAGGTTGGCATTCCTGAATCGTTGGAGTATTTCTCGCAAATTGTGCAGATGTTCTTCAAACGTCTTTCCCATGACTAAATCGTCGTCGAGTTATACTAGACAAGTCTTTCAAGTGAGTCCTCGCAGGACCAGCTCCATAAGTCTTTCGAATGGTACTGGAGCATTGCACAATCCGAAAGGCATAACAGTAAACTGATAAAGTCCGTTTCCAGTCGAGAATGCTGTCTTCTCCTTATCGTCTTCATGTATGCCCACTTGCCAATACCCGCTCTTCAGATCTAGGGTTGAGAACCAACGTGATCCTGCTTAAGTTGTTAATGTGTCGTCCATCCTTGGTAAAGGGTAGCTGTCCTTCGTAACATCATTCAATTTCCTATAATCCACACAGAATCTCGTGGATCCATCCTTCTTAGAAACAAACACAACAGGTGCAGACCAAGGGCTCGATGATTCTTCAATCACACCATCTTTCATCATCTTGTCAACAAGCTCTTCCACCTCTTGTTGTTTGGCAAAGGGAACTCTTCTTGATGGTTGCCGAATCGGATGGGCTTGGCCAGTATCGATTCTGTGTTTGACCAGGTTAGTTCTTCCTGTTGTTGTTGAATGAAAGATGTCGCTTTCACTTCTGATGAAATTTTTAGCAGCTCTCGATTCTTCTGTCGACAAGTGTGCAAATGATTTTTCAAGAACTGTCATAACACTCTTTGAGTCTTCCTTTCTTTCCTGGTAGTCACTTGAATCATAGTTTGGTACCCATGAAATAGGTTCACAGATTCCAATGATATCGCCTTCTTTAGCTGTTATTTCTTCGGGATACATGTTGGCAACTCTCAAATAGCTTGTTTTGTCTTCACCAGGACTCGTGCAAGAACCAGATTGCTGGGTGATTCATCACATGGCTGTACTATTCCAACGCAGCACCCAGGGTCTTCATCTAATGTAGCACAAAGTACTTTCTCCGATAATCCAGGAATTTTTACGGTTTTCACTAATCGCAGTTTCACAGACATCGTCCTTTCTGCTGGAGTTGTGAGGACAAATTCTTCTCCTCCAAACTTCATGATCCTCTCTTCATTGTCAAATGAAAAACCGTAGTCACTGATCAAATCCATCCCAAGTATAAATTCATCTTCTATATCTGCGACGTACACTGTATTTGTGATGGTGAGTCTCCCAAGAATCAATGTAATCTCAGATTCTCCTCGAATAGGAGCATTTTCTCCAGTTACTGTTCGAAGCACAAGGTTTGAAGAGATAGGTTTCACGCTTTTTGGCCGAAGAATGTCACTGCGTACCAACGAAACTGCAGCACTGGTGTCTATGGTGCATATGACGTCTATTTCGTTCAATTTTCCTGGAATGGTAAAGGCTATCAGTTGTTCTCCTCAGCCTGTTGATAGGGATGACCCTAGGGGCTCCATTATTGCTAGCCAGCATGCACCCCGATATGCTGGCTGATTCTAGTTTTCCTGCCGCCCACTTGAGGAGATCTTGTCCTCATAGGTGATTGCGAACGTGGTGGCACTCTTACCCTGCAGTCTCTAATAATTTTCCACATCTATAGCATGCCCTGTTCTTCTGGGTGCTCATTCCGCTTATCAAAGAATTAATCTCTTCCAGAACCTTCTCGAATGAACTAGTAGCTGCGCTTGATCGTTGTTCGGGTTCTTCTATCGATACTGCTCGTACTTTCGGCCTCGACGTGTTGAAGGCCGCCTCCACTTCTAAGGAACGTACCAAGGCATCGCTACTCCTCTTAAAGTGTGTCAATCGCAGAGTCCTTTGGATCTCGGTGTCTCTGAGTCCATCTATAAATAACTGCACCGCTAACTGTTTTTTGAAATCTCCCGGTGCTTCTGGATAAGCCAGCTGAATTAGGCGTCTTACATCCGATTCAAATTCCTGCAGACTCTCACCTGATTTCTGAGTGTGCGTTTTCATTTGAGCCCGATACAGCTGTATCTAATGCATCTAATGCAGTAATCAGGTCTTTATATTTATTTTGCTGTTCGATAGGTATCGTCTGTAACATACCCAAAGCTGGCCATCTCAAAGCTACTATAAGGGCCGTAGCTTTTTCTTCTTCGCCCCATCCATTTGCCACTGCTGCAGCTTCAAATTCAACATCCGATTCAATTTCCTGCAGACTCTCACCTGATTTCTGAGTGTGCGTTTTCATTTGAGTCCGATACAGCTGTTCTCGATGTTGATCGCCATACCGTAACTCTAATGCAGTAATCAGGTCTTTATATTTGTTTTGCTGTAACATACCCAAACCTGGCCCTCTCAAAGCTACTATAAGGGCCGTAGCATTTTCTTCTTCGCCCCATCCATTTGCCACTGCTGTAGCTTCAAATTGTCGGCGATACATGGACCAAGAGGACTGTCCATCAAAAGTCGGTGGTTTTACGGAAATTCCTGATGTGGCAACCCTGTCTCGACGATCTTGCTTCTTGAGGAATGCTATTTGATTTTCGATTCCTTTCACCTCCTCTCGCACTGTATCCACTTTCTTATTAAGCTCATCGTCGATTTTCTTGACGTCTTCCTCAATTTTTCCTTTCAGTTCCTCCATTTGTACTTCGGTTTTCTGTAGAACATCTTGATGTTCTAGAACTCTGTGAAGGTCTGTTTTTCTTTGTTTTTCTATTCGTTCTAATTCATTCTTTTGTTGTTCGAGAAGTTTCTGGAGTGCTTCTTCTCGTTCATTTCTCTGTTCTTCGAGAATTTTCTGTAGTTCTCCTTCTCGTTCTTGTTTTTCTTTTTCTCGTTCTTGTTTTTCATCTTCTCGCTATTTTCTCTGTTCTTCGAGAATTTCCTGGAGTGCTTTTTCTCGTTCTTGTTTTTCATTTAACCGTCGCATTTCCTCTTCTCGTTTTTCATCTTCTCGTTCTTTCTTTTCCTCCTGGCGCCGCTTTTCCTCTTCTTGTTTTTCCTCCTGGCGCCGCTTTTCCTCTTCCTGTTTTCTCTCCTGGCGCCTTCTTTCCAAATCCGCAAACTGATTTTGGATAAATTTCACAATGTCCTCCATCGTATCGTACGATGTACTCCTCGTATTCACTGTTTATTTTCTAACTTCACTATAAACAAACATACAACACTTCACTGACTAATAAAACACTTAGATCCATACAACAAAACAACTAGCTAAATATTCCAAACACTTCTATACTTCTTCAAAAACTGCTTATTATAACTTTTTCCTAATCTTCTTAATCTTCTTAACTCAACTTCTCTTCATAAAACTTCTTCCTCCCAGTCAAATGTCTCGCGTTTATATAGGTACTCAAGTGTAACCAGAATCTTCGCGATGCGACGGTTCGGTTATCCCGAATATTCATTACCGGCAGTTATCTGCCTTTTTCTCGGATACCATATCGACGATACGCGTGTAAGTCTAAGTGTAAGCGGCGTAGCTAGGGGATTTTTATCAATCTCGTAACAGTACCTTCGTTTCTAAAACACGCAGTCACGTTCGGATTTGGGCTCCTTAATTTACTAATGCCTTATCATTTTTTTTTTCAATAATTTTTTTCAAGTCCCGATTCAGCCAAAATGCATACTTTTTCGTAATCATTGAAATGATTCAGAAATGGTTTGTTGAATATACTTAAAGAGTTTTTTGTTGATATCATAATCATATATAATTTGTTTGAAATCAATATTTTCAAATCCTAATTGAAATGGTTTCGAGTTAATATTTTCATAGCATCTTTAGGATCGATATTGGTTTTGTTAATGTCCAAGTCAAAACTGATGAAACTGTGGAAGGATAAGTTTAAGCCGAGTTGAAAATTAGCATCAAGTTAAATACGCAGATTATTATAGAAATGCATTCTATTTGTGTAATTTGAATTATCAGAGCATATATGGTGTTGATTGTTCTGCTCTAAATAAACGAGTCAAATGATCTATAGAATTGAGTTAGGAAGTCCACGTAATCTTTCAGGCACTAGAAGTCAAAGTTAGAGATAACGAAGTGAATGTAGAGCTTTCATTATTAATTAATAATAATAATAGTAATAATAAAAATGAATAGTAACATATTGGGTAAGCTCTTCACCTTCAATTCAGTATATTAACATTATAACTGAATGAAACAAAAAACCAAATGAAAATTACACATTTGACTATGCTATGCATTCAGCAAAAACCCTAGATGAAGATAATTTTGGTATCATGCTCACTTAAGGCAGATCCCTAAACAGATCCCAAAAATAAAACTTTCCAGATCCAACTGGTTTATCTAAAACCACTTTCTGGGGGTGGACTGAAGTTTCAGAACGTTTGACAATATTCTTCCCATATAACAGACTGAATATACAGTATCGGAAAAAAATCTTGGGTATGACCGAAATCTATAAGAGTAACAAGGAACACAATTATATAATAATGATGATAATAATACTCCCTCATAAACACTCATAGAGTGTACCCAAAGGCAAAGCCTATGCGGGTAGAGGACGGCTATTATTATTATTTGCCATCGCGCTCCGGGGTGACTTACTGATTTTTGGTGGCATATTCACTTTTAAGCTGAAGCAAAACCCGGGAAACCAAGAGCACCATAATTACCCTTTTAATCAAGAGAGACGCAAGGCTGTTCTCCTCTCCTGTTACCCCACAGAACTCTTCAATTGACTACGTCACTGTACCAGTTCGGACGATAATCTAATATCCCTTCCAGCTATTCGAGGAGAAATTGTATGCTTTCTCAAAATTTAGCAAGCTATTTTTTACGCTCTCATTGAACAATGATTCCCAAGATATATTCCTTCCGATACTGTTGTACACATGCTACATACACTCTTTCACGAGATCACACTATCAATAGGAAACCAAATGGGTTATTTAAAAAAGTTGCCGGAGTAGGTATGTATGGATGAATTCATTGCAAAATACCAATAACATTTTATAATAGTTTATTTACATGATTTGCATATACTAAGTACATTTCATTCAAGTTTTTATGAGTTGATCCTTGAAATCCACACATAAACATACATGGAACTATTTTCACACAACTTTCTGATTATCGTTGCACAATTTGTCGGTTAGTAATGGATTCCGAACCTTGGTGGATGGATAATAGTCTATTTTATCAATATAACTAGACAATTAGTCTTCATTCAGCGGAACTCTACACATACCCTTGTGAAAGTAACGGTTTTTTATAAATCGCAGTCAGACAACATGATGTAATTAATCTTCAGAGAATGGATTGAACAAAACATTGCCGAGTTATTTTAAGATCAGACTCTTGATATTATTGTCATGAACAAACATCTCAAAGTAAATAATGAAATTAATAATTATGAAAGGTTAAGTATATGTTTGAGTTTCTCAAAGAAAATATAATGAATGCTAAGTGGTTTTTGTAGCCTTTAGCGGAGAGAGTGTTGTAATCTGAAATTCGATTATTTCTGTTAGCCTTCCTCATCGATTGATTTTGAATACACCAAGACCAAAAATTGAAAACTTGTTAACAAACTTTTTCGATTGAAAATGAGTTTTTATTATTTGAATTCGTATACTATCGAAACATTTATATTTTGCCTCGAAAAAAACAGTTTTTAGCATTTTTCTCGTTAATTTTAAGGTATTGTTGAAAATTAATTGATCCAAAATATTTAGATATTTTAATTATATACAACTTTTCTTTCAAACATTTTTCGATAAGATGCATATTTCCGAAACTTTTAATCTTTTACACCTATAATTTATTCTAAACTTTCCAACCACCGACATATTGCTAAGAAGTTTTCATGAATTTGGATATTTAAAATCAGTTTGGTCCTGGTCTAATCACCTGAATGTTGATTCAACTGAAGATGGCGGAAACTAACTTTAAATTCAATATCACCCAAAAACCGTCTTTGTATGGCATTGTATACACCGCTGAATCAGGATCAAAAATTATTTATTCAAAAAAATAAGTTGAAGGTGATACGTTGCATACGAAACGTTGGATGCAAAGTCAGAAAACGTCTTATCAAAGAGAATTTACAATCGAATGGAAAACATTCGAAATATGTTTTGGTATTTTTTAAGTGAGATAATGCTTCTAGATATGCAATTTTTTTCTCCATTTAACCGACTTTCTAACTACCTTAGTATCGTTTGGAAGTTACATAACAAAAAGAATCCGTATCGAATGGATAACCTTCTCCTTTTTTGAAGTCGGCCATAAATGAATCAGTAAAAGTGTTCAACGTTTATCATTCCGTCATATTCAACGCCATTCTATTGAAATCCCAAACAAAAATGTATATTTATAATTTTTGGAACATATTACCACACTGATAAAATTATCGCAGTTGCCCAATTGTTAGAAGGAAAAAAAACTGATGCCGGAAATCCAATTCATTCACATCTGCCGACACTATGCAATATCTTTACGTTGCGAAATATCCTTTCAATATGTTGAAAATGCCTATAAGAGCTATAGTATTATCAAAGAAGTAACAACTGGTAGATGTTAAATTTAGATTTGATAAAATCCGACCGCAAGAACTGTCATCAGCTTTTCAGAAGTAACTCGAGCGTACAAGAAAATGCAGTTTGTCGTTCTTATCTCCACAGGTGTCTGCTAGAGGATTAAAATTGGGTTTAAATGGAACTATAGAACTTTGAATATCATTTTTCTTTCACCTGAACCAGTTAATGGGTGGAATGCGATCATTCCACTAAATCCGATCATTCCACTAAATCCGTCGTTATACAGGATGTTACATAGATAACTTCGCTTACTCGATTGAAGAGTTGTATTAATATTAATGTAGTCCAATCTTGTGTGTCTTTTTCGCCTCTGATTGGATGAAAGTTCATCTTTTGTTTCTGAAATTGTTGATATTGTTATAACCGTACAGCGGCTGCTCCCCTACTACTCCAAGCATACAAAAATTGAAATTGATGTTTTCAGTAAAAATTTCCGGAAGTTTTTTCTTAATAGTTTTATATGTATTTTTAGTCGCTGAATCCGACTTTAAACTGTCACATCAGGTGAGCTCACTACAGTTATCGCGGAAAACCCTGGTTCTTGGCGATTTTTTGGTTTTTTTGCTTATACCTCAATATCGATACTTTTTTGATAATAATACTCTTCAAAATTGAACTAAGTAGATTAAATTTCCTACAATTAACAAACAATGTCCTTCATAAAGTTCGCATCATATGGGAAAAACTGTTATCAATAATTCATTTTGAGACTCGACTTGGCGTTAGGTTGTGCTTTAAAAAATTTAAAAATGACCTCGGATGTGGTCACGTGACTTTTGCTACCTGTCCAAAGAAATATTTTTCAAAGTAATTGCTGAAAGTAGGATTATTTATTCGAATGAAAAAAAAAAGTTTCTTTTTCGATTTTACACCTACATCTCGAATTTAAACGTTCCTTTGCAACTTTCACGTTTTGGCATTCTTTTGAAATTTCTGGAATATTAAAAAATTCGCAACTTCGACAAAACTTTTGCATACCAGTAGCTCTAATATATGACTAACTTTCAATATGTTTTTGACGGCAAGTAAACTTTCATCAAATTTGTGAAGTAGGCTATGGAGACAAATGAATGGGTAATACATGATAAAAATAAAACAAGTTCACAAATTTACAAAAAAATTTAAACCTCGCTCAATTAAGAATTTTATGTTATACCTAGATAGTCAAACAAATCAAAGAATATAAACTTATTTAATAAAAAAACACAAATTGTGAGTAAGCACTTTCTGAGCCACAGTGGATTTCACATTTCTGTATGTCTTCCTTCTCTTTCAGTACATAGCATGGTTCTTCTGTGTACATCTTTTACTGCATGAACTGTGGCTGTATGTTCGCTACACATTCCCGAATGGTCTACTCCAAATGATTAATATCGTTAAATTTCCGGTGCTTCTATACTTGCTGCTTCAGATAACCCGACATGAAAAAATCCAGTGAGGTAAAGTTAAGAGAACGAGGTGGCCAATGATGCTCTCAAATATTGCCAATTATTTTACCTCTAAACGTGTCACCAGGAAAATTTCTTCTATGGAATTGTAAACAGATGCACCATCCAAATGAAACCACAAATCTTGAATAATTGGAAGGGGCATATTGCCTAGAATTTCACTGAGTACATTTCTTAAAAAATTCAAGATTTGCGCAACGTTTCAGTTTCCTTTGAAAAAATATGATTGTTCAATATACCAAAAAAATCATACATTTCAAACGAGAACTGGTCGCGATTTAATCTTCATATAATTTTATAAAATTTGTTTTCTATTTGACACTTGACACATGTAATGTCAACAGTCGTCCTTCATATTCTTGACAGATCACATGGCTTTCTGAATTTCCAACATGCTTTTTCGTTAAAATTTCAGCTATTTATACATTTTTAAAATGTTTTTATGACTTCAATTATAAAACTTCCTGATACCTGACATGTGTACTAAACAAACAATTTTCCGATTCAAAATTTCATAACACAACTTCAATTCCACTTTGAATTTTCAAACGGAGTATTTACTTTCAGGAGGTACTGAAGATGACGAAAGTCGAAAGCGCTTTGCATTAATTAAAATTATACTTTTTACAAAAACTTCTCCCCTTTCAATTCACACGAGTGTACTCAGTTTCCCACATTCTAAGTTACCACCAGACTTTTCTATCCGATAGTTCAAAATGGAATCGATGATAATAAAAGGGTGATCTGATATGGGTGACTACGTTGCGGATTTTCCTACGTTGATAATTTACTGCAAAATGAATACAGTCTCTTGATGATATCGCACATTGAGAATAACGGGAGTAAGTGTTTCAAGAGACGCCTTTGCAGCAACTTTTTTTTTCTGACACAGTATACACCCACAGAATTCATTTCATGCATGGATCAAAATAATCAGTCGTTTCAGCAACCTAGATATGAGTGTATTTGGCGCTGGGTATGAAATATAATATCTGTTCTATTATACTTCGATTTGGTCACATCCGAATAGATTTATCACCCTGTAGTAATACTTCGTTGCCTTTGAATCGCAAGTTGAAAGATAAAAACTTTTTGTAGTGAGCCTGGTCACTTCGTTAGTCATTTTACTTCTTGCGCTTGAATGTGTAGGTTTGTTCAAATAATATAAATTGAACTATTTTAAATTTCGCTATGGGAAAGAAGGCAAATAAACGAAAACTACAAGAACTTGAAGTTCTTAAAAAGAAAATGAGAAAACTGGAACGAAGATTCAACGTTAGTTCAAGTAAGCACTGGTTACAATTAATTAATTTTGTTTTAGGATGAAAATAGATGTCATTATTATGGAAACTCAAACTCTCACATGTGAAATAGACATTGTTGAGCAAAGTTTGTTATATTACACGAATTGATCAACTCGCTTGTGAAATATACAGAGATGAGTGTATTTTTTCAAATAATTTTTTTCTAAATTCCTTGTCAAATAAACAAGGTGATTTTTATGTTCTCGTCTGGCGAAGACACCGATATCGGTACATGAATCATGGATTTTCTACTACACAATTGATCAACTCGTTTGTGAAATATACAAACCTGGGTGTATTTAATGTTTTATCAAAATCTCTTGTGGAATAAACAGGCGATTTTTTGTTCTCTGGTGGCGAGACACCGATATAAATGAACACGGAAGCAAAAAGTGTGGTATCTTGGTAAACAAAACTTTTTCTTTTTCGCAGGCTCTGATAGCGAATCGAGCAGCGACATTATTAGTAGTGAGCCTCCGCGTGAGTCAGGGAATGACGCACCAGGGAGAGATGACATTCGCGATTTACTGGGAGAGACACCTGCCATTGACAAATCTTACGGGCCAGATCTTTCGAGTGAGTTAGCAACACGTTGGAAAATCTACCTATCACAGGGGGTAGAGAAGGACACAAAGAAATGTCTTTTAGACAGTTATTATTTCCCGAAAAACTGCGCTGCTTTAGAAGCTCCTCGCTTGAATCCTGAAGTGGTAGCAATGCTGCCACCATCAGACGTCAAAAAAGACAGTTTTTTAGTAGACATTCAGTCTACTCTCGGAAAAGGTCTCAGTTCTCTTGGAACAGCATTATCTCTGTTTCTTGATTCGAATGAAGGGGGGACTGTAGACACAAAGCTTTCAAAACTGGTAGATACCGGAAAAATTCTTTGTGATGTGCATCATTCACTATCCAACCACCGGAAATTTCTCATATACCCTTACTTTAACGAGAAAATTCAAAAAGTGGCTGGCAACCAAATACTCGATACATTACTATTTGGAGAAGATTTCACTGCAAAATGCAACGCTGCAAAAACTCGAGAAAGTGCCGTAAAGGAAATCAAAGCCATTCCCTCGACCTCGACAAAAAACTACCAGCGCCCCAAACAACGAACCAAGTGGAAACCGACCAAACAAGAAGGGGGGAGAGTCGACGACACCAAGCGAATCCGATATCAAAGACAACCCCAACGACTGCAATCAAACAAGGACAGATATTTTCGGAAACATTAACGGTAATGAATGAGTATGCTGGCAGAATAAAGTTTTTCTATACCGAATGGGCACAATTGACTGATAACCAACGCATTCTTAGTTGGGTTACAGGTTACAGAATTCCATTCATTGAAATTCCGTGCCAATCCATACCACCAAAACCTGCAAGGCTCAACCATAAAACGGAAAAACTTTATTCAGATAGCATATAGGGTCTCCTGAACATTGGAGCGATAAAAAGGGTGGAAATGTGTGAGGGTCAATTCTTGTCTCAATATTTCCTGAGAAAGAAACCCAGTGGTGACTATAGGTTCATCTTGAATCTCAAACGATTAAATAAATGTTTGAGAGCACCACATTTCAAATTAGAAGATGTAAGGACTGCGAAAAATTTAATATCGCAAAATTCTTTCTTAGCTACGATAGATTTAAAAGATGCATATTTTGCGATTCCTATTTATGAAAATCATAAGAAATATTTACGATTTGAATACCGAAAACAGTACTACGAATTTCAAGTTTTGTGTTTTGGGCTCTGTACAGCCCCATTTGTCTTTTCCAAACTGCTCAAACCCATTCTGCTCTACCTTAGGAGCAGAAATCTAATGTCAGTTGCATACCTAGATGATATATTGATAATAGCTGATACTTCTAAAGAATACAATGATAACGTCCAACTTACCTGTCAAACCTTTGAAAATCTTGGTTTTGTGATAAATAGAAAGAAAAGTGTTCTCACGCCCACTCACAAAACAAAATTTTTGGGATTTATTTTTAACACCTTATCTATGAAAATGTCAATAACTGAAGCAAAGAAACTGAAATCTATAATCAAAAACTTCCAATCGGGACTCAAAATAAAAATCAGAAAGTTCTCTAAATTTTTAGGTTTCTTAATATCAGTTTGTCCAGCTACTCAATACGGTTGGCTGTACACAAAACAATTTGAAAGAGAGAAATATCTCGCTCTTCAACGCAACATAGGTAATTATGATGGACATATGCAAATTTCGAATAACATGAAAGGTGATATCAAGTGGTGGATGGATAACGCTGACCATCAGGAAAATTTTATTTCACCTCAAACATATAAACTTGAAATCTTCTCGGACGCCTCATTGACAGGATGGGTATTTTTTTGTAACAACCAAACAGCCCGAGGTTTCTGGAAGCTCGACGAAAAAGATTATCACATAAATTATCTAGAGTTACAAGCAGCATTCTACGGTCTCAAAACTTTCGCAAAACAATATTCCAATTGTCATATTTTACTCAGAATCGACAACACTACAGCAATATCGTATATAAATCGAATGGGGGGAGTCAAATATGTTCAATTGAATAATATTACAAAAATGATATGGCAGTGGTGTGAAAGGAAACATATAACTCTATATGCTTCCTATATAAATTCGAAAGAAAACTGTGAGGTAGATAAAGAGTCCAGACTACAAAACTTTGAAACTGAATATAGCCTAGACATAGGCATTTTTCGGGAATTGGCAAAAAAGTTTGGCAATCCCGAAATAGACCTGTTTGCCACTTATCTGAATACTAAATGTGATAAGTTTTTTTCCTGGCATCCAGATCCACATAGTATTGGAGTTGATGCATTCACATATCATTGGGGGAGTTACAAAGCTTACATATTTCCACCTTTTTCATTGATTCCAAAAATTCTTGTAAAAATAGAAAGCAATAAAGCGGAGTGCATTTTAGTGTTTCCACTCTGGAAATCACAACCATGGTTTCCGAAAATTGAATCTATGACTGTATCTGAAACCATTGTACTTGAACCGAATCCCTCACTACTAATGTCTCCTTTTAGGAAACCACATCCGCTCTGGAAGCAGCTTACCCTGGGAGCTGCATATTTATCAGGGAAGCGTTCAGAAAAAAAAAAGGATCCCTACATCGGCTCTAGAAACCATGGTTGCATCACTGAGCAATAATACGGTAAAGCAATATAACTCAACCTATGTAAAGTGGTGGAACTTTTGCAAAGGTGACAAAGGCAGGATTTTCTACCCAAAAAAAGGAAATATATTAGAATTTCTGAACGAAGAGTTACGAAAAGGAGCTAATCATTCTACTTTGAACACTAGTAGATCTGCTCTAAACTTGATTTCAGATGCGGGAAAGGACAGCACTATCGACAGATTTCTGAGAGGGTTATTCAAGCTGAAACCAACCTTTCCAAGATACGAGGAAATATGGGACCCAGGGCCCGTTATAGAGTACATTAGTACTTTATTTCCATTGGAACTGCTGAATCTGGAAAAGCTGACTTCAAGATTGGTACTCCTTCTGGCACTAGGTTCTGCACAGAGAGTTCAGACTCTCAGTAGAATACGAATTTCAAATATAACGCAAACTCCAGGCTGGATAGAAATTCGTATTACAGACGTTTTGAAAACTTCAAACCCCAAAAAGCCACATCCAAAACTACAATTCCCATTTTTCAAAGAGAAACCAGAATTATGTTTGGCGTCGACAATTTTACATTATAGTGAGAAAACTAAAGGTATTCGTCAGCAAACAGACGATACCCTTATTCTTACGATTAAGAAACCACACCACCCCGCTACATCTCAAACTTTGAGTCGATGGATTATGAAAGGGTTGCGAGAGAGCGGCGTGGACCCCGAACTGTTTAAAGGGCACAGCACCAGGCATGCTGCTTCCTCGGCGGCACAAAGGTTGGGAACAAGCATAGACAGTATTCGCTCTGCCGCAGGTTGGTCTGAAAAATCCGAAACCTTCAATAGGTTTAACAACAGACCTTTAATTTCGACAGATTTATTTGCGAATTATCTTGAAAGGATTTAATCCTAAACTTGAAAATCCTGCTTATTATTACTGTATACATTTATTTCTAATGGAAAATTATGATGTTATTAGGAAGTGGTATTATCTAAGTTGTTAAACTAATTGTTTATATTTTGGATAATTCTGAAATCTTTTTGATATGAGATAAAATTTTCAAAATAACCGCATTTCAGTATTCATTTGGTATCCACGATCGCCTAATCATCTTTAAACATCTAAAGGGTGATAAATCTATTCGGATGTGACCAAATCGAAGTATAATTAGGGATTAAACGACTTACCTTAAGGAAGTTCAATCCAAATTATACGAGATTGGTCACATCCGAATAGATTTACATCCCTCCCTCAATCCTATGTGAGTTAGGATTGAAAACCCCCCCAAGAGGCGATCCACAGCTTCTGAAGTATAATGACTAACGAAGTGACCAGGCTCACTACAAAAAGTTTTTATCTTTCAACTTGCGATTCATAGGCAACGAAGTATTACTACAGGGTGATAAATCTACAGGGTGATAAATCTATTCGGATGTGACCAATCTCGTATAATTTGGATTGAACTTCCTTAAGGTAAGTCGTTTAATCCCTAATTAAATAGGCCAATTCAGCAATTCTAATTGTATTCGACGTTTTATCAGTAGTTATAAAAGTTAAAAAAGGTCTTGAATGAGTTTTTGTGAATCCCATGATATCTCTTTTTTTCAAAATGTCATTATGAAGTGCTCAAGTTCCTACTATTCATTTCCTAACTAATACATTCGTAGAGATTACTTTTATTGTGAATCTAACATGGTGTTGGAGAAAATACTGGAAAAGACCCTGTACGGTTCTTATGGAAAAGTAGTCCCAGTTTATGATGTCCTTATCGAATGTCTCCGTGAAATACAGGGTGTTAAACATGCGGAGGCAGGGTTGTCACGTATAATTAATCAATATATGCAATCTCAATATTTTCGATACGAATAACTAAGACTCCGTATGCAGGGTGATTTTTTTTCGACTAGTCAATGTTGAGATTTTTGTGTAATTCTCTGAACAAACTCAGTCAAATGCTGAAGCTCGTAGACTTGCAGATTAAATAGGTATATATCATTTGTTTCTGATATTGAGTGATCTCTACAGGGTCACTCAGATAACCTGTGAAAGGGTTTCGCTACCGTTATTTACATGGAGACTTTGCGGGATGCAAGGCCGACGTTGATTGCGCGTTTGTCTCGACCAGTGGTTGGCATTCTCAAGAGAGATTTTTTGTATTTGAAAGCTACTCCATTCACTGTCGACTGATTGACATTTGACATTCGTTATCAGGTATCTGTGAGGTGACATTCTTAGCGTTAGGTAAAATAATCGAGCCGTTTATACCGTTTTTATGTGGGTAAGGAGCTTATGCCGTATTTTTGAGAACTGGTAGCCAAGCTTTTTGTTTAGTTGTAGTCCTTCTTCGTTTCTGTTGAAGTTTTGTGGTGTTTCTGGATTTCAATTGCTTCCCGGAAGAGTCTTGGGTACTGAGCAGATGTGTTAGAGATCACTTCGGTTTCTTCAAATTATACTCTGTGATTTTCGTTGTTTAGAGTATGTTCTGCGACAGCGGATTTATCTGTGTATCCTAACCGACGTTTGTCGTTCGCTGATTTCAAATGATCTGTCTATTCGTTTGAAGGTTTATGAATAGTTTTAATCTCGCTGTTTTGTAGAATTGTCCTTTTGGGTTTTATTTATATTAATTTTATTCAGGAACATAAATAAACAACAACATAAAACAACCTAGAAAACTATAAAATGGTCGATATTTTGTGGCTTTCCTCTATTTTTTACATTTTGTATGGATCCTGGTCAACGGCATGATGAGCAATCAAATGGAGACAACTGCATTAGAGATCTTTGTGATACACCAAGAGAAAGTCCGTAAAATGAGTTTGTACCTGTCAGCAGCATCCTCCAAATTGATGCAAGATTTTACAACTCTGACGATTGATTTTATAGAAATGCTCACAATTGGAATTAATCAACTAAAATTGGCACCGTCTTATGTCCAAGACAAACTACAAAACACGATGAAGAATTTCAGTTTGAAACTTTGAGAGATATCAAACAGACTACAAGTAATGGAGGAATAATTGATGATGAAGAAGCTATAGGTGGTTATTATTGCACCTGTGAATCTAGTGCTCGAACTGTTAGTACCAGCGCACATATTGCTAGTTCAATATGGTTTTGGAGTACGCACGCATTCATCATTCGCTACCTCTTAACCCAAATAACAGAATCAAGCCGCGGTGGCATGCGGGTAAAGTGTTCACTCCATAAGCCAAAACATCCGTAGGAGAATGCGTTCGAATCTCAGCATTGCCACCGTTCTCGTGCATGGCATCACACGTATTAAAAGGTAAGGGCTACCTACGTCTTCCCTTAGCTCGCACAAGTCTCTGTTTTCTGAGGGTTGCACATAGCGGTGCAACTGGTTGATGAATATAACAATAACAATTTTCAACAATAACAACAATAAGAGGAAACAAAATCTACAAAAATATTGAGCACATTAATTTTATAGATTTCTAATTTGTTTAATTTATGTTCCTGAGGAAATGAATACAAATACAAGTAAAAGAACAGTCTTGATTCACCCTGTGTGATAGTAACCTCAGATCACCCAAAATAAAAATAAAATTATATTTACTTGATTTGAAGTTTACGGGCTTTAACTTTTGACTGAGTTTGTTCAAGGAATTTCATAAAAAGCTTAATATCGACTAATAGAAAAAGAATGACCTTGTATACGGAGTCTGAGAACTCTTCATTGCAACTCGTGTCAAAAATATTAAAATTTTATCGCTATCCTCTTAACTATAACTTTTTGTTACAAAATAATCGTCACAATATTGATTTTATGGAGTCATTTGATCATCGGGACATTATAAACTACATTATATCAAATTTTCAGACAATTCGACTGGGTCTCTTTTTCCATAAGGGTTCTTTCAAGTCTTATTATTTCTTCATTCGTTACTACTAAGCGATGTCATATCGCGTGACCTAGCTGGCCATTAAATTTCATCTTAGGGTCCAATTCATTCAAGAAAAGTTTCGTTTAGATATTTCCGCATACAAGTTCAAACGTGAAGGAGCTTCATCTTGTTGAAACCATATTATTTTTTTTTCATTTTGGTGCGTCGATACTCATTAGCACCACAGTATATTGACGTCAGAGTCGAAGAGGTTTCAAATTTTGATCAGAAAATCTATTGCTCCCAAGAAACTCATCAGATTTTCAATAGATGAAGTGTTTCTGCAGTTTTCTGATAAGTGGTTGGTATATTAAAAAGTATTGTGTTTTGGTTTATTGTGGGCATGAACACATGATGTGCTATATGATTAATCGTTCGTTGCACTGATCACAAATCGGAGGCTATGTGCCTTCAAGAAGTAATGAATGCGTTTATTTTTTTTGTGTCCAAATCTCAACCGATGTATTCTGACTCTGTCAGCTCTGGGTATAGTTCCAGGGAGTCACCACAATTGGACAAACAGTTTCAAAAATTTCAGGTTGTTGTTAATTTGGTTTCATTGCTCTTGCCAGATCATCATCAGCTCCGACCATATTTTATTTTGATATCATCCGCCCTATAATTCTTGCTTCAGTATCTCCAATCTCTGCAGCGTTACGTGCTGCTGGGTCAGCCATTTCATTGCTTACTAATTCCACATGGCTTGGTGCCCATACAAATATCGCCTTCTCGTTATAATTATGTAGATGATGTACTATTAATAGTATCATTTTCACGAGCGGATCTTCAGAAAATGGATTCGAAATTTATTGGAGATACTAACGCTTCCATAAGTGTTTCCTATGAATATACACACAGTTGTAGGGCTTGCCGAATGTATATACAGCAGTGTATATGGATGCGGGAAAAAGTGACCAAGAATGTGTTTCATTGTCGACGAACAAGGCACATCCAGTTCCGCTTTCAGTTTCAGATCTATCTGTGTGAAGAATTGTAGACAACCGAAACTCGCTCATCATAATACATTACCGGAGCAGTACAATTCTTAGGTAGGGCAGTGAAATCCAAACGCATCGCCACCTTCGGAAACTGCCAAGGGGGGCGTTCAAAAATGTTCACGGATAGCACGTTCAGACCGCCGGTCTCGATATTGTAGGTCTATTAACATATCCATAATTTTCCCCTATTTGTTCCCCATATGCGTTCTCTCGGAAAACTGGAATTAATATTGTTTGGGAACAGTCGTTTGAGCTCTTAATCAATATTCTCTTGCAAAATTATCAAATACCACCTTCAATGGTCATGTTATTGTTTATAAGTTACAGTCCTATGGAAATTTGAGTAACGTGTGTGCGAGCTCAGTGTGTCAGTTGAACAAATGGACACCAGTGGTTAACAGTGGTAGAATAAACTTTATTGATATAACAACTATATAAACAATAATAATAAGTTCGTCTACACTGTAGCGTAGACTCGAAGCGTAGGATGAACTGCTAGCAAGTTCCGGAGCATTGTAGATCGTAGGAAACTTGTAGACGGACGTAATGGCGATGTCGGAAACGTATTGACTGTTGATCTTACTGAAACCGGAGAACTAAAAATTGGCACACTGACTACTGGAACCAGAATGATGTACAAGTCATACTGCCAGGTTCAATTCAAATTGCCTGCCTTGGCCCGCAGATAGGCAGAGAGAAACCCCGGTTCGAGGGGGTATTGCTTCTGAGAAGCGGTTGACGCAGGTGAGGGAGTACCTGTATAACTCGGAATATGGTATGACGATGAGGTCGATATGGACATGTTCGAACCATCTAGAAGGTGCTTTGAAGTTGCCAGATGGGGTCGACATCTTAGCTTGCTGGCGCGGAATGCAGGAACAGGCGCGTCGATAGAATTTTTTCCTAGGGGAGAAACTCAGTACCGGAATTCATTATAAATTGGTGTTGGCTAGTACAACGACTTTCTCTATAGAAGAAAATACAGTTGAGGGTACTGTCCTCCAGTACCTCCCCCCTTATCGACGCTGGTGTGCAGGAACGGGCACAGGAATGGCAATAGCTATTGATTGATGTCCAAAGGTAGCGCTGTTTCACTAGAAAATACAATCGTCTTCATCAACACCCATGATATTTGAAATTATAAACTTGTGTCAAGTCTCAATAAAGTTTATATTGAAGAAAATATTGCAGGTACATCGGTTACTCTCTGAGATGATATGTCTAAAATCGTCCTGTGATATACAATATCCCGTGTGACATGCCTCCATTACCACTATTACCAGTTTGATCGCAAACTTACCTAAAATCTGATACTAACTGCTAAAATATAATATCAGGTGGTGTCAAATTCTTAATATCACTGTCACTACCTCTATTCGTATTGAAAATGGTTTGTCACAGGTATTGACTCAATTTTTATAGAAACAACGAAATTCCAAAAAAATATTTAAAGACAGGCGTCAAAAGACTTGATACGATCTCATATTATTTTATTTGGCAATCAGTAATTCACTAAAAAAACTGACATGAAAAACCTGCAGGACCGTAGGTCCAGAAATTTTGTCTAATTTCAGTTTTTCGAGTGAAATTACTGATGGAAAAATATCGAGTAGAAAGAAATGTATTCAATAAAAGAAAACTTCGAGACTTTTTGGCAATATAAATCAACGAGTTTATAGAAATGCACTTCCATAATAATAATAATAAACACCTTCAGCTGAAACGATTATTCCAAGGAGTAGTTATTGAAAACACAATTGTTATAATGTTTTTGTGATTTGTCAACAATAATTCTCAATAATCATAGCCGACAAGGGAGAAATAATTTTTAACGATCGCAAACTAGATTTGAGGAACAGAAATTTCAATCTGTCAAAGTAACTAGACGTCACAATTGAATGGATTTCTTTCTACAGGATTTTAATTTATCATTATTGAAACCGTTGATAAAATGAGAGTCTAGTCAGTTAGTCACTCGTAACGGTTGTAAGAAATGAATATTTCAATACAGAGTACTTATTTATTTACCTCCTGCATATTTTTAAGGAAAATAACATGTATTGTGATATTTTGTTATGCTAATGGTAAATAAATCAATCAAAACAATCAATAAAATCAATCAAAGCTATCCCGTAGGAAGAAAATCCGTATTAAAAATTTCTAGGTTTCTTCAAACGAAAACGCGTAAAAAATGTATATTCTTCTACTCATGTATATGAAAATGATAATTTTTTAACCGGATACCCCACATGAAACTGATAGTTTTTCACTCTAGAGATGAAAATGAACCAAATAAACATTATCCGATGGGAAACCGATGGGAATATACTAAAATAGTTATTATCCTAACAAGTACGGAAAGAGTACTATTCCCGCATGAGACTGCCGTTACCCGAACGACGCAAAGCGGAGTTCGGGTAAGCAGTCGAGTGCGGGATAGTACCTTTCCGTATGAGTAAGGATCAAGATTTTTTCTACAAGAGCATTGAAACATCTTATGTGATGCTCTTGAACAAACTTTCACGTGTGGGAAAAATTATTACCGCACTAGTGCGGGAATATGACACCTCTCAAACTAAATTGCGTGCGGGAATAGGGCGGAACACGCACGCTTGTAGAAAAACAATTTGATGGATTTTTGACACTAATGACAGTTAATCTCACTACTCTGCACTTAAATCAGCAAACGAACGTCACTTCGTTTGACAGTTTATAAACATTTTCACGATTATATTTGAAGTTCTCTCTATAATTATAATTAATATTATAGACTCTGAGAGCGAAATTCCAGTATTTAATAAACATCTATCCTATAAAAAAAGGCATTTCATACTTTATTCAATTCAAACAAACAAATTACAAAATTAAATAAGAATTTAACATATCTTACAATTCATCAAATATTAAGATTTACACCTAAACATGAGAATATGCTTGTATTGTGCCTATTATTTCAATTGAATGAATGCATACAACTATAAAGACAAAAATATAGATGTGTGGTTGATGGAGTGAGCAAATATTAATAAGTAGAGGGAAGAGGGGGAGCAAAAACAAAGCGGTAGATTTATCAATTAAATTAAAAAGATACGACATATTGTAATTACTTACATTGGAGAGAATAGGTATAAGTGGTTCAATTAAAAAGAAAGAGAATCCCGAAGAAATGATCTTATCGGATTCTTGTGAAATACATTTTGGTGACAGGTTTGATATGGAGACTCAAAAGATTTTGTTAATTGTCGTTGCATTTAGATCTTTATAAATTAAGGTAGAGTATTTATATTTTTGAGATGTGATGGAAGCATGTTGTAGAGTTTTGGTCCTTAAAAGAAAATGAATCTCTGTGAGTCTTGTGAACCAGTGGAAATTGTATTTTTTCAGTGAATCTACTCAGTTTGGATTTGCGTTGTTCATATTTTTCCATGTTTTAGAAAATCCATGTTAGACTTTGGAATGTGTATAAAGATCTGACGTTAAGCAATTTAGTATCTGTGTATGGAGATTCACTTGAATGTAATCTGTGTTTCTTGAATATTATTTTCAATAGAGTATTTTGCACTGTTTGCATGCAATTCATTATACTATAAAATGTTCCGCCCCATGCTATTATACAATACCGTATCACTGATTCTGCCAGAGATGTATAACACATTATCAAATTCTTTCTATCAAGAATATCTCGTAGACTAATAAAAGTGTGTATAAGCTTTCTCAATCTTTTAGTTACATGACTAATGTGTTCATCCCATCTGAAATGCTGGTCTAGAATAACACCTAAATATTTGATGATTGTGATCTTTTCTATTGTTTCACATACACATGGTTGATGTGTAACACATTTCAAACTCTTTATCTTTAATGTAATTCCTTGGGGCCGATCGGTATTTTGCAAAGAGTATGTCATGAATTTTGTCTTACTTACAATTAAGGTCAATAAAATTTGAGCCCGTCTTCTGCAAGATCATAAACATTCTGCCATGAGTCTCCTGTGTAAACAATAGCTGTGTCATCAGCATAGCAGATGAGATGACCATGAAAGTCAGTAATTTCCGAGATACTGTTTATATAAATGAGAAATAGAATAGGTCCAAGCACCGTTCCCTGAGGAACAGCAACTTTGTGTGGATTACTCAATTGTTCACCAGTGTTAACTTTCTGGGACCTATTTGCTAGATAATTCTGCAGAACTTCAAGCATTTTATTTCGCACACCATATTTGTTTAATTTTTCGAGAAGGAGACTTTGGGATACAGTGTCAAATGCTTTGGCTAAATCAAGGAATATGGTTAGACACTTCCTAGATTTATCCAAAGCATCGACAGTTGACAGTTTTTTCAACCAAATCCATAATAGTATTTTCAGTGCTCAACTCGAGATGAAATTCCTTTTTTTCGTTCGTCATATTTCAATACTCGCTCCGCTTCGCTCGTGGAGAAACTCAGTATTTTAATCCTTAATTGAAAAATATTATATTTTCTTATAGTCGTAGAAAAACGGAATTTACTCGCAGGAACCTCTAGAGTTCATGATATATTTCAAAATAATTGTTCATCGGTATGCAAATTAAATTTTTTTACTGTGGTTGTGTGAAGGAAGTTCATTAGGTAAAATGCCGCAACACCATTCACATTCTAAATTATTCAAAAACGTTTTTATAAATCTCAATAAGTTGTGGGATACGTTTCCATTCCTCCTACACGATTCATCAAAACTGTACCGGACTGGAAAATTTTGGTTTCAAGCCAGCAAATCTCTTTAAAAAATGTAGCTGTGGTTATAGAATATTTAACGTATAGTATAGAGACCATTCCATTATGTGATTATGAATATTATGTTTGCCAAGCTTTTGAGCTTCTTCTTTTGTATAAGGTGAATATAACAAGATAGAGACACAGAATTAGGGTGGTTGTTGTACGCTCAAAGACCAATTGTTGGTCCCAAACGACGAAGTCTCAATGTTAGATAAATATGACTCCTGAAACACTAATATTTTATTGACTTCATAAAATATTTGAAAGTAGACGCATTATAACTTCAAGATGCCAGATGAGGATAAACAATATTTTTTATTTCAATAAAAAAACCGCTTACAACTTGAGAACGAATCAGTCAATTTGAGTTTTTCAAAATCCGTTTAATGAATAAGGAACATTTATTTGGAGGTTCACAATTTAATAACTTAATTTCTTATATTTTGAACGTACATAGTCTTAATGTGTTGAATCATTTCTACTTTTTTCAAGTGAATACCGGTAAGTTTAGATGCACGGGGTGTTTCATAGGTCTGTCGGTGAGTTGTAATTATGGGGAATATTTAATGAAATTTGTAGAGCCTTTTCTGGAGCTTCTAATGGATCGATAGTCTACCGGCTGTTCCATTTGAAATAAGGAAGATTTGGCATATTTTCATATAAAAAGTTTGACAAGCTGTTTTTTGCATTCTGTATATTACAGTTCGATTTTAGATATACTGTTTGAGAGTCACAACAATAAAATATTTGACCAAATTAGGCTTGGTCTCGAAAAATAAATGTAGTCATGGTCTTGATAGTCTTGGTTTTGGATCAAAATGCGCCTGGGAATTTGAATTATTCAATTCAATTGTCCAACAGTTTATATGCATATAATAGGTAGGTATTTCGTTTTTCTCAGTCTTTAACAACTGTCAATTTGTACGGTTAAAGTAAGCGAAATAAATTTCTCATTTCACCATAACAATATAATTGTTAAGAAATCTTAAATAAAGATTAAATTGTACCCATACAGCACACAGCTTGGTAATAATGATGATAATAATAGTCTTTTCGTGGCACGTGGCATTCAAAATCGAAGTTTTGACCAGATCAAATCTACGAAAGATAGAAATGAAATAAATGACTGAATAAATCCATAATATATAATAAAAAAACATTTTTATATTTATTACATTATTAGTATCTACACTGTAGTCGTTATACAGTGTTTCCCAGCTAAAACTTGTCACCCCCCTAATATCCGAACTCATGAAAAAAATTGAAAATCGCTCAGACCCGTCGATTTTTATTTCAAGGGGGAACACTTTCACCAAATACACCATCATTGTGTTGTCAACCCCCTCAACCCCAGCACCCCCTACTTCAGAATTTTCAATGGGACTACTATACTTGTGATACATCATTTTGAAGGGAATTCAATCCCAAATACATCGGTGTTCTGAAATTGAGGATCGATCAAGTGTTGTTGAAGTTTTAATGAAAACTAAGTTTTATCCAGATATTTTAATTTTTCATCACCTCAAATGTTAGCGCCGTAAGAAAGGTTCACTGTGGGTACGCCACTGTATTGAAAAATAATATGCTGTCAGAAATAATAGTTTCGAAGGTGAGACAGACGTTTTTATGAAAAAAAAATTGCCCTCATGTGTTTTTGTATACGCATATCTTTGTTTACGCCTTGGTAATTGATGTATTCGAGTCACTGCATTCAACAATTTGAAAACATTCGAAAATGGTTTATACTGTATAAGAGAGAATATCCATTGTAGCTGCGTATTTTGAAAATGGACGATGTGCTAGAGCTACGGCTCGAAGTTTCAATGAAAGTCATCCAGAAAACACCACATCATATCAGTACGTGCTTCAATTGATGAATAAGTTCTTGGAGTCTCGGGATCAGTGCTGAATAAAAAACATGAACGAGAGAAGCCTATAAGAAATGAAGGGGTCGCTGTTGCAGTTTGTAGGACATGCAGTGATGGACAACATTCAATCGTTAAGACAACTTGAGACTATTTCTGGAGTTTCGAAAAGCAGCGTACAGAGTTTTGTGAGTCAATTATTGATTGGTGATAATAATTACCTCTACAATGTGTGCTTTTCTGACAAATCTTCTTTTTATTTAAATGGACATGTGAACAGGCACAACTGCAGATACTGGAGTGACGTAAATCCCCATTGGTACAGGGAAACTCATTCACAAACTCCCCAGAAATTGAATGTTTGGGCTGGTATTCTGGGAGACCATATTGTAGGTCCATATTTTATTGATGGTAACCTCAACGGACAAACGTATCTTGAACTTCTTGATACAACTGTGAACCCCAGATTCACTCAGTTACTTGAAGACGATGATAGGTTACTTGACGGTCACCTCACCTTTCAACAAGATGGAGCTCCTCCACATTTTGTTGCACCTGTACGTCAATTTTTAGATGACAATTTCACAGGGCGATGGATTGGAAGGCGAGGACCAATAGAATGGCCGGCTAGATCTCCTGATTTATCACCATTAGACTTCTTTTTATGGGGTCATTTGAAATCCAAAGTTTATATTACCCAGCCAACTTCTCTTGATGATCTACGCAGGAGAATTGTTGTGGAGTGTCGTGCAGTGACTCCAGAAATGTTGAGCAATGCGCGAAGAAATTTCGAAGATCGCTTATACTTCTGTATGGCACTGAATGGTTCACATTTTGAACCTTTCATACGATGATAACATGTTAGGTGATGAAAAATAAAAATATCTGGAAAAAATTAGTTTTCATGAAAACTTCAACAACACTTGATCGATCCTCAATTTCAGTATACCGATGTATTTGGGATTGAATTCCCTTCAAAATGATGTATCACAAGTATAGTAGTCCCATTGAAAATTCTGAAGTAGGGGTGCTGGGGTTGAGGGGGTTGACAACACAATGATGGTGTATTTGGTGAAAGTGTTTTCCCTTGAAATAAAAATCGACGGGTCTGAGCGATTTTCCATTTTTTCATGAGTTCGAATACTAGGGGGGTGACAAGTTTCAGCTGGGACACACTGTATATCAAATATCTTACTCAATATTATTATGAGTTCCTAGCTTTTTAATCTGCATTTGGTTTAATTCATATTGATATTGAGATATCATAAAGTATGCCAGATGCCAGAGTCTAGGATTTTTTAGATAATTTTCCCGAAAGTTTAAAGAAAATCACATCATTACTATGCTATTGTCCCTATACAACCTACCTTTGTGTACTTTTGTTTTGCCTGAATTCTGAATTTTAATGCATAACATTTTTATTTTACAATATTATGTGATATCCATAATGCTCCGTATTTTAACTTGTACTAATGTGTATCTATGTTTTTCAATAAATAAATATGATATCTACCTTCTATGTGGTATTTATAAATATAAATATACCCCATATACAGGGTGAGTTAATTAAGCTGCGGTAATAGGCTGTAGAAAATTGCAAAATCTCACTTTTCACCTGTCATAATTTCGAAGATAGGTATTCAACCTAAAATTCAAATGGGTAAGCAAATGCATGAATATACAGGATGATTTATTGTAAATGAATAATCTTTGCCAAGTCAGTTGGGAGTGCCAATTATGCACTATCAAAATATTTCCAAAAATTTCAAATTCAAACCAAATAACTTTTGAATACAATTTTTTTTATTTTCAATAGTAGGGGGTATGGACCACTGCTACCTCACAACATACACCAATTTATTGAAAACTGTAAAACTGCCATACTAAATTTGAAAAATGTATTTTCGATTTTGAATGAACAAACATTTAAAACCTTGCATATGAAAAATAAATAATTGAAATAAAATGCCATAACATTTTCCATCAGATTTTTCCCTGTATTGAGTAGATTTAAGTACATTATTTTTCTTTCGAGACCAAGACCAAAACGAAAACTCTTAGGAGAGAGTCATGGTCTTGCTTCTGGTCTTGAAAGTCAAGTCTTGGTTTTGGGAAGATTAATTAAATCTTGGTCTCGGTCTTGATCTTGATCTTGTATCTATTGTGAACTAATACTTTTTAAAGTTCGAGAGAAGAATATTTATGGCAGGTTTTTTTAGACTTTTTTAATGTAGATTATCTATAACAACTAACATGAAACATATACATATAAAACAATCATAGAAATCTTGGATTAAAGGTTCAACACCCTCCATTTATCTGCAGACTTCAAACCCATAGCCAATGAGTATGTTGAATGTTTCGAAGCTGCAAGTCCTTTCGTGAGAATATCCGCTACCATTTTATCTGTAGACAGATATTTGAACTCGACGACCTTTTCTTCTATCGACTCTCGTATGAAATGATGCTTGATATCGATATGCTTAGTCCTTTTGTGATAAACGGGGTTGCGAGCTAGTTTTTGAGCTCCTTGGTTGTCGTTGAATAAAATAATCGTTTCGTTTTGGCCTGTTATCTCAAAGTAAAGGTTTTTGAGGTAGGTAGCCTCTTTAGCAGCATCAGTGAGCCCCATACACTCTGCTTCAGAGCTAGAAACTGCTACAGTCCTCTGTTTTCTTGATTCCCATGATATGGCTGCTCCACCATATTTAAAAACGTAACCTGTATATGATCTGCGATCAGATTCTTCATTTGCCCAGTCAGAATCAACATATTCTTTCCATCATTAGTTTTAGAGAATACTAAGCAGTTGTCTATCGTTCCTTTTAAATACCTGAGTACTCTTTTTGCTGCTTTCCAGTGTTCCTCAGTGTAAAAATTATTGAACTGACTGAGAACACTGTCAACGTGTGCAATATCTGGCCTTGTTGATACTGCTAGGTACATCAGAGATCCCACTAAACACTGATAAGGAAAACGTTTCATTTCATTTTGATCGACTTCTTCCGGGCGCGCTAATTTTTGTTTTGAGTCCATAGGAGTTTTCACTGGCTTACAATCGGTAAGGATATCTCTGATATACCTTTCTTGGTCCATGCTTATTTCACTGTTCTTGCGATTTCTTCTTATTCTTACTCCTAAACAAAACTTAGCTTCTTCCAAATCTTTGCATTCAAAATTTGTCATAACTGCTTCTTTCAGTATCTGCTTTCCTGTTCATCATTCGAGAAAATGATACAGTCATCAACGAAAACTGCTATAATTACGATACTCTTGCCAACAATTCTGTAGTACATACATGGTTCCAGTGAGGATATTTTATATTCTATTGCTATGAAAACCTTATCAAGTTTTTTGTTCCAGGCTGTTGAGGCTTGTTTTTGACCATAAAGCGCTTTATTCAGCAAACACACTTTATTTTCTCAGCCTTGTTCTACATATCCCTCCGGTTGCTCCATGTAGACTCTTTCATCTAATTCTCCATTAAAAAATGCTGTTGTGACATCAATATGATCTATTCATCATAATCCACTCCGTACACTTGAGTGAATCCTTTCGCAACCAATCTTGCTTTGTATCTGTTTATACTGACGTCAGGATTTCAGTTCAATTTGAAAATCCACTTATTCTTCACAACTATTTGATCAGCTGGCCGTTCAACGAGAGTCCAAACATTATTTTTGTGCAAGGAATTTATTTCTTCTTTCATTGCAATCAACCAATTTTCACCATAATTTCTGGACATAATTTCACTGATATTGATAGGTTCAGTCTCGATTATGTTATCAACAGCTTGGTAGAGTATGTAATCTTCATGACTAAGAGTGTAAACCTGCTAAGTCCACTATTGACTAAACCTGAAATGTTTGATCAGTTTTTTCGATTATGACCAAGTACTGCGTTATATTTGAAAATCAGCTTGCTTCATTAAAAAAACAAAATAAGATTATTATGTCCCCACAAATATCTGCTATCTGCAAACGCAGTTTTAATAACAGTGCATGTGTTTTTCGAGAAGCCTATAAAGTCTAGAGAATTGGACTTAGCAGGTTTACACTCTTAGCCAACGATATTGTTTTCTCTTTCTTTCTCTTATTGGATATCGATTTTTTTCATCTTCGTCTTGTGACATTTCTTCTTCATGTGTAATCGGAATGTTCTGTTTATCAATTTTGTTTTGTTCAGTAATTTCTTCCATTTGTTTAGAACTATGTTCTTGAATTTCAAATTGATTATTGGAATTTTCTGAAGTGTCACAATCTGACATTTCATTCTGAACGGACATATATTCGATTTCCTGTACTACTGCGCTGGTCTTCTCAGTAATTCTATCGTCTACTTGAATTAGTGATCCGATTTGAGGACTTTGTGCTTCTTCTTTATCGGCCTTTCTGTTGAAATTTTCAATAAATTCGACATCTCGGGGTCGACAAATTTTTCTGGGATTCAAAGGATCGATACACCTATAACCTTTGGTTTCTTCACAGTAGCCAACGAATATACATTCTCTGCTTTTTGATTCGAGTTTTCTCCGTTTCTCATCAGGTATATGAACAAATGCTCTGCATCCAAACACTCTGAGATGACGAAGATCAACTTTCTTCCCTGACCAAACCTCTTCTGGTGTCGCATTCAATACAGCTCTACTAGGACTTCAGATCAACCGCAGTATTAGCTGCTTCAGCCCAATATTTAAGACTGAGTTGAGCATCTTGAAGCATACTGCGCACTTTCTCGATGATGGATCTATTTGCTCTTTCAATCATACCGTTCTGTTCTGGGGTGTATGGGACAGTCAACTCATGCCTGATTCCATTTCTTACTAGAAAACTTTTGAAATCTTTGTTGACGTATTCATTTCCGTTGTCAGTTCTCAAAGTTTTTATTTTACAACCAGTCTGATTTTCCACTAGGTTTTTGAACTGGATAAAAATGTCTTTTACTTCATATTTATGTTTGATGAAATAACTGAAAACTTTTCTAGAGAAATCATCAGTAAACAGCAGCATATACCGTGCTCCACTCCATGAATTTTCTGACATAGGCCCGCAAAGATCTGAATGAATCAGTTCCAACTTTTCTTTCGCTCTGGAATAAGACTTTGGAAACGGTTTTCTAGTTTGCTTTCCCATTATACAAGCTTCACATGGCTTTTTATCTGAATTTTTAAAACGTATTCCAGTTGCCATGTCATTTTTTAGAAGAGTCATGCTTCTTGCATTTAAAAGTCCCAGTCGCTTGTGCCACAATTCTTGTGAGTTGCTTGTAACTGCAGCTGTATTCACGTGTTCAATTTGAATATCAAGCTTATATAGTCCTTGAACGTTAGTTGCTATTCCAACAATTTCATTGCATCTGTTGTCACTGTAGATGATACCCTTTTCTTTAAGGAATTTAACTACCATTCCTTTTTGAACCATACTATTCACAGATAGCAGATTTGTTCCTAGGTTTGGGACATATGTTACTTTCGAAATTGTAACTGGATTTTCTTTATTTGCAAGCTTCACATTTTCATCTCCAATACCATCAGTGAACAATTTTTCTTCATTTGCGACAGTGACTTCTCTTTCAGTATCTTGAACGAAATTACGAAGCCAATCCTTACGTCTGGTCATATGGGTTGTTGCACCTGAGTCAAAATACCATTCGTCAGCGTTAATTTTTGCTGATAGAGCTGTTATCAGCAATATTTGCTTTTGGCTGCGTTTTCTTATTGAACTTGGGACAATAATTATTTCTCTTATGACCAATAGTTCCACAACCGAAACATTTAAGTCCCTTCGGTTTCTTGTGCTCTCCATTTCTCCAATTCCGCTCCTTCGATGTAAATGCTGCATCTTCAGTATTGTTAGTGATATCTGTCCTACGTTTTATGTCATCTTGCAATAGTCTATTTTTCACAAGGTCACTAGTTATTGTTGCCCCAGATGCCTCTAAAGCCATAACCATTGGATCTTAGCGGGAAGGTAGACCTGCTAGGATTATCACTCCGATGAACTCGTCGAACTTCATGCAAAAAATGGATTTTAGTAGTCCTAAACGTCGAGTGAACCCTTTATCTTCATATGCCTTGCTGAGATTCTCCCATGCTTCTGATGCTGCTTTGGCTGATATGACATGAATTTTCACATTCACACAAATGTTGACTATAGTTCGTTGATCCTTTTTGGGATCTACTGATGCAATGGGCTCTTTTGATGTCTCAACACAGTCCCAAAGATCCATTTCGATTAAAGTCATTCTCATCATGAACTTCCACGTGCTGTAGTTACTCATATTATCAAGTTTTAGTTCTATACTTGGAATTGAATCGGAAAACCCTGCAGTAGATGAAGTACTCGGTAAATTTCCACTTTCGTTGAACATGTCTTAATATTTATGCAGCTAGTTGGAACGTCAAACTTTTCGATAAAATTCACAGTACTTTTTGCTCAGTTTTGGGTGACTGGGACCTGTTGTGAACTAATACTTTTTGAAGTTCGAGAGAAGAATATTTATGACAGGTATTTTTAGACTTTTTTTATTTATATTATCCATAACAACTAACATGAAACACATACATATAAAACAATCATAGAAGTCTTGGATTAAAGGTTCAACAGTATCAAGACCACGACAAGACCAAAACTAGTCTCTTAATCTCGCGAAGTCCAAGATCAAAAAATATTAATTTTAATGGGACTTGGTACAACTTTATAATTTCAAATAGTATGTCAAATTTAAAATAAACTGTTGTGCTAAAAATCTCGAAAAGAGTCAATATTTTTTGGAAAAAGCTTCACACAAAGTACCTTTAATTTCTCATATAGAACCGAAAAACTGATAAAAAATACGAAATATTTGTTAAACACTACGTGTTCTTTTATTCTTTTGCAGTTCATATAGACCAAAGCCGATATAATCTGTGAATTCTAAATAATAAACAAAACAATTCTATAATTTTGAAAATAAAAAATTATGTTTAAGATTAGGTTCGAACAGTTCACAGAAATAGTGGGTTGAGACAGAGTATAATTTGATCCTTATTCTGTAGTTGCAAAAAGTTATAATATTCGAACTTTAATGCGGAAAGTATCATGTTTTCTCCTTGAGTTTATCACTGGCAGCAGCAGCTTTGATATTTTATTTTGAGTGTGATTTCTCTGTTTCTGAATCACGAGAGGTTCCAATATTGATTTAGAATAGTGTCAACAATAATAATAATACATAATAATATAATTTTTATTCAATAAAATGGTAAAAACAAACATGGTAAATGATAAATTTTCAATAAACATGTGTTCACTCCGAAAGTCGAAACTTGTGTGGAGCGTGAAGTAAATACAAATAATGAATACAAATAATAAATATATCTATAAGATTAACAATACAACATACATAAAATATATAATTTAAGTGTATGATAAAATAGTTGTATAAAAAATTATCTAAAGGAATTTGTTTCTTCGTAAAAGACTTATATTAATATATATCATAGAAATAAAATGGTAGGATATACAGATGAATGAATATATACATATGCATGTGTGGCAATGGAATTAATTAACATATTCATGTTTTGATTTTCATCTTAGTTCCACCGTACTGTGTATAATTTCTCCTGATTGTGACTTTATGAACTTCTTTAGTTCTCTTTTGAAAATAGAAGGGGACATAATATTTTTAATAATTTCAGGTAGGAAGTTGTAAAGCTTTGGGCCAAGATATGTGTAGCTTTTTTGACCTATAGTTTTAGTCATGAAGGGAGGTAGATATGTTTGATGTCGGTGTCTCGTATAATAGTTATGTTCAGTTCTTTTGAGATTTGATTTGGATTTATGTTGTATAATATTGCAGTTTAAGAAGAACAGTTGTCTTGGATCCATCATTCCTGTTTCAATATAAAGTTCATCCGACGGACACTCGCGATTCTTTCTAAAGATAATTTTTAAAATTTTCTCTTGGGTTATCACCAATTTGTTAAGTATGGTTTTTCCAACTCCACCCCAGGAGATAATATTCCATAGGTAATATGGGATTCTATTAGTGAGTTATATATAGTTTTCAATTGGTTCATATTCAATATATCTTTAACTTAAACATAAGATGATGAATTTTTTTTATAATGAAATAAATCTGTTTTTCCATTTTAGATTTGAGTCAATGATTATTCCGAGGTATTCAATTTCCTTAAATGATTATTTAATACTCAGATTTCCATCTATGTGTAGAGTATTGAAATCCGGGGAAGAGGCTTTATGTATATAAAATGGTAAATAAAAAGTTTTGTCAAAGTTGATTGTAAGGAGTTTGTTTGCGAGCCATTCCTTAATAATCTTAAAATCGACTTCGATCATTTCTTTCAAAGATGTCCAGTCTTCTGAACTGTAAAAATTGCTGCGTCGTCAGCATATGTTGTAATTGTGATACTAGCCTCTTTCAGAATCTAGACAAGATTCAGTAGATGAAAAAGATTTGAATGATATCAAATAAAAACTTGTATCTGATGTTTTTCGCTCGCCTCGGGTTTTTAGGCCGACTTGTCTGTCAGTAATAGAAGTGAAAGTGATCGAACGATGGACCACCAAATGTATTCTAAAGATTATGGAGTGTTTTCTCTACGACATCAGTTAATGTGAAATGCAATTGAAATAATGAACGAATAGTTTGCCAGAAGAAAGTTTTGAAATGCATTCGAGTAAGTTGATATGCCTAAGAGAAGTTAGTAATAATTTCTGATGACAGATTGTTACCAATCAATGGAGGTCATCCAAACTGATGATGAGATATGGCAAGTATTTTCTTCCATAATCTGTTTACATTTTAGTTCATCTCGATAATTCTTGATTTTTGAAAAGAAATCTTGAAATGTGCAGTTTGTTGACTACTGTATCACCTCAGTCAAATAAAAATTCTGGATGTCCATATGTTTTTCAGAAATATTTTACATACTGTTCGGAAAGTAGTTTACCTAACTGACAGACCGGTATTATGTTACTCTGATACTTTATTGCTGATCAATCATATTTCTGATATTTCTGCATCTAAAAAACTAACATATGGAAAACTATCAATTGTATCGTAACGTTAATGAAAGCTGATTCAGCAGCACCCAGAAATTTTTCATATATTAAATCAACTTACAACAAATATATTAAGTCAACTTAAAACGAAGCTGATGAAAATGTCATTATATACCTGTTAGAAAATTGCAGCTTGTTGCAGAAGTAATAAAACTGCGGGTTTGTCACTTTCACTTGGGATCGCACGTAAAAATGTGAGAACTTCGTCTTTTTCTTAGAAATTATAGGCTATTTGGATTCAAAGGATATTTTTTGCAGGTAAAGAGCCCCCACCTTTATTATAAAACATATATTGAAGTGAAGTTTGATTTGAAAATAGGTAAATAAAGATCACATTTTCCCTGAAGCCGGTCCTGACCACTTGTTGGCTCGTTAACAATGCATGACATCATCATTGGAGAATGACCTAATCACATCGTAGAATGAACGTGATCCATCTAACAAAGTTCTAGAGGAGTAACCGTGTATTCCGAACTATTCTAATCGACGGCGACTTCATTTGGAGTTTCTGGAATGATCCAATAATTCTTCCCCAAAAGTGTACCCAAAGGCATAACCTGTGCGGTAGAGGACGGCTATTATTATTATTTGTCGTGGCACTCCGGGACGACTTACAGCACCACCCCGGGTGGTCGGCGCTAAATACAAGCAAGCACCAGACGTCGGGATTGGCATCTAGACTTGCCTGTCGACTCCTATGAAATAGAGAAAAATTTTCTTATTCCCAGGATTCGAACCTGACTAAATGCAAGCGGAAGTTTCAAAGGTCGGCATCAAACCGCGTCGCTACCGAGAATTGAAGCAAGAGTTGAAAAAAAAGGAAAATAAAAACAACGGGAAAGGATGCCAAACTCCAGAAAAAACTTAGATGAACTCATTCAAAAAGGAAAAGACCCCGAAATCTTTTTATTCGAAGTTTCAGAAATTAATCAACGGTCGAATATACTTGAAGAAACTACCAAATCCTTAGACGAGGAATTGTCAGAAATTTTGAGGATTCTGGAAGATAAACTCCTCTTAAACACAAAAGGTGACTTTTGAGACAGTGATGGATGAAATAAAAGATGCAATCGAGAATGAAATGGAAAAATTGATAGGAACAATAAGTGATCAAATCAAAGACAGAATTAAGGCCGAAGTATACAATATAAAGGAACAAGAATATGCGAGTTGAAAAATCAAATTGTTATTGCCTACACCACAAAAAGTTTCACCAGAAACTCAATGAAGGAACTTAGTTTCAACTTGAATGAAGTTCAAAATGGGATGAAAAATGTCTGAGTCAGGTCAGGCTCCAGGATTGTTACATTCTGTTTCCTAAACTAAGTGTGAAGATAGTTTTGGAAAAACGGTGACTATGTCGATATTTTATGCTAGTAGAAGTCCCCTTCAATCTCCAGGAAGGAGTTTCCTTCAGTTGCTTACTTTCTTGGGGGGTACCGGAGTTTTCTTCCGTGGGTCATTTGACAAAAGCAGATAGAAATCGATGACAGGACGACATATTTGAGCATTATCTCTCCAACCTGACCGGATCTGCACTGATGATCGGCAAAACAGCGAAAATATAGATAGCTACCTTTTCAATTAACGTTGGCTTATTGTTGAAGGAAATACTGCAAAATACTTCGGTGATTCGGCAGTGGTATGGGGCTAATGAATTATTTCATGCTCGACATTTGCCGACAAAGGTTGGCAATCTGTCCCTGCTAAAAGATATTTTCATGGATGATGCTACCTACAGCCTACAGAAATTCAAGAATCAAGTACCGAGATCTCTTTTCGTGGAAACCGGAACACAATAAAATAAATATTTTCACCAGAATTTAACAACATTGATCAATCGTAATTATAAAAAGTCTTCCAGAGTGAAACATGTTTGAAACTGATATTTATGTCCGTTACGGACCAAAATAGCAATTAATTAGAGTAGCATGCATTGGTCCTTGTTTTGCTAGCCGGAACTGACCATTTTAAGGGGAATTCTGTATAAAAAAATTTCACGTAAGTTTCATGTGACCCACCAGTTTTTGTATTCAATGGCATGTTTCAATTCCCTCAAAAAAAGTTATCTGAAATTGGTGCAAAATCTCGAAAAATTCATAAGAATACGTACATATATAATAAATTGTTTTTGTTTTGGTGTTGTATTTTCCGTTAACTAGCTGTCGTCCCCCTACGAACGACAGCCCTTAGAAGTCGAAACTTGTGCGAACCAAGGATTAACGAGGTCTTACCTTTTAACGTGCGATTTCTAGAAATCATAATAAAGTCTTTCGAAATCCCATTTTGCAGTAATTGAACAAGTATTAATGAGAGTTGGGACATTCTTCTGTTGTGTCTGCAAATATATGTAAGTATGGAAAAAAGCTATTTGTATCATTTCACTTCGTCATATCTCGCGAAAGTCTTACCGTTTTCGATTTAGTATACCTATACCTACATCGTTTTTGGCAATAATAAACATGAAGCAAATTGTCTGCTGGGACGGTGATTCTGCCGTCAAATATTCGATTATAATGTAAATTTGAAGAGAAAATCTCAAATATCATCTTTGTGAATGATTTATTTTCTCTTGAGTCCAGCCCTGTAAAATATCATTATTGCGTTTTGACCGATTTGACGTTTCCTTTCCATTTTATGACCTCTCGCCTGTCAGCGAACAAATTGAAGAAAAGGTGTGCTCATTCCTCCATGTGGTATGCATTCACATGTGGGTGCAATTTATACTGGTAATTACGCAATAAATTAATTTAATTATTAGACGAACCGATACATACAGCTTTGTGTCTAATTAAATATCAAATCCTTTCTCAATAGTGAATTTCACACAGCGAAGTATTCTAATACAGTGAGGGCGTTATAGTTTACATGAATTTACGGATTTCATGCAGTTTGAAGTTATTCTTCGTTTTTTTTAAGGTGGGGAATGTCTCAAAAAGTGTTTAAAATAAACGTATTATGATGAAATCTCGAATCTATTCTTAAGTAACTCAATCGAAAAATTGACGTTGGAATTTTGTCAGAAGAGAAATCATGTGGTCTTTTCGAATGTGATCGAAAAAAATAATTGACATTTCGTCGGAAAATCTGAAATCAATAATATATTATTGTTTTTTTGAATTGAACAATGAGTGTTGACTTGTCAAAAGAAAATATAGCAACATATCACAGTAACTACGCCACACTTCAACTTCAAATTATCAATTTGGCAAACGTAGATTAACAATGAAGAAAAACTCAAAACATCTCCACAAATTCAATATAACCACCAAATGATAGTGATGATAGAACGATAAACGACTATCGATCAGTTCAATGGTTTCATAGTAGTACATGTTTCGAACCTATACAGGGTTATTCACGTTATTCGACACGAAGCATTATGGCTAAAGCATTTGATTTTTTGAACGTTTTTTCTTTACGATGGATAGGGACCTATTGGCCCTACATTTTAAAAATATTTTCACGTTGTACAGGGTGTGCCAAAAACACGAAACGTATCAAAGTTGTTATTTTTTAAATGAAATATCCTGTATATTATTTCATATTCGGATTTTACGATCAAAATAAATGTGAGTTCCATTAAAGTTTAATTCACCTAAACCTTATGGTTTTTGAAATATCTCTCATTTTGTGAAAATGCAGCATCAGCTTAAAGCTTAAATTCTCAACCAGTGTTCTCTTGTTTTCAACCAAATTAATGCTAGAGGCTACTAACTGAATAACTTTCATTTGTGAAATATTTACTAACTTATACAAGTTGTGTAAAAATTAAGGCAAAATAATCACAATCTTTGAACGGTAATCACTTTTTTTATTTAAATGGGACGCCCTGTATTTTATGTCAAGAGCAGATGTCAAATTTAATTGTCTATCAAATACCACTATACATTCCTATAGCTAACTCTTCACGTTTTCAAATAAAACGCACATTTCCATTTTGCAAACTGATTTTGAGAAATTTATTATTCATCAAGTCGCCTATGGCGTTTTGACAAGTTGTATTATTATTTACTTATGGTCGTCAGTTATTTATAAGTGTTTAATTCCAAATCATCCTATTAGTAATAGCGGTAGTTTGTGATCTTGTTATCATCATTTTGTTATAAAAAATGCTAGTTTATCCAAAAGAAGAAAGACTTGATTGACAACACTGGTTGAGAATTTGAGCATTAAAGCTGTTAAGAGATATTTCAAAAACCATAAGGTTTAGGTGAATTAAACCCAATGGAACTTACCTTTATTCTGATCGTTAAATCCGAAAATGAAATAATATATAGGGTATTCCATTTAAAAAATAACAACTTTGATATGTTTCGTGTTTTTGGCACACCCTGTACAGCATGAAAATATTTTTGAAATGTAGGGCCAATAGGTCCCTATCCATCGTAAAGAAAATAACTTTCAAAAAATCAAATGCTTTAGCCATAAGGCTTCGTGTCGAATAACGTGAATAACCCTGTGTTCATCATCAGCTAAGTTTAAAATTATGGAGAGAAAATAATGTAGAACTTTTAATGAAATGAAATGAGTGTCACCACATGTTCCCACTGGGGGGTTATGTGGGCACTAGCAAGTTGAGTGTTTAATAAAAATTAATTAAGTAAAAGTGGTAACAAGGGAGGCTGGGAGTCTGTATCCCAGTTTTAAAAATAAATGAGGGAAATTTTGAAAACTTGGATACAAGCTGCCAGCCTCCCTTATTACCACTTTTACTTAATTAATTTTTATTAAACACTCAACTTGTTAGTGCCCACATAACCCCCTAGTGGGAACAAGTGGTGACACTCATTTTATATCATTAAAACTTCTACATAATTTTCTCTCCATAATTTTAAACTTAGCTGATGATGAACCTATATAGGTTCGAAACATGTACTACTGTGGAACCATTGAACTGATCGATAGTCTTTTATCGTTCTAACATCACTATCATTTGGTGGTTATATTAAATTTGTGGAGATGATTTTGAGTTTTTCATCATCGTGAATCTATACCACTCCACTTCGAGACACAATTAAAACTAGATTAGTTTAATTTTTTTTCCTTTGGGAGTTTTGAAGAATTAAAAAAAAAAATTCCTTTATTTTTGTGATACCCTGTATTTCAGAGGGGGTGCATTTCAAGATATAAGTGCATTGAAGAATTTGTGTTCGAAATTTGATGGTCTTATTCTGATTCACCCTGTATCTTCAAACTACAGTTGATATGCCACATTTTTTAAAATTCCCGATGGAACATTCTAGATTTTGCCTTACACGTATATCTCAGGGCACGATTCTGCAAAACAAAACTTTTTTGGAATAACTGGTCACTGCAGCCCCCCCTAGTATGCTATTCCATACTGTAGTAAAACTGCACTAACTAATTGTTCTAATTTATTTTAAACACTACTTAAAACAATTATTCACTAAAACATTTACTTCACTATTTTATTTCTACGGTGTCAGTCTCTATCTGCGAACTCTGGAACTATAACTCTCTGATTATCTAGCTTATATACTCCCTAGCAGATTCCATCCACGACTCTCGATTATTCGGGAGTATAGAACATTTCATCTAGATGGCTCTTCGAACAGTATCGAAGAGATCGATTTTATTCCAGCTTGTTCTCGGCGATCCGTAGGCCAGCAGATATGCTGTTGTAGTTGAACGAGGGTGCATAATTAATTAGATCAGGGCCGGTCTCGGGGCCGGTCTCGAAATCGTTACATTGCCCCCTTCTTAAAGACGCTTTGCACCGAAACGTCATTCTTGGAGTGTGAAGATATCTGCAAGATTCTCCATATCTGCACCTGGACGTTCGATGGAAGTAGCACTCCACAGTCTTCAAGTTGGGTCGAGGAAGATGGTTGCAGCACACCAGAATGTTGATGCCGCTGGATCTGAATATTGTCTCCAACATGCTTCTTATAACTCTCCAGTCCAGCCCATCAAGCCCAAAGCCAATTTTGGGATTGCCAGGTCTACAATATTCTGGTCCAGCATCGTGTCTCTCAATGTCGTAAGGCTCTTCCAAACATCTTCATAAGACGGCTTATCTCGAGAACGCTTCTTGGTAACCAGATAGTAGATGTTTCTCTGGCCTTTCCTCAGCTGTAAAACCCCTCCAACTTCCGGGTTGTGTTCTTCAGTTCCTGGATTCGGCCGAACTTCTTGGAGAAAACTACTGCAATGCCTCTGGACATTTGGAGATCATCTGCCACACAGTGAGCTAACGCGTAATCAGCAGGCACCTTGAGAAGATCTCGTGACTCCTTTCGGGTTACCCCATATTGAACTTTCCGTTCGAGTACAGGGACATGAACCTCTGAAACGTCATTTCGTCCTCCAGTGATCTGACGGTGCGGACTTGATCGTGGTTTCCGGCGTAAGGGGACAACCTATTGAAGTGGACTACCCTAGGTTTTCCTCGTGGTGGCTTATATATGCTGTAGACGAGGTCGTTTATTCTTTTCATGATCTTATATGGGCCTTCCCACGAGTTCCGGAGCTTCGGTGATAGTCCACGGCGACGTTTAGGGTTGTACGGCCAGACTAGGTCACCTGTCTGATATCCACCAACATCAGCCTTGATGTCGTAGGTCTCCTTCATTCTGTCGTTGGCACTCTGGATGTTCAAACGGTCCCGTTCGTGGATGTCGTCCATTTTCCGTCGTAGTTTGCTGATGTAGTCATCTCCCGCAGTGTCTTGTCCTGGTGGCGTCCCAAACTTTAGGTCACATGGAAGTCGCAGCTCTCGGCCCATAATAACACCAGCAGGGGTTTGGCCGGTTGACTCATGAACTGCGGAACGATATGCCATCAGGAACAGATGAAGGTACTGGTCCCAATCCTTCTGGTGGTCAGAGACTACCTTGGACAGGTGGCGGTTTATCGTCTTATTCATCCGCTCCACCATTCTATCGGACTGTGGATGTAGAGCTGTGGTCCTCGTTTTCCGGATGATCAGCATCTGAGACATCTCCTGGAACAGGTTTGACTCGAAATTCCTACCTTGATCCGAATGCAGCTCTAACGGGACACCGAATCGACAAATCTACTCCTTCACTAAGACGTCGGAAACGGTGATGGCTTCTTGGTTGGGCAGGGCATAGGCTTCGACCCAGTTGCTGAAGTAATCCATCGCCACAAGGATGTACTTGTTCCCGTGTTCAGATTATGGGAACGGGCTAGCGATGTCAATGGCGATCCTTTCGAATGGGCTGCCCACATTGTACTGGCGCATCGGGGCCTTAGGTCTTGTTCGAGGCCTATTACTGGCAGCGCATACAGCACATTTTCTGCACCAGTCCTTGACGTCAGCTTGACAATTGTCATTGTATAACCATTGTCTAACTTTCTGGAGGGTCTTCGTCACTCCTAGATGTCCTCTGGTAACCCCATCATGGATTTCTCGGAGCACTTCCTGTCTTCTGCTCCTGGGAACTACTACTTGACGTCTTTCTTCCCCGCCATCCTCCGACTCCAACACACGCTTCAAGACTCCATTGTCTAAGGTGAAATAGTTCCATTGGGCCCAGTAAGTTTCAACGACTGGAGAACAACTAGCTATTTCCTGTCACGACGGTCTTCGCTCACTCTTCTTTCAGCCGATGACTAAACCAAGATCTGGATCTTTCTCTTGGTCTTTCTGGATCTTGTGGTCATTCCAGTTATCATCGACCGCCGTGGTTCTGCAGAGTGTCGACTCCTTTTCTTTTGCTCGTCGGCAGTGCGAACAGTCGTCTGGACATGGTCTTCGCGATAGGGCATCCGCATTCTTATGGCTGGTCCCCGCCCGATGTTCGATCCCAAAGTCGAATTACTGGAGCTTCTCAATCCAGCGTGCCACTTGACCCTCGGGATTCTTAAACTGTAGGAGCCATTTGAGAGCTGCATGGTCAGTTCTCAGTAGGAATCTTCGTCCATACACGTACTTGTAGAAGTGCTCAACTCCCTTGCCAACAGCCAACAGTTCCCGCCTGGTGACACAGTAATTCCGCTCCGGTTTACTGAGGGTCTTGCTGAAGTAACCGATGACCTTCTCTTGTCCTTCTCGGATCTGAGACAGGACAGCTCCAAGTCTCACGTAACTGGCGTCCGTGTCCGAAATGAATTTCCCGTCTGTAAGGGGGTAGCTCAGGATTGGTGCGTTGATCAAAGCTCCTTTCAACTTCCTGAATGAATCTTGGCATTCATCTGACTACTGGAACTTTGTTTGTCCTTCCGTAAGCAAGTCAGTGGTTTTACGATGTTCCGAAATCCCAGCACGTATCGGCGATAGTAAGTGCACAAGCCCAGAAAACTTCGAAGCTGGTGAATGTCTTTCGGAACGGGCCATTCCTTAACAGCTTTGATCTTCTGCTCATCTACTGCCACTCCTTTCCCAGAGACAACGTGGCCGAGATAACGTACTTCTTTTTGAAACAGATGACATTTCTTAGGGCTCAGTTTCAGTCCGGAGCTTCTCAGTCGCTGAAATACCTCTTCCAAGTTTTTTACATGGTCCTCGAACGATCTGCCAACCACAATAATGTCGTCGAGATACACCAGACACGTCTTCCATGATAGTCCTTTCAAAACCGTCTCCATCAATCTTTCGAACGTGGCTGGAGCATTGCATTGCATTGCATAACCGTAAACTGCCATAATCCGGAGCCGACGGTAAAAGCTGTCTTTTCTCGATCTTCCTGGGCCAGTTCTACCTGCCAGTATCCGCTCTTCAAATCTAAGGTCGAGAAAATCGTAGATCCAGCCAGCGTGTCTAGCGTGTCGTCTAGTTGTTTAGTTGACGGTAGTCTACGCAAAACCGTGTTGATCCATCTTTCTTCTTCACCAACACGACTGGAGAGGACCAGGGACTGTCGGATGGCACGATGACTCCGTCTTTCTCCATGTCGCAGACTATTTTGTCAGCCTCCTCTTTTTTGGCAAGAGGAAGTCTTCTGGCTGATTGCCTGATTGGTCGGGCATTTCCAATGTCTATCTTGTGCTGAACCACCTTTGTTCTACCGCCTCTGCCTACTCCGGTATCGAATATGTCCTGATACTTCCTGACTAGTTCTCTCAGTTTAGGCTTTTGTGCCGGCCCCATGTCCTTGGACGAGATAGCAACCAACTTCTCCAATTCTGCTGGCATGATACTGGCTTGGCTAACAGTGCCACGTACACTCCTAATCACAGAGGAAATTGACGAGCAGTGCCCCACAATCGTTCCCTTCTTCAAGGTCACCGGGTAATAATTGACATTCATTACCCTTACTGGCACAAATTTATCAGCACACAACAAGGTTTTTCCTAGTGCGATTCCTCGTCCAATTTTCTCATCATTGAGCTTCGGCTCGAACATCACCACGTTTCCATTGCTCGCACCACCATCCAGGCGAGCCAGGCGAATAATTTCTTCGCTTCTCCCATGAAGTACCAGTTCTTTTCCGTTCACACGTAGGACACCGTCTTTAAAATTCAGCTCGAAACCTCTCGAGTTCATGATGTCCATCCCTATGATTGCATCATCCTCGATATCCGCTATTAGAGCCCGGTGTTTCAGTTTAGTACTGCCCAAAGTCAATTCAATCGGAAGTTTCACTTCTAAACTTTTCGAATTTTCTAGAAATTTGTCTTGGATTTCCTCTTTCAGACTATTCGAATTTTCTAGAAGTTTTTCTTCCAGGCTCTTCGAATTTTGAAGAAATTTATCTTCCATATTGTCTCCATCATGCTTCTTATAACTCTCCAGTCCAGCCCATCAAGCCCACAGGCCAATTAATTTTGGGATTGCCAGGTCTACAATATTCTGGTCCAGCATCGTGTCTCTCAATCTCGTAAGGCTCTTCCAAACATCTTCATAAGACGGCTTATCTCGAGAACGCTTCTTGGTAACCAGATAGTAGATGTTTCTCTGGCCATCCCTCTTCTGACACCAAATGTAGTAAAACTGCTCTAACTAATTGTTCTAATTTATTTAAAACACTACTCAACAATTATTCACTAAAACATTTACTTCACTATTTTATTTCTACGGTGTCAGTCTCTATCTGCGAACTCTGAAACTGTAACTCTCTGATTATCTAGCTTATATACCCCCAAGCAGATTCCATCCACGACTCTCGATTATTCGGGGATATAGAACATTTCATCTAGATGGCTCTTCGAACAATATCGAAGCGATCGATTTTATTCCAGCTTGTTCTCGGCGATCCGTAGGCCATAAGATATGATGTTGTAGTTGAACGAGGGTGCATAATTAATTAGATCAGGGCCGGTCTCGAAATCGTTACAATACCTACCTTGGGAGGGATTCAAGACAGGCAAAATATGCTGTTCTGGTAGATGCTATTTTATATTTCTTCCTTACAATAATTAAAAGATAATTATTATTACTTTAAAAATTAACTGATAGGACACTATTCGGTCAGTTTTGGCCATTCACGGTAAAGAAATTCCATAAAAGGAAAGGTCCATAAATTCAATTTTATTTCTATTGTTTTATTTAAATATGTTAGTTCAAGCTTATTATTACTTCAAAGGATATATTTATGGCAGACTTATGGCACCATTTTTGCATTAATTTCACTATGCCGTACTGCGACCCCTACTAATAATAATAATAATAATAATAATAATAATACTCCCAAATAAACACTCGTTGAGTGTACCCAAAGGCATAGCCTGTGCGGGTAGAGGACGGCTATTATTATTATTTGCCGTGGCTATACTATTGAGATAAAATAATTTGAGTAAGTAATATCGATAATTTTTTTTTCAACAGACTACTGTTTCGATTATAAAAAATGAGTTTGTTGCTGGTGCTGGTACATTCTTCTCTTCACGACCGAAGAAACAATTTTAAACTTTCACCTCTCGTACCAAGGTAAATTTCAAATTAATGGATGAAAGATTAAATTAAAACATCGTTTAATTTTAATTTTTTTTAACTTTATTGTTTATTTTTGTGCTGATACTCGGCGGATTTTTTGTTATACATGGCTTTTAGTTCATAGCATTTAGCCTCTGTATTTTAACGTATTTTTTTTCATAGAAAAAATTTAATACCCTGTATTTTGGTGCAGCCTTGGCCTTGTGTTATACGTTATAACCTATACATAGCATTTTTTAATTACAGTCAGTTTTTGTTTTCGAGATTCGAATCGAGATGAGAGTTTGTTTAGTTCTCGTCCTCGTTGATAATAAATTTTCGGTCAGGATATTGTTTTTTTTATTATATAAGAGATAAAGGTTTTTTTATGTTTCCAATATCCCGCTAACATAAGTTAGAAAATAATATCGTTTAATTTTTTTCTAGCCAGAAAATGGTGATGGCATCACCAAATAGCGTAATTATACAGCTGATGTCAAAAAAGCCATATCATTTACATAAAGTAGGAAAAGGTGAGGTCCAAAGACTGACCCTTGTAGCACACCATGTTTTATATGTGGAGTCTACGAGATACTGTTCGTTTCAACTGCTTGTTGACGATCTGAAAGGTAACTCTCAAACCATCAAAGTTCTCTCTTTGTGAAACCGAATTGATGCATCTTTCGCAGCAGATTTCCGTGATTGACGCAATCACTCAATTATTCTGACAGCATTGCTACCTTGACTTCATTAGCGTGCTTTCCAACGGACCTGACGAGGCTAATAATGACAACGATGATATGCTGCCACATCTTTGGGAAAGTCCCAACAATGAGAGTTTCCGCTAATATATTGGTGTCCCTAAGCTTCAAGATATACAAGGTGGTTCATTTGTCTAGAGGTAGTCTATTTTGAAATTAGTGCAAAAACCATGAACACTCTGTATTTTAAAGTTTTCGTGGTGAAATGCAACTATTTTATCATTATATCGTTATTTTAATAACGTCTTAGGAGTTATGTGTTCTACATCCGTTTCTATGACCAGTTTTCTAGATACAAGACGTTGAAATGGAGAAATTCTGATTTTATCAGTTTTTTACCTTGAATTCATTAACTCATATTGCATAGTTAGTTCAATATAAGTTTTGGTCAAATGATCATTAAAAGGTACCGCTGAAAATATTTAATGCTATTATAGGGTAATTCACGAATTATTCACAATAAGTTTTCCAAACCCATAATAATTCAATATTTTCTTGAAGTTAATACTTACACGTTCACAATTTCGAGGTTAAAACATTTCGCTATGATTATTTTAATATAACAATCCTTTAAATGATGATAATGATAGCGGAATCTTTGAGCCTCGAAACTGTGAACGTTTGAGTATTAACTTCAAAAAATAAGTTTGATGTGGCGCACCTGTTGAATTATTGAGTGTTTGAAAAACGTATTGTGAATTATTCGTGAATCACACTGTAGTAGTAAATATTTTTAGCTATACATTTCAATAGTTGTGTGCATAAAAAAGTCACATAAGGTTTGTATTATTTGGGTAATCCCATTGGAAAAATGTTAAAAGGGCGTTACTGACAAAAATATTTTGATTTTGTCCCTACTTGTCGATAAGAAGTTTAATTAAGATTGACAAGCCTGACTCACAGTTTCATACAACTGCTGTACGACTTTTTATGCACACAGTTGTTCATCGGACTAAAATTTGCATTGAAGTAACATATGCATTGCAGTTTGTAACGTGCATTGGGTGCAGCCGGGCGGCGGACGTTACTATGACGCTCTCGGTTGTTGTCTCCGACAATTCCCGAACACCAGGAACTTGTCAGAACCCAACAAATCCTCGGGCGCCAGCTGTTTTAAAGTGATATCTCCCAGTCTAGAGCACGGTGGGAGGCCCAGGGCAGCTACAGATGGAGATACGGTATTCCAGGGGTCATTTCTTATGACACTCTATCGATTCCTCAAGAGATTGCAGGCTTTAATTGCAATCGCTTGTTTATCAGGAATACCGGCTGCTTTATGAATACGCTCTACAATGTACGGCGGACAGAATACTCCGTACGGCGGAAAGCACACAACCGTAACCAAGTATTGACAACCTATCTATGCTATTTGGCGGTTTTGCGAAAATGGACGGACGGGTGCATATAATACCTGTAATAGGGCTTCGGCGGCGGCGGCTGCGGTGAATAGAACCAAGGCTGAGGGCAACGGGTGTTCGGCTTCTACGGTCTCAATGAAATCGGCGAAACTTCCACGCTCTACTGTACTTTTGGGAACCGTAGCAAGTATTTTTCTTCTTAAATGTAATACGGCTAATCCCGAATGATCTGTTGTACAGGCCTCAGGGATTAGAAGTCGCGGTACAGAGCTTGACCCAGAGAAATCAAATTAAAACTTGCTACGGCGGTTTCCACGTATACCGGTGCCGAACGGAACCCTGAGGAATCCCTAATTTGATTCAAAACTTCGCGGACAACCTGCGTTCGACAGCCGAAAGGGTGTTCTGACTGTGGAACGCAGTTATGAGCTCCCTGGTGAGCACGGAGTCGACAACCGAAAGGGTGTCCTAGTTATCGAGTCCGTACGTTTCCGGCTCGGTTGATAAAACGGAAATAGGGTTCCTTACGGGTTTGAAGAAGCACAGAGAGGAGAACTCCTACCACCTTTGAACGGAATAATACTCGTGCCAACAAGAAAACTACTGCACACCGTTCGACAACCGAAAAAGGTGTCCTAGTCGTCGAACAGGATAATTTTATTTAACACGCGGAAGTCTGGTAGAAGTTCCCCGGACGGGAGAGCACGAGTTTCGATTCAGAAGTTCGAATGAACGTTAAATAGTTTGTCAATACTTTTGGGAAAGAAATAAAACACCTGCGTTAAATGCACTTGGTAGTATTCTATTACAAAAAAAAATAAAAATAACGGTTTCGAAGAAATAGCCCTAATTACAGATAAGATTACGGAAAATGTCTTACTTTACTTCGGCTGGTGAAACACTAGGCACACACTCGGTCTATGGAATCAAAATTGCTAGCTCAGTCTTTTTGGCTGATAGCTGAATTATTCAAAATAAACGGTTGAATTGAACACTGCCAGATCTATACCGGCTAATGGCTGGAGCACCAAAGAGAAAAAAAAAACAAAAACCCCCCGGCCAGTCGGTGAGGCCTATATTTATATGGTTCGTTTCACCTTCGTAGACGGTCGTAGCAAAATGTCTGAAAAACAAAAAAAAAATTCGTCCTGACTTCTTAACCATCCAAAGAACGGGGCTGCAAGAAATCGGAGCTGGAAACCTATTTAAAAGTTAAAATTTTTACCACACCACAAAAAGTGCAAAAACGGAGTTTCTTGGCGTGATACGGCAGCAGAGTTTACTGGAATGAATAAACATGAACACAGGAGGCAGATCCATATACGAGGGTTTCGAATCGACGAATAAGTGGAAAATGCCGGCGTTCGGTCCATATACGGGGGGTTTGAAAAGATCTTCGGAGTCCAAAATAACGCTTCGTCACAAGTTTTTTTAATTTGAGGTAAAAAACTGATGAAATCAGCATTTCTCCACTTTAACGCCCTATATCTAAAAAACGGGTAGTAGGATCGGAGGTAGATATCATATCTTTTGGGATGTTATTAAAATAAACATATACTAAGAAAACGGTTATGTTTGACCATGAAAATTTCTAAATACAGGGTTTTTGTACTTATCTCAAAATAGAGTACCTTTCGACAAATATACCACCAAGTATATCTTGAACCTTACAGACATCCATATATTAGTGGTATTAACTCTCTCACAAATCAATCCATAAATACAGGAAATTGAATTAATCCTCAAAAAAAGTTATTTGATATTGCGGATCTCTCTATGAAACACCCTATATAAATGTGCACTACGCGATATTTTCTCCTCAAAATACTATATTGGGAAGTAATGTTCGAAAATATACTTTTTTAAGGTCACAGTCGAAAAATGAGATCGTACATATTTGACACATTGACACTTCTGGATACTAGGTCGAGTACAACAACATACCAAAGTTTCAGAAAATTTTACCGGTTGCCATTTTATATTTGTGTTATTTTTACTTTACAATATGTCTTCAAAGTATTTACCATTATTTGCAGGACATCCAGGATAATCTCTTTTCTCTGGACTCATTTCGGAGATACAATGGATGTATTTTGGACTTCCAGGATATGTCCTGAACGTTCATTTTACCAAATATGACATACTATGAACGTCCAAAATACGCACAATGTACATCCATTGGACGTTCTTGGGCTTCCATTGTACGTCCATAGTGGTGACCTGGACCTCCATTGAATATACTTTGGATTAATTCTGGACATTCAATGGATGTCTTGAATTACTACATTCAACGTCCACTGGTCATTCAGTGCGCACATACATGTGCTATGTAGGAGTATGTATAAAAATCAGAGGGCTGCAAATGAAAATGCAAACCATGCTCTATAAAACAGTCCTATGTTTTTATCGATCAGGCAATGTATGCTCAGAAAGGCAACTTTTTCGTGTAGATACTAGCTCGGAATTAATGGAACCTACGAGATACTGTTGAATGTGGAATCGGGCTTATTTCAAAGCTCTATATCCACCGACCGATTAGTGATTAGCAAATCAAACAATTTTCAAATAATAGCTTTGGGTATGGAACAAGTCAACTTTCGAAATGAGTCTACTAAGTGTCTCATAAGTATATCACAACCACGGCGCATCATTAACATAATTCCTTTTCTTCAGTTGTATAAATATAACCACGAAGACCACCGGGAGGCAAATTATATTGACCGCCTCACCGCCTCATAAACAACTCAATTTAATAATCATTAGAGGAATCTCTTCTTGTGTATTCACGATGCTCATTAAAAATTTTTCTTGAATATTCGCAGGCTATTGGCCTCTTTTCAATTTGATTGAATTTGAGAATCTGGTCGGGTTGTTTATTTGTATCGTTCCTGGAAACAACACCCGCAGAATTTTGATGTGTCAGACACCTACAGCGTGGTTCTGAAGAAATACGTGACATGGGAACTATGGAAGGCAAGTACCGCTAAAATTGTAACTATTCGATTACTGTTATGGGTGGCCCATTAGTGCGAAAAAGAACAGTGGCTCGCATATCATAACGAATATGAGAGTTTTATGGCCTACTGTACATATTTTAAATTGGACCACCCTGTACATTTTTTCACCAAAAATGTTCACGAAATTATGCCCATTTCGAATCTGATCTGAATAGTATATCTTGGAAGTTCAATTATGAATTTTATGGTATTGACAGTAAAGTGAGCTTCTTGACTGAAAATATTGTTAGATATTCATGCACCTTTACCAATATATAGAATTACAAAAACACATATAATTTTTATTTGACAAACAAACTTATGGCAATGATGTATGATAGAGATAATGACTTGAAAAAATGAAAATCACCAAAAACCCACAGGATTGGCTGGAGAGATATCAAGCAACTCCGTAAATCAGTAATACGAACCATTGAAAGAGTAAAGAAAAAACAATTTGCCCATCTAAAATTGAATGCAATGACAATTATATGATCGATCATTTTGTCATTGGTAGCCAAATTCAAGACCGGGTAATAACACGATCAATTATTATAGAAAGAACACTAGAGAATTTTCTCAGTTTAAATCTGTTAGCGTAATATATTTCGATATAATTTCAAGTATGAAAAGTGAAGCAGTGGGACATGATGGAATAAAAATGATCACGTTACAATTGGACGTAGTTATGCAGAAACGTACCAACCCACAAAAGTCGAGAAAGATTCTTAATGTAAATATGCTTGTATCTCTGACGTTGTAGGGTTGGTATGTTTCTGAAAATAATAGAATGAGTTTTGATAAATGCATATTCACATTAACAACGTTGCGCGATTTTTGTGGGTTGGTAGGTTCATGCATAACTACATCTAATTGTATTTACCCTTTTTACTGCCTTATATTTCCTATAAATTGTAGATTGTAAGGGGGTCGTACAAACTGCGAAGTCTCACAAGCACTTCGACCTATAAGTTTTTTGTGCGTGACCCTTGATCTATTCGAGGCCCGGGATTCCGAGGCTTGTTGCGAAGTTTATCAGTTTCCTGGGGGCAAAGTTCCTGATGTCGGAAGGCGTTAAGAACAAGCAGAAAAGCGCTGGGCATTCACACAGCAAATTTTCTGCAGTTTCCGCGAAGTTCTAGCAGTAGCGGCAACTATCACTCTCTGATTTACCCATCTTTTTGAGGTGGTACCCCAGAGGGCAGTGTCCAGTGAGAAGTCTATATTACCTAAATCATAAATGTTTGTTTGATTGACAAAATTTCTCTTTCTAGCTGGGAAAGAGCTAACTAATTCCTTTTCCGAAAGAATTTAATTGTGGAAATTTCAATGACTTGAGGCCTATTAGCACTACTGTGAGAGGAGTCCCTCAAGGCTGTCTTCTAGGTCCATTGCTGTTCAGCATATACATTAACAATTTTCAATATCAACACTATTAAGCAGATGATACACAGATTTACTTGTCATTCGCTTTGGATGAAGCAGATCAAGCCCTTGCAGCTCTTAATCCGTCCCTCATAACACGTAGTGTCGTATCTCATATTGTATACTCTTTCAAGAGAAGCATTTGAAGGTGTTCATTAATTATATGGAAAATTTGTGATCATTATTAAGGCAATGATCTTATTATTTGTAACTTGCAGGTTAGTACATTTGGAATAGTAGATATATTTACCCTGGTGCTTGCAAGGTCATATCCTTTCAGTTCCTGAAAAATTAATAAATAATGAGATACGCCACTTTGTGAAAATAATATTTTTCATAACAGGATCAGCGAAATGAAGCAAAAATAAACAAAATATAATATAAAATTCAAAGTTGATCATTTTCACTATGTGGAAGGAAAGCATAAAAGTTTCTGTATTCTGCGACTTCAACAACTGGAGTTACTCCTTGATAAAGACACATTGAGTCTCGATATTTGTCCATACTTATTATGCTCGTCATAAAGATGAAGTAGATTAACGAGTTCCAGATTTATCTTTTGTCTTCTCAAATTTATCTTACTGCATTCCTGTTGATTATGTCTTGATTTAAAAAACGATATTTCTGGATGTAGCTTGGGAGCTTTGAATTCCATGTCACTCCATTTGACAGAATCTTTCTCCCTATACTCTGTAATATTCGAATTTTTTTTTAAATCTGATGCAATCTTCGAATCCTAAAGGAACATAGCCATATTAATATTACTGTGTAGTTGTGAAGGTACAAGGTCTCCTGCATGTGACACAGCGTTCTAAATGCAGCTATGACAGAATCACCTTCATTTTGCCGGTAGTATGATCCAAAATACCACAGAATTATAGATTTTATATTCCTTTTTTGTACTATTGCAAAAAGCAGCCGCCACAACCGTCTGCATAGCAAAACGAGTTGAACAATATTATCATACGATTATAGAACTCATGCCGAGTAAAGCATTAACATGCCTTTGTTTATTCGATGATCTATTTCAATTTTCCTTCCTCAAGGTTTACACCAATAATATGATATTGTAATATTTCTCTGTTTTTAAAAAAGTATGTCAAAGGTAGATAGATAGATTCATTTAACAACGAATACAATTACAATTGATTGCATCATCATCTGAAAACCACTCTGCAGCCACATTTTCCTCCATATCTATTAGGACACCACTAAAAATACCACTTCTTTTTGTATGATATTTTAATTGGCTTCCAACTTTTATCATTCCAGAAATAATTTGCAATTCACTAGAAAAAACAATATTTTTTTACCCATATTTCCAACGTTATAGCACATCCATTGTCTTTAAGAATTTCATGAGCCACAATATCTCAGTAGTTACCTCTGAGACAAACTTTCTCAAAATGAGCCAAAACAGAACATTTGCCTGTAGCAAATAAGTATTAAAAAGTTATAATATGCAAATTGAGAACGACCACTATGTGTTTGAAAATATTGAACAGGAAAAAAATTACGAAATGGCGTGAGACGACTTAGGTCTATTGGTGAAAAATATTTTTCTTTGAAATTTTGCTGTTGTATGGACAATTAAAAGTGGTTTCGAATGAGGTATGACCCACCACGACCCTCAATGCCAAATATTTTTTATTCCAAAATGGCATCACGTAGGTAATGCACTACCATTTGACAATAACACAATAAGGGGAACAGACTATATATAGATAGGGAGGGAGAATGATAGGGAGAGGGAGAGAAAGATCTAGAAAAACACTTATATACCATCTTCTCACTAGCTAAGTAACTCATGACATGTGTTGGAATACTTTAACAAGCAGAACCATTTGGAGTTTTATTGACATGAAATTATTCACTTCTATATTCAATGAGGATAAAATAACAAAAAAATATAAAAAATTTGTTTAGCATAAACAATAAACCAAAAAGGACAGAAAATCTCTACTGACTTTTTGCTGCGCTCTTCTTCTTCTTCAGACTAAGACACTAGGTAAGATGCCTAAAAACCCTGGTGTGTCGACTGATTAGATTTTGTTTAGAATTTTTTGAAGACAAAACAAATGAAATCGTGGTCTGTTTCTGTAATCGGATCCAGAGATGGCACCTGGTCCTCGTGTCAATATTCCAGGGATATAGTGATTGTGATTGTTTTTAATTGAATTTTACGGAATGTCAATTAACTTTTAAATATCATTCTGAAGTAATATAGTGTCCATACTCGAAGTGGAAGACCAAATTTTTTGGAAAAATAACACAACACAAATTGTGTTATTTTTCTAAAATGATCTAAATACCGTTTGAAAGTCAAAATAGTTGAGGAAGAATGAAAAATTTCGTAGTGTAATGAAATACACTTCTAATATGAATAATTTGACCATTATTAATTTTTGTATGGATAAAATCCTGAAAAACGAATAATAATTCATTAAAGTCACGACTTAGAATCTGTAACATACTCTGAAACCAATTTGAAACTTACATTTTATTTCTAAATTCTCCATGATCTGATTAACAATACTTTATGGTAAATATTTTTTCAAGTAAATCAACTGAGTGCGTGTTGTTATACCCTACTCTTTCTTTAAATATTCCATAATTCAAGTTGTGAAAGTCCGTGATAAAGTAAATAAAAATCATCACTTTTACTGAAATATATCAATTTTTATGCATATATCATCAAGCTTGTTAAGGTTTTCATTATTTTACCTTTCGTTTTCGTAAAGTCTTTTCAGTGTTGTTAGATCATCCAAAAAATATTGATTTTCTGTCGAAAAAAATTGCACAAAAAAGAAATATCTTCACTATTAAATAACATTAACAGTTTTCAAAATAGAGCAAGAACATTGTAACACACAACTCATCACACATATATCTTCTGAAAAGCAATTATAAACTCAGAAAAAGCGACAAAATTATTACTAAAAGAACCTTTTGAAAAAAAATTGGATACAGTTGCGCGGATGCGTGCGAAATGCGCATGCTTGGGCAGATATCAGATACGCACAAGATTGACAGGTTTTAATGGTGAATTTCCATGCAGCTGAATTTCAATTATTTTATATGAAATGTGTTATTATTAATTATTAAAATGCATTTCAGCAGAACAAAAATAATATAATAAGTTGAAAATGTAACGAATAAAACTACTTGCAGAAAGTAATTCCTTAAATTTGATTGATTATGTTGTTTTATTCATTTCATGCTCCTGCGCAATACTTGGAACATCAGTTCATGAAAATGTACCTTAACAACAAACCCGACGGTGGCGGTTCACGCAAGTATCACGGGATATTTGGAAAACAGACCACAATTTCATTTGTTTTCTCATAATCAAGCTAGCGAATGTCCAGCGTTTTTGTCTACAGTGTTTCAGGTATGAGTCGGCACACCAGGGTTTTTAGGCATCATTTTAACAACATGGCACATGTTTCGCCAAGACATTGGCTTCTTCCAAGGGAAAGTAAATTTTCTACTAAACATATCTTGTTTTTATAGAAACAAGTAGGGAAAATTATGACCATAAACCAATTTATTTGTTCTTCGGAAAGTTTCAGTATGCTTAAAATTTACTTTCTCCACGATCATCACAAAATTTGTTAATTCTGAATTGAAATTTGATTACAGAAAGTTGGAATTCTCTCTCTTGCGATTGAAGAAATATTCTGCAACACCACTGCCCCCATTTACATTCCGTCTCTTGTATTAGAATAATATTCTCACACTGGTTAGCAATAATATCATTAGCCTTGACGTAGTAGTGGCAAATTTCAATAGTGTCAAAATAATCGCTGTCACGTTTTCATTCGAAAATATAAAAAGTATCATGAATTTTTCCAGTGATTCAGAATCAGAGTGTGAAAATACACCACCTGAAATTACAAAGAGTACGAATAATATACTGGAAAGTTTACTACCAAAAAAATTAAAGAATGACTATGAAAAATATTAGTGCCGTTATTATAATATTTATCAAACATTTTAATGAGAGGCCGGATGGCTCACATGGTATAGCATTGGCATAGAAGACGAGAGGTTGTGGGTTCAAGCCTCAATCCACCGACAAGGCAATTTTTTTTAAATTCAATAGTTTATTCTAAATGCATCTTTGCGATAAAAAATTAGTTCTGGTTAGTCCAGGATTAGTCCTTTCTGATAAATAGTGTTTTTAAATAATAGTTATTATTTCGTGTGGAAATTATCTTTTGTTAGTTTCCATTAAAAAATATTTTAAAATTTTTTATCGTGGAGAAAGTATAGTCTGCTACTCGGTTAGAATGAAAATTCGTGATGCTCGTGGTTCCTCCCGCTCGCCTTCGGCTCGCGCTCGGAACTTTCCACTCGCATCGAATTTTCATTCTAACCTTGTTACAGAATTTACTATTCAAGTATCGGCCAAGTAAATTCCACCATGTTTATTGCCGGAATCGTCTCGACTTTACTGTTATTCAAACCAGACAGTGCCGTGAAATTCATTTTTGTGTTTCGATCTTTGTTTACTTGGAATGGCATCCAGACTGCACGAAGAATGTTTTATGTATTGTGAAATATCTAAAGCAATTTGACAAATTGCACGATAATTCATTCTGATATACGGCCCAATGTTAATATAGCTATTGAATTTCAGAAAGGCTGGCTATCATTTTCAATTGAGGAGTGTTGTGTTCAGATATGTGAATTCCATAGTAATTATCTTGTGAATACCAACTCGAAACTACGCTTTTAAATGTTGAGGGAATGGTTGCATCTTTTTTTTCAACAATGCTCCTGTCTTCATCTTTTTGAAAACTATTTTTCATGTAACGGAATTAAAAATAAAAATTCCTGCAGCATCTCAAATTTTCGCTTGGAATATAAAGGAAAGTGTTCTTGACGCGAGAAAATTCCGCTAGCCGTCAACTAACAATATGTATTTTTTTAACTACCTTACTAGAAAATTCCATTTTTGACCCCTAAAGAAGAAAGGAAAATGGTACTTTTCCTCCAGCCGGGTGAAAAACATTTTTTCTCAGGAGAACAAAAATGTTCTTCCCTCTAAGTTTTTAATACTTTCAAATCTGCAAGAGTTTTTATAACTAGTCTGTTTGACTTTGTAAAACGAATATTTATGAAAATAAAATGAAAAATACATGTGTCTATTTTTTTATTGAACAACAATATACAGGGTGTCCCGAAACTATGGTGCCAAATTGAAACAGAAGATTCCCCTTGGAAAATAAATAGGACTTTCCTGATATTTCTTTCCTCAAATGTCGTTCGTTGCAGAGACACAGGGTGTTGAATATGAAAAATTAAAAGTAATTTTCATTTATAACTTCCACAGTTTCCAAAATTTTTCAATAAAATTTGGAAGAATGTTTGTGTTTAATAGGTGCTTTATTTCGAAAAATAAATCATATTTTCAATTGTTACCAGTGGCGTACAAGAAGGGCATCATGGTCCCTTTTCTCCCCTATTTTTTACGCCACTGGTGAAATCAGGAAAATTAATAATTTTTTGAATTCCTATTTCAATTTTTAGTAAAAAATGTATACTTGTTTGAATCCAGAAAAACTAACAGTTTTCAAGATAATTGCGCTTTTATGACGGAAAACATACTAGAAATGAAAAATTTGTTCGGCAGAAATTAATTTTACGATCCCAATTACTGATCCAAATAATATCTAATTGATTTCTCCCAAAAATAGAGCACCCATTGAAGAAAGGCATGCCTTCAAATTCAATTGTTTTTTTTGTAACTATGAAAGTGACGAGAAAAATGCCTTATGTTCCAGTTTCAACACCCAGTACCTCTGCAAGAAAAAATGCATGTGGAAATGTCATAAATTTTTTTGGTAGAATATCCAGTTGTAAGTTCAACCAGTAATTAGGATTGTAAAATTCACTACAGCCGAATATTTATTTCATTGCTAGTTCTGTTTGTATTCATAAAAGCGCAATTATCTTGAAAACGGTTAGTTTTTCTGGATTCAAACAAGTATACATTTTTTACTAAAAATTGAAATAGGAATTCAAAAAATTATTAATTTTCCTGATTTCACCAGTGGGGTAAAAAATAGGGGAGAAAAGGGACCATGATGCCCTTCTTGTACGCCACTGGTAACAATTGAAAATATGTTTAATTTTTCAAAATAAAGCACCTATTAAACACGAACATTCTTCCAAATTTGATTGAAAAATTTTGGAAACTGTGGAAGTTATGAATAAAAATTACTTTTAATTTTTCATATTCAACACCCTGTGTCTCTGCAACGAACGACATTTGAGGAAAGAAATATCAGGAAAGTCCTATTAATTTTCCAAGGGGAATCTTCTGTTTCAATTTGGCACCATAGTTTCGGGACACCCTGTATAATCGTGATCCCCAGAAGAACTTGGCAATCAAGTTAATTTCCGACCAGTAATGATTTTACTTGCAATTTCCTTTTGCTTCACCCGTGCCAATTGTTGTGGCTTCAGGGACCTGTCGTTATGAAACGCCCTGCGGGTCTGATGCTTTGCGTTGGTGGTATGATGCTGGCCTCCTACACAGCCAGATCGACACGTGGCATATCTGCCACTTCTGCCACTGCGTTAACCGCATAGCCTCGAACCCGAAGGTGGGATACATAATCTCTTAATTTTGCACCAGTTGCTCAGGAAAGTGGTGTCGCAACTCAACAAGGCCTTTTGTGGGTTGGCCCTCTTTGCTCATTATTATTATAATTTTTAGGACATTGTAAATATGACGATCTTGTAGGTTAATATACATATCCCAGGAGGAAAATGCATTTTCTCTCTTGGTATGTAAATAGCTATTTATTTCACTTCTCTGAGAGGTTATTTACTTAGATAAGGAGGACAGGAAAGCCGTTTCATCTTATGAATAAAATATTAAAACACAATAGGCAAGTATAACGCATTCATCAGTGCATTTCTCAAATAATCCACAGCGTCTTCCTTTTTCAGTGTCATGCCTCATTTAACCATTCAGAATATTTTTTGTCGGCTCTTACATATTCTGAAGGAGTATTCAGTGTTATTTTATTTTCCATCTTTAGAAGCTATATGAAAAAATACATATTTTTTCGTACAAGCGTGCGTGATTCACCCTATTCCCGCACGCAATTTGGTTTGAGAAGTGTCATTTTTCCGCACTAGTGCCGGATGAATTTTTTCCACGTCCAAAATATTGTTCAAGAGTGCGTCATGTTTTAATGCACTTGTAGAAAGAAAAAATGTATCCTAACTCATACGGAAAGGTACTCTCCCGCAGTCGACTGATTACCCGAACTCCGCTTTGTGTCGTTTGTTGCGGGTAACAGCAGTCGCATGCGGGAATGGTGCTCTTTTCGTACTTTTCGTAACTATTCCAGTATCGCGTAACATAATGAAATTATTCTGCTCCTGGGAAAAAAATTTTATGAATCGAATACAAATTTCATAAGAACATTATTGCATAAAGTTGATTTTTCTGTTCAAGGAATAGAAATGACCCACAACACCAAATGAAGTCAATATTATATGACACTGAGGTATACACGATTAGATTTCCACATGTTTCTCTTCACGGTAGCTTTATCAAGCGATATTATTACTAACGCGATTATAATAAAAATCTGTGGAAATCTAATCGTGTTTATTTTAAATTCAACTGATGCATGAGGATATCTGTGAATAATCCCTCGAAGATTTCGAACACGTTTTATGTGATAGGGATACTGTTGTTAGTGTTGTTGATCTTTTCAATATTTTCCATATCGATACATGGGTAACGTACTACTGTGACGTAGTTTTTCTTGTATTGGTGCCTGGGTTTCGCACAAATTAGTTGAGGACAGCTTCCTCTATCTGAACTGTCCCAACCCTCTTGGGTCTTCCTATAAAAACCGTAGACCTCTGGACTGTACCGGTTTCAAGAAGACGAGAGAAAATGTAGGAATGTAGGCTTACACGGCTGGCGTCAATGTTTTGGTTGTCTTCTAAGTTTTGCAGTGGACATCTTTGGTTTAAATATCCGAACGTTTCGACTGCAACTGCGTCAGTGACGTATCAACTGATACGTTGATAAGTCAAGAAGAATACTTCGATCACGCCACTGAAGGCGACTGCCGCAGTTGCAGTCGAAACGTTTGGGGATTTAAACCAAAGACGACCACGACAAAACCTGGAAAATAATCAAATGAGAGGAAGTATTAATGAACATTTGTTTACTAGGACTAGGATGTGAGGAAATCTTTTTGATACATTCGTCTAGCGGCACGAATTCAACCGTTTCAACCAAAGTGATATTGAATCAATCTGCTTCACATGCACTAACGAACAACTGGAAATTAGACATCAACTCAACAAGTTCGATAACTTTCATGTTGTTAATATTCAAATAAACGAATTAATATCATGATTATTTTTACGAAAAGAAATCTGTTGCGATATTCCTGTCTTACTCCAGAAAAATAACAACCTATTTTTCTTGAAAAATGGTAGACTACACAATGATTGTTTTCAAGAAAAGAGTTTATTTTTGTACGAAACTGAAATTTTCTAAAACTAAACATCAAATGAAACTAACGAAAATAACCCGAATCAATTTAATCGAAGACTCAACTTCATTCCATATTCACTGTTTTATAATGAGGTGCACAATAATTCCATTATGGTATTCAATACTGGAAAATATTTGCATACAGGGTGTGCGATTCGAAACCGAAACACCTTGTTATTCTGGAAACCATGGGCAGCTTTTGAAAAATGGAAATTTCAAGTTATAATACTCGACGAGCTCTATTTGAAGATGTTGACAGATAAGAATTATTGATATTTTCACTGCCTACTATGCTCTGCTAAATGGAAAATGGCTTTTGGGTAAATATCCTGAATGTTTAATGTTGTAGATTTCAACTTCCTGAGCAAAAGTGTTTGTGGACACAAAAAAATTGGCCAAGTAATTTTTAAGATACAAGGTGTCAAAGACGGAAAGTGAGGTTTTCTGCTCCGAAATTTCAACAATTCCGTGCGTTGACAACACTCCTATTCATTGTAGGAATACCATGACTCAATGATGGTACAATGTCACTTTAATCATTATACTTATTCGTTTTGTGCTCTACAACAGAATGAACAAAAAAAGCCCAACCCGAATAATTTTAACCAACCAGTGTGAGTTCTCTGAAGATTCAATTCAGTCTGGATGAACTCTCTCAAACTTGATCGCGTGGTGTGAAATACACCTAGTGCATGCTGCCTTTTCCGCCCAAAACCTTAGGGATTATGTTTCCTATTTTCGGGCTCGAGGCTGTCAGAGCCCCTCCTCAGCCAGTTAACGAAGAGGCTGCCATTTGGCAGATCAACTATGCTGTGTATGACACTGATCCCAAGCAGAGAGGAGGGATACCTCCCCTCTGATTGGGTGGCATGAGCGACGCATTCACAAGATGGAAGCTGAGATAAAGTCGGCGAGACAACACGCGTCTCGTATCTGGTGTGTGGCAGACTACGTGGCGGCCAATAGGCCCTTCACGCCCGCAGTGCGGCGAATTGTCGCAAATTTAAGACGAGCTCACCACACACTAAATCAAGACGTGCTGTTTACCATCAAACAGCACTGTCTTGATAGGATACGAATGCTAGTGGCTGCAAAAAACTAACTAGTGGGGCGGGCGAGAAGTATCGCGGAAAACATGAAGTTCCGCGATAAACCTTCTTTCCAATTCGAAGAGCCTCCACGTGTTGTGGATAATCCGCCGGCTGCTGATCAAGTGGAAGCCTTCTGGAAGAACATATATCAGTTTCCGCAACCACTCAACGTAGATACTACAGCCCTAGCGCAGTTCGAAGCTTTCTGCAGGTGGCTTCATTAGCCTGAGCTTGATGTACTGCGCAATCCGATATCTTCTGAAGAAGTTCGTCGGGCCCTCAAAGGCTCGAAGCATTTTGCTGCTCCAGGCTGTGATGGACTAAATAACTATTGGTGGAAAAAATTTCCACGTACCCACCACCATCTAGCAAGAGTTTTCAACTCATGGCTAGATGTGGAGCAGCAGATTCCGGATTAGTATGTCGAGGGGCGAACCGTGCTAATCCCCTCAAATGGATAATTGTCTACAGACCGATTACATGCTTGAACGCATGTTATAAGATGATTACTCGCATCACGCAGAACTCCTTGCAATATAAGCGTAACCATTCAATGGCCTGGATCGATTATCGCAAGGCATTTGATACAACATCGCATGAGCTTATCATGCATTTGCCCGCCTTGCGGTACCCGATCAAATAGTGAGATGTACTGAACAGCTGATGCCGCTCTGGAGGACTCGCTTCTCTATATTATCTAGTCAAGTCGGAGTCCAAACAGAGCAGGTTATCTTCAGAAGGGGCGTGTTTCAGGGAGACTCCCTCGGTCCTTTTCTCTTCTGCATCAAACTATTGCCATTATCCGTTTGCACTACGGAAAACCCGCGGATACAACTGCGACACAGACACAGAAACCGGAGGCACAAGGTCACCCATCTGTTTTACATGGACGACCTCATATTATATGCCTCTGTCCTTAAGGGTGGTGCATGAGTTCACGCATGCTATCGGAATGGAGTGTGGGATCGACAAATGTGCCACGGTTCATCTCAAAAGAGGACGATGCGAGCAATACAGAGAGTGAGTTCAGCTCGTAGACGGAAGCATCCTACATCATTTGGATGCCGGAGAGACGTATACCTACCTAGGAGTGGAACATCACCACACTCAAGAGGTAACTACTGTCAAAAACTCCCTCCGCATGAACTCCGACACATCTGGTCATCAGAACTGTCGGGGACGAACAAAGTTGCTGCAACTAATATGCTTGACGTTGCGATTCTACTTTACTCCTTTGGAGTAATGAAATGAACTCAGTAAGAGCTACGACAACTCGACGTAAAAACTCGCAGCTGAAACCATAATGCATCTGCTCAGCCTGTCCTATGCGTTCTCAGCCTATATTCACAGGCATAACGCGGCGCTACGAGTGTTGTACTACCATAGAAGACACTCGTATGGTATAGACGAGACACCTGTGTTCCTTTATTCTCCGGGGGATATTAAGTCCGTTGTGGAGAATGAGAAGTGCCGAATATATTGGAACTACTCATTCCCCACCCTAGGCAAATACAAGCCAATAAGCCTGATGAAGTCCTCCTCGACCATCAAAGTAGGACGATTTTCGTCATTGAGATTTCAGCTCCTGCCCTCAAACTCGAAAATCATACTGGCTTGCCATTTTGCGGCAGAAAAATTATCAGGAAGAATGCAGAAGGCCGTATTTTTGAATCACTTCGCCTTCTTAGGGCACATGACTCTCGGACCCAGTAATCACTCAACTCACGGACGTGGTGAGTGTTTAGTGGGGTCAATGACATACCAGCGCGCCCTTCGGTTGTATCGGATCTCCGGAGACAGGGCCTGACTGGTACATTCCTTATGGAAAATATAATAATGATAGTGATTTAACAATGTATATAAAACATTCTTCAATGTTGAGAACGTCGCATAGTCATTCCATGTATACAGGACGAGTAAACAGAAACAGTCCAAGTTTCATAGAAAAATTCGTTTATTTTAATAGATACCCTGTATTTCGAAATTTTGATATCATAATGTACAGTTTGAGGGGTACGAAATATTGTCATCAATGTCAGCATAGGTCTCCTGACTGGTTTGTCGGCTTCATACTTTTAAATATACGGATTTTATTGATACCACAATTACCACATTACTCCATCAGAGACCGAAATTAGCTATCTTGAAGTAATTATTTTCGTTGAAAACTATTCGGAATAAATTAGTGCGGTACCTATTCCAAAAATAGAATACCTTATGTACATGGTGAATGAAATGTCTTTCATTAGAAAACCCTGTTTCCAAACAAACTAGAGAAAATTGAAATGTATCAGAAGCTTTTGAATCTGTTACTCTCAGAATAGCGTGCAATTCAATGAAATCTTGCCTTCAAAACCTTTTTTATTAATATTCATTCATATTTTCCTTAATTCATTCATTCAAATACATTTCAAAATCAGTTCACTGTATGAATGTCCAATAAACGTAGATATTTAGTATTATGGACTTTCTTGTAAAATTTTGGGAAGTATAATACCTCCACCATTCATTTGTTGATTGCGTACCTACCCTATATCCTAGGTTTCCGTCGGGTTGATCGCAAAATATCCCCTATATTGTAGAAACTCCATATTTCACAAATGGCACAAAAATTGCACAAATTACCCATATCATTGAAATGCCAAAGTTCCAGATATGGATCACCAGCTTGACGCACCTAAATAAACCTTACTTTAATTCTAGTAATTTATTTAAAACTCAAAAAATACTTATTCACTTTGAAGATTTAATTCACCATAACATTTCAACAATAAATCGAACAAAGTTCGAAAAGTGTGTTCGGAGAGGATTAACGAAATCAATAGAAATAATTCCGACTACTGCCGAAAGTACCCTTTCTCTTCACACATTTCCACAAAGTGGGAAAAATGAGGCAAATATCTGATAGAATACAACTAATTCCCCCTATGGACATTGAATTACATCTGTCATATATTTGCGAACTGCAACTCCGCGACTCTGCCTGCCATCCCATGTTGAGCGTCTTATATACCGGCAAGTAGACTCCTAGTCCATTCTGAAACTATCGAGAGTACACGGTGACCCGTTCAGATGGCTCTCGTACATTCTCGAACGTAGATATAGAACGACTATTTCATTCTTTAGGTAGTTCTTGTTCCTTCTTGCACGTGATGAGTCATGGGTGTACCGTGTAGCGAGCAGAGATGAGATAATGCGTTGTTTACAAATACAAATAATGTCAGTAACAACAGATTACTAAATCTAGCCCTAAAACAGATCCTGCCCCTCAGCAAACTGACAAATGTTATTTTGATTGCTGAAAAAAACAACATTGCGGACCAAAAAATAATAAATAAAATGAAGGTAGAATTACGTAGGTTTAGACAACGCAATAAAAATTCTTCCATTGAGCTTTTTACTGATTCCAGACAAAAAGTTGCAAAAATGCAATTACTGGATGACATAAAATCCTGTATAGAAAAAAGTACACGTCAGATAATATTGAAGACAGTTCAAATAGTCGATGGAACCACAGTACAAAGCCCAATCTCTACTCAAGAGTAATTTTTAGAGAATCCTCAGATGAATCAAATATCCAATTAGCACCAAGGGGCAATAAACTAAATGTGTTCTTATTATTGTTAAACATCCAATCGGTAAGGTCCATATTTATTAGTGATCAAAATGAACCTGAATTAATTCTACTAACTGAACATTGGCTTCATCCTGATGAGCCATGCTACCTTCCTAACTATAAGATTGTTGCTAAAAGTTGCCGTAAAGATATGGAAGGCGGGGGAACTATGATTCTTGTTAACGAGAAGTTCTCTAAGAAATGTCCTTCACAAAGTATTAAAAAGTTTGAATCTTTAACTGTACTGTAACTGTACTGTAACTGTACTGTAACTGTACTGTAACTGTACTGTAACTGTACTGTAACTGTACTGTAACTGTACTGTAACTGTACTGTAACTGTACTGTAACTGTACTGTAACTGTACTGTAACTGTACTGTAACTGTACTGTAACTGTACTGTAACTGTACTGTAACTGTACTGTAACTGTACTGTAACTGTACTGTAACTGTACTGTAACTGTACTGTAACTGTACTGTAACTGTACTGTAACTGTACTGTAACTGTACTGTAACTGTACTGTAACTGTACTGTAACTGTACTGTAACTGTACTGTAACTGTACTGTAACTGTACTGTAACTGTACTGTAACTGTACTGTAACTGTACTGTAACTGTACTGTAACTGTACTGTAACTGTACTGTAACTGTACTTGTACTGTAACTGTACTTGTACTGTAACTGTACTGTAACTGTACTGTAACTGTACTGTAACTGTACTGTAACTGTACTGTAACTGTAACTGTACTGTAACTGTACTGTAACTGCACTGTAACTGCACTGTAACTGCACTGTAACTGTACTGTAACTGCACTGTAACTGCACTGTAACTGTACTGTAACTGTACTCTAACTGTACCGTAACTGTACTGTAACTGTAAATCAAATAACATTTAGATACTCTGCATATATAGAACTCCAAATTCCAACCTAAACTTATTTTTCGATAACTTTGAAAATTTGTTGACTAAAATATCTGTGCGTGTAAACTTAATGGTGATTTCAATATTGATTTTATGGATAAAGAATCGCCCACTAACCAGAGGTTGTTTAATCTACTCTCATCATTCAATTTGAAAATGTTGGTTGAGGGGTCTACCAGAATAACCAAAACATCATCAACTACTTTGGACTATGTATGTCAAAATTTTAATGATACTATGACAAGCTCATTCGTGACTCCTGCAGGTTTCTCCGACCACGAGGCAGTATTGACCTCTTTCCAAATAATTGCGCCTATAAAAAAAAATTAAGTAAAACTAGGTAGGATTTATAGCAGAAATAACTTTGATAAATTTAACCATTATTGTAATTCCATTAATTGGGGCGAGAATATTTCTTCTCCCGAACCGCTGAATGTGTTTCATTCATTATTAGAAGAAGGACTCAATAGGTGTTTCCCCTTACAAAAAATCAAAGAAAAACGAAGCAAACCATGGATAACTCTCGGAATTAGAACCTCAGCTGCTAACTTGAGATCCCTTCATGTCATCAAGAAATTCACAGAGAGCAATTTTTTCTTAAAATATTTCAAAGATTATATTTCAAAGGTAGATAAATTAGGCGATCAGATCCGGCCCCAAAATCGTTACAATATCAAACAAACGATAGTTTGATATCCATCTAGAGATCCAGTAACTTAATGGTCATTCATTTTATATTTAATGAGATTTGATTTGGTTGAGTTAGTTTTATATGTAGGTAGGTATTCATAAATCATTTGTGCAAACGTACCTTTTCATAATGGATATTATACCTACCTTGTCTCTATTAAATTGGTTGACAGACCAGGCGAATTAATGAGCTGTCAAATGAAAAGGGAAATTCTCTCGCACTCTCGCGCTGAATAGTACGTCACCTGTAGTACCTACTAAAAATAGCGACAGTTACCGACAAGGCACCTGTTCAGTGACACACATTCTGCCACATGTTTTCAATTTCCAGCCACGTGTCAAAAGACATTTGATGATGAATCTCATTGACGTAACGCTAATTCTCATTTCAAGTGACAGGCAAATTGAACGTGGCGTGCCCGTTTCACTATTTAAGGTGTGCTTGAGGTGGCCACTTGATGTACCATTTGATTTGGTGTTCTTTCGTAATTCATAGTAGGCCAATTACTTTTGATGAAAATATGACGAGGAGTTATTTGGCATTAATTTGTTGAATCGTTGTCCTAACAACGGCATGGTGAGCTACCTATTTGTATCATCGGGTTTATCCAATAAAATGATGTACAGGTTTAAAAAAAATATCGTGCCTCATTGACCGAAAGATGCTTGTTAGGTCCCCAGATTGACCACAAAATGGAAAACACTGAAGGTGGGTCTCAGTAGGAGTGCTAAGTAGTTTTAACACGATACCTACATATTTCATTTATTTGAGATTAATATATCTTCGATTTTTCACGATATATCATTTTTTCATGTGCCAAGAGCTCACGTGGACACATTACTCAAGTTCAGCTTGGGCCGGTACCTCACAAACTATAGTAACATGGAAAATGTCTTCGAGGAATTGTTGCGAGATTTGAAGTAATCTTTACACAAATAAGTCAGTTTACACATGTGAAATACTCTAAGAGATCTAGAAGCTATCTCACATAGTTTCCAACAACAAGAATTCTGTTCAGTGATTCGAAAACTGAATGATTTGAAAACAGTTTAGACATGTCAGCTGCGCTCTTTCGACAAATCTGTCCAGGAAGGAACATTCGAAACGAGATCATGAAATCACAAAAAGGTCACTTTACACATGTGAAACAGGATACTTCGAAGAGATCTAGAAGCTATCTCACATAGTTTCCAACAACAAGAATTCTGTTTAGTGATTCGAAAATTGAATGATTTGAAAACAGTTTAGACATGTCAGCTGCGTTCTTTCGAGAAATCAGTCCAGGAAGGAACATTCGAAATGAGATCATGAAATCAAGATCGTAAAATACTGATCCAGGTCACAAATCGACGTTTTGTTGGGAATATGGAGATGTTCAATTGCTCCGAGCAAGACAACGAACATTTCCAATGCGAGTTAGCTGGGTAAATTACTCACGGCATAGCCCATTAAAGGTAGTAGAAGAAGAAGATGTTGAGAGTTTAGTTAGTTAAGGAAGACAGGAGAGCCGTTTATTACCAAAACCGCACAAAGGTAAACGATATGTTCCAAGCATGCCAATCACGAATTCCGGTATGTTCTAGTTTCGGTGCCACGGGTGGCAAGGGGGGGCAGTATGCCCCCCTCCCCTGCCCTTTGCAGAATGCTGTTCTTAGCGCCCAAATACCTATGCCTTTTTACTGATTCTTGGCGCCTAGTGATGGTGTGCCCCCGCCCTTAATTTCTAGAATCGCCACTGGTATGTTGCCAGGGGCAGGAAAAAACGGATCACGTCAGAAAACACTCTGTGCTGGGATGAAATAAATTTCGAAAGAAATAGCACATCTTAGATCACGATCATGACAACGTGTATTGTTCACAAATTTATTACCGAAAGCTATTGTATAGAAAGATGAAGCTGCATAATCGCTGTTTCATTTGTGTATTTTAATCAAGTGATATCTGATTGAATTATATTTTTATAAGAATTGTAAGAGCTATACAACATCGAATATCTTAAAGTTGTTCAAATTCTGCTCATATCAAGCATATTCGTGAAAACATTTAGGTTATCTATAATATATCCAAAGTACACCCAAATGGGAATGTTCCTTAAAGAATGTTTTATAGATATTCATGGGAGATATTTATTGAAGAAATTGAATTATGGCAAAGAAGTGGTTTTAGTTCGGGATCACAGTTATGGAAAAAGATTGGCGGATTAGGAAAAATACAACATTGTGAGTAATATAACAACGCGCGATGTTTGAATTTGACAAAACTTTGCCATAAGACAATGAAACAGATAGCCTTCCCACTTTAATAATATCAAAGAAGTTAAGGGGCGGGCCTTCTTCCGCGGACACCCAGTATGTTGTTATCTCAAAAATCATCTTGGAGTATTTCGTTGAATTTCCAGAAGAGAAACGTAGTATTCTCCATGGTAATGCCGGGAAGAATACCATCCCAGTCGGGATGGAAATCGTAGTAGGTTGTGGTCAGAGTTTCTAAGTGGAGCACAAACTTCTATACTGCATGAATCAGGTTCAGTCGTGAGAAAAAGATAGGTTTATTGGCATACTGGCTGTTGAAATCACAAATACTTCTCGTTGGTAGACCATAGATGTCAACCCTACATGATAGCGAAGACCTCAATTCGACAACCTATTTCATTTGTTTTGTTGTAAAATTTGAGCCAGATAGAGTTATGCATATTGAAATGTTGAAGTTCTTGGATGGTTTTATTAAAATCCAATTTAACAGATAAAAACTTGGAGAGGTCGCTATACCATGGTTACTTAGGTAAGGGAATCCATCGGAGAAATTTGGTCTGTTTGGTATTGCTTGAACCACACAAATTCTCAATCATTCTACTCTAAACTTTCTTCGCACTGGCTTGAAATATCAGATTAGGAAACTTAATCATTTTTACTGTTTGAATAACGCCAGAAAATAAAAGGGGAAAGGTGAGAGGTTTCCGGAACTTATCGACCACACACTGAAATATGAAGTAATCCATTTCACAGCATGTGATATGGTCGATATGGTGGTTGAACTGTGATGGAATTTTGACTTGTACAACCAGCACACAATCTCTGGGTAGATCCAAATTTTCTCCAACAACTCTCATCAATTGTCATAGGATGACTACCGACTTTTCCACAACCCTATCCATATGCAGCCTCCATGAAAGCTCACCCTAATTAAAATTTCGAGGATCACGCATCCATTCTCAGACCCAAAATCAATTAACAGACTTTGTGAAAATTCAAAGTTTCTTGCTGGTAAATGCTTCTATAATGGAGCCATTGATAAATCTATTGCCTTGCTCAGAGATATTGCCATTCCAATGGCATTTTCAATAATCTTGCATTTTCATCAATACCGTTTCCTTTCATATATTAATAATTGACACATCGTTTTCATCTGATCATCTAAAGTTATTTTTGATCTCGAAGATAAGTGTATCACAATAGTCTCGATAAATATAGCTTAGGATACTGCTAAAAAACAATTATTCTACTACAATCTCTTTATAGATCCCGTCACTAATTTTAGATCATTGAATCATCAATGACCGATGAAAACTTCGTGAGATTCCATGCAGGGTCAGAATGCAGAGTAGAAAATATTTTTTGAGTTGAATATAAATACAAGTATGTTCAATTTATTGCGAGACCCAATACAGGGTAAGCGAACAATTTGAAAATAATTTTCCTGACAAAGGTGCGTGATTCACCCTATACCCGCACGCGATTCAGTTTGGGAAGTGTTATTTTTTCACACTAGTGTGGAAATAGTTATTATCCTTTAACCTGAAGTATGGACTGGATGCGACTGTCGTTACCCGAACGACGCAAAGCACTTGTGCGGGAAAATTACATCTTTCAAACTAATTTGCGTGCGGGTATAGGTTGAATCTGCACGTGATTGCAGATGCTCCAACGACGCGTTAGCGGACTAGTGCGGGAATAACTCACTTGAAGTGACTTTGACATACGAAAAAATATTTTCATTTTTTTCTTGCAGGGACTAGTGCGGAAAAAAATTTCCTGCTCGCTTAAGTCAATTCTATTGAGTTATTCCGGCACTAGTGCAGGTAAAATTTTTCCCGCACGCCGAAGTTTGTTCAAGAGTGTTACAGTTTTTTTTAATGCGCTTGTAGAAAAAATATTGATCCTAACTCATACGGAAAGGTACTTTCCCGCACTCGACTGCTTAATCAAACTCTGCTTTTCGTCGTTCGGGTAACGGCAGTCGCATGCGGGAAAGGAACTCTTTCCGTACTTGTTAGGATAATAACTATTTCCTACGAGAGTGCGGAAAAGTACTCTTTCCGCAAGATTTTTGTATTGTTGACAATACGTATATTTAGGACTAACTAAATGATCTATGTAACTATTCTGGTGTCAGTTTGTAGCATTATTATAAAATCTTATTTTTTAAAAAATTTTTTTTTCATAAATAAGATGGACAAAAACACTCGTAGGAAAAACATTGTACCTAACTCTTGCGGAAAATGTCTTTTCCACCCCTGCCGTCGCGTGTGGAAAAGTACTACTTTCCGCACTAGTTAGGTAAATAACTATTCTCGCATGCGGGTATAGGTTGAATCATGCACGCTTGTAGGATAAAGTAGTATACCTATCAAGTGCGGAAATTGATAGTTTTCCGCACATGATTGCAAATTACCGAACCACGCGTTCTCGGACTAGTGCGGGAATAACTCACTTGAAGTAACTTTGGCATTCTAAAAAATATTTCTCACAATTGTGCGAGAAAATGACATCGTGCTGGTATAGGTTGAATCATACACGCTTATAGGAAATGGAAGTATACCTAACAAGTGCGGAAAGTGATACTTTTCCGTACGTGATTGCAGATGGCCGAACGACGCGCTCGCGGAGTTCGACCAGCAATCAAAAGCGGAAACGTCACATTTCGCACGTGTTAGGTACATTTTCTAGTAGCATGCGGAAAAACACAGAAGTTAACATTTAAGAAACATTTGTTATTAAATACGTATCAATAAATTAATTATTATTAACATTAATAGATGAATAAATAAACAGATAGATAAATAGCTCTTTATTTCCAACAGGTACACACCCAATTACATGAAATTCTTATAAGGAATTAATGAAAAATTTATAAATAAAACTATAAACGGAGGGGAATAACGGGGATCTTCAGTTAGGATCGTTTCAACGAATTACAAACTCTTTATTACTATGAGCCAATGTTTCGCCTCAATTTTGAGACTTCTTCAGAGTCCTAAAATAACGGAAGGTAAAAAAAATATTTGAAGTTTAAGTGGTAATATTTACAGTAAAGCGAGTGAAAGCACTGAATTTAAACTAACTATTTGAAAAACCATAAAAAATGTACAATAAATTGAATGAATGGTGATATATCTTCACACTGACAGAGAATAATTTGACAGTTATTGATAGTGAATGTCTAATAGGTGACATCCTACTATGATTGACATCGAAAATATGTAGGAAACTATATTTTAAAGTTTGTTTTGAGATATGTCACTGGGTGTGATAATCAATAATCAGTCTTGATTTATTCGTAAGAGATAACTGTAGATTTTACTAAGATTTTCTATATCAGTTTTTTTGTTCATAGTATTAGTGGCTCTACCAATTTTCAGTCTTTAAAACAAAAATGAATAAAAGTATAAATGTATGTATGTTGGTTATTCCTGGAGACAGATTTTTTTCGACCATTTTGAGATATTGAATGAGGGCGCTGAAATTCTAATGAATTATTTTATCTATTTATCCTGAAACGATAAAGAGCCTTCGACGTAACGAATGTTGTTCTTCAACTATGTTTCAATATTTATTTTCATAGGTATGAAAAATATAAATGAATAAATTATTGATTTATCCGCAAAGGACAGTTTTGGCGCTGATGAAGATAAAAAATAGTAATTTTTTGTCAAGTAAGTACAAGCATAGAAGGGTAAATAGAGCCATATGTACCGATAAGTTACTGCGTTCATATTTCCGCTTATATCATGTTCCTCAAATTAAAATATAATGCAAGGAAGAGTTCATTAATCTAAAATTGAATTTGAAATAAACAGGTATTTGTAGGTAAAAAAATATATTTCTTATTCCCCTGTGGTAACCTACTGAAAGTAACTGTGAGACTAGATATGGTTTTAAATTATTTCTTTGTGTGGAATTTTGGCTTGCCCTGATACAAACATAATGTTGAAAGTACCAGCCTCCATTGAGTCCATTCTCATGGTAATCAAACTTCAAGCCATGTCTTTTTCACAACAAATAAGATTATACGAACGGGTGGATCCAATTTTACCGTAAATTTTCCTCAGAATTAATTCAACAGATGATAATAAAATTTCAAGGAACTTGACTAGAGCTGAAAAGTTATGACTGTCATGGACACCATTATTTGTATCTCACGAAAACGGAAATATTAAGATTGCTTGGTGTATCCAACGGAATACGAATACATCATACTCAACGAAAAGCACGTATTATTGTATATTTATGAAAATTTTCCCAGGTAACGAGAATTTTTGAACATAAGCGTCCGCGGAGGTAAAGGGGTCCTCGGGCTGTTTGCATACTGAGGCGTTTCGCTATCTGAAATTGGAATTTTAGATAAACCAAAATGAATTGAATCCACGTGACAATGTACCATAAAAAATATTCATTAATTCGTTCAAGAAAGTTGATAAAAAACAAGTTTTTATTCTAGATGAATTTCAAGGTGAAAAAATTTTATAATGATTTTTCTGAAAACTTCTGGAAACGCAGATTCATATGAAATGTGCATACGGAAAAATTTGTAATACTCAATTTTATCATGAGTTTTGACTGATTACAATTATCTACATGTTGTCACTTGTCATTTGTATAGTATGATACGGTATTTACAAGATTATGAATGCCAGAATAGCCCTGCCAATGAATAAAATAATTTCTATGTAATGTGATTACAATGTGTTGGGTCAAATGTCAGTGATACCATATGGTATCCGTAGGCGTTGTGGAATACTCTGAAGGAATATGATAACTTGGTTCAGAACGTTGATGAAATTCGAATTTTAGAATCCCTGATTCTAACGTTGACACGGATCAGAATTCTGCGTACGAAGACGGAGCAGGAATGGTTTGCAACCTCAATGGTAATGCAGTAGGAAAATTGTGTGAGCGAGAATTGGATAATGTAGTAGATACGAAAGGCCTGATAACGCAAGTAAAATTTTACCTCTCCCATGAAATACTATAATTTATATACATTTATAATTTCCTAGGGGATTTTGGTAGAAGTACCTGTAAGACGAATGTCTTTGACAAAAAATCGGGAGTTGATTACAAATCTGATTTCTGAAAAAGTAGTTCCAAATTGGATTCCTGGTGATATTCAATCGAATGCTCGACAGCTTCCTGAAGCAAATATTATTCTATGTAGGTATAAGAACTTGTTTCCTATTCTGAAATTAAATTTATTTTTAGATTTGATATTTCAGTAAAATATAACTCTTGTTATTAGAGTTGTTCGAATGAATCATTTTGTGATTTCGTGGAACAGACGAAGATGTGCTGGAGTAGGAAGTACATCATTTGAAAGATCGATATGTCAGAAGTGTTATGTATGTGGGTCTATGTTTCAATTGTTTTGCCTCCTATCACAAATGAATACCGTTTTTACATATTCTATACAAATTCATTTATGAGTAATCAGGATTTTTTGTAATATAAATGTTTCCTTACGCCTATGGATACCATATGGTATCAGTGTTTTTCTTTGATACCTCATTATTATCATTTTTCTTGAGTAATTTTTTAGCTAACTAGTACCTATTTTTATCCAAAATGACGAAAAATAAAAAACAAAATTTTAAATTATCTCGGCGCTAATGGGTTCACAAGGCAGGGGGTATATCTGCTTATTTCGATACCAGATACGAAGACCGGCATTTCACGAAAATTCAAAATTAGATAAGCAGAATTCTCTATCAATACTGTGAAAACATTTTCTTACGTCGGAAGAAGTTATCCAAACGACTGATTTTTTAACGATACGTTAATCAGAAATGTACTTCACAATCTTTTGGGATCAACACTTTGTCGAAAGTTCCTTCAAGACTTCCTTAATATTTTTATATGGTAAGTAAGTATTGTATTAGGCGCGCTTCAATAACCTTACTGGCTAATAAAGTTGCTGATCTTACCACAATTAGACGACATGGTGGGTGGAGAAGCTCAGCAGTAGCAGAAAATTATATCGAGGATTCTATATCTCATATAATTAAGCAAAAAAAACCAATGTCCTCAGACAGGCACTATGTGTTCTTAATTCTATAACAACTACAAGCTTGTTATTAACGAAAACGAAGTGAAATGATGAAACGAAGAACGAAATGCCTGTCACTATAAATGTTAATGATAATATTGATAGTAAATAAGTAAAATGTGATCAATTCAAGATTGTATTTTATTATTTCATTAGTGGATGAAGTGGAACTCTATACGGCGTGGATAAAATATATCGTACGCTGAATGCCGATCCCAGTTCATTCACGCACGTGTGGCTGCGAATGTTTATCGTAAAATGATTTGGACTTCATCTCGAATAGAACACTCGGTAAAACACAATACAGGAAAGTACGCCTATGGTTATTGTTAGTGCCACCACCAAGTAGTCTAGGAAGTAGAAACTTCCAATGTTAAACAAATACTTGAAGGCATATTTATTTTGGGACTTAAATATATAGTTGTTGATTGCAAAGCAAAGTGTATTCTTTGTGGCGACCTGAGTGGGTCGAATTTGGAGCAGAAGTATTTATGTTGGTTCAGATGGTTATAGGTTGGATACCTACATATATTTACATAAACCACTCGTAAGTATAAAGAATAGGTATATTATTAACAGCAGCCTTATGATTGAGTTCACTCGACGCAATATCGCATGCGATTTTTATACTTTATCGAATGATACATCAAAAATGGTTTGTTCGAATATCACCAGCGATAATTATCGATAGGAATTGACTTAAATCCTTACCTCATACCATTGTTGACATGTTGATGAAATGGCAACGATCGCTATTGCAGAAGTAGTCGATGATGCTGCGGGTGCCGTAGCAGAACAGCGAAGGCCGTTCTACCCTCGTATGAATGCATTCGAACTTGGAGATAAACCATTTGTCTGAATGATTCGTTTATCAAAATAATTAGTTCGTGAAGTAATTCGAATAGTGTTTCCCCATAATGAGAAGGGAGGTAGAGAGTCAACTATAACTGAGACAAAAGTAAATTACCTTTGTCTATATAGGTCGGTATATGATTCATAATAAAACATGCCTCTGAAGATTTTAGAAGTCTTCGATAACACACCACAAAAAACATAGCAGAAAAGTTGACAACGTGACGCGTCACGTCATGCGATTTAAATACCTTTCAGCTATTGGTTGAATTCGTGACCCAAGCTAAGACTTTCCTCACATCCTTTCTTAACCAACCAACTCTGTATCGCATTCGGTTCGGGAATAGCGTCTCGAACAAGAAGAGTATCGCATGCGTATTTTTAGGGATGCAAATATCACGTTCAAATTTCATAATGCAAAACTCAGTTATCCGCCCATGGAAGACGTTACTTGAATGAAATCGACTTTGACATTACATGAGGTATAGGAATTGAATGTATGTTGTCACATATTGACTACACTGAAATTGGCAATGATAATAGCTATTCGTTTCTAGTCACATAATTTCATCTTTGCACTAAACATTTCTGTATGTTTATACAGTGCGAGTCTCTATTTTGGAATAAATTCAGTGAATCAAAGACAACTTTTTTTTTGTTGAGAATATCTTCGGACAGGTCGATTAGCATTTTAAATCGCTCTCTTTTTGATGAAAATGTTATATAGCTTGTCCCAAATTTGAAATGATTATTTTTTTTTAATGGCAATCCTAATTTTTGTTCAACTATTCCCAAAAGATAAATCAATTTACACATGCATGCCAAATATCAAATGCTTATTCTGGAAAACGCGAAATAAAACTTCCTAAAGGCGGATTTATCGGATTCATAATGCACAATTTAATGCATATGCATAATTTTAAAATACAATTTATAACATTTCAATACTCATATGAAAACATTTATCCGTTTCATAATTTATAATTCCTAAATGGTTTCATATGAATCTTGAGTATTGAAATGTTGAAAATTGTATTTTAAAATTATGCATATGCATTAAATTGTGCATTATGAATCCGATAAATCCGCCTTAAGTTTTTGTACCACTTGTATTTGTAACACTAATGTTACTGTAGTTCCATCGTATTTGGATATTTTCAAACAATGTGTTTTTGTTGTTGGGAACCTAAACATAAAAAATGGCATTGATAGTGATACAAAAATTATATAACAATTTCGCTGGTGCATAAACGTGCGAAATAATACGGTGTATTTATCGAGTTTTACTATCAAATTTGTTATACCTATTTCCGAATTAGAGCAGTTTTTTATCGAAAGCAGGAAAGTGATATAAGTCATATAGAAAAAATCCATAAGGTCTGCCATTTTTTTCTTCACTAATTACACGTTATGTTCATCAATAGTATATGATGTGTATTACTGATGATGTCTCATTTCATGAACAATTTCAGGAAGATGGGGAAGAGTTTGATTACGAGGACGATGAAGAATCGGACACTGAGGACCCATTTTTCGAAAGTTTAGATGAAGAACCACAAGCAGAAGAACCATCTGTGAGAACGACCACAGCCGCTCCCAAGCCAGTTTCAAGTTTGACTGAGTACAAATGGAGTCACTTCGGAACGAGAGAGCGGGTTGAAGAATCTAGGAGGCTGCAGTTGAATTCCAACTTGCGACAGTCCTCAGAACGTAAGTTTACAAATCTTTATTCTCTTCAAGTACACGTGGATAGGAAAAAATGTTCAGAGAACTTTGTGACAAATAAGAAGTACAATGTAGGAATTGGGGATGCATTGATATTTTTGGAGGCAGTTATCTCGGAGAATTTCATGGACAAACTAAATTAAAACATTGAGCTATAATAACTGTATGTTTTCGATGAAGTATTCCTATGCTCAACCCAGACGGCGCTCCACAGTTTAGTCCAAAGAATGGAAATCACACTCACAGCGCTTCTTGATAACACATCACACGCGTCTATCAATTCAACTCTCAGGAAAAGAAAAGTTGCTCCAGTCCTAAACCAGTGGATATCTGCCATGCTCAGCTGTAGGATAGCAGTGGTGATTGTGTGGGAGGTCGCTATCGCAGCCAGGCAAGTAGGCCCACATGGACCCTTTATGCTATACCCAGTCTTCCACAAATCTACAGTTTTCCTTCTAGGCTTCCTTCTGAAACCTTCGTGACCTCCTGATAAAGATAAGTATGTCCGTCCATTCCAGGTCGGTAAGTTGCTCTCCTTGAAGTTTTTCACCTCCAAAGATTTGAAATTTCATCCTCCCGTACGCCTCGCACTCGCGAAGAAAGTGAGACAAAGTTTTTTCGCGTCTTTTTCGCATAGCAGTAGGGTAATACAAGCCTCCCTATTGAGGGACACGATGGAGGTAGAAGCCAAGAGAGGCTGCCCTCAGGGGATAGTACCATCCCCACTTTTGTGGAACTTCATGGTAGGCAGTCTCTTTATAGACCTTAATTGAGAAGGAGTATATGCCTAGAGCTACGCTGACGATATCGTGATAATGGAAAGTATTTGGGGGTTTGTGTGGATATGACGCAATTAGCATTCACAGACGTACTCAAAGTCAACCCTCAAAAAACCACCTCCGTTTCTTTCACCAGAAAAAGAAACTCCAGCAGAGCTCTTTAAATCCTTAATGAAAGCCTACAGAGGTCAGGAGAGTCGAAATACTTTGGGTTTAACTTGATAGAAGACTCCAGACTAAGGGGCATGGTCCAATGGAGGGTCAACAACTTAGGCCCCTTCAACATAATGGAAGTCATAAAAACCGATGCTTCTGAGACGCCGGAGTCGACAAAATAACCTCACGTTAATTTTATCACAAAAATTTGACACTTCATAGCCTGAAAGTGTTTGTATTTTACTACCTTTTTGAACTTTAAATTTTTTTATTCTCCACTCTTTGATATATTGTCTGATACTGAATTTTAGGCAACAGATTCAAAGTGGTTTCAGTTATCTTGACCTTTTCTCAACTATTTACACGTTATAATAGTCAGTGAGGTCACAAATCATCTTACAAAATAACCTCAAACTACTCCTTTGATGGAATATTCACCATCATTCAAGATGGGGAAGTCACATCAAGGGCCCTACCAATAGGGGCTGGCATATACGGGCAGATACCGAGGAATGACATTAGTCTGAGCCTCCAAGCCGAGTTAACAGCTATTTGCATCTGCACAAGAGCGATCCTACGGAGGGGTCCTAGAAATCAATCCATAGTCATCCTCTCCGACAGCCAGGTGGCAATAAGGGTTCTGCGATCATGCAGGTTTACTTTTACAAGACCAAGAGACTAGTCTTGGTCTTGTCTTGGTCTTAATACAAGACAAAGACCAAGATCAAGACCTAATAAATATTTCCAAAACTTGACTTTCGAGACCAAGACTCTCCCCCAAGAGTATTGGTCTTGATCTCGAATGAAAAATAGTGAACTTAAATATACGCAATATTAAAAAAAAATTGATGGGAAATGTTATAGCATTTTATTTCAATTATTTATTTTTTATATGGTAAGTTTTTAAATTGTGTTCATTCAAAATTGACAAATACATTTTTCAAAATCTGTATTGCTGCCATACAGTTTACAACAAATAGGTATATGTTGTAAGGTCGCAGTGGTTAATAAGCATAGCAATTTCCTCGGGATTCCGATTCCACCTCTCTGCCGCAACCGCATCTTACTGGTCATCACACAATAGTCCATTGTGAAATGGTCAATGAAAACCTAATCAACATTCCAACCATTTTGAACTTTTTTTCTGGCCTGTCGGGCATCGACCAGTGTGTGTGTGGGTCTTTATTTAAGATCTCTTAAAAATTATGTTATGATGGTGAGATGAGAAATGTAATTCGCCTACTTCACCCGTACAAATTGACAATCGTTAAAGACTGAGAAATCCAAAATACATGATTTTTTTAGGGTCTCAGATTCTTCCTGAGGCTCACTTTTCCTGGAAAGGAATATTCTTTAGTCTTATTGTCGCTAGTTTCTGCCCTGGCGCCTCATTTAGTTCTTGCCAATCTAGATGTTCTTCCTGGGTCTTCTCTCCTATTTTTATAACTCATACGAGTTCTAATTTGATTCTTCAAAGCTGTATATCTTGTTATTTATTGTCAGCTGGTTTTTTCTATTAGTGGCTTTGATATTCTCGATATACCATTTCATCTTGACCATCAGTTTTTAGCATCAATTTTTCAATATTCTGAATTGCCATTATTTTTCTATGCTGTAATGCATCTATCCCTCAGTTCGAACTAAGAGGAGGAGGAAAATTAACATGAAAACATCAACATGAAAGGGTGCTATCACCTGCCAGATATTTTGTCGCTCAGTAGGTTATTCCAAGTTATTGAGGAACTGCTGATAAGCTGGCATCGATTTAATTTGAAAGCTGAAGTATATAGTTGACTATATATAAATTCAAACACGATATGAGTATAATTATTCCAAGTGATTACTACACTTTTTCTGTACTAATAACAAGGGGCAATGTATGTCACCGAATTGATAATCACCAATACTTTTATCAACGTATTCATATGGCTTTTATGAATGAGCCAACTGAGTATTTGCAACACACTGGATTATGTTGCGTAAAATGCATGAGAGAGGACTGGGTTCAGAGCCTTATAACTTCTTTATGTAAACATCACATCTATCATACTTTTATAATGTTTATTATTTGTTTTTAAGTAACTTTCGCTTGGCTTTACAGCCATACTAACGAATTAGAAACATGTAATTATGGTAATACCGTAGTGTTATGTTTATTTATTGTCGTAAAGTCAAGTGGTATGCATTAGTTTTTCCGAGATTTTTATTGAGGAATGAATGATTTAGTAACTAATTTGTTAATGATAATAATTCATTAATTCCAGTAAAATAAAGTTAGAAAGGTGCATTCATTCCTCAGGGCAAGTAGCAACCACGAAATGTGAGAACTGTTCACTGTTTTATACCAGGAATGTATATTTCATACAAAGAGAAAGTCTGCTCCACACTGAAGTTATGAGACAGAAATGTTATGCAGTTCGGTGCCATCTCCAAGTGAATATTAGGAAAAAAAACAATATAGGATTAATAAATTGAGGAATGTTTTAAATGTAACATAAACGATCGAAATAGCACTATTATACATTTGATTAAGATAAAAGAAGTTCTGGAAAAGATTCATCTTCTGAAAAGGTATTCTCCCTCCGCATCATACCACGGAAGTTATCAGAACTTGCATGGCGCTTCATTACACCAAGTCCCTGACGCTACAACAATTGGCATGCGTAGATTCACGATGTCCTTTCAGAAGAGGCTGACATCTGGCAGATCATCTCTGCCGTGTATGACGCCGCTCAGACCCTACATCAAGCGGAGAGGAGGGATACCACCCATCTGATTGGAAGGCATGAGAGACGCATTCAGAAGATGGAAGCTAAGATCAAGTTGGCGAGACAACACGCGTCTCGTATCCAGTGTGTGGCGGACTGGCGGCCAATAGTGAATTACCGCATATTTGAAACAAGCTTACTACACACTAAATCAAGGCATGCTGTTCATCATCAAACATAAATTTCTTGATAGGAAACGAATGCTAGTGGCTGCAAAAAAGTCACTAATGTGGCGGGCAAGAAGCATCGCAGAAAACATGAAGTTCCGCAATAAACGTTGTCGCCTATTTCAAGAGCCTTCACGTGTTGTGGACAACCCGCCGGCGGCTGATCGGGTGGAAACCTTCTGAGAGAACATATATGAGTTTCCGCAACCACTCAACGTAGATACTCCAGCCCTAGCGCAGTTCGAAGCTTTCTGCAGTAGGCTTCGTCAGCCAGAGCTCAATGAACTGCGCAATCCGACAACTCCGGAAGAAATTTGAGGGGCCCTCTAAGGCTCGAATAACTTTGCTCCTCCAGCCCCTGATGAGCTAAATAACAAGCATTTTCAACTCATGCAGATTCCGGATTGGTACCAAAAACGGAGATTTGTCTGATCTCATACATGCGAATACTCTCCGCAGTTGAGCCGGTGTAAGAAAAACCTGCTGATCGACAGATGCATCACTCAGAACTCCGTTCAGTATAAGCGTAACGTTTCAATAGCCTGGATCGATAATCGCAAGGCATTTGATCAAATAGTAACATGCATTGAACAGCTGATGCCACTTTGGGGGACTCTGATCAAGTTAGAGTCCAAACAGAGCAGGTTATCTTTGGATGAGGCGGGTTTTAGGAAGACTCCCTCGACCCTCTTCTCTTCTGTTGCACTACGGAAAACCCGCGGATACAGCTGAGGCACCCCCACCAACCGGAGGCATAAGGTCACCCATCTGTTTTACATGACTGACCCCAAACTATACTGCCTTGTTAGCAAAAAAATACCCTATCTGATTGAATGTCAATTTCTCACAACCGCTCTAGACAATGTAAAATTCATTGCAATTTGATTCTGACCATGATTCATTTTAAACTAACGTTTTTTAAGAGTAACAACTCTTGAAGCTTATTTTTCCCATTTTGCATCAATTACTGTAGTTAAGGTATTTTTCTAATCGTGTTATGTTAGTTTAAAACATCTTATCTATACATACGATGAACTTATATCCCAAGTACAGTGTAACAAGTTGGTAGATCTTTCATGTGATACTCCTATATCAATTTCGAACAAAATGTTAGATAAGGCGTTTTCCGTTAACACGGATCTTCATCAGTCCTCAAGGGTGGTGCAAGAGTACACGCATGCACAGTTCATCTCAAGAGAGGACGATGCGAGGAATACGGAGGGGACGTTCAGCTCGTAGACGGAAGCATCCTACATCATCTGAATGCCGGAGAGACGTATACCTACCTGACAAGGGGTCGAACAACGCCAGACCCAAGAGGTAACTACTAATATAATATCTCTCCACGGCAAGTATCAGCATGAATTCCGACAAATCTGGATATCAGAACTGTCGGGGAAGAACGAAGTTGCAGCATTTAATAGCTTGCCGTTGCAATTCTACTTTACTTCTTTGGAGTAATGAAATGGACTCAGGAAGAGCTGCGACAACTCGACGTAACAACTCGCAAAATGATGAATCTTCATAGGAGCTTGCATCCCAAGTCGTTTGTTCTACTGTTATACTTCTCCAAAACATAAGAAAGCCGTGGAATATTGAGTTTGGAATATTGAGTTTGGAATGTCTACCTAACAGAACGGTACTGGATGGAGCTTGTAAAGTCATCAGGAGATCCGACTCTGAGCGGACGAACCCAAACTTGGAACCCGTTCAGCAAAAAGCTCACGTTAAAGCTGCGTAGAGTGGGAGGCTCTTACAGCTACATAAAGATGAGCCGATGCATGGATTCTTCTTCAAGAACATTGAAAACCTTGGCTTATCCAGAAACCTGACATTTGCTTTTGTCAGGTCAAGAGGGCTGAAGTCGGAAAGCGAGGAAATCATAATGACCTGCCAAGACGGTGTCTTCAACAACCTCGTCTACCGTAGTCGCGTGATGGGTTATAGAGGTCCCTGACACTAGATGCAGAGCGTGTCGTGGGACAGCTGAGACCATAATACATTCGCTGTCAGTTTGTCCAGCTCATGCGGTCTCAGCCAATATATCCACATGCATAACGCGGTACTACCACCTACGACTCTCCAATGATGAATTAGGAGAAGATTCTTACGATATCAGCAAGGAGACATCGAATACATTGTTCCTAGAAGCATTTACTTATACCCAGTAAGATAAAGGCGAAGAAGAAGAAAATGAACACAGTACACTTGAAGTTCCATCAGACGAAAAATGTTTTCCAATCACTAATAATTTATAGCTCTTTCATCTAATAGCACCATTTTTTATTTCATATTATATTTTTATATTCAATAGGACCACAAAAGATCGAGGAATGGGTCTATCGGAGAAACCACGTTAGAAAAATGCATCAAGATCCCAAATTTTTCAATATTTTGTATCGCTATCTCTCCGAAATGTGTGGGAATTTTTTTTATAGGTAATTACATGATTTAAAATTCTTATTCGAAATATTTTTGTGATAAAGGGATTTCTTGTTGAAAGGCAGGGTCAAATAAGTGCTTGAGGAACTTGAGGACGATATAATTCGTTCTGCCTCTGAGGGAGAACTCAGATCGCACATTGAGGGTCTCAACGCAAGGAAGGCTCTCGGGGCAGACGCATTGAAAAAGCTCATAGCGCTGTTAGATATAATCAACAACTCGATGCAACTAAGATATTTCCCAAAGCGATGGAGTAATGCCATCGTGGTCATGATCCGCAAGCAGACCCAACACCCGACATTCCCGCAGAACTACCAACCAATAGTCCGCTCAGTTTTGTTGGGAATCTCCCTGGAAAAATCGTTCTGGAGTGGCTGTCACAAGAACTAGAAGTCAGGACCGTTCTACCTGACAAGCAACTCGTGTTCGAAAAGGACCTCTCAACTGAGATGCAAGCTCTCAGTCGGGTGGAGAAGATCACCTCAGAGATAAACAGATTCGCTGATGATTGATCAGAACCATGAAACCAGTACGTAGATATCCCCTCATTTGAATCGAAAAATAATTTCAGCTCTACTTGAAGAGAATTGCAAGGTAGTTCTTGAAGGAAACTTTGCCAATTAAGAATCAAATATAATTCGAGTGACACAGGAGGTGGAGTTGTTTTCTTTTGGATATTTCCCGTTGGAAGTACCTATTATTTAGGGTTTCTGCGTGATGTTCAACACAGCGCAAAATTATGTGGAATGCAAAGATATAATGTATCATACACCAGATGTTAACCTGAACAAAAACTCAAATCACTCAAACGGAAAATTGCGAGAAAAGTCTCAAACACAAAAACTTCAAATTATCATTCGAACATACGAGGAGCTGAAAGTCAAGAGACAAAATAATTGTACAGCCGCAAGCTGTCATCACGACGATAACTATTTTTAAGTCACTCTGTACAATTATGCTGAATTAAGTCCTTGTAGAGACGGACCCCACATGCACAACCATTTTCTTGTACTAGCATAAACTGCTTAATCTTACTGATATTATCGCGGGACCGCGGTGTACTCTTGTGTCCGTCAGACTCTTTAATGGTCAGATAAATCGACTGAGTAGACTCAATACGTTATTTGATGGTTTTCCATATCTATTGCTCGACAAGTGTTAATGAAATTTCATTTCGAGTACGGAGTGCCGAAAAAAATTTGTACAATTTTTGTATATATACGAAAATATTGGAGAAGCCTTCACTTGGGCTCAAAATAAGACTAGAATTGCAGAATATAACAGTAAAACGAGTTTCACCAGTACTGAACTTCAGATTGGAGGTTATACCTAGGTTACCCAAAAAATGTTCCGTCTGGAATTTTAGTTTAAACTAAATGTCCCTTTTGCTAACGATGAAAGAAGTATGAAAAGAGAAAACTCATGAATGAAATTATTATATCCGTCAACCGGTTGCACCCCTACGTGCAACCCTCAGAAGTCATAGACTTGTGCGAGCTAGGGAAATACGTAGCCCTTACCTTTTAATACGTGTGATGCCATGCACGAGACCGGTGGCAATGCTGAGATTCGAACTCACGCTCTTTGGCTTATGAGGCGAGAACTCAACCCGCACACCATCGCGGAAATAACGATGATAACCCCACACATTCCTGAAAACAATATCAATCAGGAAATTCAGAGGCCGATGAAAAATCTTCAAATAGACAGACTTAAAAAACACCCAGAGAGTTATTCATAGGAAAAAACATGCTCAACTTAGGCCTCAAAATCAAATCTTTGATTAGAAATCATAAAGATGAGACCTGGAAAAACAAATTTGAAAACTTAAATGTTAGACAGTTCAATGGCGGTTGTCCAGACTTCCCAAAAGAGATACAAGGACATTTCAGTTGTAGGGAATGCTAAAATACATCCAGGGAAGGCTGAAATGTTTGGATAATATCATCAGAGTGTTTTACAGATAGGTGTCGACTCCACACAGAAGCAAGAGTATTCATTTTCTGAGGAATCGCGCGTCGAGTGACATTGACGTTTTGGTGTTTTGGAAAGTTTCCATTCTTTGAATTCTATGCACCCTCAGACAAATACAAGCCAATAAGCCTGACGATTTCTGTCTGTGGGATTTCGGCTCCTGGCGAAACGAACATCGTCCAAGAAGAGGAGGGAAAACGGACTCACTATCGAGATCTACTGTCTGAACTCCGCAGGCTTTATCCAAACCATTCTGTTGAAATGGTGGAATCCACTTATATTTGAATGATGAACCATACAATAAGAAGCTGGATGGTTTTTGGATTTACTATAAATATACTATTCAATGCATCATAAATCTAGGTTCTTCAGATATTGTCACAAAGAGAGTTTAATGAATATAATGATGATAAATATTCTGTATATGTTTATGTAATATAACCGAATCCTCATTAGATGTTGACAAAATCTATCCTTTATATTTTGGTCGAAACACTGAATAGCTATTATTCTATCAATGAATAGACGTAATCTACTCATTGTCAATTAGAAACTAATGAAAGTATGATGTGGTAAGTAATTTCGAAAAATATAATTTACCTTCACCTATTTGAACAAATTCATTCATATAAATTTACGTAACGGCTAGAAATACCTACACCAGAAATGTTTCAAACGATTCATAATAACTACTCTGATTAGACAGGATTATATATCATCAGAAAACTAAATAAGAAGAGAGAGTTAATTAAGAACCAAAGATGGGATCGAATAGAACTCATTAGTATTGTTACGATATTTGCTAAATAATACTACTTATAACTGAACTTTTTTTTACCTTCGCTTTAAACTTACAACTACTTCACTGACTAATAGAACACTCTGATCTTTTCAATTTGCTAAATATTTCAAACGCTTTTTAACTTCTCCAAAACAAAACTTCTTAACTTCCTTAACACTTTTTCATAAAACTTCCTTCCGAGTGAATGTATCGCCTTATATACCCAATTCGTCTAGGCCAGACTTTTCACGATGATTTCGAGAATACTCAATATGGAAAAATACACATTTCCAGGAATTGAGCGATGCAATAAATGTTTGCGGCGTCAGCTCGTTTGTTATGCAATTTGTTTTCATGGTTCACTCAGTGGCGTAGCTAGCGGAATTTTATCAATCTCGTAACAGTATTAGTTTTGAATTTTTGGAGGTTGAAACTTTGGAAAAAACCTTGTAATACAATAAGTTTTTGATGAGGTTTTTTTATCGATTGATTGATTCATCTATTCAGCATTAGCATAACAGAATATCACAATACATTTTATTCTTTTTGTGAAATTATGCAGGATGTAAATAAATAAGGAACTCGAAAGAATAAATCCTTGTGCGTGAGATGCTTGTTTGTCTCGTTTGCATTGAAGACAACACAGCACAATAAAAAATTCACATTCTAACATGAATAAAATAGAATATAGAATTTGTCATAACACACAATTGTAAAATCATTAAATATATCAACCATAAAAACCTCAAGAATAATTGTTGGTGTAGTCGAATGACTAGGATATATACAGTTTGTCTCACTAAGTTGGAACCATATGGAAAACTTTTTTATCATTTCAGGAAAAAATTTTTCAGTCGTATACGTGGGGTGACAAAAATATGAATTTTACTCAAGAGTTAAGTATCTTCATATTTGAAAATATCGATAATTTTTAAAGAAAAAAGTTGTTCAGAATTGAAAAATTTATTCAAATATGCAATTGCGTTCATGAACATTGAAAAATTGGGTTATGTTACTTTTTACTTCACAAGTTAATATCGCTACCATTTTTATGTGTCTTATTACTTCAAACGCGTTTTGACATTCACTGTCAAAGATATCTTGCTATGGAATAATCAACAAATCATTTCTTTGTCAGTGCATCCTAGATTACACGTAACTACAGTTAAATTTGCATTGTTATTTTTGACAAAATAAAAAAAAATTATTTTGTCATTTGAGTGGATGCAATTGCATATTTAAACGTAATTTTTAGTTCTGAACAACTTTTTTTGATATTTCCAAATATAAAGGTACTTTACTCTTGAGTAAAATTCATATTTTTTGTCACACCGCCTATACGACTGAAGAAATTTGATATCTGATGATTGCATTTCAGATTTTAGAACATGCAGAATTTTTTATGAAGAATAACTTTTTTTCCTAAAATGAATAATAAAAAATGTTTCCACATGGTTCCAACTTAGTGAGACAAACTGTATATAATATGTAAAATTAATAAAATATGTATTTAACATCATAGTCATCATAAAAAGATATGAAGAATTATCGAAGGGCTAATACAATAAACAATACTGTGGCATGGTATCTATGAAAAAATATAAATTTAATGTTAATCTCAATAAAATTCAGTCATGAATCACTCGTTTTTGCTGTCGTCTACCGCCCTCCATCTGCATCTGTAACTGATTGCATTAATGAGCTCGAAGACGCAGTAATAAATTTTCTGAATGAGTGACAAGTTTATTGTTGTTGGTGATCTCAACATCGACATGATGAAAGGTGATCATAAAAGTAATCAACTTCAAGTATGTCTGCATTCTTTGAGCTTGATTCAGTTGATTGACACGCCCACTAGAGTTACTGTTGCTAGTCAAACCCTCTTTGACCTATTGATCGTCAACTATTCAGGATATATTTCTTCAATAGATATTGTAGATATTGATGGAATCTCTGATCATTTTGCTATCACCTGCAATATCAACTTCCCCAAACACATTTATACAAAATACTTTTCCTATAGGGATTTTAGTAACCTTGATATCGACTCTTTCAATTTTGACCTCACGAGAGTTAACTGGGATAACATCTACCTTTTAGAGGAAGTCGATGATATGTTATATTTCCTTAATGACAATCTGCTAGGAATTTTTAATCATCATGTCCCTTGCCGTAGAGTAAGAGCAACCAAACCACCCAAACCTTGGATCACCTATGATATCAAAGAAATGCTCAAACTGAAACGAAAAGCTTTACAACCATATAAGAGAGTAAAATCACCTGAATCATGGAATTATTACAAAAACTTACGCAACTATGTTTGTGGTGCCGTCCGCCGAGAAAAGTGTGCATATTTTAACTATGTATTGCGTCAAAATAACTCCAGGGCTACTTGGAATACTCTTAGGTCTCTCGACGTACTGCGTGATAAAAACACATCTGAAATACCTCCAGGGCTGAAAAATCTAGAGTTACTGAATGTTCATTTCACTAATATACCGTCTCCTAATAAAACTGCAGGTCGTTTTGACGTGGACGAACTATAACTCCTAAACTAGAACCTATTTTTACTTTCCGAAATGTAGAATGCGTATATTTTCTGAAATAACCATTCTCTTCGTAAAAAACCGAAAACAGCATTTTTAGTTTTTCCTGTAAAAGTCGGGAAGGGCGAGAGTCCCCGTAGATTTACTCTGACCAATGTACTGCTCACCACAATAGTTAAATTTTTTCCCATTTAATCGTCTGTGTATCTATTACGGTTTAGAATATAGCAATGTTACCACATGATAAAAGAAACGGCCTGTATATTCATTTCATCGTTCATCACAATTGATACAATTCCTGCAAGGTGATTTACGATTGTGGAATAATAGTCACCTTGTAGTAATAATCCCATCAAAGATGACAAAATTCTCGTGAAGGATGTTAAATGATGTGTTCTATTGTATACAGAGTCGAATGATGTCAATGCGAAAAATCAAGCAACTTGAATGAATCAAAAAATTTAAATTTTTCCCATCCCCCTATATCTCATATAGGAGACCTAAAAGGTGAAGTAATTTTTTGGAGAACTCTAAATACTTTTATTCATATCGAACGAAATTTTCATCGGAATCCTATGACGGGTTTTTCATATAAGAGACGAAAAATTTATGAAAGAAGTCCATATATCACTATGTTAAACTAATAAATGAACATTTATTTTGACTTCACTAGATTGTAAGTATGTGTAGATCTTAGATCTGTAGATTTACCTATCCATTGAAGTCTTCTGATGTGAATGACGTTCAAAACGTAATAATGGAAATTCAGTGAAGGGAATTTAACATTATATTTCAACTTATTCTTATTAACATTCACAAATTATAAAATATTCACTGACTTAATCAGTTTCTGGACGGACATCGACTTCGAAAGAAAATCAAATTCCAAGATAGGCAAAATATAAAAAATCATCCCCCATATGTTGTTGTGAAAGACTGAGATTCCAAAAGATCTTTAATTCTGGTGAAGCTCGTCAACAGCCATCTATAACAAATAATCCTCTTAAGAAATTTCTAACACTATGTACCGACATATTATTTTGGATAAATATTTTCGTTTGAAATTTTGCTTTTGTATAGAGAATTGAAATACGCTTTTCGATTAGCTATCACCCGAGCCCCAAATGCTATTTAAAAATGGTTTTTATTATAGTAAAAGAGCAGGTTATGTACCTCCTACCATTTCAACAAATAATTATAATGATTATTTCATTTCCTGAATCTTCCAAGCAAGTGTACCTATGTATCTCAGTTTTTCATGAATCGTTCTATACTTACTACTACTACTAGCTATGTATCAAAAGTTTTTATATATCGTTCACGCCAATGAATACTTGTCAGTAACGAAATATTTTTTTCAGAGTTGAAAGTGAATGCTGCCCTAGAACACTACCGCAGGGTGAATCAACAGTCAAAATGCCTGAGGCCCCTCCCCAGGGTTATTCCCGTTCAAAGGGAACATCCAGACCTGACAAAATCTTACACTCCTCAGTGCACCATTTTACATCGATGCGCTGACGATTCGGGTTGTTGCAACAGGAATACGAAGTGCCAGTACAAGACGAGGGTTTTAGTGCCGTTATATTTGTATGTAAGTAGAAAATTGTCATTACATACGCAATTGCCATCTATATCAATATCATCCACAACTTTTCAAACCAGTCACTTGGATCAATATGAATCAAGATATACGAAGTAATTTCAAATATCAGGATGAGGAAAACCAAACAAAAAAGTGCCTAATAATATGGTAGGTATTTGAGAAAATAATCAAGAAAAATTCACTAATGGTGATGGTGGTTTGGTGTAAGAGGTTCCAGTACCTGCTGTCTTGTTTCTGAAGCCGATTCAAGTCGGTCATTTTGATTTGCTATTGGGTATTTCATCATAATATTCGTTCGTGATGATGGAGCGTTCGCTGTTCGCTTTTCACCCAAAGGACATGTTTATTGTTTTCTAATGCAGTAATTAATCTGATAACTACAATGGAAGTTTTGAATTCAACAAGACATATGTATAACCCTCAGTTGTTGGACGAAATAACCCGAAAGTTACCATATTTTCTGAAGCTCAATTGGGGAGAATACGCTTTGAAGCATAGAAGTATAATGTGCATCTGAAGATGTTCTCAGAGTGGTTAAAAGAAAAAGCGAAAATTTCTTGTTACGTGGACAATCCAGTTTTCAGGATCGACGAGAGAAATACTTTTACTAATAAAAGACATACAGTTATATCGATCGGAAAAGAAAATAAAATGAACGAAAGAATGCAGTCTTTAGAATATTGCAAAACTTTCAAGGACATGAACGTATGATGGTGGTTTGGTGTAAGAGGTTCCAGTACCTGCTGTCTTGTTTCTGAAGCCGATTCAAGTCGGTCATTTTGATTCGCTATTGGGTATTTCATCATAATATTCGTTCGTGATGATGGAGCCTTCGCTGTTCGCTTTTCACCCAAAGGACATCGGTTCAAATCCCAGCACTTACTACCGGTTGCTGGTCCTGGATATTTCTTGCTCACGCTCTTACAAGCTTCAGACGGATTCATCTCTGGAAGCGGCTATTTCTTCACAAAAAAAAAACTATTCTATTGAAACATATAGAATTCAAGTAATATTTTAAATATTTGAAAGTTTCGAATATTATTGTTTTTTTCTGGTACAGAATCAAAAATAACTGAAAAAAATATTTCATGTGAACCAGTTCATATAGTTGTTTCTAGGTAGTTGAAATTTAAAAATAATTCAAACGGTGATATTAAAAAAATACTGTAACGGACTGGAGACGGACCTCTGAGGGAATATGTATCTCATCTTCGGCGTCGACGCTATGTCAGATCCCCTCCTCAGTCGGTAACGAAGTGGTAGAAGTGGCAGATATGCCACGTGTCGTTCTAGTTGTAGGGGAGGAATAAGCAGTTGGCCAACTACCATCCAAGGCCTTGATGAGTTACGACACCACTTCCTAGAGCAACAGGTGCAAAATTAGACTAGTAGTCATGGCGCACACTGGAGAGAATGCTCATTCCTTCTGATTTCCACTCGGAAAAGGGCCAAAGGCAAGGTGGTGGCAACCAGGATGATGGATTGCCACATAATAACGACCACAACGACATCGTACACTTTGAAAGGACGGACGAACTAAGAGACGGTCTTCTGCATTGCTATGAGAGCAATAAGCCCGCCCGGAGAGGATAGAGAATGCATGTTCTGTGGTATGAGATATACCCAGAGCATGCTGCCTTTTTCGCCCAAAATCTGAGGGTTAATGTATCTCATCTTCGGGGTCGAGGTTATGTCAGAGCCCCTCCTCAGCTGTTTAACGTGGCAGATATGCCACGTGTAGTTCTGGCTGTGGAGGAGGCCTACATCAACAAATCAACTGTGCCGTGTATGACGCCGCTAAAACTTTGTCTCAAACAGAGAGGAGGGATACCATCCCTCTGATTGGGAGGCATAAGCTCAAACCTGGGTTTTTCGACGTTTTTCCACAAAATTACCACAAAATTATCGAGCTCACCAACACTGAATCAAGGCGTGCTGTTTGCCATCAAACAGCATTCTTGATAGGATACGAATGCTGAAACATGAAATTCAGCGATAAAACTTCTCGCCTATTCCAAGAACGTCCACGTGTGGTGGATAGTCGGGCAGCTACTGATCGGGTGGATGAACATTTACGAGTTTCTGCAACCACTCAACATAGATACTCCAGCCCTAGCGCAGTTCGAAGCTTTCTGCAGGAAGCAGGCTTCGTCAGCCTAAGCCAAATGAACTGCGCAATCCGATAACTGTGGAAAAAATTCAACGGTCCCTCTAAGGCTAGAAGAATTTCGCTGCTTCAGGCCCTGATAGGCTAAACAACTACTGCTGGGAAAAGTTTCCAAGCACCCACCACCATATGGCAAGAGTCTTCAACTCATAACTAGATGGCAAGCAATATATTTCGGAGTTTGTCGAATGGCGAACTGTCCTAATCCCCAAAAATAGATTTGTCTGATCCCTCAACAGACCGATATAACATGCTTGAATGCATTTTATAAGATGTTTACCCGCATCTTATAAATGCAAATACTCTCCACAATTGATCCGTTGTATGAACGGATAAATGAGCAAAGAGGGTCAAACGGGGTCGCTGGCTGCAAGGAGAATCTGCTAATTGGCGATGCTTCACGCAAGATTCCGTACAGAATAAGCGTAACCTTTTTATTGCCTGGATCGATTATCGCAAGGCACTTGATACAACATCGCATGAGCTCATCATGCATTTTTTCAGATACCTTGGGGTACCAGATCAAATAGTGAGATGCATTGAACAGCTGATGCCTCTCTGGAGGAGTCGCTTCACCAAAACATCATCAAGTCAGAGTCTTAATAGAGCAGGTTACCTTTAGAAGGGGCGTGATTCACGGATATTCCCTCAGCCCTCTTCTCTTCTGCATGCCACTATTGCTATTGTCCGTTGCACTACGGAGAACCCGCGGATACAACTGCGGCACTCTCAGCAACCCAAGGCATAAGGTAACCCATCTGTTTTACAGGTCATCCTCAAACTATATGACTCCGGAAAAAAGGATGTCCATCAGTCCTTGAGGGTGGTACAAAAGTACATGCACGCTATCGGAATGGAGTTTAAGGTCGACAAATGTGCCACGGTTCATCTCGCAAGAGGACAATGCGAGGAATACGGAGGACCTAGGGGTAGACAACGCCACACCCAAGAGGCAACTAGTGTCAAAAACTCTCTCCGCGGCAAGTACCAGTATAAACTCCAACAGATCTGGTCATCAGAACTGTCGAGGAATACAGAACTGTCGGGGAATATTAAAGTTTTTGCAACTAATTTGCTTGCCGTTCCAATTCTAGTAGTAGTGGGGTAATCACAGTTACAAGTTGTGATATCGGCAATTGATACATTTGCATCTTGGTGTGACCGTAATAGTCTCATCCTGAACCCGAAGAAGTCGGTGTCTATGAAATTTTTCAATAGGAAGGATACCAAAAGAAATAGTGTTCAGTGAAGAAATAATTATGTCCCAAGAAGTAAAATTCTTGGGAACTCTGTTAGACGAACATATGAATTTTGATCAGCACATCAATAGTGTTTGCAATAAACTCATTTCAGCATTTTTTGCAATCAAACAAATGAAATCCTGTGTAACAAAGGAACGTTTACCAAGAATTTATTTTGCCATGGCATTTTCATATATATCTCTCATCATAATGGCATGGGGGGTTCGGAACTGATTTCATTACGGTTTTTGTTGGCCAAAAGCGTATGTTGAGACTCATCTTCAACATGGACTATCGTTGCAAACCGGTTTTTATCAGAGAAAAACTGCTATCCGTTCCGAGTATTTATATTTTGAAATGTGTTAAATTTGCAAGAAACAACCCTGAGTCCTTTGAAACGATAGCATCAACACATACTTATAGTACAAGATTTGTGAGACAGCTGCGAATGCCAAATGCTTTGTCTCTCCTCTCTCTCTCTCTCTCTTCTACAAATTGACGAATGAGATAATAAACTCCCAAAGTGACAACACTTTTTGTAAAAGAGTTAAATGTTTATTGATGCCAGGTGCTACTATACTCTGCAGGAGTATCTGAATGATACTCACTGATTATTCATTGAATTTTATGTATTTCTCTTATAATTCTGTCATAAGCTGTGACGTTGAATTTTTATTCAATTACTTCGACTGGTGTTTTTCATCTGTACATTTTATCTATTATTTTAACCGACTATCTGAGGTGGGATTCCGTATACTATAGAATTCTATAGTCGATACAATAAGTGAGATGCCATTATCGTTTATTTCATGGGAGAGAAAGAGATATAAATGTCGACTATAGAATTCTATGGTACACGGAATTCCACCCTTGTCCTACCTTATAGTACGAAAGTCGTTATTAAATTATTATTATTATCAATGAAAAACTTGCAAAATGATGCATGATGAGCTTGCATAGTAAATCGTCTGTTCCACGGTTATACTTCCCCAGATAACGGGGAAGCAGAATGATACTGGATGGAGCCTGTAAAGTCATCAGGAGTTCAGATCCCTTTCTCTGCTTAGTATGCGATCATGAAAAAGTAGGAATTGGAGTATTTGTCTTCGAAGCAGCAACGCGTGCATGTTATAAGATGTTTTCCCGCATCTTATACATGCGAGAACTCTCTGCAGTTGATGCGGTCTATGAATGGATATATGAGAAAAGAGGGTCAAAGAGGGAAAACCCGCGGATACAACTGCGCGACCCCAGTAACCGGAGGCATCCACTTGGTTCCACTAGGATGACCTTAAATTATATGCCTCGGGAAAAAATAATCTCCATCAGTTCTTAAGGATGGTGGAAGAGTACATGCATGCTATCGAAATGGAGTTTATGATCTCAAAAGAGGACGACGGGAGGAATACGGAGATGTCGTTCAGCTCGTAGATGGACGCATCCTAAATCATCTTGATGCCGGAACAACGCAGTTTTCAAGAGAAAATTCTCTCCGCAAGACGTGTCAGCACAAACTCCGACAGATCTGGTCATCAGAACTGCCGGGGAAATAAAGTTGCTGTAACTTATATGGTTGCCTTTTCGATTCAACTTCACTCCTTTGGAGTTATGAAATGGACTCAAGAGGAGGTGCAACAACTCGGCGTGAAAACTGGCAAAATGATGCATATTCATGGGAGCTTGAATCCTTAATCATCCATCCCACGGTTATACTTCCCCAGACAACGACGAGTTTGGAGTGTCTAAATGGTTCTGGATGGAGCATGTGAAGTCATCAGAAGTTCAGATCTCATCCTCTGCATGATCTGCGACCATGAAAAATTGGGGATTATAATATTTCAGCTCATGCTTGTGGAAACACCTAATGCATCATAATTTACATGAAAGAAATCGTAAAACATAGAAAAATACTCCATCATAACGTTAACTGGTAGCAATCGTAATTGATCATAATAGTACAAGATAGGAATCGTAAACCATCATAATATACACCAGCATAACGTACTTTATCAAAAGTACGCCATCATAACAGCAACGCATCAGGGATCATATTCGTAATGTGTCATAACGTACTCCAGTATAATCCTATAGTCTATGGGCTTGCAGTCACTTTGTGGGAAGAATGACGGTAGCGAACGTTAACTGCTCATTGATGAACTAAGAAAAGAACTTCGTTATTGGAAAATCTTGAATAATAATTCAACAATTACATTTACTCATCCAATGTTCTAAATTTTTTATAAAAAATTATTTCAATTTCAGGTAGGTATACTTTTTAAAACAGTTGGCTTTCTGCAGATTTTAGATTTTCTTCTTTTTTATGTGTGAAAATTTGAAATTTTTATACGGATTCAATCAAATTATTCATCAAATAACAAAATATTTTTGGATCAGGATTTAGTTAGTTTCCAAACCAAGGGAAATAACAAAGATTAGTAAATAAGAATATACTCAAACAGTAAATTTTCATATTTTTTCCAGGACTGTGGTTCTCAATATTCAGTTCCATTGTATTATTGATTCGATCTGATTATTTTCCAATTATTATAATTTACTAACTCAGTTCTATGTCAAACTTTTCCTGAACTTTTTGAAACAATATTTGCCCATTGTGATAATTCTTGTGCTTTCCACATTAATGGATAGAACGATTCTAAATGAGTTATTGCGAATTATTAGGTGCCAAAAGTCAACAAAACAGGTAATACGTACAAATATGGATGCATTAATTAGGAACTAGTGTACACATTTATTGATTTAGGTGTCATGCCTTCACGCTATAAAATTCGATTTCAATTTGTTACTTCAACCAAACGAACTTGATTGCTCGACAACCGCATTTCTGAAACATTCATTTCTATTTCAAGCATACTCTACTGAAACTTCACCAAAAACATGTTATATTCATCCACAGTTTTGAAGAAGTCTATGCCAAGTACCGTTTCTTCAGATTTCAAAAATATATTCCATTTCTCAGGTGAAACATGCTGACATGAGTTCTTGTTCCAAAAATTTCCTAAATGGAATTGGTAGACTCTGAATGTATTATAAAGATCAGTGTATGTAGGTCGAAACTATATATTTAGGAAGTGATGGCAATCGATGAGTAATTATAAATATGATGAAATAGAAATTGCAGTCCTTGAATCTAATATGTATGCAACCAACGATACAAAACTAACTGATATGAGACTTAAGCCCCAGACAGAATGGAAGTTTAATGTAATAAGTTTTAAGTTTTGCGATTTTGGATATCAGTTTTAGAAATAAGACAGGATGCAGAACAGAATTGAAATAAAAAGCTTGATTTCTACAAATGAGGTTGTCTGTAGGGCGTGATCAGAATAATAATGGAAGTGGTGATAGTTTCATGTTGAAACGGAATCTGAAATTATAAAAATGAAAACCAAAAACATAAAACCTCCATTGTCTTTCAGTCTTGAGGCTGGAACACAATGAAAGTTTTACGTTTTTAGTTTTAATTTTCATAATTTTGGATATTTTTTTCACGCGAAACAATTATTGCCATTATTATTTTAATCACGCCTCATAAACGATCTTGTAGGTAAAATTTAAGCTTAATTTTTCAATACTGTTTTGCATCTTGTTATTTTAAAAATTGGTATACAAAATCCCAAAACTTAAAACTTATTACATAAAACATCCATTGTGTCTAGGGCTTTATTCATAACCGAACCAAAGTATCATAAAACCATATTCATAGACGACACCAAAATGCAAGACAAAAGCGTTCTGTAATTGGTCTTTGTAATCGCGGGGAGTTTAAATAACTAGGCAGCTGCAAGCTGAGTTGAAAATGCATAAATTATTAGCCAATTTAACCTGGGGTGAGATTCCGTGTACCATAGAATTCTATAGTCGATCAAATAAGTGAGATGTCATTATCGTTAAATTCATGGGAGAGAATGAAACATATAAGTATCGACCATGGTATGGTACGGTACACGGAACCCCACCCCGGGAAAATCGAATGTTGCAGAAGCCAGGAACATAATAATAGGTCAGATCAGAACAAACTGTCTGGCTCTGTATTCTGACATGACAAATTAGCCGCTTTCCAATTGCCATAGTGGGAGCTCCGTGTAACTCTGGGTAGCTTCTAAAGTGATCTGATAGACTACGAAAAAACATGTTTCAATTATCTCTCATTTATGAAGTCAGGTGGAGTCCAGTTTAGGGGTTACAAGCTCCACTAGGTGCTCCTTCCTGTGACGACTGGAAAACGGCTATTATTATACTCCCTTGCTGGAATATAGCCCTATAGGAGCGTTCGTTAAATCATATAATTTTCACATTATAGTTATACCAGAATTTTATCACTTATCAATACTCACTACAGATTCAATATAATTCACATAAACAGTGACTAATATCATGGAAATTTCAACGAACACAATAATTACCATGTACTTTCAACTAGTTCTCAAGCTCAACACCAGAGGGAATACCTCTTGTGTTCTTGAGTTGAATTTTCAATATTACTCACTCAACTAGCTCGGTGATCCCGTGACTAATCAGCATTTGATCGCTCCGTTCGCTTTCACAAAACTGAACGCACCTAACGAAATCATAATAGCCGCTGTCCAGTTGCCATAGGGAGAAGCTCGGGGTAAATCTGGGTAGCTCATAAAGTAATTTGACAGACAATGTAAATCGTGTTCCAATTAAACCCCATTCATGAAGTCAGGTGCAGTTCACTTCAGGTTCACTTCAGAGGTAGCAAGCTCTATTGGATGCTACTCAGTCGATGAATTTTGTAGGTTTGCAACTTCCTGGAAATCCTCTATTGGCGAGTTTAGCATCAAGGACGAATCAAATACATGCGTGCCCATGCAAGGTTTTTGAAGATCGGGCGATTTAAACGCCTTTTACTCACGTATCTATCACAAGAACATATTTTATTTGATTCTGTTATCATTTTTTCAATGCTGGAGTAATGAATGAGATACAGTGAAAAATACTTTGGGATTATTAGAAAAACTCAAATAGAGCATTACTTCAGGATTGACAGAATTATCACAGAACCAAATGAAATATGTTCTTGTAATAGAAACGTGAGTAAAAGGTGTTTATAAAACGTCCGTGCTTCAAAAACCCTGCGTAGGCACGCATGTATCTGAATCGGCCTTTATCCACTTTATAATTGCTACATGGATTAGCTTAGTGTAACTCTGGAGAGCTCCTGAAGTAATTTATCAGACCACGATAAGTCATGTTCCAATTAAATGATATATAAGTCAGGTGAAGTTCAGTTCAGGAGTAAGAAGTTCTACTGGGTGCTAGTCCCTGTGGCATATGGGAAGCGGCTATAGGTCACGAGTTACGACCCACTTATGTATATTCGAGAGACTAGATTTGATTTAGGTTATGAATAACTAACGCCTAAAGTCTAGTTTCTACGAATAAAATGGCTGTCGACATGGTTCTGCATCAACGATTGGTCCGGCATGACTGGGAGCCATTTTATTCGCAGAAAAATTGCGAAGGGTATGAACACGACTTAACACCTGTTTATATAAGGGACGAACAGATAAAATGGCAATATTCCTATGTTAATCACAGAATAGTGCCAGTCACCAACGAAATAAAGTGGCCTGCAATATCGCCAGCCAGTATTAAAGTCAACTTTATTTTAATAATGACTGGCACTATTCTGTGATAAAAAACACATATATTGCAGTTTTGTCTGTTCGTCCCTTATTTACCCAGGCGTTTGTTATTCATAACCTATGAAATAAATCTAGTTTCTCAGATTTTTCTTTCTACATTATTTAATTTAAACTCAGATTTTGGAGTTCACTAAAGCTATTTAGGAAATTTTTGGAACAAGGATTCATGTCAGCATGTTTCAGATAAGGAATAAAAGAATAAATATTTAAAATCTGGAGGTTTCAGTATTCAGGTAGAGTATATCTCTATATTATGTTTTACCAAACAGAAGAAAAAGTTATGTTCTTAGTAGAGGTTTTAGAAGAATATGTTTGGATAATAAGTAAATATTCATCCTAGATTGTGCAGTTTTGAAGTCTTGAGAATGTATGCACTATGTCACTAGTTCATAATCAATGCGGGCACCGATTTTTTTCCTTATTTTTATGGAAATAATAATTCGCAATAATTCATCTAAAATCGTTGTATCCATCAGCATAAGGTTAAAAGCCCATGAATTATCACAATGAACAAAAACGTCAATTTCAATAAATTCAGATATAGAGTTTGACATAGACTTATGTTTGTTGACATGAATATAATAATTGGAAAGAATCAGTTCAAATTGATACAATAGAATTTAATATTGAGACCCACACAGACCTTTTACGTTTCGCCTATATTGTTTACCTTACTACCGAAATCAACAAAATCCTATTCTGTCAAAAATCTTAAAAATATTTTGATCATTATCTGATAAATATGAAAATGAAAAACACGAAATACCTGCAATGTATATATTTGTGGTAACCTATATGGTATAAACGGATCTTCAAGAATGTTTCATTAAAATAATTATTTATGAAAAATTGGGAACAACTGATGAATAAATCACAGCAGACATTGAAGCGCATTGTCGTTATAACTTATACGCTTTATTGAATCACAGCGGGTCTTCCTATAGCGGACACTATACTGCTTACTGTAAGCATCCATATTCAGGCACGTGGCACAAGTATAACGATTCTCATGTTTCCCCGATTCTTCCAGAGTCCTTGATGAGCGGAAGAGCATATATACTCTTCTATGAGCAAGATGGTAGTTAATCACTCTTTTGAGATTATATTTAGTTTTATTATATACATTTTATTATTGTTATTGTTTATTTTGAATTATTATATATGTAAATCAATTAAAAAAATAATTACAAAAAAAGTTGTCAAATTAATATTTGAAATTTACCAATGTCGAAGGTTTTTTCTTAGTTCATCAATGAGCAGGTAACGTTCACTACCATCATCCTTCCCACAAAGTTACCGCAAGCCCATAGACTATAGGATTATGCTGGAGTGCGTTATGATGCTTTACGTTATAATGCGTTACGCCTCCTGTCAAACGATGTCATACTTCGTTGGTTCTATTATTCACCCTTATTGGAATGGTTCTGTATGAGCTGCGAAATAAATTCAAGTCATATACTTAATAATATGTGAATATAAATCAGCGATTATGAATTATAAAAAGAAACCATTCAAACGCAGTTGAATTCAATTTTATTACAGTTCAATAGCTTAGGAATTGAGAAAATGAAGTAAACATCTCGTTGAATAAAACGAAGAATTTGAAAAATTAATTCCGATAATGGTAAATGAATTAATGTTTGAGGAACTCCAATTAACAGAAAAAAATTCAGGAAACGTATAATTTGAACAGAGCAGTCAGTTCTACTTCTGTGAGTGGAATGGGAGATTTCCATTTCTGTCAATGAATATGTTTCTTCTAATTGTCGGCTGCACTCTTACGATCAATCCCTAGAAGCATCTGATGAAAGACTTATTCGAGCTAGGAAAGACAAGGGACTTCTGAGGGCTGTCTTTCGTAGCTGGTTAACGAAAAAAAAAACTATTTCAAACAATTTAAATGACAGTCGAAAATTAAACTATAATCTCCCATGTAAGAGGTTGCAGTTTTGCTTTAGCTACTCACATATACAGGATTACCTTTATTGAAGTCCCCACCAAATGGAAAATTCATTTATTATTCATTTATATCTGTCAACTTCATGGACGTATAAGTATATTATTTTATTTATACGTGTATGGTCAACTACGATATTATTTGAGTTATTAATAAGTTATGGCACTTAATTTTGAATAGTGCCAAAAAAGGTGCTGTTTCTTATTTTTTTTTATTGGGAAATAACTGTTATGCTGGATATATCAAATCTTTTTAAAGTCCGCCCCTAATGATTTTTTTTCGCGGGTGTCTCCCCCCACCTTTTTTACCTACGTGACGCCGCTACATATCGATATTTGAGCAAAATTACTTTTATTTCGGACTTTCTTTATCCGAATTGTTGCAGATGCCATACCGACTGACACGTCGTGTTCAAAGTAGTAATTCAGACAATAAAAACTCGAGATAAAAGTGATCAATTAGAGAAATACTTTTAAAGTCGTAGAAATTATACAGAGTGGGCCATTAAAAACGAAACAGCGGCTCTGTAGGTCGGCAGAACCGAGTTATATAAAAACACTCGGACACGTCAACAACATTTTCAAGGGGGACATCGTTCGCGATGAAATTCATTCCATCCCTCGGAGCTGTAACCGCCACCCCTAAATTTTTAAATGACATCATATGGCAAGTGATACCTCGTTTGAGAGGTATTTTCTTCTTAATATCAAACAACAAAAATACATTAATTATATCGTTTTTTTTTTTCGAGATACAGGAACTTGAAGTTGGGAAATCACTTTTTATTCACTCAATCAATTAAAACAATATACGATAAAGCAACTGTCACAATGATTATTATTGTCGAAGAAATAAATATTAAAACTGTCTACCACTTATTTCCATACAATAGTACGAGTTCTGTTCAGAGACCTGACATTTTGTAGCATTTCCGGCGTTATTTGACGAAATTATTAAAAAATTCCACTTCGTAAATCTTCCAGTTGGTTCGGTTGCATGGATTTTGTTTCTAAAGTGACCCAATAGAAAAAAGTCAAGTGAAAATCAGACTGGCAACTCTATAGAGCCTTTTCTTTCAAAAACGCCCTAACAGACTGTGCATAATGGAGATGTGCCCCGTCTTGTTGAAATATCAAGTGGTCTTCATAGTAACGAGGAGGGAGGGTAATCGAGGTTGGGGTTCCTCAGGGGGCAATATTGTCACCAATGCTCAATAACATATATAACAGTGACATCCCGAGGATAGATCGCGTGTAGATCTTCCTTTACTCTGATGATTACTGCCTTACTTTCCTCGGCACTAAACCGCAGTGCTGTTTTGTGTCATTGAAAGATGCGATAGACAGAATTCAGCGGTGGTATCTGCAGTGGAAGGTGAAGGTGAATCCGGACAAGACTCAGGCGATTTTGTTTGGGAGAGGTATTAGACCGCCTCCCAGCAGAATTGGGCTTGCAGGCAGAGAGATCAACTGGTCCACACGGGTCAAGTACTTAGGTATCATTCTGGATCGGCAATTCATTTGGATACCTCATATTGAAATCGTCAAAATAATTTTTTAGTGAGAATTGAAAAAATTTACCCTTTGATTTGCAGAAGCAGTAAGTTGTCTTTGAAGAACAAACTAATGATCTACAAAATGGTGTTCAAACCTGCCATTATATATGCTTCAGCAACCTGGGGTCATACTAGTAAGTCAAATATTCTAGTTATTGAAAGACTACAAAATAAAGTTTTGAGAATGATTACAAATGCTCCATGGTATGTGCGTATACAAGAATATTTGGGTCTTGTTCCTATCCAAACTGAGGTTAGAGCGCACACTCGGAGGGTATTCGAATGGGCAGAAGGTCACGAAAACCCGCTTCTGAGGGCCGCAGTAGATTATTCTATTGACGACCCGACTCGTTTCAAACGACCTAGGCATTCTTTGGAATGACGGGTCTGCCTAAAGTTTCATGTTGCACTGGTAATAATCAGGAAGCTCTCAGATTCAAAATTCCTCAATGAACCATTTCGATCAAATGCGAGGGTGCAGTATTTTCACCGGTTTCTAGACGGGCTGTACTTCAATCAACATCATGTCACTGTCAAACTAAATCGAATGTGAATGTAAAATAAATAGAGATTGAGTTGTAAGAGTAAGGACACATCATGTAGCCATCTTAAAAATGTATAAGAGAAGATCCAAATATATATAGTAACGATAATCATTTTCAATTATGTCTACTAATTGTGGATAATAGTATATTATATAACAAGGGACTAAAGTGGATGTTTTAATCCCGCACGTGATGTTTATTGCCTGAGGGCTCGTAGAGCCCGAGGGCCAATAATCAGGTAAGGGATAAAATATCTCTTTAGTCCCAAGGCATATACGCTATTTTTTGCACTTTCCATTATTATAACTTTCAACATTGATACAATTAATAATTTTGATGAGTTCTGTAAACACGGTACTTGGATTACTCAGTAGGTAACGTTATAGCAACAGTGTCAACAAAATTTGAAATGCAACTTTATCTCCCTAGGGACTGAAAGATACATTTTCGTCCCTGTTATACGGGACTAAAGTTGGCACTTTAGTCCCGGAAGTGCAAAAATAAATTTATTCAGTGATTCCAAATAAGTTTCTCCTGTCAGTTCACCTTCAAGAAATACTAGTCCAATCAAACGGTCCCCAAAATACCGGCCCAGACATTGAGTTTTTGGGGAGTTTGAGTATTGACTTCGTGGAAAACATGTGGATTGATATCTGACCAATTACGACAATAATTATGACGATACAGGGATCAGAGAAGCAGATATTCTTGTAGTCATAATTTCACAAAATTACTGTCGCCTATCAAAATCATCTTCATTCAATTGGTGTACCAAATGTATTTTGTAGGGGTGGAATTTATGATGTTTTAGGATTTGGCAGATAACACCAGCCAATTTTTTTGTGCTCAATGTTGGGTCTGCATGAAATTGTCCTAAAACTGCAACTTCGACAGGTTCATTTCTCAACGGAAATTCACGTTCTGTGTCTCGTTTGTTATTGGCTACTGATTCAGTTTGACGAAATGTTTGCAATGATTCTAGAACGTATTTCCGCAACAAGTTTTACTGAAAAAATTAGCTGTACGGTTAGTTACCGCATTCATCATTCTTGAAAATAATTGTTATTATTTCAACTCTTTCCGCGATCGTATACCCCATTATGATTGAGGAAAGATATTCAGCAGCTTTAGTCTAGTAATCCACTCTTATGTCGTTCAATGAAAGATCAGTTTGACACTGATATATCCACAATTGCGATTTGGCGACAAAAATGATCTCATACATGTTTTTGTTGTACTCGCATTCGAGTCGAAGTTGAAAAACGTCGTTAATCGATTCTTAAGAACCTTAAAATTTTCGATCAAATGAATGAGGATGGAAAAAAAAATTTGAATCGGAAGTGATTGTTATTAGTTGGTGAACAGTTAGGTCATTCAATTCCTCGACAATAATAATTACCTTCAAACAGTTGCATTGTTAGATCTTATTTTTATTGATTGAGTGAATAAAAAGTGAGAATGAATAAATTTTTGTTGATTTTTATTAAGAAGGAAATTACCTTTCGAATGGGGTATCACTTGCCATATGTTGCTATTTAAAAATTTAGGGATGGATGGAATGTATTTCGGGTGCATTTCATCGCGAACTATGTCCCCCTCGAAGATGTAGTTGACGTGTCCGAGCGTTTTTATATAATTCGGTTCTGCCGACCTACAGAGCCGCTGTTTCGTTTCATTGGTCCACTCATAAAGTGTACAGAATGAAGTAGTTTCTTTCACATGATTTGAATGTATATCGAATGATTTTTAAATGAAATCATGTTGGTCGTGATACTTGATTTTCAGAGCACATGAACCTGAGAACCAATATTTTTCTGATCTGAAGAAATAATGAGAAAAAATATTGGTGTTAAATATTTACAAGAGAATTTTTGACTAATATGAAAACGTTTCAAAGAAGATTTGAATGGCAAAGTTCAATTGTTTGGTGGGTTATCAATAAATCGCTTCTTCACTTGGCCTAATTTGAAATATCGTTTAGTGAAAAAATATGGATTAAGGAGTTAGTGAAAGTAACAATATTTTTTGTAGATTGGTTTAATGATTCTTAAGTTTTCATCTCCTCCACTAAATGATTTGTATATTCTTACAAAAAACGTTTTTCATGAAATATCAATATCTTCTGTTAAAATAAATGACACTCACTAATCAACGTAAACTCGGCTAATTTGATTTTTATTTTGAGACTTTAGGGAATTGCCAATTATTATTCATTTACTTCGCCATATTTTGGTTTCAACTGAAGCTCTCGGTATTTGTCTCTATGGGTAAACAGAACCTTGCCTTCAGGGCTAGAATAAGTTCAAGACTTCTTTGAAATCAGTGCTTTCATAAACAGCAACTGTATGAACTGAGACAATTTTTAGAAGAATTTAAACCTCTATTTTTCCAAACCGACTGGTTACTTACATCATCATAAATATCATTCATATATGATGCGGTCGAAATTTGCACACGTGAACTATGATACTTTCAGCAACAAAGAAAGACACTGTATTGACTCATGTTCCTTACATACTAGGAATGTTCTTTGATTTGAGAAAGTAATAAAATGGCTCACTCATCCGTTGTTTTGGTAATAAAATTCGGCTTTATCGATCGTAAAGATTCGAAAATTATTTTTAACACAATTTTATTGTCAACTTTTACTCAGTTTGAAGAATAATGGATTTTTTTTCTCTGTGGATCCCATTCAAAATAATAAAACTACGACTGTTGAAAGACAAAATTAGTTCTTGGCACTTAAGGATGCTAAAGCAAAATATTTTTTTTTCAAAAAAGTTATTTTTTGCATCGGCTGTGATGGCGTCATGGTAGAGCGTTAGCTTCTCAACCAAATCGACTGGGAGGGCGTGGGTTCAAATTCCAGCACGGTCACCTGTCCCATGCATGACCATACGTTGAAAGATAAAGGACTACGTCTCTCCTAGCTCGCACAAGTCTCGTGAGAATTCTGAGTTTTGCCCGAAGTGGTACAGCCATTCAACAGAACTAAAAAATGTCAACACAAAAACAACAACAGAAATATAAATAAAATTTTTATTTTTGTTTATTTTTATAACGAATCACCCTGGTTTACAAACGCCGTCACACAAAACGGTAGGCACCACATGAAGCGCAGTTTGCCAGGCTGCATAAAAATAATTTCTTCGAAGGGACTGAAAATTATTATGTTATTCTGTTACGTCAATAAATTGAATTTAACAGTCACTTTTGAGTAGAAATACTGGCACAGTTTGAAAAAGTTGTTGTCACTGAATGTTTTGGTTTTATTTTTTTAAGCGAACTGGAAATAATACTCAAATTCAATAATCACATTCAAAAAATAATTAATCCAGGTAACCGCTGTTGATATGATATTGAATCCTTTGTTTTTAATACAATCAGTTTTCAAGAGCAAAAGAGTAAAAGTTCATTTGTCAAATGATGTTCTTCAACTCGATAAAATCAATAAGACTATCTATCATTCATATACCATACTTTCTCTAAATGTAATTTCATTACAGAATACTTTTGTGGTTACAACTAAGTTGAGCTGTTTCCTCACACGTGTCGTTGCCTCTTGTTTCTTGAGAGCTTCATCCCCTTCGGTCGTTAGATCTAGAAGATATTCCATTTTGTTTCATTACTATGTACAACCTCGTGCATTGAACAGTAAAATTCAAACTTATGATTATCATTACTCTTATGTGGGGATGTAATCCCAAATACAAAGTTGATTGTATTCAACAAATTATGTTAAACATAATTTAGTTTACCCCTTCAAGGGGTTTTAACATTTATATTTAATAAATGTTTCAACCAAATTTTTCTCTCCACCATTGTTAGTAGGCTATTGGTGTGTTCTTTTGATATTTTCGAATATGGTTATTTTTTTTCTAGTTTGATAATTTGATGTACTACTACTACTGATGATGAACATATACCTACAGGGTGAGTCAGAATAATTCCGACAAACTCTGACTACAGATTCCTCACCTCATTTCGAGGTGAAAAGTTCCTATCAAGGTATGTCTTAAAACGCATCCCCTCTGAGATACAGGGTGCCAAAATACAAAAAAAAATACAGTTTTCATTAAAAATGAACTGCTCCTCAATTTGCTTTTTAATTGCAAACGCCAGCAACATTGTACAAGGCTCAGGCTGACGGAATACGTTTCTGCTGCCTGATACAATACGAATATTGCTAGATATCATTCGGCTTGATTATCGGTCGACGGATGTCCAAACAATGATGGTACCGATATAGACATGTGTGGGTATTTTGAGATGTTAGTTTTGTAACACATCAATCAGAGATTATATAGATTTGAGGATTTATCACTTCAAAATTCAATCCAATTCTGCTGTTATTAAATTTCTGTGTTGTCAGCCTCTTTCTTCTTGGCGTGATAAAGTCTTCTGGCTTATTAACAGAATAGTCGGGCATTTCCAGTGTCAATTTTGTGCTGAACCACCTTCGTTCTACCACCTCTTCCTTGTCCAGTATCAAAAATGTTTCGGTATTTCATGGTTAGATCTCTCAATTTGAGTTGTTGAGCTTTATCTATGCATTTGGAAGAGGTGTCAACCAACTTTTTCAATTCCTATGGCAAGTTGTTTGCTTGGCTAACAGTGCCGCGTACACTTCTAATCATAGAGAAAATTGACGAGCAGTGCCCCAAAACTGTTCTTTTCTTCAAAGTCATCTGGCAATAATTGACATTCAATACCCTTACTGGCATAAATTCATCAACACGCTACGGGATCTTCCCTAGTGCTATTCCCTGTCCAATTTTCTCACCATGAAGCTTGGGCTCCAACATTACCACGTTTCCCCCCATCCAGGCGAGCCTCCAAAATGGTTCCCGTCCCTTTAGGTTCGCTCACATCTTCAACCAACAGGTCACGGATAACTTCTTTACTTCTCCCATGAAGCACTAGCTCTTTTCCGTTGACACGCAGGACTCCATTTGAAATTCAACACGAAGCTTCATGGAAATTCATGGCATTCATGATGTCCATCTCTATGATTCCTCTGATACCTACTAGAGCCCGGTGTTTCACTTCAGTGTTGTTAATTTTTGCTGGTGTTTTGGCAAATGTAGGCCCAAGGATTGTTCTAGTCGCATCTGTATCTAGCAGCATAGTGCAAGGCTCGTTGTTGATGAGACCGTCTACGAAGGCACCTTTATTTTATCGTGGAAGGACAGCGACATATGCGTTGTTAACTGGGGCTTGCTAGATACAGGCTGACGATTGCTCCTTCTTGACCCTCGTCAAGAGTCGATTTTCTGAATTTCGGTATCTTATCAGTCTTTTCTCAGGAAGCACTCCCGTTATTATTTTTCTCATGACAGCATCCGTATCAGCAGGCTCCTGTGGGTCTTCTTCAATCGTTCTGACTTTACTCTGGCTTTTGCAGGATTGTTTCGCAGCCTCATATTCCTAAGCTCGCGCCGATGCGTCCACGATGTTTGTTTGTTTCTTGATCACAAAGTCCATTCAAGAATGCCTGAACCGCCAATCATCTAACAAATTTTTCTAGAAGTTTTTTAACTGTCATTTAGTTTGTTTAGGACAAATATCGCAAGGTGAATTAGTTATAACCACTTCCCCTCATCCTACGGGCTTGAAATTTGACATGTTGGTTAAGTTTCGATGACAATACAATTATGTCCTCCTGCCCCCTGAATGTTGGTGAAGGAACGAAGCTCATGAAAGATATATTTAGTAGATCTCCATCCAAGCTAGGTAACGATAAACTGGTGGGACGACTAAAATTGTTGAGTCAATCTGAATGAAACTACAAAAGAAGTAGTTTATGTGCATGGAATCGTCACGAAGAGCATTTTTTTTCGGGGAATCTAAAATGTAAAAGTCATATTCTTTGGAAATGTTTATAAAATAATTGACAATTACCCATAATAAAAAAATGTACTACTTCAACAATGCGCACCACAAAAGCAAATATTTATGTGTTCTGTTTATATTCATCAGCTGTTGCAATCAAGATGATAATGACATTAAAGCTGTCGTCGGATTCTCAGACGAAGCGTGACATTCCTATAACAGTGTTTGCCCGCAGTCTTTAAAAGGAGAAGCATTTTTACGACGTCTAATTGTCTAAGCAAGCGCGCACTATTCCGCTAAATCAGACGACAACGATTTATAGAATCGCGTCGCCTGAGATATCACAGACACGCGAACATCGTTTTCCTTGACCAGGTTGATTAATAGTTTGAGATTTCTTGTCGTATCAGCTAGCCCATGGGTCAACAATTGAGGAGAAAATTTCACACCATTTTGCAAACTGTAAAGGTGTATTTTTTAGCGTCACCATGGCAACCCTGATGTTTCGAATTTTTTTTCTCAAGAGGCACCTTGAAGCGAATTACAGTGGTAACAAATTGATCATGAAATTTAACTTGTAACATCTACAGTCACTAGTTGAAACTCAATTTGAAACAAGCCATGGAATCCTAAGTTAGATGAAGATCCACAAATTGACAGGTAGACAAAATTTTGTTATTCTGACCAACCCAAGACGCAAAATCAGGTTTCTCGTGTGTTAAGGGGAACGCAAACATAATCTAAAGTGTTTTCGATATAATTCCGAGAGCTCAACATCCGCCGACAGCTGTTTCGTAGTTACCTACTCATCAGGACGGCTCTATGAGGTCTCTCGAAATCGAAACGGATGCACCTATTTTGTACCAATCTTTCAAAAATTGAGGCCATGAATATTCAATTTGAGGAGTGCGGTAATTTTATCAGCAATATACCACCGAAATGCTGGTATATTGCATGGATGTGATCGACTTGAGTCAGAATTTTACGACAACCAAATGAGGTATTCAATAATAATAATGTTGATAATAGACAGCTTTATTTTTTTCAATATTGTAACAGACAAAAAGTTTCCTATAAAAAGATATATCTGACAATAAAAAGCGGAATTAAATTTTTGTCTTTCACTCGACCATACAAGATCGCCGAAATGATCAGATAAATATTGAGTGTGAAAAAAAACAATAAGGAGTAAATAAGTGAACTGAAAGAAAAATAAAAGGAAATTACAATATATCAAAATGGTTGTTTTGATATTGGTAGCAATTTGGATTGATTTTGGAACAAGTGTGATTTCAAATGGATTTTAAAACGTGAGATGGGTTGAGATTTAATAATTTTTGGCATGCCATTATAAATTGTGGTGATTTGAAATGAAAATTTTTCCGTTTTGAATGAGGGAGGTGAAATCTCAGTCAAATTGTGGACGTTCCCTTTCAAATTTGTAATTCTTGACTAGGTTATACGGATATTGACAGACTTCTGCATATGAGCCAGATGGTGATTGAGAATTTGTTTTGGTATGTTCAAGGAAATTTAATCCACTTGAAACTATTTTACCTCGATGATTCTTCAAAGAGACCAGCGCCATTCTGGATTGATGATGTCATGAATTGTATACCCAACAAGCGGTCAGGTCCTGCTCCAGGACCGTTACGTAATAACCTTATTCTTACCTAAGTCGCTTGTGAGCGTACTAAAATGAAAATTATCACAACTCGTCTGCGGTCGATTTTGAAAATATATTCTTATGAGTGTGGAAGCAGAAACGCTGCGTCCTCTATTCGCATGCACTAAAGATTCCAATATTATGACAGCCTCGCAGTAGTACAGTATACAGTATGTGTGTCACTGTTTCTGAATCTTTACCGTCTTGTTGTGGTGCATCTTTATCGGTGCGTCAGTCAGGAGCCCTTTAACGATTCCTATTTCGCTCCTGTTCATCGATAACAGGACTGCCTTTTTTTTGCACGGTACTTCGATGTATTCTTTTCCATATTCGTTTCCTGAGATACTTTCCCAGTAATTTTAGTGTTTGTCCCCAATCTAGTCTCTTACAGACGCTTTTACTGTACACTTCGGAACTTTTTCTTGCAAGATTGTCTGCTTTCTCATTGCCTGCAACTCCCTGGTCTCCTGGAACCTATATTGATTTGAATGCAATCTGCCAGTACTCTCAGTTTTTCTTTGTAGTGTCATACCAGTTTGGACGTCACTTCCTTGCTGCACAAGGCCTCAAGTCCCGCTTGACTGTCTGACAGGATGTTGATATGCGTATCTTCAACGTGTTTCCCATTGATTGAAATTGTTTGGACTTCATTTGCATGGAAAAGAAAAGAAACTATTTCACAAGTCACGACGTTTCGATTGTTGGGTATCTACAATTGTTTTCTAGTAATTCCCACCAGGCGGAAATTGATGCGAATATTTCTCAGAAAACAACTACTTCCCATCACGAATATTGAAGTAAATCTGATATCTTTTCAAGTTTCTACTATTGTTCGCCTTCGAGCATTTGAGGATGTCGTACACCTGCCTGAAATTTTGGAAACCGGTAGAATATATCAAATTCTATGCTAATCATTCCAAAATTTAATTAACAATATTTTGCCACGAACAACTAATTATCCTGTTGAAATGAAAATATTCTAATTGCTGATTCTACTTTACTCTCGTGTAATTAGCAATTAGCTACAATATCTTAGTGTATACCTATGCTAACCAGTAATAGGAACTTGCCAAAATGTGTTCAGAAATAAACATCTATCAAACTTCATAGGTATTTATTTCAATAAACTGCTCACGTACATTAACCAGAACAAAAATAAATTCAAGTTCAAGACCGACATTTGTCTATGCTAAAAAAATCGCAAAACCACGCTAGTGTTCAGTACTTACACATTCTATTCGCTACTTTAAAAAATACTTATGACAAATCTGGTCAGATTCAAAATTGAACTAGTTTATCCAACACATATATCCAACACATATATCCACATATATCCATATATCCACACATATCACATACAGTGGAGGTGAGCTATAACTGAGTAGGTGATAAAACTTCCTCCGTCACGTGTAGAAAAGTACCACTTTCCGCACTTGTTAGGTGTGAAAACTCATTTTCGCACATGTAAGGTTCACTATTTTTCCTACGACCACGCGATAATTCTACCAAATTCTATCTATACCTATTATTAATATGTAAGCAAAAAAGATCGAAAGCCTGACTCATTTTCAAATGCAAAATGTTTTCCTTGACAGAATAATTATGAAATAAAATCATAATTAGATACACTCAATTACTAAGAATATAAAATATGCCCTATGAAGATTTTTTCAGAAAAAAAATATAAACATTAAAATCAAATCAAATCAAATCAAATCAAAAAAGTACACTTTCCAAATTGATTGTTTTTTGTTCTTCAAATTTAAAAATTTCGTATGAACAACTGAATAGAATTCAAATATTTGACAGCTTCACAGCTCATCCGCACGCGTGCGGAAAGTACTTTCCGCACGAGTATGGATATGAGGTACTTTCCGTGGAACTATACAGTGTGATATACGTTACATTCCTTTGAGAAAATAACTATTTTATATGAATTTGTTTAATAATTACATGATCAATATGCGGTTTTGTAAAACAGATGCCCTTTTTTCAGGGTGTGAAGTGAATTTGATATCAATTGGTGGATTTCCTGTTCTGCCCAGTTGAAAAAAAGTATTAATATTATTTATCAACAATAACATAATAATAATAATAATAATAATAATACTTCCTCATAAACACTCCCAGAGTTTACCCAAACGCATAGTCTGTAGAGGTAGAAGACGGCTATTATTATTATTTGCCGTAGAGATCCTGGGCGACTTACTGAATTTTGGTGGCGTATTCACTTCAATCTGTAGGAAAATCCGAAAAACCTACAGCACCACCTCGGGTGGTCGTCGCGCACCCCAAGCAAGCACCAGACGTCGGGATTGGCATCTAGACAAATTACATTGACTATCGACTCTTATGGAATAGAGAAAAATTTTCCTATCCCCAGGATTCGAACCTGACCAAATGCAAGCGAAATTTTCAAAGGCTGGCATCTAACCGCCTCGTTACCGATGTTTACATTAACTAGATATTTTATTTCTTGTTTGTTGTAATCAAACAAAAATTGTCACTTACGTATAGCTTATTTCTTTTCTAATCTGTGGATGCAGTCGGGAAATTCCAAATGATGAATCAAAAGTTGGCGTTATAAACGTATCCTGAAAATTATCATTGCTGTACTATGAATTCAGTTCAATAATGATGCAATACCATGTGAACAAAAGCTACTAGATCTGTTTCATAACTAGCAAACGTAACAAGACCCTCGAGAAATCTGAGCTTTCTTCAAAGTTTATTCAATCAATTCGCAGCGTCATTCTCGTTCGAGAGGATGAACATGTCCCTGCTCAATGATACATCAATAATATTGTTGTTATTACATGAAGGTTTATCACCCTCCAGTACTCTAGTCTATCAAGATGAGTCAGTTCTTATGGATTAATTAGCCTATCATTGTCTTCGCTCTTCGTTTCGTTTGTGTCTGATTGAAGGGATTTCGGATTCATATAGGCTCAACGACCCGTTTGAGAATGCCTTACGTAATTTCCATAATTGGAATAATCATTAAAATGGCCTATATCAACGCGACATTAATAATCATCAGTCTAAATTGATATATCGCTCTCACGAATTAACTGATCCAGAGGAACAACCAGAGCTATCCATGCAGGAATTCTAATAGCATCTCATTAGTTTCTCTTGTTATTTGATGTATTTTGTGCTTCTGGAATTATGATTAGTTAAAGAATCAATTATCATCAATGACATAGTTCCTCACATTGTCTCTACTTTGGTGACCAGAGCTAGGGCGAGGCGAAAATGACACTCGCCACAGACATTTGCTACTTCGTAACACCCAATCATTATACCGAGTTTCGAGTTCGTTATTTTCTATACAGGACAATTTCTGCCGATCTTTTCGTTCTGCTCGGAAGGGAAAATCTTGTAATTTTCGAAGAATATCGTGAGAGCCGAGGAAGGGTGTGTAGGAATTGGTGTTTTTCTTGAATTTCTACAGGTTCCTTCATTTAGAGAACATCTGTCGATGCAGGTAATTCCATAGCTTTGCCGTTCGTTGCATGAATGAACCCTGGAAAAAGGATGTTCGGCATATCTCCAAAGTAACGATAAATGGAATGGGTCCGCTAAGGTTGGAACGATTGATGGCTTCAGAAGAGCATCGTCAATGAAAATATCTACAAGTGGTCGTGGTTTGATCCCCGGGATAGCCTGCCACTGAGCTAAAGTGGTTCGAAATCCACTTTTATTTAAACTGTAGGTCCCGGATCTCACTTGCTCGCACAAGCTCTGCTTTTGAGGGGTTTTCTTCGAAAACCTGGGTAATTCGTGAAAACAAATTTCACAAAAACAAATTTCACAAAAAACAAATTTTAAAAAACAGCGCCAGATTGCCAACTTTCTGCGGTGATCCAAAAAAGTAAGCGAGCTGGTAAGCGAAGCATCACGGATGGTTCTTTCTTAGACAGAATCTAGAAGATATGGCGGAAGTTTCGAGGCTGAGAACGGTATTTCAGGACAGGTCGAATCTGTGCTCTATGAATTATAGTCAGTTGACGGGGAGTGAAATCGTTTTTGGCACGAAACGGAAAACCGAGATTTTAAGGGATCCATTTGGCAATTTACCTCGCATGGTTTTTCCATTGAAGGGTAGATTTCAGTTGGGATGGGATTTATTTTTTAATAACTTAAACTTTTGGAAGGTTTAAAGAAATATTTGGGTACTTATAACAATGCATTCAGTTGATGAATCGATTGAAAAAATTACCAAATTTGATTGGTTTTATTTTTCCAAATAAAACTTGGTCGTTTACTTCGAGTATAGACTATTACTTTTGTAAATTTGAAAAGTTTATTGGACTTTCCGTAAAATTCAATTAGGTAGCAACAATCACAATAACTGTGCCCCTGCAATATTGACACGAGGACGAGAACTCCATCCCTGGAACCGATTACAGAAGAAGAACGCGATTTCATTTGTTTTTTCTTCAAAATAAATCTGAACATAATCCAATCAGTCGACACAACAAGGTTTTTAGACATCTTAACAACGCCTTAGAAATTCAATGCCTGACACTTTTAAAAATGTTTTAAAATTCAAATAAAAGCATTAAGATATTACGTTCTTCGGATTCACAAAAAATCTCGCAACTTGTTACATAAATGGCTATCTTGATATTGATATCAGTTGAATACCTCCATCTATTTCAGTACTTATCATGTATACAAATTCATCATATCAAGTTATGTGCATCACAACCGCCGACCTATGACATGCGCCATATCCTAGTAATAATGGCTCTCCTCAAATTGGAATTGAACTCGCAACAAATAACTAGGAACTTGCGGTAAAAAAAGGCACAACAATGACAACAATGGAGGGGCATTATGATGTTGGACGGTTTACCACCCACATTATGTTCTTTTTTACCAGCGGCGCCCGTAAATGTGTGAATATTCAGATTTTCACATCGTACCCTTAAAACTCGTTGAGCGTGCTTCAAAGGCAAATATATACACTCGATTCATAATTTTCTATTACAAAATAATGGATATATGATTCAAATCTCTTCTGAAATATCATCAGTCGTTTCATCATGAACCCTTTTATTGGGGCTGATTGATTCATTTCATTAGAACCCTTTAGTCTTCTGATAACCTTCTTCAGTTCTTGGAAAGTTCGAAAAAGTGTGCGGAGAGTATCAAATAAATGAAACGAATAATTTCGACACTCACCCCACCAACATTGAGTTACATCTGACATTCATTTGTGCAATGATCGAATGTTCGAATTTATGTATTTGATCTTCCCGGAGTCTATGCTGCCCAGCAGTGCTTCTTGTTGTTGGGGTTTGGGTGTTACCCGCCACAGGAACTACGAAAAATGACTTAGGTAGTAATATAACCACAGACATATCTCGAAGGTTATACAAAACGTAAATGTAATATCAATTCAATAGAGAAATTCTTTCAACTAAATAATTCGTATTAGCTACAGAATACTTTATACTAGTCGTAGCAAAATTCCGTTTTGCGTTCAGTTATTCAATAATATACAAAATATTAAATTTGAAAAAAAAAAAACTTTTAGGGTTTTCCAAAATCTCCAAATAACAAGACATTTTTAAAGCGAGAAGAAATATCACAAAATCATCTACACAGCTTTAATTCGACAACAATCAAACTAATGGGGGTACATGTTTCGGATTCAGCAACAATACATCTTCAGCCTTATTCAAGTTATGGAGAAGAAAAAGTTCCCTTTTTATATAAAAATAATATACTAAATATTAAATAGGGGTTAATGTGGGTACTATGTCTAATGCATCGGACATAGTACTGCCCCCATTTACCCCTATTTAATATTTAGTTTATTATTATTATATAAAAAAGGACCTTTTTCCTCTCCGTGACATATACCCTCATTAGTTTGATTGTTGTCAAATTAAAGTTGTGGAGATAATTTTGTGATATTTCTTCTCGCTTCATCTATACCACTCCACTTTGAGCTGAAATGGACTTCTTCCAGAGATTGAGATATTTTTAGCCACACTGCACTTTCTAGCACAGATATGTGTTCTGAATCCCCTGCGCGCAGGCCTTTCAGCTTAGGGTCTTTGTGCACCCACGTGTTTGGGCTCAACAGCTTGCCTGCTATCATTCAGCAGCTTTCCCAGCTGAATCTTTCTGACCTTGTCTGTGTTTAGTACGTTGTTCTCAAACATCACCTTTCTCTGATGCACCAGTGCATGGCATTCTGTGAGGAGATGTGACGGTATTTCATTATCTTCATCTAGGATTACAACGATGACCAGGTGTATCTTCAGGTGATTTCATCCCGTTGGAAGCCTGGTATACCAAGAGAGAGGATTTTCTTTTTCAGATTTTTTGAAGGCCCGATTGTCTTTTGCCAGGTGTATTTTGCCATGTTTCTATAATCTGTTGTTGTCTGTAGCTAGGATGCCCAGGATTCCTAAGATGGATTCTGGTTTCATTAGCAAGTTTACCTGTTTCCTCATTTCGATACCGGAGTATTTCTACCCATCTGCTGTGACCGCCAATGGTAGAACCATAGAAAGTCTGGCTAGTTTACAAAGGTTGGCTCAAAGTGCTGGTCTAGCACATCGCACATTCGCCGCAAAAGCCTTGATGTATCAATCTTCCTGAGAGATTGCCTTTTATCAAGACACCTTCTCGGACTGATCCGGAACTCTCTCAGACAGGTGGTAGAAGTCCTACCAGCGTATTGCCATCCGAAAAATATATGCATCTTCTGGGACTTTTGTCATGCCATGCCCCCCCCCTGGAGTTCAGGATAAGTACTTAATATTGGTTCAACAACCAATGTGGATATGCAACTGAACCTGGATTGATTTTTAACAAGAAGAAAACATACGTTATACAACCCGAAATTATTTGTATTTGTATTTTTAGTATTGAATGTTTCCTCAAACACTCAAAAATCCCAAATCAACACGTTTTTGAATTTCTTAGGAGTCATTCATCATGTGAAAAAAACACAGGCTGCCAAATCAAAGGGCGGCAAAACAGATTACGATAGAAGAAAAATAACTACTTTCGGGGACTGGGCTTCAATAAAATGCATTTTACCATTAGCGGTAAGTCGTGAGCGGTGGCGGTGAGCGGTAATATTAAAAAACAAACGAATTAACTAGTTGTTTTTTATCGGAAACAACACAAAAAAAGAATAATTCTATCCCAATTGGTTCTGTTGAAGGAAATGGGTCATTTCACATTGGATCCTCAAACATATTAGTGAGATTCAGTTCACATATCTATGGATTTTATTACTCTGGTTACAGGAGCGTATATAAGGGGGGTAAACAGCCCTCCACCTATATATGTTAAAGTAAAATGTGTTCAGTTTCAGAATGCGACTGTTAATATCGTTAAATAATTTTTTCTTTTTTCATATTAAATAAAACAAACTGAATTTGACATGCTTGTTTTCCCACCTTTATGATTCCCCGCTGACAAATGTAACTATCAATTTAAAGGCAATCGACATTGAACAAAAAAAAAATCGCCTGCGGCGCTTTTCTATTTTCTGTCAATTCCGCGCCACGAATTATCCGCCCCTATGGAACAAAGCTGTATACGCACCTGTTTGATTCAACTCATGGCCCCCCCTGAAAAAATCCCTAGATCCGCCAGTGTAAACGACGCAAATATTCAATAGTTGTTTAGCAAGTGTTTGCAATAATTGCTCTAGCCTAACCTAAACCCTCGACACTTTCATCTAGATTATTCTAGTGAGAAAGTGTCGGTACTTGTTGACTGCGGTATGTACAAGTTGAAGCAAGTTGTTGATCTAGGGGAGGAGGGTTTGACCTGTCTTCAGTTACAGCGCTAGTATAAATTTAGCAAACCCTGTAACAAGGTTAGCTTGATTTTCCTCTAGAAGAAGGATACCTTAGGGGGCGTCCATAAATTACGTGAGGTGTTTTTTTTAATTTTCTGCCCCTCCCCCCCCCCCTGGTGAGATGTCGTGAGATTTTATTCAACCCCCTCCCCCATCTCCCAATCTCACGTGAGATTTTTCAAAATGTGAGTTTCTTACGTAAACGTGTTGGATTGTTATTGTAAAAAGAAAAAAACAAATTTGCTTCGTGCTTTTATTTACGACTAGTTATGACTAGTAATCAATGGACGGGCTACACTGTACCGTGAATTCAGATTGAATTGAGCTATTTGGTATAAAACAAATATGGTGGTTTGACAGTAAGTAAATGTATAACGTCGAAGTATGAATGAAATTATTTTCTATTGAACGAATTAGTGAATGATCTTTATCGTATTACGATTACGCTTAAGATTAAATCTTATGCATGTACAATCTGGATTAAATGGACCAAAATAGTATAATTTTTTTTTTGTTTCAATCAGAAAAAAAATTGCGTGATATTTGCCGAGACCCCCCCTCTCTCCAACGTAAGATTAGATGAGATTTGACTCGACCCCCTCCCCCCCTTAAACACCTCACGTAATTTATGGACGCCCCCTTACAGGTGTCGAGGTGTAAAAAGCAGTGATTTGTGATACAAATCTAGTGTATTTCAACATCAAAACTATTTTGACGTCACCTTAACGATTGGTTGGATACAAATTTATATCAAGAACACAGCTTTACCGATGATTCTGATTATCTTTATTATTATGAAAGAGGGGCGACACTACTTAACGGAAGACCATAAAACTAATAATGAAATATGGTGGATTACGTAATCCAATCTTCCGCAAAAAAACCTATACATGATGTTTCTGGCTTCATATTGAAGTCGACACGTAGTTGGAGTGCATTTTAAACTGGAACCCAGAGATGGCGCTGAATTTATACTTCAGTGTTTTTCTCAGGGATTTCCTTTTAGGATAAAAGGATTTTTCGATTCAATTGGGTCGAACTAGCCTTCGCTGATGATTGGCAATGACCATGAAACCGGTACGGAGGTGTTCCCCCAATCAGATCGAAAAATAATTTCAGCTTTGATATTTGAAATGCATTGCAAAGTGGTTCTTGTAGAAAACTTTGCCAAGTATTAAACAGATATAATTCAATGGTCGTAGGGGGCAGTAGTTGTTTTCTGTTGAATACTTGCCGACGACCATACCTATTGTATAGGTTTTTTTGCGGAAGATTGGATTACGTAATCCACCATATTTCATTATTATCTTTATTTTTGTTGAATACCGGCATGTGAAGCTAGAAATAATCGAGGGTGGATTCTGAACTACGTGAACATTGACTCATCGGAGATCGAACATCCTAGATGCGATCTGAAAATAAATGAATAATTTTTTTATTCAAAACAAGATACATTACCACACACCCATTGAATGACTTGTCGTGATGATTTCGGATTGATATTGATTATCTTTGAAACTTCTTGGAGACTAATTAAAGAAGGAAAAAATGAAATTATCCCAATATTTCTTAACAATGCCTTCAGGAAATAACCGTACTTTGCAATCTGAATGACAAGCTACCGTGTAGTGAAACATGTTGCGATCATAATAAATTTGTTGAAATATGATCGTGTTCACCTTAGTGTCATATATTATGGATTTCCATACCAACTCAATCCAAGATTTGGAGAATTTTTGTTTTTGTTCTACTGTAAATTTTTGGCGTAAAAAAGGAAAATAAATCTACCTATCTGTCTATTGTCACAATTTTATGAAATTAAATTATCAATAAAATTAGTTATTCAGACTGGTTTCATCAAAAAGTAGACCACTTGCTTTGGTAGCTAACATAGTACCTATTTGCACTATTTTTCTTTCTGTACACAAGTATTGTGACATTTAGAAATTGATTTTTAATACGTGGCATAAGCAACAAGTCAAATGAAACAAAGTAAACTTTCCCAGATTCTCATACATAAGCATTAAAATGAAAATTTGTCATTTGTAGAAAAGGCGCCCAAAACGACCGATACAACTTTTGAGAAAATTAAAAAAATTGCAAATGCTTGAAAATCTGGACATGAAATTTCAGATTCTAATTGGGCTCGGCACTCAGTATATTGTAATAGAGGCGCGGTTGTGGATCTAGATTGACACCATAGTTACCTACTGTAAAGAGTATTTTCTTCCGTCATCAACTCTGCATTCTCTATTGAGATAATTTTCCATACTATGGCATGGTAGGGGTATTATTCACCAATACCTTTTCAGACTTTCAGAGCGGGCTTAGGAGGTTTGTTATAAAACACTTACTTGTAGTTTTCTGATGATTGCGACCCACATAAACATATATCCTCATACCAAACAAAATAAAAACTATCCCAGTTAGAAATTGCCTAATAATGTATAACAATATTCGCATAAAGCTATTTAAATCCCAGCTACACATCAAACAAATAAACATGTTGGAATTTGAGACAGTTGTGCATGCATACATTACATTTTTAGTGCAACGATCTTTCAATTTTGCGACTGGATACATTTCCTAGAACTATTTATATCAAGTTGACCTATCTGGATCATCTCTAACCAGAAACATTTCGCAATTATTACGAGAATTGTTTCAAACTAACAGTTTAATAATATTTTTGTTTTCGTCCGTATAATGATTGACTGTTTTATAGTGTATGAAAAGTATTTGCTACACGAATTACAGAATTACAGTTGCTCACTTATATTAACCACACAAGGTGAGTCAAAAGTGCATTCATCTTTGCTTCAGAATCTATCTCTCAAATTCATTTTAGTCAGTTGTTTCAGTGGAACATCGTGTATTTGATTGTATATTCGATCGCATCTTGGAGGTTTCTGCAAAACTTTTTTTTTCAGAATTTAGCTACATTGTTGCTGATATACTCGAATAGAAAAGCATGGTCGGTTGAATCGTTCGCTGTGAATCGCATGTGGATGAATTCATGAAAAAAGTAGAGGATTTATTGCACATACACCTTTCAATAATTATCCAGTAGTACTGCAGTGTTGAGGAATTAAAGAAACGGCTTCATAGAATACTGATATAACTCGATAATTCGTAAACTGACTACAAATATCGATTTCTAGCAACTTCTGTCTATCTCGAAGAGGCCGAGGAATATGGTGGAACAAGCATCAGATCCTATATGCTCCAAATAATTGTATAACGTTTGGTACCATCTCATGACTTGCATTCTCAATCGTGTAGTGTGATATCTGGCTTTCTCCTAGACTCATTTTTCCATGTGGTGGTCAATGGAGTTTCCTCTGATACCCCACCTATCAAGGATGGTTTTCCTCAGGAATCAATTCCGGCCACAATTCTATTTCTTAGTCAAAAATTTCTTGGGAACAACCATGTCCAGTATATTACTTCACGAATGATAGTACCCTTAATTTTTATTCTTTCTATTTGATGTATTTATGGTGAATACTAAATGTATCATTATTTTTTTTTTTCATAAGGAATGTACCAGTCAGGCCATGTCTCCGGAGCTCCGATACTACCGGAGAGCGCGCTGGTGTGTAATTAACCCCAGTAAACACTCCCCACGTCCGTGGGGTGAGTGATTACTGGGTCCGAGAGTCATGTGCCCTGAGAAGACGGAGTGAACCAAGAACTACGGCCTTCTGCATTCTTTCGGCCAAGTTTTCTGCTGCGAGCCGGTATGATTTTCTAGTTTGAGAGCAGTGTGTCCATCATTCCACCAAGGACCCCTATTATCAGAACCATCATCTTGACAGAATGGTTTGGATAAAGCCTGTGGAGTTCAAAGAGTAGATCTCGATATTCGGTCCGTTTTTCCTCCTATTTTCGGACGATGTTCATTTCGCCAGGAGCTGAAAACTCAATGACGAAAATCGTCCTACTTTGATGGTCGAGGAGGACTTCATCAGGCTTACATGAGTAGTTCCAATAGATTCGGCACTTCTCATTCTCCACAACGGACTCAATATCTCCCGGAGCATAAGGCAACACCGGTGTCTCGTCTACACCGTATGAGTGTCGTAGATAGTAGTACAACACTCGTAGGGCCGCCTTATGCCTGTGGATAAGCTGGACAAGCTGACAGCAAATGCATTATGGTCTCAGCTGCCCCACGACACGCTCTGCATCTATAGTCTAGTTCCAAGATTGTAGATAGATTTACTGGTTTTTACGGGATTTGAAAGTGCGGAGGGGATGTACGAAAGTGGCAAAGTGAAACTTGATTTGAAGCCAAAGTACCTAGCTTATTTCTGTTCTATTTATTGACCTGCTTTATATGAATTATGAACCGTACAACCGATGAGTCACTATCTACAATTTAGGACTAAGGGACCTCTATACCCATCACACGACTACGGTTGACGAGGGTGTTGGAGACACCATCCTGGCAGGCCATTATGAATCCCTCGGTTTCCGACTTCAGCCCACTTGCCCTGAGAAAAGCGAATGTCAGGTTTCTGGATGAGCCAAGGTCTTCAATGTTCTTGAAGAAGACCCCATGCATTGGCTTATCCTTATGTAGCTGTAGGAGCCTGTCACACTCCGCAGCTGCACGGGTGGCTGCCTTGAAAAGAAATGCTCCAATCCCTACTTTTTTATGATCGTAATATTATTATTATTATTTATGTTTTTTTTTTGTTAAGAATTTCCCAGACAGCCCCTATCTCCGGAGCCCCGATACTTCCGGATGGCGCGCGGGATCATTTATTCCAATAACCACTCCCCACGCCGTGGGGTAAGTGACTATTGGGTCCGAGAATCATGTGCCCTGAGCAGGCGGAGTTAACCAAGAATTACGGCCTTCTGCATCCGTCCGGCTAAGATTTCTGCCATATCACGGCAAGCCGGTACGATTTTTAAGTTTGAGAGCAGTGTGTCCATCATTCCACCAACGACACAAAGACACCTCTGTAGAGTTACCCTGACATTTGAAGTATTCTCCTGTGCCCTTGAAAAAACACTCATTTTACACACTTAATAAAGAAATAACTATTCCCGCACTAGTGCGGGAAAGTAAAATATGTCGAGAGCCTTCATTATATTTAGACAAATAATGTAACCTTTTTGAAGCTCTATAGAAAGTATGCAGATTTACCGCACCATCATTTTTTCATCAATTATAAAGTAGGGAAATGCTCTGTTCAGTGCGTAGGCGTGAACACATTTTTTTAAATGCCGACAAAGATCGCTACCTACTTAGGCCTACCTAACCGAGAACGTTACACAGGTCACAGTTTTAGAAGTAGTAGTAGTAGTTGGTGGGAAGGCTGCTACTGCAGCCAGGCAAGTAGGCCCTTTTTGCCATCCCCGGATCTCCTCTGCTTGTTCCGCCCTCTCAAGTGTGCTCCTTATTGTCCCCTTCGTCACCAATTGTGTCGGTGTTCTTCCTGATCTTCCTGACAGTGTGGTCTCATAGTATGTGTGTATGTTGTGTTGGTGTTTGTAGAAGGATCGAGTTCCTTCAAACCGTCTCCTTGTGAAAGCTACGGTACGGCTGGTTCTCGGCCAGGCGGTGCGGTGGCCGCAGGTGATTCCATCACCGGCTACCAGTCCCGCAGTATCCGATCCGGGGCCCCTTCTTTGAGACAGGTTTTCTAGTTCTCGCAGCGAGATCCTTCAAAGCGTTCTCTCGTTAATGTCCTGGTAGGGCTGGTTCTTAGCCGGACACTATAGCGGCCGCAGGTGATTCGTTCACTGGCTACCAGTCCCGCAGCGTCCGATCTGAGGCCCCTCCTTGGCTCCCATCGAAGACAAGTTTTCCAGTTCTCGCTGCGAGTTCCTTCATTCCAGCTACTCATGAAAGTCCTGGTAGGGCTGTTTCCCAGCCGGACGATGCGGCGGCCGCTGGCGATTCATTTACCAGCCACCAGTTCCGCAGCTCCCGATCCCAGGCCCCTCCTCGGCTCTCACTGGAAACTGGTTAATTAGTTGTCGCATCCCCCTGTAATACATAAATGTGTGTTTTGGGTGTCGGAAGAATCATGTGTGTGTTTGGCGTCGGTGTAAGGTGAGCTAGGGGCCCACCGGTCGCTACTCCTGTTGGCTGCGGCGCCTCAACTACCCCTAGAGTCCGCTTCACTCTCGTTAGCCGTCATGACAGGTCATGCCGTTGCCCAGGATTCACCACGTGGGGATGAGAGTAGCGTTGAGATGATCGGACTCCAGACACCCCCTTGAACCCTCACAGTCTTAGAAGATCCTCGGCAATGTTTTTATCATATTCAGGCGAAGGAATAACCAACATAAAACGTTTTGAAGGCTGGAAATCACCTGTTGTTGCTGAAGGTTATTTGGAAGACTCCGTAGAACAGAAGAAAATCATCTCGAATAAAATTCTTCACTGTACTGACAGCTTGCAACAGGTACCGTCTCCGTCATCTTCACGCACTTTGCAATCTACGAGAGTTAATCCTCTGGACCGACTATTCTGACTCATTTGCATAATGCAACAAATTGTGTTTTTAACACTAATATTAATAATAATCAGTAGATTTTTATTGAAAGTTTTGTATGTTGTAATATATATTTCAAATGTGCTTTTTGAATCTTAATGCGATCGTAGAAAAAAATAATGTTCCTAATTCATGCATAAAGTGACTTTCCGCCCTGGCTTTGCGTCGTTCGGATCGACGGCATTTGCGTGTGGGAAAGTATCACTTTCCACACTTGTTAGGAAATAGTATATTATATTACTAGTGCGGAAAGTGGCATTTTTCATACAAGTGGGAAATATTGTGGCACGAGGCGTAAGCCGAGTGCGGCAATCACACGAGTGTGAAAAATCACTTTCGCACGAGTAATGTACACTATTTTTCCTACAACCACAATAATTTTACCAAATAATGTATAAAACTATTTTGACGTTTCACACAAATTTTTCAAAGCCTGCTTCTTATGCAATAAATAACTAACAAGTCGATTACAAGATTGCCTGACTAGGTACAGGGAATTGATATAACGAAAAGGAACATACATTTGGAAAATTCCTTGCTTTGTTTAGATGATTCAGAATATTTTGAAGTGGATTTTCCGTCGGCTTAGTGCAAGAAGTTATCATCTAAGGATCTAATGTCCATGAAAATTTAATGGATAGTCCGACTGAGAACCATTGTGACTTCATTTATTTTTCATAATTACTTTTAAATACAAAATATTTGATGCAATCTATTTGAAAAGTGTATTTTTTTAATATCATAATGAAAAAAAGTATCTGCGGTCGAGGATCGAATCTGCGTTCTCTTCTTCAGAAGTCAATATGTCCCGCTGCTTTACGAACTGAGCTAATGGAGCGTGCAGAAAGTTACTTTCCGCGCCTGTGCGGAAAATATTTTGCACGCTTGCGATTTAAGCCTCTTTCCTTGTATCTATACAGTGCGATATACGTTACTTTCCCATGTGAAATAGTATATTACATTACGAGTGCGGAAAGTGACATTTTCCAAACGAGTGGGACAATCCAACGAGTGTAAAAATTACTTTCGCACAAGTAATGTACACTACTTTTCCTACGACGACGAGATGATTTTAACAATTATTATCGATGTTATTAACACATTGTGTAAGAAAATCTAAGAGGCTGACTGATCACTTTTTCAACTATAACTTCATCTATTTTGAATAATTATTTTGGAAATGCAAAATATCTCCTTTAATATCATACCGAGGAGATCAAGGTCCTAATTAGACACATTTAACTATCAATAATCATTACATATATGAAATATCCGTTAATAAGCTGTAGGTCCACATTTTCGAAGTATAACCAATTAGCTCAGTTGGTAAAAGGAAGTGACTTACACTCGGAGGTAGGCGATATCAAACCCCACGGATGTCTTTTTAAAGATAATGTTATTAAAATTGTTTTTCCCGCTAAGCAGCTTACGAACGACAGCCCTCAGAAGTTGAAACTTGTGCGAGCCAATAAGGATTAACGAGGTCTTTTAACGTGCGATTCCTAGCACAATATATATACCTACCCATACATTTTATCAGGATTTTGCTGTTGTCATGTCGTCCAAAGCGAGTTTTTCAATTTAATTTTGAATAGAAAGTAATAACAGTGTTGTAGAGTTAAAATAAAAAACGCTGATTATAATTAATGGTGACTATAGAGTTTTGTTATAGTAGTACTATTAAATCTGTGTTATTTTTAGGAGAAAACAGTGGGCACTCAATATACTAGGGTAGTGAAATTGGATTTCTATAACCACACCGAATGTGAATGTAAAGAAAAATCTGAATACATCTCAGATACTACGGTCGATAGTGGAATCACGTTCAAATCCTCAGATGTTCTCTTCAATACACCCAAACCTGAAAATCTTAGAAGGTAAGTGAGTTTTTTTCCTTCCAACCATTCTATTTTTTATTTTCTTCATTCATGTGGCATTACTACAAAAGTAGACAATATTCTGATACTGATTCCAGTCTTCAAGTTTCACTCAATAATTAACAGTAGTTGATTCAACTCAAGGTTATCAATCTTCAGATTTAAATGTTCATTCAACAGATAGGAAGCATCCCTGAACTGCCAGCCTATTATATAACAAGCAAATTTCCACCAATTTATCTATCTCAGATCAAAACTCTATTACTAGCCACCAACATAAAGGCAGATTTGCACACCGCTTCTTCTAAAATTTCTCCACTTGCCTTAACTTATTTGACTAATGGTGGATTTATAAACTCAACTCAACTGAACTAAACATAAAATCATGCATAGTGGTGTTCCTTCATACCTGACAAACAAAATCAGATATACACAACATCAATATAGGAAGGCGATAATATTTAACAGTTCCTCAACATAGGACATTACTTTTTCAGAGATCATTCCAATACAATATATCCCACTATTACAATAACCTCCCGATGGATTACAAAACGATGACCAAGACTATGAAAACAATTTTTGATATGCTCTTTCATGATCAAAGCAAGTAATGTGATTGATAAATTAATATTTCGATTTAAAATGTTGAAAGAATACAGGGGTACCCTTCTCTCTATGCGTTTCCACAAAGTGGAAAATACTACTTCCCTGGCTAATACCACGACGGACATTGAACTACAACTGACAGATATTTGTGCAACGTTCTTCAAAGAAGACCCAATTGCAAGTGCTTGTCTCGTAATTAAACAGAAAATTATCCTTCATTTGGCTGGGAATGACCACCTGCAGACATGCATGTTTCGAGGTTTATTGCCTCTCATCAGTGACAGGGTAGGTCGGACAACATTATAATTGTCCTGTCCCTGCCAAATGAATAATAATCAACTGTTTAACTGATATTTCCCCACGGATAACACCACGATCTACAACCAAGTTGATCGAAGCGCCATCCGCACGGAACAAGACAAAACACTCCCAAGCAGCACAGTCTCCGGGAAGAGAAATCTGTAAACATTCGAACTAGTTCGAATATATTGTGCCAGAGAGGTATCAACAATGTTGAAAGAATACAGGGGTACCCTTCTCTCTAAGCGTTTCCACAAAGTGGAAAATAAAGGCAAACATCTGTCAGAAAACAACTACTTCCCTGGCTAATACCACGACGGACATTGAACTACAACTGACAGATATTTGTGCAACGTTCTTCAAAGAAGACCCAATTGCAAGTGCTTGTCTCGTAATTAAACAGAAAATTATTATTCATTTGGCTGGGAATGACCACCTGCAGACATGCATGTTTCGAGGTTTATTGCCTCTCATCAGTGACAGGGTAGGTCGGAAAACATCATAATTGTCCTGTCCCTGCCAAATGAATGATAATCAACTGTTTAATTAATATTTCCCCACGGATAACACCACGATCTACAACCAAGTTGATCGAAGCGCCATCCGCACGGAACAAGACAAAACACCCCCAAGCAGCACAGTCGGGAAGAGAAATCTGTAAACATTCGAACTAGTTCGAATATATTGTGCCAGAGAGGCATCAACAGTGTTGAAATCAAATCAACATTGTTTATACCTCTCTGGCACAATATATTCGAACTAGTTCGAATGTTTATCGATTTAAAATATTGATTATTTTGTAGATTCTATGTAGGTAACTCATTCTCCCAATCTCTCTTTTTCATTTTTTAATAGTAAGTATTGATAATTATGTTTTAACATTAGGTTATAATGAATTGGGATTTGGTACGCAGTCAAAATAGATAAATTAGGATAAGCTACTAAATTGTAATAAGTAATTTTTATGGCTCTTGAGGAAGAATAGTTGAGCTGGTCATGCGCCTTTTAACCAGTAAATATTTCTATCCATCTATTTTATTTATTTTTTTTTGTAAATTATTCATTGGTTAATAAACATAATATCATAATCAAATCAACAACTAAGAATTAACAAAGATGGATACAAGAAAACCCCATCAGTGTTTTATATAGTTTCAACTGACCATTAAATTAAGAATTATCAATCATAATTTCTTCAACTAATTGTCATGATGGAAAATGGAACTAGACATACGTGAAAACGGCATAATGGCATATAATTTTTCTTTAAATATTTATATTTGTTCGTTATGTTTTGTTATCTCTATCGTGCTTTTGAAACGTCTCCTACGTTGTATTGCAGTGTTTTCTATGCGGATATTATGTAGTGCCTGAAACCGAACTTTTCGTTTGGGTACGCGTGGTTTTCGTTTGTTAGATATGTTTTCCAGTTCGATGGGAAGTGTTGTAATGTTGGTCAGGATCACTATGCCTTGCCTTAGCAAGGCTTTCAGAGTTCTGATTGGTATGCCATCGGTCCAGTGGTGCGAGATCTGCAGAATGTTCAAGCCTTCGAACAGGTCTACCTTTTCCAATCCAACACTATTGAAATGTATTATCAGGTGGAGAAGCACTTGTTGCCACCACATGTGTTGTCCGTATTGAATTGGCTATCTTTTCTTTGGAATTCAATTTTTCAAGAATTTCAGATGACAACGTGTCCCACCCACACGTTACCTACATTATTTGTAAAATGGTTCTCTTATCCAATGAGGATGTCCTGAGACCAATAGTGCATGATATGTTGGTCAACACTGCCTTTATTATGAAAGCAGGTTCGTCTCTCGAAAGAGTTGATTGAGGAAGTTGGGATTACCATAGATTGAAACTAGAATTTGAGTAATTAATGTCATTCGTCTTTCGGATTCTGAAGGACTGCGTCTAATAAATGATAATACTCATAGTCTTTGACAATTCTCTAGCCAAAATTATCAGAAGAAGACTTATTGATCCCATACTCCACGGCCTAGGCACGAACCGAATTCTATGCAGGTATGCTCAGGCGGAGGCAATAGTATATTATATAACAAGGGACTAAGTGAATGTTTTAATCCCGCACGTGATGTTTATTGGCAAATATCACATAAGGGATGAAATATCTCTTTAGTCCTGAGGTATATACGCTATTTTTTTGCACTTCCTAGTATTATAACTTTCAACATTGATACAATTAATAATTTTGATGAGTTATATAAACACGGTACTTGGATTACTCAGTAGGTAACGTTATAGCAATAGTGTCAACAAAATTTGAAATGCAACTTTTTCTCCCTAGGGACTGAAAGATATATTTTAGTCCCTGTTATACGGGACTAAAGTTGGCCCCGGATGTGCAAAAATATATTTATGCAATCTTCCTCAGTTCTCCCACGAGTTGTTTGCATTGCAATTTCTACAAAAGAAAGAGTATTGCGATCTAGTGATCGATGATCAGGAAAGCACTATGCATAGAGTTTCTATAGCTCAATTACTTATCAAATTCATCAAAAATTCATAGCATATCAACGTAGTCGTTGGGTGTGAAGGTACAGACATTTCCATAATCAACATCATTATCACGACTGATGACAACTTGTGATCCATATAACGTAAGAATAAAAGAAATCACGAAAAGCCCTCTTCCCTCGAAACTAATTTCTTCTTGGCTATACATAGTGAGTCAATAAATTCAGTTAAATGACCAGTTACTATTGATGAATTCAATTATCACGACTCACTGTCTTCACAACTACACAATATGATAGGTTGAATAATAATAAACTTGGGGGTGCAATTTCAAAATCCAAAGTTAGGATTCTTGGGGGTTGTTTCATTATGCTGTATAAAAGAGCTTATGGCATCCTGTTTTTTTAAGTAACTGAAATACCTGTTGGACTAAAACCTCTGGAACGTCCAGTATACACCTCTCAATCAGTCTAGAACATTATTCATATGTCACCGGATTCAAATTACTTCGAACAGGCTGTTTGATCAAATTGCATGCACACCCAATGTTCCAATATACATATATTAATAATAATAATAAACGACTTTATTCATAATTAATGAAAAGGTGAAGCGTCACTTTACAGTGTTTTTCAGCTTAACCTAAAAAAAAATTAAGTTAATAACATGCATATCGAAAATATATATTAGCCTAGAGACAAAATGAACTTGAATACCTACAATATTTGAATAACAATTTCATTTTGATTATGTTTCTGTTTAATTTGTAAATATATAATAATACTAATATTGAATCTTGAATTAATGAGTGGCGATTGTATAACTAACTGAATTAATAATAATTGTAATCCCGACCAGAATGTACCATGTACAAATGCTAAATTCGTAACCTACTGAATCATGGAATCATGAGGCATTTAGCGACTTCACACATTGTAATATATCACAGTTTGACACTTCACTGAAAACAAAGGTGTTCCTATGATTAATTTCGTCATACATTTTCAGTAGATCAAGTTGCTGAGCTGTTTTTTTACGGCGGGAATATTTATGAGTTGGTTATTGATTACATTGATATCACTTAAATTTGTGGGTTGATTATTTTCAAAGATCTCAGCCGGGACCAAGTGATTTTGCTTTGCGTTTGTCGTATAGCATACTCCATATAGGCTTTTTTTTCTCTTTGCATGGCACCATTCTAAGTTCCTTGTAAAAAATCCAATGATTGATCGAGACTTTTTTTGTATCTGGTGTAGGCTTTATTTCTAGTTTGGATCATTTCTTTAATGTTGTATATCCATGGTCTAGGTTTTTTGGTTACCATAAACTCCATGAGAGGACAACAGTGATCGAAAATCATTAGCAAATTGTCAGTTAAAAACGAAACCATATCATCTATATTCTGTAAAGAATAAATATGATCCCAATTGAAATTTTTAATATTATCGAAAAAAACATTCTTACTGAAGTTTTTCCAATCACGGCTTTTTCTATATTCCAAAAGATTTTCGGCAGAATTACATATTTCACACGAAGTAGCACAATGATCAAACACATCGTCTAGGTTGGTAACTAACAATTTTTTATGTTTTCTATATTAGAAGTGATTATGACATCCAGTAGAGTTTGACTCGTGTCTGTTATTCTGGTTGGCTCTGTTACTAGTTGATTCAGGTCAAATGATTCCAGAAAGTTATTGAAATGATTCGTGACTGTACAATTATCAAGAAGGTCAATATTGAGATCTACCAATATAACAGTTGTGTCGCATTCCGGAATTAGTTGTGAAAACGAATTTTCTAAACAAGCAAAAAAATCGAGGATAAAAGTATTGTTTAAAGAGAAATAAGATAGTTATTCAATGACTGTGGAGTCAGTATTGGAGCAAAACGCTAGTGCCATATAGCTTTTTCAGTTAAAAATGGAGCGGAACTACAAAAAACTGCAGAAGGTTTCTACTTAATACAAAATATTTCATGAAGTTTTTTTCACAATTTTAACATATTTCACAAACAGAATAATCTCGATTCTCGAATCTCATCACCAAATATAATTTGTATCTAAAAAACTATCCCGTTTTTTGCACCAGACGAAACAACATATTCCAAATTGATAATTTCATTCCCTTTTCCAGTGTTTTTTATAGACGGTATCGATTTTTAAAAATTATTCGTCACCGATTTGTTGGTAGTTTCATTACATCAAGTTGCGACTAACGGATATCGTTACTACAATGATTTACGACCAGACTGGGATTTCGGTTCAGCATCTAATCAGATGCTCATATTCCTTGGGCATTATTCAGCGATTGCTGAAATTACAGGGTATTGCTCAATTCTTGCAAAAATATTCGGTAGGATTATCCTCGGAGTAGATTGTGAGGGGTCTGCCCTATAAATAAGGTTTCACAATCCAATCGATTAAGAGGGATACCATACATTATATTATGTTTCATTTGGTTGTTCAAAAACTATATTTAAAAAAAACGTAAGATAAATAAGTTGAATAATACAACAGGAATTCTTGGAGAATATTTTTAATTCACAAAATTCAACCAGATAAATAGTTCTGGGTTGTAAATTTCAACCCCTTATAACACAGGTGTAAGACTTGAAAAATACCTCCTTGAAAAAATTCAATTCAATTTTACTTCCGTTCTTCCAGGGGTGATTTCTCGCCAGAGGTTGGACTGGAAACTTTTTTTTAAGAACAACTACTGCGGGGTAGTGCTGAATACTTTTTCCATATTTTCGATCATCTCCCCCCATTCCATATCCTCTCTGACAGATTACACATTTTATCTGAAATATTCTGTACTTTCCAAAGTTTTTTTTATATATTTCAATTCTCTTTTATTTTTTTCAGGTGTAATTGTCCAAAACCATTTCAGTCATCAAACGACAGTCCGAAGTGCACATGTGATTGCGAAGATGATAACACAGACTGTATGCAGCTGAAGAAAGGCAAAGAACACTTCAGCATGAACAGTAGAAAGTGAGTTCAGAGACCTGTCAAAAAACCACACCTTGCGAACTCTCAACAGTCTCAATGATCCCTCGAATTATTTGGAATAATCACATCAATATACCATCAGACATTTTTGCCATGCGGCAATTCACTACAAGTTTGATCGATTGATATATCTGTCATTTCCTAGAGTTTCTAGATTTGATATCTCGTATTTTCATTCTATTCCGCATTCACATGAACTTCCTCATTTTGCACAAGATTATATGATATGACTTTGAATGTGAATGATGTTCTTCGTCTAAAATGTAGGATTCTCAAGAAAAAATTGTTTTTGATTTCCTATTCAGTTACAGCCCCTCAGAATTATAGCTTTTATGCTTACAACTAATATTCTACCGCAGATCGATTGTGCTCACAAACATCTTGAAAAACTATGTTGTTTCAGAGGTGTTCATCAATCAATATTATTTAAACTATGGGCCGCGGTGGTGTGCGGGTTGAGTTCTCAAAGAGCGTGAGTTCGAATCTCAGCATTGCCACCGGTCTCGTGGATGGCATCACACGTATTAAAATGTAAGGGCTACTTTACTTTCTCTGACTTTTGAGGGTTGCACGTAGGGTGCAACCGGTTGACGGATATAACAATTTTAACAATTTTTTTAACAAACATTTTCAAATGTAATTACCAGTTTTTCTTGTTTTGATGGGAATTATCATTGAAAAATAATGTGGAAATATATAACTTCCCTATGGCTAAGTCTAACCGAAATATTTTTGTTTCAATTATCTATGTTATAGGAGTATCCTTTGTCTGTTAATTGTCTGTTAAAAGCGAATGAAAATGTATGTTTTTGCTCAGAGAAAATACTCTCTGAGTGTTTTCAAATTCTGATGTTCCTGGAAAACTAATGATTTTTTAGTACAACGCAGCCATATTGATATCATATCAGATATATCACAAAGACGAGGAATTTTTGTTGTCACGTTAGGGATATACAGGGTGTTCCAAATTAAGTCGGCACCATTACCAACTCCATTATTATTGATTCTACGAATTCGGTTAAATAGGCAAACTAGTAGCATTTTTAATGGCCTTCTCGATGCCGAAAACAAACAAAAAAGTGACAATGGCGTTTTCAGAATATTTCATAAAATGATATTTCTTTCAATATTTATATTTTTTATGCATTTCGATTCGTAATAACATTCTCAACAAGAAATCTCATCTGACTCTTTTTCGTTGAGGTGGAAATAAGACAGTTTTATCAATAGGAAACATTTATGAGAAACGGATTTAATAAAGCGCTATAAAATATCTAGTAAATGTTCAAAAACACCGCCTTCTTGTTGAACACATATTTGGGCCCTTCTATTGACACTACGTGTGGCATTCAACACAGTTAGGCCATCAATTCTATTAATTATAGTTTCAATATAATTTTTCAGTTCATATACATAATTATGTTTCATTTTGTACACCTCATTTTTCAGAAATCCCCGAAAATAAAAATCGAGAGGTGTCATGTCTGGTGAACGAGGGGACCACTTAACAAGGACCATTTGTAGCAATCCATCTGTTTCCAAAACAGCCTCGCAGCATTCTTTTTACACTACTGACATTATGTGCTGATACTCCATCCTGCTGAAAATAGATTATCTGACGAGCCTCCAGATCAAGATCATTGAAAAACTCTTCCAACACTCTTGTTAATAAATTAGTGTAACGGGGTCCGTTCAAAGAACCATGGTAGAAAAATGGACCGATGATTCTGCCCTAAATAGACCACACCAAATATTAATACTAAATCGTCTTTGCGGATTGTGGGGATGGACTAGAAATGGATTATGTTTACTCCAATAATGAAAATTATTTCTATTATACATCCCACGATTAAAAATTTGCCTCATCGCTCCATATAATATTTCTATAGAAGTTTGGATCTTGTCTGTATTTATTCATAAACCACCGAAATAATCCCGAACGTCTCTCGGAATAACCAGGTTCTGGTGTTTGTCCTGGTCTTAACTTATAAGGAGAACTCTTATGTTTCTTCAGAATTCGTTGAATACCAGACAGTGAAACAGCTATTTCTCTATAGATACATCTCTAATCGAATTATTTGGATATACCTCAAAGTAGGATAAAACGTCAATTTCTGGGTTTTCAGGTATTACAAAAGTTTTTTAGTTCTCCTCTTCTCAAAAACTTTTTGATTGTTCCTGAATCGACGATGAAGCACAGCAAAAAAAACGCCAATTAGGTAATTCACGATTGGGGAAAGAATTGCTGTAGTGTTGGAGTGCTCTTACGCTATTTTTCTGGCAAACCAAGTAGGATTATAACATATCACATTTTTCTTGAAAAATTATCGTTTTGTACATTAATACCAAATAGCTCAGTGATGTCAATTGAGTGGTGCGACATGATGATCACGAATTTTTTGTACTAGTGAAAGAAATAAATATTTCCACATAAGTCGCTCATTTTCCACTTTAGGAAGAAAGGTGATATGAGCTTTGTTGTAGAGAATGTTATTACGAATCGAAATGCATGAAAAAATATAGGGTGTTCCATTGAAAGCAATATCATTTCATAAATTATTCTGAAAACGCGACTGTCAATTTTTTTTGTTTTCGGCATCGAGAAGGCCATTAAAAATGCTACTAGTTTTTTCCATTCAACCAAATTCGTAGCATTTGGAACACCCTGTATAGTCTTTTCGAAGTCATTTGATTGAACTAAAAAAACTGAAAGAAAGGACTAGGCACACATATAAGGGGATTCTAGGTATCGATAGAATTTGCTGAAATTTTTATGTCACACCAAGTGTATATATCAGTAAGAATTGGCTCCGTGACCGTGATAACAATTGCATTAGTAAATATAAAGAGTGTAATAGAAAATATAAAGGGGTTTCTAGGTATGGGTAGAATTTGCTGAAATTTTAGTCTGTTACACCGAAGGTATTGTAGTAAAACTGCACTAACTAATTTTCCTAATTTATTTATAACACTATTTACAATGATTATTCACTAAAACATTTATTTTTCAATTTATTTCTACTATGGCTATCTATCAGCGAACTCTGGAACTGTAACTCCCACTCTATTCTGCCTGTCCCGCTTATATACTCCCAAGCAGTTTCCATTCACGGCTCTCGAATATTCAGGAGTATAGAACATTTCATCTAGATGGCTCTTCGAATAATATCGAACAATCGATTTATTCCAGCTTGTTCTCGGCGATCCGTACAACAGCAGATATGCAGTTGTAGTTGAACGAGGGTGCATAATTAATTAGATCAGGGCCGGTCTCGAAATCGTTACATTGCCCCCTTCTTAAAGACGTTTCGCCCCGAAGCGTCATTCTTGGAGTGTGAAGATATCTGCAAGATTCTCCATATCTGCACCTGGAAGTTCGATGGAAGTAGCACTCCACAGTCTTCAATTTGGGTCGAGGAAGATGGTTGGAGCACACCAGAATGTTGATGCCACTGGATCTGAATATTGTCTCCAACATGCTTCTTATAACTCTCCAGTCCAGCCGATCAAGCCCACAGACCAATTTTGGGATTGCCAGGTCTACAATATTCTGGTCCAGCATCGTGTCTCTCAATCTCGTAAGGCTCTTCCAAACATCTTCATAAGACGGCTTATCACGAGAACGCTTCTTGGTAACCAGATAGTAGATGTTTCTCTGGCCTTTCCTCAGCTGTAACACCCCTCCAACTTCCGGGTTCTGTTCTCTCAGTTCCTGGATTCGACCGAACTTCTTGAAGAAATCTACTGCAATGCCTCTGGACATTTGGAGATCTTCTGCCACACAGTGAGCTAACGCGTAATTGGCAGGCACCTTGAAAAGATCTCGTGACTCCTCTCGGGTTACCCCATATTGAACTTTCTGTCCGTTCGAGTACAGGGACATGAACCTCTGAAACGTCATTTCGTCCTCCGGTGATCTGACGGTGCGGACTTGATCGTGGTTTCCGGCGTAAGGGGACAACCTATTGAAGTGGACTACCCTAGGTTTTCCTCGTGGTGGCTTATATATGCGGTAGACGAGGTCGTTTATCCTTTTCATGATCTTATATGGACCTTCCCACGAGTTCCGAAGTTTCGGTGATAGTCCACGGCGACGTTTAGGGTTGTATAGCCAGACAAGGTCACCTGTCTGATATCCACCAGCATCCGCCTTGATGTCGTAGGTCTCCTTCATTCTGTCGCTGGCACTCTGGATGTTCAAACGGACCCGTTCATGGATGTCGTCCATTCTCTGTTGCAGTTTGCTGACGTAGTCATCTCCCGCAGTGTCTTGTCCTGGTGGCGTCCCAAACTTCAGGTCACATGGAAGTCGCAGCTCTCGGCACCTAATAACTTGTAGGGGTTTGGCCGGTTGACTCATGGACTGCGGAACGATACGCCATCAGGAACAGATGGAGGTACTGGTCCCAATCCTTCTGGTGGTCAGAGACTACCTTGGACAGGTGGCGGTTTATCGTCTTATTCATCCGCTCCACCATTCCATCGGACTGCGGATGTAGAGCTGTGGTCCTCGTTTTCCGGATGTTCAGCATCTGACACATCTCCTGGAACAGGTTTGACTCTAAATTCCTGCCTTGATCCGAATGCAGTTCTAACGGGACACCGAATCGACAAATCCACTCCTTCACCAAGACGTCGGCAACGGTGATGGCTTCTTGGTTGGGCAGGGCATAGGCTTCGGTCCACTTGCTGAAGTAATCCATCGCCACAAGGATGTACTTGTTCCCGTGTTCAGATTGTGGGAACGGGCCAGCGATGTCAATGGCGATCCTTTCGAATGGGCTGCCCACATTGTACTGGCGCATCGAGGCCTTAGGTCTTGTTCGAGGCCCATTACTGGCAGCGCATACAGCACATTTTCTGCACCAGTCCTTGACGTCAGCTTGGCAATAGGCCCAGTAGAACCGTTGCCTAACTTTCTGGAGGGTCTTCGTCACTCCCAGATGTCCTCCGGTGACCCCATCATGGATTTCTCGGAGCACTTCCTGTCTTCTGCTCCTGGGAACTACTACCTGACGTCATTCTTCCCCGCCATCCTCCGACTCCAACACACGCTTCAAGACTCCATTGTCTGAGGTGAAAGAGTTCCATTGGGCCCAGTAAGTTTTAATGACTGGAGAACAACTGGCTATTTCCTGCCACGACGGTCTTCGCTCACTCTTCTTCCAGCCGATGACTAAACCAAGATCTGGATCTTTCTCTTGGTCTTTCTGGATCTTGTGGTCATTCCAGTTATCATCGACCGTCGTGGTTCTGCAGAGTGTCGACTCCTTGTCCTCTGTTCGTCGGCAGTGCGAACAGTCGTCTGGACATGGTCTTCGCGATAGGGCATCCGCATTCTTATGGCTGGTCCCCGCCCGATGTTCTATCTCATAGTCGAATTCTTGGAGCCTCTCAATCCAGCGTGCCACTTGACCCTCGGGGTTCTTAAACTGTAGGAGCCATTTGAGAGCTGCATGGTCAGTTCTCAGTAGGAATCTTCGTCCATACACGTACTTGTAGAAGTGCTCAACTCCCTTGACAACAGCCAACAGTTCCCTTCTGGTGACACAGTAATTCCGCTCCGGTTTACTGAGGGTCTTGCTGAAGTAACCGATGACCTTCTCTTGTCCTTCTTGGATCTGAGACAGGACAGCTCCAAGTCCCACGTTACTGGCGTCCGTGTCCAGAATGAATTTCCCGTCTGGAAGGGGGTAGCTCAGGATTGGTGCATTGATCAAAGCTCCTTTCAACTTCCTGAATGAATCTTGGCATTCATCCGACCACTGGAACTTTGTTTGTCCTTCCGTGAGCCTGGTCAGTGGTTTTGCGATGTTAGCAAATCCCAGCACGTATCGGCGATAGTAAGTGCACAAGCCAAGAAAACTTCGAAGCTGGTGAATGTCTTTCGGAACGGGCCATTCCTTAACAGCTTTGATCTTCTGCTCATCTACTGCCACTCCTTTCCCAGAGACAACGTGGCCGAGATAACGTACTTCTTTTTGAAACAGATGACATTTCTTGGGGCTCAGTTTCAGTCCGGAGCTTCTCAGTCGCTGAATTACCTCTTCCAAGTTTTTTATATGGTCCTCGAATGATCTGCCAATCACAATAATGTCGTCGAGATACACCAGACACGTCTTCCATGATAGTCCTTTCAAAACCGTCTCCATCAATCTTTCGAACGTGGCTGGAGCATTGCAGAGGCCGAATGGCATAACTGTAAACTGCCATAATCCGGAGCCGATGGTAAAAGCTATCTTTTCTCGATCTTCCTGGGCCAGTTCTACCTGCCAGTACCCGCTCTTCAAATCTAAGGTCGAGAAAATCGTAGATCCAGCCAGCGTGTCTAGCGTGTCGTCTATCCTTGGGAGAGGGTAGCTGTCCTTTTTCGTCACGTTGTTTAGTTGACGGTAGTCTACGCAAAACCGTGTTGATCCATCTTTCTTCTTCACCAACACGACTGGAGAGGACCAGGGACTGTCGGATGGCTCGATGACTCCGTCTTTCTCCATGTCGCAGACTATTTTGTCAGCCTCCTCCTTTTTGGCGAGAGGAAGTCTTCTGGCTGATTGCCTGATTGGTCGGGCATTTCCAGTATCTATCTTGTGCTGAACCACCTTTGTTCTACCGCTTCTGCCTACTCCGGTATCGAAGATGTCCTGATACTTCCTGACTAGTTCTCTCAGTTTAGGCTTCTGTGCTGGCCCCATGTCCATGGACGAAATAGCAACCAACTTCTCCAACTCTGCTGGCATGTTACTGGCTTGGATAACCGTGCCACGTACACTCCTGATTACAGAGGAAATTGACGAGCAGTGCCCCAAAATCGTTCCCTTCTTCGAGGTCACCGGGTAATAATTGACATTCATTACCCTTACTGGCACAAATTTATCAGTACGCAACAAGGTTTTTTCCTAGTGCAATTCCTCGTCCAATTTTCTCATCATGTAGCTTGGGCTCGAACATTACCACGTTTCTGCTGCTCGCACCTCCATCCAGGCGAGCCTCCAAAACGGTTTCAGCCCTCTCCGGTACCCTTACGTCTTCATCCAGCAGAACTCGAACCATTTCTTCATTTCTCCCATGAAGTACCAGCTCTTCTCCGTTCACACGAAGGACGCTGTCTTCAAAATTCAGCTCGAATCCTCTGGAATTCATGATGTCCATTCCGATTATTACCTCGTCCTCGATATCCGCTACTAGAGCCCGGTGTTTCACTGTAGTGCTGCCCAAAGTCAGTTCAATTGGAAGTTCACCATACACAGTTGCCGGCTCTCCTGTTGCTGTGCGTAGCTTCCAATTCGACGATTCAATTCTTGCCGGTGTTTTGGCAAATGTAGGTCCAAGGATTGTCCTAGTCGCACCTGTATCAAGCAGCATGGTGCGAGGCTCGTTGTTAATGAGACCGTCTACAAAGACACCTTTGTCTTGTCTTTGAAGTACAGCGACATATGCATTGTTAACTGGGGCTTGTTTGATACGGGCTGACGATTGCTCCTTCTTGACCTTCATCGTTGATGTCGATTTTTTCAATGTTGGACATTTGCTACGCACGTGCCCAAGTTCTCTACAATTTCGGCATCGTATCAATCTTCTCTCAGGCACAACTTCCTTCAGCAATTTTCGCATCACAGCTTCGATATTAGCGGGCTCCTGTGGCTGTGGATCTTCCTCAATCATCCGGACTCTACTCTGGCTTTTGCAGGATTGCTTTGCTGCTTCGAATTCCAGAGCGCGTGCCAATGCATCCACGAGATGTGCGGGGCGAGCTAGTGTTAGGGCTTGCCGGGTTTCCTGGTCACGAAGTCCATCCAAAAATGCTTGGACCGCTAGTCGCTCCAGTACATTTTCCGGTGTAGCTGGGTACGCAAGACGAACCAAGCGTGCAATATCTGCTTCAAATTCTTGCAACGACTCGCTTGATTTCTGGCATCGGTTTTTCAGCTGTGAGTGATATACGTGTTCAAGGTGGGCTTGGCCATAGCGAAGTTCCAAGTGTTTTACCAGCTGTTCATAGTCTTCCTGTTGTTGAGCGGTGAGCGTTTGTAAAATATTTGTTGCTTCGCCACGCAATGCCAGTGTCAATGCTAAAGCTTTTTTCCCAGCATTCCATCCATTTGCTTTGGCAGCAGCTTCGAATTGTCGGTGGTAGTTTGACCATGGAGTATTTCCGTCGAACTGAGGAGGTTTCAATGAGAGCTTTCTAGGTTCAGCACTGACCTTGAGATTTTTTATGTCCTTCTGAACTTCGTCCAAGTTCATACTCAGGTCCACCCTTGAGTTTTTGTTGTAAGTTTCTGGGGTGTGCGCAGAATCTATTCGCTTTTCTAATTCACTGAATTTTTCCTTTATCCTGCCGATTTCTGTCTCGATGTCATCTTTGATTTTATCCACCTCTGTCTCAATGGCTCCAATTCTTCCTTCCAGTCGATTTGCCACACCACAAAGTTCTCTTATTAGGCCTTCAGAGTTTTCTAGAAGCTTCACTTCTAGATTTTCCGAATTTTCTTCAAGTTTTTCTTCCAGATTTTTTGAATTTTCGAGAAGTTCTTCTTTCAGGCTGACCGAGTTTTCTAGAAGCTTTTCCTCCAGACTCTTTGAATTTTGTAGAAATTTATCTTCAAGACTCACCGAATTTTGTTGAAGTTCCTCCTTCAAACTATTCGTGGTTTCTTCGAGTTTGTTCATTATAGCACTCAAATCGAAACCAGAAACTTCGAACAAAAATGTTTCGGGGTCTTCTCCTTCTTCACTCAGTCCATCTGAAAGTCTCTTCTGTAGTACGGCCTTCTTTCCAGTTGTTTCTAACTCACGCTCCTCTAACTCTTGCTTTAATTCACTAACTTTAAGGTCAACTAGGTGAACTCTTCTCGGAAACATTTTGTCTCTTATTGTCTTTGCCGAGATATTAGTCTATTATTTATTTCACACACAGTTTTCAGTTTATTGTCCCGCGACGCGCAAAACTGTTCACTTTGCACTCAAATGTTCAACGGGTCACTAACTGTTAGGCGCGATAAATGTCTATCAGTTGTTCAACGCGACGAACACTTTAACACTTATTTATTTTAAACATCCGACTTCTGACAACAAATGTAGTAAAACTGCACTAACTAATTTTCCTAATTTATTTATAACACTATTTACAACGATTATTCACTAAAACATTTATTTTTCAATTTATTTCTACTATGGCTATCTATCAGCGAACTCTGGAACTGTAACTCCCACTCTATTCTGCCTGTCCCGCTTATATACTCCCAAGCAGTTTCCATTCACGGCTCTCGAATATTCAGGAGTATAGAACATTTCATCTAGATGGCTCTTCGAATAATATCGAACAATCGATTTATTCCAGCTTGTTCTCGGCGATCCGTACGACAGCAGATATGCAGTTGTAGTTGAACGAGGGTGCATAATTAATTAGATCAGGGCCGGTCTCGAAATCGTTACAGTATATTCGATTAATAATTGCATGCTACGCGACCCCGATAACAATTGAATTAGTTGATATACAGAGTGTAATAGGAAATTGAAAGGGGTTTCTGGGTATCTAAAGAATCTGCTGAAATCTTAGTATGTTATACCTGAGGTAAATGAGAGTATGATAAATGCATTCTACGCGAACACGATAGCAATTATTTGATATACAGAGTGTGATAGAAAATATAAGAAGATTTAAAGGTATCGATCTACTGATTCCAGTATGTTACACCTGACGTATAGATTCACTTTTGTCTACTACGCCAGCACGATGGCAAACTGCATTCGTCGATATACAGGGTTCAATTACTTTTATATTGTATTATTCAGATTTATATTAATTCAAACGGCCATTGTCACATTTGAATTTTTGTTCTTGTATATACTGCTTTGGCATTAAGGCAACTTTGGTAATATTGGTAATATCAACGATCATAACTAGAGAATAAATTCATTTGGAACACAACCTATGCAACAATGTGATAAAGTACTCTCATACTAGTTTTTATTCACTCAAAGAAAGTTGATTCCCATTTGGTGAAATATATTTAATTTCATTTCTATTAACAAAATCCGGTTTGAAATCATACTCCACAAATTCAATAAAACATCTTCACTTGATACCTTCGGTCTGGGGGCTGATTTGTGTTTTTCCTATAACGATGGTTCAATGAATATGCTTTGTCCAATCATTTTCTACTGTTTCAATAAAATAGTTTTTGAAAAATCACCTCATATCATTAATCTCATCGAGTATTGCCATGAGAAAACAAAATATTTTAACTTTATTTGCATTTAACAACTGCCATTGCTAGTCAAGTATGTGAGAGTCGTGATTTTCATAAAATAGACGCTATCTGGAGCTAGCCTTATTATACAGACTACGATTTGAATTGAATGATGCAGTATTTACTCCCAGGTTCCAGAATATATGTTTGGCCTTTAACAACAGATTGGTGTAAGTAATGGAAATAGAATGTAATATAGCTACAGTTCCTATGAAGGTACTAGTACAAAGATTTGGGAAATGTTTTATATGTGCCCGTTACTGTAGAATTAGATGGGAATTGAATGCTCGGATAGATTTTTATGTAAAGACACACTTCTATTCCTCGAGACACCAATTTTTGTATTGGGCATTTGAACCATGTTTCTATTTCCAGAGAGGTGATTATGACTGAAACTGAAATTGCTTCATGGTTTAGAACTCTCCAAGAATTTATACAAAATGCAGCCAATATAAAATATGACGAAGAGGAATATTTTTACGAGACAGATTTCCAAAGTTTGACTAAAGGGTTCATTAAACCCTGTATATCGACGATTGCAGATACCGTCTTGCTCGCGTAGAATGCAATTTTAAGTCTAATATAAGTCAGGTGTAACATTCTGAAATCAGCAAATTCTATCGATACCTAGAAATCTCCTTATATTTTCTATTATACTCTGTACTACTAATTGCTATCGTTTTCGCGTAGAATGCATTTATTACTCTCCTTCACCATAAGTATAACATACTAAGATTTCAGCAGATGCTTATTTCGATACCCAGAATAAACCCCCTTCAATTTCCTATTACTCTGTATATGAACTAATGCAATTGTTATCAGGGTCGCGTAGCGTGCAATTATTAATCGAATATACGTTCTGTGTAACATACTAAAATTTCAGCAAATTCTACCGATACCTAGATACCCCCTTATATTTTCTATTACACTCTGTATATCTACTAATGCAATTGCTAGAGCGGTCACCTAGCATGCAATTATTAATATTGTAACAATTAAAACAGTCTAATTGTTTAAAATCTAATTTATTTCCAAACACTTATACTCAAATTTTCTTATACAGCGTGCTGAATGAGTTCTACTGGCGACTAGATGTCGTTTCTCGAATAATCTTGTGTCAATCGCCAGCGGCGAAGTTAATGGTGACATCATCGGCTATAAATAGCGCTGTTTTCAGTGCTGTTTATGAGCTCCGTCTGGACCGGCTTGAGGAGAAATCGTCACATTGCCCCCTTCTTAGAGATATTTCGTCCCGAAATGTCATCCTTGGGGTGTGCCGATATTTGATTCTCCATATCTGCACCTTGCTGTTTGTTGGAAGTAGCACTCTACCGTCTTCAGGTTTGGTTGTGGACGATGATTACAGCATTCCAAAATCCTGACGCCGGTGGATTGGAATATCGTCTCCAACATGCTCCTTATAACTCTCCAGTCCAGTCCGTCGAGCCCGCAGGACAATTTTGGGATTTCCAGGTCCACGAGATTCTGCTCCATCATCATGTCCCTTAATTTCGCAAGGCTGTTCCATACGTCTTCATAGGACGGTTTGTCTCGAGACTGCTTCTTGGCGTCCCAAACTTCAGGTCACATGGTAATCGCAGCTCTCGGCCCATAATAATACTAGCAGGGGTTTGGACGGTCGACTCGTGTACTGCAGAACGATATGCCACCAGGAACAAATGGAGATACTGGTCCCAGTCTCTTTGGTGATCAGAGACTACCTTGGATAAGTGGCGGTTCATCGTCCTGTTCATCCGCTCCACCATTCCATCAGACTGCGGGTGTAAAGCCGTAGTTCGCGTCTTCCGGATGTTCAGCATTAGACACAATTCCTGGAACAAGTTGGACTCGAAATTTCTGCCTTGGTCTGCATGCAGTTTAAGTGGGACACCAAATCGACAAATCCATTCCTTCACCAGGATGTCGGCGACGGTTATGGCTTCCTGGTTGGGCAGGGCAAAGGCTTCAGCCCACTTGCTGAAGTAGTCCATTGCCACGAGGATGTATTTGTTCCCGTGGTCAGATTCTGGAAACGGTCCGGCAATATCGATGGCGATTCTTTCATATGGGCTACCAACGTTGTACTGACGCATTGGGGCCTTAGGTCGCGTTCGAGGTCCATTACTTGCGGCGCAAACAGCGCACTTTCTGCACCAGTCTTGAATGTCTGCCTGACAATTGGCCCAGTAAAACCGTTGCCTCACTTTCTGGAGAGTCTTCGTCACTCCCAGATGTCCTCCGGCGACCCCATCATGAATTTCTCGAAGCACTTCCGGTCTTCTGCTTCTGGGTACAACTGTCTGACGTCTTTCTTCTCCACCAGCCTCTGACTCCAACACACGCTTCAGAACTCCGTTGTCCAGAGTAAGGGAGTTCCATTGAGCCCAGTAGGACTTGATTGCTGGCGAATATCCTGCTACTTCCTGCCATGTCGGTCTTCGATTACTCCTCTTCCATCCGATAACCAAGCCAAGATCTGGATCTTTCTCTTTGTCTTTCTGGAGCTTGCTGTCATTCCAGTTATCATCTACCGCCATTGTTCTACAAACTATCGCCTCTTTCTCCTCTGCTCGTCGGCAGTGTGAACAGTCTTCTGGGCATGGTCTTCGCGATAGGGCATCCGCATTCTTATGGCTGGTCCCTGCTCGATGTTCTATGTCGAAGTCGAATTCTTGGAGTCTCTCAATCCAACTTGCCACCTGACCCTCAGAAATTTTGAACTGTAGAAGCCACTTGAGGGCGGCGTGGTCAGATTTCAGCAGGAATCTCCTGCCAAACACATACTTGTAAAAGTGCTCTACTCCTTTGACCACAGCCAGCAGCTCCCGTCGTGTGACACAGTAATTTCGCTCCGGTTTACTGAGGGTCTTGCTGAAGTACCCGAATATCTTGTTCTGTCCATCCTGGATCTGAGACAGGACAGCTCCAAATCCCACGTTGCTGGCGTCCGTGGCCAGAATGAATTTTCCGTTCGGAAGAGGATAACTTAGTATTGACGCGTTGATTAATGCTCCCTTCAGCTTCCTGAACGAATCTTGGCATTCTTCGGACCACTCGAACTTTGTCTGTCCTTCCGTAAGCCTGGTCAATGGTTTGGCGATGTTAGCAAACCCTAGTACATACAGACGGTAGTAGGTACATAGGCCAAGGAAACTCCGAAGCTGATGGATATCTTTGGGAATGGGCCAGTCTTTAACAGCTTTAATTTTCTGGTCATCTACTGCTACTCCTTTCCCAGAGACAATGTGGCCAAGATAGTGGACTTCTTTCTGAAATAGGTGACAATTTTTAGGGCTCAGTTTCAATCCGGAGTTCCTCAGACGCAGAAATACTTCCTCTAGATTTTTCACGTGGTCCCTTCAACACCGTCTCCATTTATCTCTCAAAAGTGGCTGGAGCCTTTCAAAGTCCGAATGGCATAACGGTAAATTGCCACAGCACTGAGCCAGTTCTACCTTCCAATATCCGCTCTTCAGGACTAAGGTCGAGAAGATTGTAGAGCCGGCGAGCGTGTCCAAGGTGTCATCTATTCTAGGTAGTGGGTAGCTGTCTTTCTTTGTCACGTTGTTCAGTTGTCGGTAATCTACGCAGAATCGTGTTGATCCGTCTTTCTTCTTTACCAGTAAAACTGGAGATGACCAGGGGCTATCAGATGGTTCAATCACTCCTTCTTTCCCCATGTCCTTGACTATTTTGTCTGCCTCTTCTTTCATGTCAAGAGGGAGTCTTCTGGCTGATTGACGGATTGGTCGGGCATCTCCAGTATCGATTCTGTGCTGGACGATCTTTGTTCTACCCCCTTTTCCTTGTCCGGTGTCAAAGACGTCTTGGTATCTCCTCACTAAATCTTTCAATCTGGGCTGCTTTGCCGATTTTATGCCTCTCGATGATATATGGCAACTAGCTTTTCTAATTCTGCGGATAGATTGTTGGCTTGGCTAATGGTACCGGGTACATTCTTGACCACAGAGGAAATTGGCGAGCAGTGGCCCAAAGTTGTTTCTTTCTTCAACGTCACTGGATGGTTATTAACATTCATGACCCTCACTGGTATAAATTTATCGGCGCGCAGTAAGGTCTTCCCAAGGACAATTCCTCGTCCAATTTTCTCATCATGGAGCTCGGGCTCGAACATCACCACGCTCCTATTGCTCACTCCGACATCCATACGAGCCTCCAGAGTGGTTTCAGCTCTCTCGGGAATGCAGTGGCCAACACAACCCGGATCATTTCTTCGCTTCTCCCGTGAAGCACCAGCTCTTCTCCGTTGACACGTAGGACGCCGTCTTTGAAGTTCAGCTCGAACCCTCTGGAATTCATCTTTGATATTCTCTATCTCTGTTTCAACGGTCCCCATTCTTTTTTCTAAACGATTTGCCACTCCAGAAAGTTCTTCTTTTAGGCTATTCGAGTTTTTTAGCAAGTTTTCTTCCAGATTTTTCGAATTTTCTAGAAGTTTCTCTTGAAGTTCTTCCTTCAGATTATTCGAATTTGATAGAAGTTTCTCTTGAAGTTCTTTCAAAGAATTTGAATTTTCTTGGAGTTCTTGTTTCAAGTCGTTTTTAAGCTCACGGAATTTTGTTGAAGTTCTTCTTTCAAGCTCACTGAATTTTGTTGAAGTTCATCTTTCAAGGTCACATAATTTTGTTGAAGCTCATCTTTCGAACTCCCTGAATTTTATTGAAGTTCATCTTTCAAGGATTTGGTTGTTTCTTCGAGCTTGAATCTTCAAACAAAAATGTTGCGGGATCTTCACCTTCTTCAATCAGTCCTTCTGCAAGTCTTTTTTGAAGCTGCCTTCCTGCCCGTTGTATCCAACTGTCTTTCTTCCAGCTTTCTACTCCGACACTTCTAAATCGGCTAAAAGAACTCTCCTTGAAAACATTTTGTATTTCAATGTCTTTGAACGGAATATTAGTCTATTTCACACAAACAGTTCATCAGTTTATTCTCCCGTTGTACGCAAAATTGTCCACTTTGCAAACTTATACGGGCCACCAGTTTATTTCGCGCTCAAAACGTCTCACTCCGCGACACAGAGATTGTCCGCCAATGGCGCCAATCTAAAGTTCACCGCGCAACAAATCACTTTCGTCCCAATCACAGGTCTGTTTCGCGCGAAAGAAGTTCAATTGTCCTCTGCAAAGCACTTATTCTATCTTCACATTCACTTCTGTACACCAATGTAACAATTAAAACAGTCTAATTGTTTAAAATCTAATTTATTTCCAAACGCATATACTAAAATTTATGCTCGACTTCAATTAATATTCAAATATCGTACTCCGGTTGATTAAAAAAACTGTCGTATCGCCATAGAGACTTCTTCATATAGCGTGCTGAGCATGTTCCAGAAATCTCTCGAATTTCTACTGGCGGCTAGATGTCGTTTCTCGAATGATCTTGTGTCAATCGCCAGCGGCGAAGTTAATGGTGACATCATCGGCTATAAATAGCGCTGTTTTCTGTGCTATTTACGAGCTCCGTCAGGATCGGCTTGAGGAGAAATTGGTGTAACATACTGAAATTTCACCAAATTCTATCGATATCTAGAATCCCCCTTATATGTATGCCTAGTCCTTTGAAAGAATTTCCCACTTTGTTCTCACACACCGACCACAAGAAAAGATTATTTTGTTTACTTAAAATTTCACAATTTTCATTTTTGTTTCATTTCGAATGAAAAGTCATTGTGTCATTTGTTCTATAATATTCTATATACCGGGATCAATCTTCATTCCATATTTTGTTTTCCTTCCTGATTGACACATTCTCATATACCAACTCGAAGATAAACATATTCAACTTTTACTTCGGAAAGAGTAGTTCAATGAAGATTTTCTTAGTGTGAATTATACATGGTACGAAAAAATTCTTCAAATAATTCAAACATAAATGAACAATGAAACTGACCAATACTCATTGGTTGTATATTTACAAACAACAATTCAGTGGTCAATTCTGGCGTTAATTTTTCCCAGGCATAGGTACCAACATAATGACGTGAGAGTTTGCTAGAAAAGTAAATTCAAAATATGGGCCAATCATGATTCGATCTGGAAAGCACTTGGTCTATAATCCTAAGATACTTTCTGTGAATTTTTTTTTTCGTTATAATGACTCGAATTCTGTTGTTTCAGGTGTATCGAAGATGGCCAATGTGCTTACCCTCAATGCGAATATGGTACTTATACGAGAACATTAGGCAAATGTCCCAGTAAGCTAGATAAAATTGAAGAATACAGAAGAATCAACCTGAATAATTGAAAGACCTCGTGAAAATGTTCAAAGTTAATTCATTAAGTGATATTACAGTGTTAAGCGAGAGATCTGATTTAACTATTCCACAGAACCAGTGACGTTTATTTAAATAGTCTTATTATTTATGATCTGCCATTCACTTAGACAAGCTGTTTCAGAATTATGTATAAACTCTGTTGGGTCTTGCTGTCAGATTTTTTCAATTAAATGTACGTTTTCTATTCAAAATACAATGAAGGCTGTTGTTTCAGATGCGGAAGGAATATAACCAAGTTTTGTTCAACCACAGTAGATCTTATTATATTGTTTTGAACACAAAATCAATCAGAATCGTCCAGTAATTGGCTGATTCCCAACTTTCTTTCAGACAACTAGTACCAACATAGGTACCGGAATACTTAATTATAACATGAAACCGTCAAAAAAACACCCATTCTTTCGGCTTATCCCATTAAAATCTGCCAAGAAAGCTGAAAAATGGTTTCTCTACAAATTGCATTTTTTTAAATATCTAATGACTGAAGTAAATGTAGTATTATGTATTTTAATAACGTGTTCTATTAAACAATAGTATATTGTGTACCTAGTAGTAAAAGCAATACATTCACGGACGACAATGTAAATTGTTGGCCGAGGCGATAAGCCGAGGCCAACAAGCATTGGAGTCTGGGAATGTGCTTTTACTACGAGGTATTCATACTATTTTTTCTGAAATCGCAATCAGCATTATCATAAATTAAGGAATTATACTTATTGTTTGCGTGCATTCATTAACTGTCTAAAATGTATACAGGCCGTCAAAAATTTTCCCGGAACGTTTACGATACGGGAAAGTATTTTTTCTGAAATCGTTCAAGAATGCCTACTTTCTCGGAGCAACTTCAGGCCTCAAAATACGCTAATATAGTATTTTAGTCCGTTGCTAAGCAACGAACTTTCCCGGACCGTTTTCCGGAAAAATTTTTGACGGCTTGTATACATTTTAGACAGTAAATGAATGCACGCAAACAATAAGTATAATTCCTTAATTTATGATAATACTGATCGCGATTTCAGAAAAAATAGTATGTGTACCTCGTAGTAAAAGCACATTCCCAGACTTCAATGCTTGTTGGCCTCGGCTTATCGCCTCGGCCAACAATTTACATTGTCGTCCGGGAATGTATTGCTTTTACTACTAGATACACAATATACTATTTCCGTACAGTTTAGTGCCGAAAACGGTCCGGGATAGTTCGTTGCTTAGCAACGGACTAAAATACTAGATTAGCGTATTTTGAGGCCTGAAGTTGCTCCGAGAAAGTGGGCAATCTTGAACGATTTCAGAAAAAGATAATTTGATTCTCTCATATATCAGTATCCAAGTTATTTATCTAGGTAGTTTATTAAATTTCATCTAGCTCTATGAATCAGTTCTCCACAAATGTTATCACTCCATTAGAAAAAAATCTGTGTTCTTTCGAAATTCGAAAGTTTTATCAAATAGGATAAGTAAGTGATTATAGTCACTGGCTAAAATCTGCAGATGTTCATGTGATTTGAAACCTGAATCACGAATTGTTTTCATGATGATGTTGATTTATGCACATCGGCATTGTTCTACGAAACGCAACAAGGATTATTAAAAATGTACTCCTATCCAGTAATAATTGTTTCATTCTTATCCAGATAATCAATCACTTGCTTCTTAGCTTTCCATTCTATCGATTGCCATTTTGTTGAAATGTTCCATTCATATAAACAATATCGCTACCGTATTTTCCTAACCTCCCTTCACGCATCTTATCAACATTTGGAAATTTAGAGACCTCTTTTCCAGACATTTTCTTCACTCCAAACGGACATGAGTTATATAATAGTATAATGAAAAATGGAGTATGAACCCGTTTTAGCCCAATTCAACTGTCTAATATTATCAGGTCTTGAAATGAATTGATATTATCGGAAATCAGCCCTGAAATTATTGACCTTACTGCCCGTTCATCATCTTCAATTAAAAATTTACTTCACAAGTTGCAATTTAATTTTTCACAAAGGAAATGGGTCGATAACTAGTAATCCTTCAATTCTTTTGAAAATGAGGCTCTGATTATACTACCTTTTGAACCAACGTTAGCATTCCTAAGCGTTTAAAAATGTAGAAGGCCGGTTGTTTTCGATTGAATTCATCTGCTCACAAAACATGAGTGTATGAAAAAATAATCAAAATCAGCAGAAGACTCTGAATGGAAATTTTGAATAAATTATAAATCCAGTTAACTGCAGTGAATATGAGAATATATAGAATCCTTTCTGTTGTAGACACAACCCAGCGTTCAAGAGCCAGTTTTATTAAATGATGTTTATTGAATACCATAATATAATTCCATTGTACATTCATCATTCCTCAATTTTAAATTAACAGTTTATTTTATGGAAAATTTTTAATTTCCCAATTTGCTTCTTAATTGCGAGCGCCGGCAACACTGTACAAATTTCAATCTGACGGAATGCGTTTCTGCTGCTTTCTACTATCTGATACATTTTTTCTTCGACGGATGTCCAATTGGTGACGATGGTACCGATATAGATATTTTTGGGTATTTTGAAATGTTGGTTTTGTAAAACATGATTCGGAAAATGTAGAAATTTGAGGATTCATATAATTCTTTGAAAATCTCAGTCGAATATATGCCAGAATGAAAATCCAAGACTGTACAGTGGATAGTTTTTATTTTGTTGATGTCCATTCTGATGAGAAACGGTTTAATGAGGTGGAGTTCTACTTTGTGCAATGAGAAGACGTATAGATTTGTTCATTTCATTTACTGATCAAGAAACTGTTTGATGGGATAAAGTTGCTAACAGTTTCTTTATTTGATATAGTTTGATCTGACAATATGTGTGTCTCCGACCAGGGTGACACACTATCAGACTGGAATCAGCAGAATACGTTTTGCAGAAAAACAGTCGCCTTCAACATCGTGCATATTTTTTATAGGAGTAAAATCTGACAGAGGACTCATCCATCACTGTTAAACACAATGTATTTTTATAAATTAACTTCCCTTACCCAAAAACTAGTCTTTAGGCTTAATTAGGTATTTATGAAATAAGTTTTTATAAAATGAAATTATGAAATTAATGTCGAAAATCCATTAATATATTTTCGAAGTATACAAATGAGCCACGAAAATAAACGATGTTTTACTCAATGAAGACATGACAGAATTCAGAAAAGAAAGAAAAAGAAACTCCATTGACAAACAAGACCCATTCCCACGGAGTGCACAAATGTAGCAAGGGCGAGTTGTACAAGGCGAGTTCACCAACAGTTCAGTTGCTAAGGATTAGCCAATGAAATTTCTAGTTCCTAAGCAACTGAACTCAGTTCACTTGAACTGTTGGTGATTTCGTCCTGTACAAATCGCCCTCAGAATGTTTCTGCCTGGATGTACCTAATTGTACATACTGGTTACGTTCAATTCTGATACGTAAATTTTCCCTGCTTGAACCTCAGGAGAATGCATTTTTTTAATCAAGACGACCTGGTTCTTAAATTGGCTGAATCGCTTGTTCACACAATTATTTGTTCACAATAGGTGAAATTTTTTATATTGTGGTGTAATTTTCATTTTTATATATCCCCTTACTATTCCATTTTTATACTTATTTCCCTGGGTCCAATTGTCAGGCACGTTAGTAGAGCTGCTTCCATGGCGATATTATGTATCGCTTTGAAATCTTAGTTTCTTAACTGAGTTGCTAATGTGTAGTTGCTTTCCTGTATAGCTGACTGTATTTGTTTGCTGTTTCCACCTTCAACCTATTGTTGCGATCACCCTTCCACCCGACTACACCGTAAAAGTCGAAAAAAAAATGTGCCTAGTGTTACTTTTTTGACTGGGGGAGGAATGATATGCATCTTCATTTGTGATTTTCAAAAAAAAAATGTCAACTTGGGCTTGTCTTGAAACTTATGTAGACGTTCATCAAACTTTCACAGTTTCTTGAAAAAACACATTTTTCAAAATTAGAAAAATGTCAAAAGTCATATTTTTCCAAAAATAACATTTGGATGAAGTTTTTCTAAATCTTCGTTGGAGCAAATTGCTAATCACAAATTTTGTATGTCAGCGATGTTAAGATTGGAAACTGTCAATTATTCCTTTAAATTTTAAAGAAAACCTTTGTTCTGAGAGGTATCAGCTTCTATTTCTGTTGCTTCATTTATTAAACAGTATATAATTCAATCGGCGCAGAAGAACGAATTTTCAAAAGGACGGTACCTAGCATACTCCACAGTTGAAATGTGTGATTTTCTTGATAATCTGTTTCCACATAGATGTATCGGATGATACTCCATGAATTCATGGCCTCCTCGATCTCCCGATCTAACCCCATGCGATTTCTTTCTACGGGGATATTTCAAACCTGAGGTTCATTTTATTTTTATTTATTTGTTTTTTATTTGTTTATTTCGGAAACCCAACAGAAATTACCAATAACAGGGTTTCACTAAACTACATACTAATTCTAATATCGCAATTAGAGAAAATAAACATAATTATTCAGATATCAATGATAACTAATTAACAGTATTAACAAGAAAATAATGTCTTAACTTAGTTAAACAGTTTTTCCGTACACATGGTAAGGATAAGTGAAATATATAGATTTCCAGAAAATCATCATTGTATGTTTGCAATAGTCTGTCTATTATTGGAGAATTCAAACAATAGTTCGTTTTTCTATATTCTATAAAAAACTGTAGAGGTCTTCTAGGGACAAATCGTTGAAAACTTTGTAGAGAAATACTACATAGGCCAATTTCCTGCGATTTGAGAGAACATCCATTTTGTAGAAAGCAACATTGCTCTCATACGATTAATAGAAACGATTACGGTGAAATTTGTAGTTGATATAATTTATGAACTTTTTTTGAATGGGTTCCAGATGATGGAGGCATATTTTAGATGGCTTCTTACTAGGGAATTGTATAAGGCAATAAGTACACGATTTTTTATCGGTGAACTCTCTCGTGATCCTCATTATGAAACCCAGATTCCTCAAAGCTTTCACAATGACACCATTAATATGAGCATCAAACATTAATTTTGAGTCGAGGATTACACCTGGTCCACAAATTCTCCGTTCAAAGTGTAGTTAGATTGGGTGTGGTCGGTGAATCAGCGGTCTAATGCACAGGCAGTTCGAAACTCCAGCATAGCGATAGTCGGTTCGAATCCGATGTAGGTACGAGAATTTTTCTCAACTACTTTATATCGGATCGATAGGCGGCCGCATGCCTTGTTGAAAAGCAAGTGTATTGTGAGTTGTCTAGATGCCAATCTCGTCTAGTGCTAGCTTGGAGTGCACACCGACCACCCGAGGTGGTGCTGTAGGTTTTCCGGGTTTTCCTACAGCTGAAAAGTGAATACAACACCTAAAACATCAGTAAGTCGCCCCGGAGCGTCACGGCAAATAATAATAATAATAGCCGTCCTCTACCCGCACAGGCTATGCCTTTGGGTACTCTCAACGAGTGTTTATGAGGGAGTATTATTATTATTATTATTATTTAAGAGTGTTTGTTTTCCTGGTAAAAGTAATTGCAGAACATTTTTGCACATTCAACTGCAGCCAATTTATTTCACAAAAATTGTATAAACGGTCTAGTTCTGCCTGAAGGAGAGTTTGTTGATGTAACGTTTCAACCGGTTTAAATAGTTTTAGGTCATCAGCAAACAGAAAAAAATTACTATGATAGAAGCACCCAGTAATGTCATTAATAAATATGGAGAATATTAACGGTCACTAGTGAGGCCCCTGAGGTACTCCTGATGTTACTTTTATTTCAGCTGATGTCACACTATTAACCTGCACAATTTTATTTCTATTGAGCAAATAGGATTCGATCCAGCGGAGCAGACAGCCATGCGCACCGAAATTCTCCAACTTTGTCAACAAAGTATCATGATGAACCTTGTCGAAGGCTTATTACATATCAACATATCTTCAGGGTTCCAGATATTCAAAGTGACCTCCATCTTGCTGATGAAGGCGAAATGGACCCATATTTCCAATCCAGGTTACTTTGTTTGTTTCATGCAGAAATTTCGTAACTGCCGTCATAATGTGTGGTGAAACACTATCTTTTTGATAAGGCAGCCAGCACACTGGGCAACCATGGCCGACCGTCCGCGACCGTCCAACTACGACCAAAATTTCCAACACGTGTAGTCTTATCGGACAACTCATACTGAACGATCGTCCTCGACCGATTTTCAAAGACCATATTTGAACTTCCAATCTACTGAAAATTTTGATAGATTAGTGTGAGTTTAAAAGTTTTTATTGATCCCTTTCAATTTTTGGTCATTGCTGGACGGTCGCGGACGGTCGGTTCTGGTCGGTCAGTATGTTTTCAGTTGTAATATCACAAGATAGTAAGAATAAATAAGTGAAAATAATTTGACAGATTTTTCGAGTAGCTATTGCCAAATGGCAACAAGTTTGAAAAAAAATCTGGAGAACTATTTTCTACCATAATGAACTCTCGTGTGGTATTCGATAGATTATTTTTTGATGCCCCAATCATAGACCCATTTTCTATATAACATTTTTATTTCAACAATTTACTTGAATCACTATAAACAGAATACGAAAAGTGAGGTTGTAACGAAGCCGGTTGCATTAAACATAAACACTTTTCCTTATGAGTTGTGACATATTAAAAATGTAAATAATAAAATTGTGTGAGTACAGGAACACATTATACTAAGTCATTATAAAAATTGAAAAATTTGTGAAAATTTCCTACCACGAGGATTCAAGTTCACATGTCTTCATAAAAAGGCGGAAAACTGTAAAAAATAAATTTTGAATTGTGACATTGACAGGTTTGACATTTGGCATTTACAATCAGTGCTACCAACTGCAATCGTGATACCAACTTAAATTTTTATTTTTAAATGTAAAAGACAAAAGGGACTTTTTGGCATTGGGAATTTGTTTGTTAATATTCTTTATTTAGTTAATGAATTGATTATGTTTGTTGAGGTGAAGTAAGTATGTATATATAACATTGAGTCCTTCTATGTCCTTCCTGGTATTTAGGGAAGATGTATCTTTGAAAATGTGAGCCATTTCTAGGAACTGTCTTTTTTGGAGACTGTTCGAAGTATCTAATATTTTCACTTCATCATATAAGAAATTGTGGTCCGATTCTATGGTGTGTTTTGCTAGAGTGCAAACTTTTTTATTAGTTCTGATATCACTTTTATGTGAGGTGATTCGGTCTTTAAGTAACCTTTTTGTTTGACCAATGTACGTTTTACTACATTGACCACAGGGTATAGAATATACTACATTTGACATGTGTGTCACTTTGATTTTGTCTTTAAGTTTTGAGAAAAGATTTTTAATGATTAAAGTATTTTTGAAAGCTAATTTAATATGTGTAAATTGGTTGAAAATATTCTTGAGTTGGATTGATAAATTGCCCAAGTGTGGCAGAGAAAAGTAATGAGTAGGAATGTCAATTGCAGGCCTGTTGTTCACCTGAACTGAATTGGTGGATGATCTGCTGAGTATTAAGTTATGTATGAGTTTTTTTGGATAACCGCTATTGATAAAAAGTTGTGATAATTTTTTTAAATTCTGTATTCGCACGGTGGAGTGAGAAGTTTTACACACTCTATCTTTCATCGCTAGAACCAAATTAATTTTTTGTTTCTTCTGATGGAAAGATTCGTAATGTAGGAATCTTCCTGATGAACCAGGTTTCGTGTACCATGATGTGATGATGGTATCATCATCCCTTCTGATCAGCTTTGTATCTAAGAAGGGTACACTGTGATTGATGTCCTCTTTTTCGATGGATAATTCGTGTCTTCAACGGCTATGACGAAATTTTACAATCCACCATCGAAAAAGAGGACATCAATCACAGTGTACCCTTCTTAGATACAAAGCTGATCAGAAGGGATGATAATACCATCATCACATCATGGTACACGAAACCTGGTTCATCAGGAAGATTCCTACATTACGAATCTTTCCATCAGAAGAAACAAAAAATTAATTTGGTTCTAGCGATGAAAGATAGAGTGTGTAAAACTTCTCACTCCACCGTGCGAATACAGAATTTAAAAAAATTATCACAACTTTTTATTAATAGCGGTTATCCAAAAAAACTCATACATAACTTAATACTCAGCAGATCATCCACCAATTCAGTTCAGGTGAACAACAGGCCTGCAATTGACATTCCTACTCATTACTTTTCTCTGCCACACTTGGGCAATTTATCAATCCAACTCAAGAACATTTTCAACCAATTTACACATATTAAATTAGCTTTCAAAAATACTTTAATCATTAAAAATCTTTTCTCAAAACTTAAAGACAAAATCAAAGTGACACACATGTCAAATGTAGTATAATCTATACCCTGTGGTCAATGTAGTAAAACGTACATTGGTCAAACAAAAAGGTTACTAAGAGACCGAATCACCTCACATAAAAGTGATATCAGAACTAATAAAAAAGTTTGCACTCTAGCAAAATACACCATAGAATCGTACCACAATTTCTTATATGATGAAGTGAAAATATTAGATACTTCGAACAGTCTCTAAAAAAGACAGTTCCTAGAAATGGCTCACATTTTCAAAGATACATCTTCCCTAAATACCAGGAAGGACATAGAAGGACTTAATGTTATATATACATACTTACTTCACCTCAACAAACATAATCAATTCATTAACTAAATAAAGAATATTAACAAACAAATTCCCAATGCCAAAAAGTCCCTTTTGTCTTTTACATTTAAAAATAAAAATTTAAGTTGGTATCACGATTGCAGTTGGTAGCACTGATTGTAAATGCCAAATGTCAAACCTGTCAATGTCACAATTCAAAATTTATTTTTTACAGTTTTCCGCCTTTTTATGAAGACATGTGAAATTGAATCCTCGTGGTAGGAAATTTTCACAAATTTTTCAATTTTTATAATGACTTAGTATAATGTGTTCCTGTACTCACACAATTTTATTATTTACATTTTTAATATGTCACAACTCATAAGGAAAAGTGTTTATGTTTAATGCAACCAGCTTCGTTACAACCTCACTTTTCGTAAGTACTTGGAAATCCTTTTTTTTCCCTTCACTGATTGTAATAGTCAATTCTTCTTTTGTTCACCAGTGTTCCTGATGAAGAGAAAAATAATTCTCGAAAGCTTGAACTGAAATAAAGAGTTCACACAATTAAAGTGTCTCCGACTGCAATACCTGACAACTCCCTTTGTCGTTCCTTAACTTAGCCAGTCGAGCTAACCTCCTTCAAAAAAAATATATCTGACCGCGGAAACCTATCTGAACACATATATATATATATATATATATATATGAAAACTAAAAGTTCGGGTTGAACCGCGTCTAGAATTTGTTGAAATTCAGTACATATATATATATATATATATATATATATATATATATATATATATATATATATATATATATATATATATATATATATATATATATATATGAAAGTTCGGGTTGAACCGCGTCTGGAATTTGTTGAAATTCGACGTTTCGGCTCCGATTTTGGAGCCATTTTCAAGAACTGAAAAAGAAAGAAAATAAGAAAATTTATAAATGGTTGAAACGTAATCCTACGCTGAGGTCTCAATCTGCCTACTCCTCAGGTATAATTACGTTCGGTTTTTGTGACTTGACGTCGGGTTCTCAATCTGTGAATTGTGGGTTGAGGAACTGTATTTATAGTGGACGTGGCTGTAATGGCCGTGTGCAATGTATTGGCGCGAGGTGAACTATGGGCGGGAACTGAATTGGCGCTAGATGAGCTGTGTGCGGGAACTTGGTTGGCGCTAAGTGAGCTGTGTGCGGGAACTGGGTTGGTGGGAAATGAGTTTATGCGTGCAATGAGAGGCTTCCAGGTATTGGGAAGTCTACGTCCGTCGTCGCGAGTGTTGAGGCAATTGGGGCGCTTCTCTATCTCAAGGGCTTCTCGGATGATCCTGGTTTGCAGAGTTTTCTCGGTGGAAATTGTTTTTGTGTTTTGGAAGTCTATTTTGTGACCTGTGTCTTCTCGATGTTTATAAAGTGCGGAAGTGGAAGATGCCTGACACACAGCAAGTTCGTGTTCGTAGACTCTGGAAGTTACTCGTCTATTAGTCTGGCCAATATAAGTTCTCGGGCAGTCTGAACATGGTATTTCATATATACCTTGAGAATCGTTTGGTATTGTGTCCTTGGGAGATCTGAGGAATTTGGATATTTGGTTGTTGGCCGTGAATATTGTTTTTATCTCGTGTTTTCTCAAGATATTACTGATTTTGTCTGTCACACCTTTGATGTATGGTAGGAAAGCTTTGTGTGGCTGAATACTCTCTAGTGGATCGTTCGTTTTTGGAGGACGGGTCAGTTGATGGCGGATAGACTTGTCGATTAGCGAATTGTTGTAACCATTTTGGAGTAAGGCTGATTTCAGTTTGTCCAGCTCTTGTGGTCTATTCTGGTTGTCGGTAAGCTGAATTGATCTGTATATCAGGGAGTTCAATACGGATGTCCAAATTACGTCAGACGTAATTTGGACATCACCAACACCTCACTCTACAAATGTTTTGGCAAATTATCCACCGTAGATATCCATCCAGTCATCTGGGACACTTTGACCAGGATATCTCAAGACAAAGCAGATCACATCAGCAATAAGAAAACAGAAACACAGAAAAACAAACTTTGTGCATTGTTAACGAATACCATCACACCCTTGGTCCCAGCCGCATCACCTGTATTAGTACACAACTTCTCCGACACACCACTAGATCAAACTAGCCTTGCACTACTATCAAGAGGATTCAATTATTCCATCACACCAAACAGAATCCCAACAGAAACCATCATTACACAAATAGAATGCGCTATAACCCATCTACCAGAAAACACAGCTGAAGAAACCAGACAAGATATTGCCACCACACTTAGGAGAGCAAAACTCCCTCCATCCAACATAACACCTGCCGAAAAACATTGCCTCAGAAACCTCCATAACAACCTTGACATAATCATTCTCCCAGCAGACAAAGGCAACGCCACGGTAGTTCTGAATACCTCAGATTATGTAGACAAAATGAGCACACTGTTAAACTCATCCGAGTATCAGATCACCCAACGAGACCCGACAACCTACCTCGAAAAGAAGACCAAAAATCTGATCAATAATTCTAAACTACCAGCCGAAACCAAGAAAGCCACTATCCCTAGAGAGAAGTCATCACGCACCCCTCGTATCTACGGACTTCCAAAAATACACAAGCCTGATATCCCACTCCGACCTATTGTCAGTGCCTTTGGATCACCAACCCAGAACCTGGCCAAGTATCTGGCGAGTACTCTTCAGCCACGAGCAGAAGAAGCTTCATCCTACGTGAAAAATTCATTCCACTTCTTAGACCTTCTCAAATCCTATAAAATCCAGAACACTGATATCCTAGTGAGCTTCGATGTTGTCTCCCTCTTCACAAACATTCCCCTAACGGACACGCTAGAAATCCTTAAAACTAAACACAGAATTCCAAAAGACACCCTGGACCTCATCAGTCACTGTATGAACAACACGTACTTCCTCTTCCAAGGAACTTACTACAAACAAGTGAAAGGTGCTCCCATGGGTTCCCCCCTTTCTCCAGTCCTTGCAAACCTTTTCATGGAAGACTTTGAAACTAGGGCTGTAGAAGCATTTGACCACAAGCCTACTTGCTGGTTCAGATACGTTGACGACATTTTCGTCATATGGCCTCATGGTTACGAAATCTTAAACACGTTCTTAGATCACCTAAACGATATCCATCCCAACATGAAATTCACAATGGAGACCGAAATGAACAACTCCCTAGCTTTCCTGGACGTTCTCATCACGAAATCCAACAACTCTTTCACCCACACAGTACACAGGAAACAGACCCACACCAACCGATACCTACACGCAAACTCTCATCACCATCCAGCACAAACAAACTCCGTATTGAACTCCCTGATATACAGATCAATTCAGCTTACCGACAACCAGAATAGACCACAAGAGCTGGACAAACTGAAATCAGCCTTACTCCAAAATGGTTACAACAATTCGCTAATCGACAAGTCTATCCGCCATCAACTGACCCGTCCTCCAAAAACGAACGATCCACTAGAGAGTATTCAGCCACACAAAGCTTTCCTACCATACATCAAAGGTGTGACAGACAAAATCAGTAATATCTTGAGAAAACACGAGATAAAAACAATATTCACGGCCAACAACCAAATATCCAAATTCCTCAGATCTCCCAAGGACACAATACCAAACGATTCTCAAGGTATATATGAAATACCATGTTCAGACTGCCCGAGAACTTATATTGGCCAGACTAATAGACGAGTAACTTCCAGAGTCTACGAACACGAACTTGCTGTGCGTCAGGCATCTTCCACTTCCGCACTTTATAAACATCGAGAAGACACAGGTCACAAAATAGACTTCCAAAACACAAAAACAATTTCCACCGAGAAAACTCTGCAAACCAGGATCATCCGAGAAGCCCTTGAGATAGAGAAGCGCCCCAATTGCCTCAACACTCGCGACGACGGACGTAGACTTCCCAATACCTGGAAGCCTCTCATTGCACGCATAAACTCATTTCCCACCAACCCAGTTCCCGCACACAGCTCACTTAGCGCCAACCAAGTTCCCGCACACAGCTCATCTAGCGCCAATTCAGTTCCCGCCCATAGTTCACCTCGCGCCAATACATTGCACACGGCCATTACAGCCACGTCCACTATAAATACAGTTCCTCAACCCACAATTCCTCAGTTCTCTCGAAGGAGTAGGCAGATTGAGACCTTAGAGAAAACCAGTGACGAGACATGGGGAGTAGGCAGATTGAGACCCCGACGTCAAGTCACAAACACCTATCGTAATTATACCTGAGGAGTAGGCAGATTGAGACCTGAGCGTAGAATTACGTTTTAACCTTTCATTAATTTTCTTTCTATTTCAGTTCTTGAAAATGGCTCCAAAATCGGAGCCGAAACGTCGAATTTCAACAAATTCTAGACGCGGTTCAACCCGAACTTTTAGTTTTCATATATATATATATATATATATATATATATATATATATATATATATATATATATATATATATATATATATAGACATAAAATACCACAAAAAATTCCCGCGGCAATTTTCAAGGTAGAAAATTCTCACTATAATAATGCTGTGATTGGCCTGAACGTACATGAATGCTTTGAATTGATGGTTTCGATTAGTTGCAAGAATTGTCAAAAAATAATCTAGCTAATCCAACTTGATTTATTATTGGAATTTTGTCCAAGAAATGCTCAATTTCCTGCTTGAGGAAACTTAGATTTCTAGCCCCTATCACGGGACCGTCAAATATTATAGGGCCTAAAATTCTGTCCCCTGTAATCCCAATCCAACAATTGGATTTTTCCTCCGCCATTCATTCTAAATCGGACCAATATCACTTATCATTTCTTTCGAAATGACCCAAATTCGTAAAACGGCTTTCGTCAGTATACAGAATTTTGTGAGAACCAATTGCAGTACTCAATAAACAAGTTCGAAAATTTTATGCCAGAGAGGTATCAACAATGTGAAATGAATACGAATAGTACCCTCTCTCTTAGCGTTTCCATCAACTGGAAAAATAAAGGCAAACATCTGTCAGGAAACAACTACTTCCCTTGCTAATACCACGACGGACATTGAACTACATCTGACAGATATTTGTACAACGTTCTTCCAAGAATACCCAATTGCAAGTGCTTGTCTTGTAGTTAAACAGAAGATTATCCTTCAGTTGGCTGGGAATGACCACCTGCAGACATGCATGTTTCGAGGTTTTGCCTCTCATCTGTGCTGCTTAGGATTGATTGTCTTGTTCTTGATTTTCCGTGCAGATGGCGCTGCGATGAACTTAGTTGTGGGTCGAGGTGTCATCCATGAGGAAATATTAGAAAAACGGTTGATTATTATTCATTTGGCAGGAACAGAACAATTATAGTGTTGTTCGACCTACCCTGTCACTACAAGACAAGCACTTGCAGTTGGGTCTTTTTGGAGGAACGTTGCACAAATATATGTCAGATGTAGTTCAATGTCCGTCGTGGTATTAGTCAGGGAATTAGTTGTTTTCTGACAGATATTTGCCTTTATTTTTCCTCTTGGTGAAAACGTTAAAAGAGAAGGGTACTATCCGCATTCATTTCACATTGTTGATACCTCTCTCGCTCAATATTTTCGAACTTGTTTCGAAATATTACAATATATCGACAAGTCAGTTTTTACCGCAATAATTATTTAATGATTTTGTTTCAGTTGTGCTGGTCACAAGCTACCCGATGATTTTGAATCTTATTTAAATCTCAATAAGATTCTTCATTTAACGAAAGTTCTAACGTTATATTATCAGTTTTTATCAAAAGTTTTCCTACAACCTAATAGAGTGCGGTATCAAATTAATCGTAATAAATGCTCTCTTTTCCTAACCCGACGAGACACCATTTTGTAATTTGGAAAAAAATTTATTAAAATTTCGAACCATTTTGACTGAAAATAGTAGAGTTGTAATTGTCCAAAACTTTTTTCACTAAATTAAGTTATATACCCCATTAGAATAAAAAATAGATTAAAAAAATAAATGAAAAAATGGTTACACAAAGTTCCAAATGATCCTTGGTTGTATTCATTCTACATGTCATATGGAGACAAAAAAACTAAAATAACCCAGATGTCCTATTTAAAAATCGAAAGTTTATGTGAATCCGGAATTTGCATGAAGTTGAGTTAAGGCTGAAACACAATGGAAGATTTATGTTTTTAGTTTTAATTACAGAATTTTGGATATTTTTTTAACGCGAATCCATCATTGCCATTATTATTCTGATCACGTTTCATGAACAAATCTTGTTGGTAAAATTCGAGCTTCATTTTTCAATACTGTTTTGCATCTTGTTTTATTTTAAAAATTGATATCCAAAATCCCAAAACTTGAAACTTATTACATAAAACTTCCATTGTGTCTACGGCTTTACTTATCAAAAAATGCAGTTTTATTTATGCCGTAACCCGATCCTCTAAATTTAATTTCATTAACCCTGAAAACAAAAAAGTTATAGGGACAAGCCAGCTTCCCGTGGGCACCCGGTATACTTTCCAATATATATATGATGTTAGCTATTTGATTTGATTTTATCTGAAAATTCATGGTCTGTACGATTACTTACTAATGGTTTTTATCTTTTTACATTTCTATCTACAAACCATTTATCATAGTTTTGATGACATAATAATAGCTGCACAAACAAAATCACCCTGTTTCCGAGTAAACCAATAATTCTCCCATTTATATGTATATTCGACCGACCAAGTCTCAAATTGCATTCAAGCAAAATGAAACTGACATTATACCAGATTTTCAAAACCGAGTACAAAATAAGTCAGTTTCTGGGATTCACCCCAATCTCGAGAAAAAAAAGATCATTCTTCAATTTACTCATCAACCTGAGTTACTTGGGACACGCGCTACTTTGCTACGCGACTTATATAGTCGTAACAGAGTCGATGTATGTGGGAAGTTCATACTCTACTACGCAACTAGTAGTATACAGCGTATATTATACATGCGACATGATGTCTGATGAGTATCATCTCATGAACACGATCTTCAACAAAGACATGTGGAAGGTACTCCTCGAGAACTTACACCGAACACTACACCAGGTAATAACTAGTGAATACGGCAAACGCAAGAACAAACTTGCAATGGCCATGGTGTTGGTGAATATTCCCCTCACGTTGGCTATGTTCGTGGGAGTCGTTCTGACAGCTGCCAGTGCCTACTATTACATCCGATTTCTTCATCCTTTAGTTATTCTTTTATCTTGTGGGAGACTCATCAGGAACATATCGATTTATATGCTACTTCTACTGGTTGTTGTCGTACAAATCCTAATTCGCAAGTACGAAGAATTGGAACTGTTCCTGAAAACCGAAGTCAAAGGAATATTGCGGAGAGGTTCATCTTTCGACCTAGATGTTGATGAAGTCTTCAAGACTGCCAATGCTCTTCACGGGGAGTACTTCGCTACAGTCCAGAACCTCAATGAAATATTTGGGTTACCAGTACTATTTTTTTTGGTATCAACCACGGCTGTTAATTTATATAACATTATTGACAGTGTATATGAGTTTGTCCAGGCCCCTTATAATGACGTAGGTTCATATATCATGAAGTTTGTATTTTTATGCAGTACTATTGTGGATTTGGTAAGATATAGATGAATAATCAATCAAATGACCCCTTTTTCTTCCTCTATTATTTATTCCATTTATACATGCTTTGGAAAACATCTCCCTCTACAAAATCTTCATTTTCTAGGACACAACATTTTTTTCAATATGGATGTTGTATAATTGTCGCAGGTCGATTATTCTGCTCTAGATGTAAATACTGTTAATACAGCACCTATTGTTCTTCTCAGAAACTTTCTTTGAATTATATCACATATGCTCTGCCTCTTCCCACTGCAAAATACCATAACGCAAGTGACTTTCCATTAAAGAAATGCAGGATGGTTTACAGGAAAAGAGGTTTATTATATTTGTGATTTTGTTAAGCATTGTTTAAAAATTTTTGACTATACTTACTTCTGGATTTCAAATTAATGATACGCTTGCTTCATAAACTAACTAATTAAATGGATCATTTTGGCTACGAAACTTAAAAAGTTTTTATAAATGCATGTGGTTCTTCAGTTTTTATTAAATACATATTCGAGAAACTTTTGATATTTTTCTAACAAAACATTTCTACAAATTGACATGCCTTTTGAATATACCAGCAATATTCAAGGAGAATATCTCATGGATATGCGTGAAAATATATTCCAGGAATATTCTCAATGTGTATGAGATCAAATATATAATCATGGAATATTCCAGGAATATTGCAATATCTGTTGGAAAATAGGATGTTGTAAGCATATTCCAGGAATATTGGGTGCCGTCTGGGTTGTAGTGAAAATATACTGAATTTGATAATTTATTCAAAACTCTTCTGAAGATAACTTCATTCATTTGAAACATTTTTATCACTATTTACAACTCTGCAACTCTGCCTGACATCTCATGTTGAGCGTCTTATATACCGGCAAGTAGATTCCTATTTCACTCTCGAACTATCGAGAGTATACGGTGACTTTCCATTAAAGAAATACGTAATGAAAAGGATGGTTTACAGGAAAAGGGGTTTATTATATTTGTGATTTTGTTAAGCATTGTTTAAAAATTTTTGGCTTTACTTCAAATGAATGATACGCTTGTTGGGTAACTATTTTTATCCACAGCTGACATCTCATAAAGTCATAATGCCTCTGTTTACAAACGTCTTTTAAAGTCAATGAAACATTAGTGGCCGGTGGCTTGGCGGTCTAATGGCACAGGGCGTTCGAAACTCCAGCATAGCGATAGTCGGTTCAAGCCCGATGTAGGTACAAGAGATTTTTTCTCAAATACTCTATATCGGATCGATAGGCGACCGCATGCCTTGTTGAAAAGCAAGTGTATTGTGAGTTGTCTAGATGTCAATCTCGTCTAGTGCTAGCTTGGAGTGCACACCGACCACCCGAGGTGGTGCTGTAGGTTTTCCAGGTTTTCCTACAGCTGGAAAGTGAATACATCACCTAGAACATCAGTAAGTCGCCCCGGAGCGCCACGGCAAATAATAATAATAGCCGTCCTCTACCCGCACAGGCTATGCCTTTGGGTACACTCAACAAGTGTTTATGAGGGAGTATTATTATTATTATTATTACTAGTATCGTATGATCAAAGGCACTCATGTCTTATGAGTTACGTTGATCTGACATCGAGAATTAATTACCAGAATTCCCGAAAATTATCCAACAAAGATAGCTAATGTCTCCAAATCACAAAGTATTCATTGTCATGCATTCAATATCAGTAACTATAACTTGTGAACTAGATGAAGAGAACTGCAGTCAAAACGCAAATGTTTCAAGCTGTTTCGGAATCTTCGGCTAACCTCACCAAGAACTCAATCAGCATCAAATCAGCGATAACTCTGCTGCAATTTTTTTCAAACTGTGGGTCGTGACCCCTGGGGACTCGCAAAGTCTTGGTGTGGGGTTCGCAGTCGCCATACAGGTAACAGTGAAAAGCAAGGTTGTAGATCCTACACTATTATAAAAAACAATAATTTCAGCACGAACGTGCCAGTATAATTTTCAATTATTTGTCGAGTCGTGATTATATTTTTGAGGCGCAACCCAGGTAGCACACTCATATTGGGAGAACATTATGAAAATACTGGCAAAATATTCGAATGCAATATTGGCGAGAAAAAAAATGTGAACATTTGGCGATATTGGTCCAATATCTCTTGTGTAATATTGCCAAAATATTCTAAAAACAATATTTGACTCAAAATATTCAGCGATATTGGTGCACCTATATTAATCTAAACTAAAAAACTAAATAAAACTATCAAGAGTATACGTTGACCCGTTTAGATGGCTTTCGTAAAATTTCGATTTTACATAGAAGTGACGATTTCATTCTGGCTAGTCCTCCTTCCATCTTGAAAATGATGAGTGATGGGTGAACCGTTAGCGTGCAGAGATGAGATCGTTCAAGCGTTGTTTACGAGCCGGGGTTGAATGATTAATTAGGAGGTCAGGTCCGGTCTCAAAATCGTTACATTGCCCCCTTCTTGAAGACGTTTCGTTCTGAAGTGTTGTCCTTGGAGTGTGTCGATACCTGCAACATTCTCCATGTCTACACCTTGAAGTTAGATGGAAGTAACACTCTACAGTCTTCACGTTGGGTCGAGGAAGATGGTTACAGCACACCAAATTCTTGACACCGCTGTACCGGAATATCGTAATAGCTACCCAGTCCAGCCCTTCAATCCCACTGGACAATTTTTGGATTGCCAGGTCCACAAGATTCTGGTTCACCATCCAATTTCTCAACCTGGTAAAGCTCTTCCAGCCATCTTTATACGACGGCCTATTTCGAAAATGCTTCTCTGTAATCAGATATTAGATGGAACTCTGGCCATTCTTCAATTACAACACTCTTCCAATTTCTGGGTTCTCTTCACGTAGTTCCTGTAGTCGACCGAACTTCTTTGATAATACCGCAGCGATGCGTCTGGTATTTGAAGATCTTCTGCCACACAGTGACCTAGCGCGTAACTAGCAGACATCTTAAATAGCTCTCGTGACTCCTCTCGAGTAATTCCATGTGAAACTTTCTATCCGTCTGAGTACAGGAACATGAACTTCTGGATCGTTCTTTCATCCTCTGGTCTGAGGGTGCGAATTTTATCATTATTTTTAGCGTAAGGGGTTTTCCTCGTGGTGGCTTATATAGCTGGTAGACGAGATCGTTTATTCTCTTCATGATCTTATGAATATCGTCCAGCCTCTGTCGTAGTTTGCTGGCGTAGTCCTCTCTCGCAGTGCCTTATCCTGGTGGCACTCTAAACTTTAGGTGCAATGTCTGCTTCGAATTCTTGTAAGGATTTTCTTGATTTCTGGCATCGGTTTTTCAGCTGTGAATGATATACGTGTTCAAGGTGGGCCTGGCCGTAGCAAAGTTCTAGATATTAAACATCTGCTGTTCCTCCAATCAAATAACATAACCTATATGAGTAACTCGCCGCACACGCCTTAAGATTTGTGTGCAAGGGACATCTTCCCCCCAACGGCAGTGTCGTGCGTTATTAACAGAAATATCGAGGTTCAATAAAATAGAAATAAAGGAAACCCAGTATGGAATAGAAACCTGAAATTATGATGAAATAATCTCCACAGGATTTTGAGAATAGCCGATGATGTAATTGTCATGTTTTTTCATAATTCAGTAATTTTTCTCTTTTCCAATTTGGTTTCCCTTTCTCGATAGTTACGACACTGGTAGCTTCAAACGATGTTCTGTCAAATATCAAATGCAGCGTTGTCGTACTGACAAGACTATATCGACAACAAAGAATCTCCGTTCGGCGATGGAAATAGTATAGTTTTTACATGCTTCCAGCAAGCTGCAGTGAACGTTTCAATTGCCTTCTTATTGTCATATATTTCATCCAAGACAGTATTTTTGGGTTTTTGTTGCCATGAATATACCCGACAGATATCAAAATCTAGCTGACGTGCTTATTGTATCCTTAAAAAATTGCCACATGGCAATAATGTCATGATTTGAGGGATAACATTATGAAAAGATGTTTCCTTCAGTTCTATTTGAGTATTACTCATATAGGTTTACTTGATCGGAGTACTGTTCATAGTCCCCCTGTTCCCGGGCAGTGATATGGTTTCAGTGTAAGTTTTCCTGCATTGGCACTGGCTTTGAAATCTGTCATGTCTATTTGAACTTCCTTCAAGTTCACGCTTAGATTCAGCATTGAATTTCTGTTGAGAGTTTCTGGTGTATACGCGGAATCCATTCGCTTTTCTAACTCACTGAATTTTTCCTTCATTTTGTTGATTTCTTTCTTGATTCCGCCGTTTATTTTCTTGATCTGTTTCGACATTTTCCATTCTTCCTTCTAATCGATTCGCCGTACCAAAAAGTTATCTTTTCAAGCCTTCTGAGTTTTCTAGAAGCTTCACCCTCAGACCATTTGAATTTTCCAGAAGCACTAAAATTCTACGAGTTCTCTGGAAGTTTATCTTCCAAGCTATCTGAATTTTCTATAAGTTTTTCTTGAAGTTCCTTTTTCAAACTGTTTGAATCTTCTCGAAATTTCTCTTGAGAATCCTCTTTCATACTATTCGAATTTTCTAGAAGTTCTTCTTTCATTGCTGACAGAATCGTCTAGAAGTTTTTCTTTCAGACTCTTCAAATGTTGAAGAAATTTATCCTTCAGACTCACCGAAGTTCTTCATAACCAAGCTCAAATCCATTCCAGAGACTTCGAATAAAAACGTTTCGGGGTATTCTCCTTGTCCCTCTGAAAGTCCAGTTGTTTCTTACTCGTGTTCCTCCAATTCTTGCTTCAGTTTACTAACCTTCAGGTCGGCCAGGCAAACTCTCCTCGGAAACATTTTGTCTTTAATTGTCTTTGTCCAATTTCCTTCCCAAGTCGGCGCCCATGATTGTTCCTGGTGAACCTTGCGACCTTGAGAAAAAAATTGCAATGACGATGTCAAGAAAAATAATAAATAAGTTGAGTTGTCAAATTTTCACATTTTGTAATTCACATTCTTTAAAAAGAAAAGAATTGCAACTAGCGTGTTCATTTTTCATCTACATTCATTCAATCTTTAACCGAGATATCAGTCTATCTATTTCACACAAAAAGTTTTCAGTTTATTATCCCCGCGATGCGCAAAACTTAGTTATTGTTTAACGGGTTACCAGTATATTAGGCGCGATAAATGTCTATCCATGCACTTTGTTATTCCTTCGTGTTTTGAAATGAAACCAAGGTTTCAGGTACCCCTATGAACTCATAGATAATTAGTGTTTTCAATATTGTTGGAGAATAATAATTCATGTTCTTTAATCTAGATATCAATGACTCTGCTCATAACATCATGTGACAAGCTGGAACGAGTAGGCAAAAGAGTCACCAAAACGTGCTATAAGCTGCAAAGAGGTCTAGCAAAGTCAAAATTGAGAGACGAACTGATATTTCTAGCAGTATACAATAAAGAACAGAGTCCCGCAATATCAGCTGCTGGACTTATAACTATCAACCAATCGATTTTGAATGTTTTAATGTCTATTTTTACGGCCTATTTGATAGTAGCTCTACAGTTCGATAAGTATCTGTAAAGAAACAAAAATTACTTCTTAGAAATACTAAATAGATCCTAATAGAACTCATAAAAGGTTGTCAGTAAAGTAGCGCAATTCTTTTCAACACTCTCAGCAGTTTCATAAAACCGAATTATCTGGGTTTTGCATAGAATGTTCTATGCCTAATGGTATCAAATAATTTTTTCACGATCATCAAGCTTCTTATGCAAAAAGTATTTCGGTCAAATTGTCCAAAATTTCAGTATGTTGTTGAAACCGGTAAAGTATGGATCACTCAAAGATTAGCAAAATCGATAAACCATAAAAAAGAATTATAGAGATTGCAAAACACACTCATGACATTGAAAAAAAATGCATTTGATTTATATTTTTCAATTTCAATAAAATTGAATGAATCTTACGATTATTCAACGCCACGCTTCATTATATCTTTACCTACATGAAAACTTCTAATACACGATCAAAAGACCCATACTGAATCCTACCACTGCTTCCTTCTTTTGGGAAATATTCAAACAAATATTATTAATATAGCCTAGTCACGCACAAGGAGTATAACAGCTTAAAACTGTTATTCATATCTGCGAATCACCAATGCTATTCTTTCTTCTATACTAATATCGTTTATCCGCATAATAATTACAATACAGATAAAAATGAAATAAGCAGCGAATAAATGAAGAAATAAACACTGTAATCACTAAAGCCTTGAAAGTGTTATCGATAGTTAGTTACCTTTCAAAGTAAAATCATTGAAATAATAAAATATTGTAAAATAGTCAAGTATTGAAACGATAAAATACAGTAATAAAACTTTTTTTATTTAAAATGTGCAAACAACAGCTTTTCTCGAATTTTCAGTAAAAAGTAGCAAAAAGATTATCCATAGGCAATAATACTATAAAATGTATGATAGTTATTTATTGCATAAGAGTTTTAGATAGCATTTTATTAGCGCAAGAATGTTTAAACGCGAGAGCAAAGCTCCAGCATTTGATTTTCTTAAGAGAATTAAATGTATTCAAAAACGCATGCAATACAACTTTTATTTACAATCACATTCATTCAGAATCAGAATCGCCGAAATTTTTCATCGAAAAATGATTTGACATTTGGCTCTGACAGCGGCTGTTATACCCAATAGACTTCCGCAAGCGTGACGTCACTTCACCATCTTTGTTGGGATCCGTTAGGTTTTGGTTCAAGTGAATGATAATGTTATTTCTACATCTTTATAAGCTCTTCAACAATAGCAATCGCCATAACCAAGCTCGTTATCAGGTTCACTGCCATAGGAAACGTTACCTAAAACTGATTTTTTTATTTTTAGAACACGTCAAATGATATTTTGACATTTGTGACGTCACCATTTGCGGGGTCTATTAAAAATCATTGAAATTACGTACAAAAATATCGGTAGGTGTTTAAACGACATGATGGGTGGATAATTGCAGAAAGTTATTTCGAGGATTCTATATCTAATAAGCTTGAAATAGCAAGAAAAATTCAAGGTTTTCCTAGTTCCTTACAAGACATCCATTGATTCTGGATATTTATCAAAAACTTCGGCAGGCACTATGCGTTCTGAAACCGTTGACAACTACAAGCTTGTCATTGATGAAAACGAAGTGAAATATGATGTATCAAAGAACGAAATTTCAATTAATATGAATGTTACTATCAATATTAATAATAAATTAGTAAAATGTGCCTGATTCAAGATTATATTTTTCATTACTACACGAGTGGAATGAAGTGTAATTTCATTATTCCACTATGAGGAGACAAGAAAATTCAGGCGATCGAAAATTCACGATATTTGGAAAATATTTGTTCTCTGATAGGTGTTTGCCTCATTTTTCCACTTGGAGGAACTGTTTGGAGAGAAAAGTACTTCGACTTTGTCGACTTTTCCGATTTTATTCGTTTCATTATCGTGATACTCTCTAGCATATATTTTCGATCTCTGTTCGAATTGATATGATATTTCTGATAAAATAGATCTTTTTGTACGTGAGAAAAATTAATCAGAGTGGGTTGCCATTTGAAGCCACAGATTCTAATTGTCGTATCAGGTGAGTTGAAAGATGAATCAGTTTGTTGATAATCAGATGAATGGATATTTTCAAACAGAGCGGAGTGGTTACTACCCCACCATAATGATGGAAACTGCCACTTCTCAATGAATATATGAATTCGAGTTGAATATGTTTGAGATTTCCAGGGGTGTGAGTAGTACATCAATATCCAAAATAGCCATCATTACGGTTGAAACGGCAAAAACCATCAAGTATCAGCAAATTTTGTTAGAAAGAAATTTTTATAAACCGTAGCAGGAGTATAAAACCCAGTATTTTTGCATGTGTCACCACTCTTGAATCGTCGAAAGAGTGGTAATGGTTCCTGCTTCAATATAATCATTTCATATTGAAGAAAATATCGAAAATGGTCCGATTATTACATGATAACAGCGCAAAAGGGTTATGTGAAGTGGGACGACTAAACATTTTAGGTACTCCATATGACCCACACGTTGTAGGTATTTGATTGAGAAGGTAGAAGACTTCATGAACAAGATTCACTTTCAATTTTCCTTCTCTGATAATTTTTAAGCCAAGTCTACTTCCAATTACTAGCATGCCAAATCTGATTGATGTTGTATTCCTAATATATGAAGATAGATTAGGAAATATCATAATGTTGGTCATATTTTGCAAGTTGATCAACTTTTCTCAGTAACGTATCGCAACATGTCATTCTGAAAAGCACCTATAATGAGGAGGTACGTTACCTCCACGTGTTGTCAGATCCTTCATTAAAAGCCCATGGAGCGGAACTTTATGTAAAATCGTTTTCTAATGGACATTTCAAGTTTGAGCTCCGTTCTAAGACACGTGTGGCACCAGTAAAATTGTTAATCAGCCCCGTTTACAGTTATGTGGTGCTTTATAAGATGTTCAATTACAAGATTTCTTTGACTAAAAAAATAATTAAATATATGTCACTTATGAACAGATGCACCATTGTTTTGTCGTGGTTGAAACTACCTGCTAATTCTATTAACATTTTTGTGTTGCACCGTGTTCCAACAGAACACCAACATAGAACAATAGCACTATATTCCATTAACCAAAAATCATGCTGATATTGTATGGCATGTTTTGAACCCCACTGTATTGACTGGGCAATCAAACTGCATTAAGGTCCTTCTTGTTTGGGAGGAAGTCTTAACAATTGACTTACTAAAAAAATCTAAATCGAAAATTATTGCTGAACAAAGTTAAAAGGCAAGGGCCTCGTCTTCCCTATCTATGTCTTCTGAGGAATGCTCGTAAGGGTGAAGCCGGTTGAGAAATAAAAAAACAAAATTTTGTTTAAACAATTGATTGTAGCGTTATGCTTCCGATTTTCAAAGAATCGCCGTATTTCTAAGGCTGATCGGAATACTGTGAAGTTTTTGAAGCATAGGTTGTTCCGAAAGATTCATTTGCGTAAAATGATTATCCACGTAAATAATTTTATATTTTCCTTAGTCAGGTTTTGTCAAAAATGATAGAATAAATTCCCCAAGTCCTACAGTTCTTAACTGCTGCTCTATGTTTTCATTTTAACACTGGTCGGCTTGACACCAGAGTTTATAGACTCTCTGAATAGGCTTTTTAGCATAACATCGTTTCAAAGTACTTCGCCTCTGAAAAATATCATGCTCTCGTCAATGCTTGTCCAGCCATTTGGGCAATGGTATTTTTGGAAATTTTTGTTTACGGTTGTTACCATTGGTCTTATTTTGTATATCTTGTCGTTATTATCTAAAATGTAATGGGGAAAACGTAAAATTTCTTCAAAATAATTCCTTGATAAAGTAATATCTACTAAAGGCAAGATCAGAAGTACTGTTCTAGGACTGCTACCAGGTCGACAAGCGGTTTATACCATCAAATGAAAAATTTCGTATTTGGTGAAATATGCGGTTTATGCATGAATACAAATTCTTATTTTATGAAATTGTACTATTTCAATGGGATTTTACAGCAAATACAGATTGACAGTTCATATTCTTCGCCTGTCATTAATATATTGTCTTGGTTACAGCCGCGCCGTTGTCCTTAACACACTTAACATTTGGTCAGGCGAAGAGTTTCATCAAGTTGAGTTGCACATAGATTACTCTGCAAGACTATGAATCGTCTACAGTATCCCCAAGGGCATGGGGGTGGAATAGTGGCTGAATTATTTTATTGGACCCAAAATAAAATTATACTCCGGCATGATTTCCTCTTTCATTTTTTTTGTTAGTGGACTCCTCTATCTCAATTTCATCCGCAGCATCCGTTAAAGTGTTTTTTTGTTCCAACCCAGATGACGACGAATACATCCTTCATTATTTGATAGCGACGGTTGCGCTGGCTGAATATTTGGAGCATTGTTTGAAGATAAATAAATGTAACAATCCATTAACATTATCAAAGGAAATTATGGAAAAACTCAATTTAAAATTGTTGTTGTTTTTTCCGTTAACCAGCCGTCATCCCCATACGAACGACAGCCCTCAGAAGTCGAAACTTGTGCGAGTTGAGGATTAACGAGGTCTTACCTTTTAACGTGCGATTCCTAGCACGAGATCAGTGACCATGCTGGAAATCGAACCCACGTTCCTCTTACTGATATAGTAGCGCTCTACCATCATGACCACTAGCTGCGGCCCATTTAGTGCTACATTTTCTTACCTGAAGTAATACGATGTGACACAATGTATACCCGTTGCTAGACCGAGCTCAGTTATTGCAATACATACAATAACGCTACCAAAAAATACTAGTATTTTCTGTGAAGCTACCATGTGCAATAAATAGCTCTGACTTGTTAAGAGATCAATACTCTCGACCACTCTCGGGTAATTGTGGATGTATATTATAAAACCGCTTTTCTTGATAAACATAAGATAATTTCGGAAAATCAATTTGGCTTTAGGTAGGGTAAGTCAACAGAGAATGCAATTACATGCGTAACAACACGTATTTATAAGAGATTAGACTTATGTATATTTGTTGACTTAGCAAAAGCCTTTATACTGTGTGTCATGGGAAATTATTGATAGGATTGGAAAAAATAGGCTTTCGTGGAATTGCATATGATTTGATGAAGAGCTACCTTCGAAATAGGTCTTATAAAGTAAAAGTGGGAGAAGAGATATATATATATATATATATATATATATATATATATATCAATGATCTCTTTAAACTCAATATATCTGGTGATATAGTCAGCTTTGCTGACGATACGGTGGTTATGTATCAAGCCGAAACATGGCTTAAATTGAGGGAAATTACTCAAAACGACTTTCTGATAATTCTTAGATGGTTCAATAATAAAACTGTAACAGTCAACGCGGATAAAACATTAATAGGTTCAGTCAAACAGAACATGACTATAATAAAAGACATCAAAACAACAGCTATACCAAAAATTGAAAAAACCATAACTCAAAGATGCTACAATTACCTTGGTCCCAGCTAAGATTCCTACTGAACTTACACAGATTTATGCATACGGCCTATTTAAAAAAAATACGCTTTGGCTTCATTCTGACCCTAGAAAAGAAATCCACAGCCAAATCGACAGGAAAAATACTTATTACTTGTAAATTCACTCTATTGAAGGAATGTATTTTATAATAACTGATATTGCTGTGATATATGCTGCCTCTGCTCACTTATGTATATATTTCTATGTTTTTTAATCCTCAAATATGTTTTATATATACAATTCATGTGTGCATTTATGTGTGTATTGGTGTGATAAGTATATATGTGTAAGTTTAACATAGACTTTTAGATACTATACCCATGCACAGGGATTTATCCCTTTGTGGGTTATCTATATTTACTGTTCTATTACTACAATGTATTTTATTTATGTATCATTTCATTCCAATTGGTAAATAATATAATATTATTATTATCATTATTATAGTGTTTTACGTTATTTGTTGAATGCATAAAATATTCTTAGGTAACTAAAAGTATCGGGACAAGTCAAGCTGCAGAAAGTACAGCGGCTAGCCTGTCTGGGAATCACAGGGGCAATATCTACGTGCTCTACTGCAGCCTTAGAGGCAATGCTAAACCTTCCGCCATTGCACCTATGTGTTATGAAAGAAGCAGCAAACAGTGCCTTCAGACTGAGCCTGACAAAAAACTTGAAAGCAGGAGATCTGATCGAACATATAAAGATTTTGAAACAAATCTCGCTTAAACCGACAGATATCATGCTGATCAGGTACGACTTCGAAGTGCAGTTTGAAGTGGTCATAAACAACCACCAGGTTTGCACAGAGAACGGACATCAATTGGCAACGGTGGTATACAGTGGGCGTTACAGGACCAGAGTTCAGGCTCTCAAAACCACTTGGCAAGACCCCAATCATGTTCCAAGCAGAAGTTCATGCTATCGAGATCTGTGCCCAGGAATGCATTGAAAGGGGCACCCGAAGGGCAGAAATATTTATACTATCAGATAGTCAAGTAGCATTAAAAGCTCTGAAGTCACACACTCGTGAGTCTAAGCTGATTTGAGACTGTAAAAAAAATCTGAGACAACTGGCAGTAAACAATCAGATAACCCTGGTGTGGATGCCAGGTGACAGGAGCATCAAAGGAAATGAGGAAGCAGACTGCCTTGTTGACTGACTATTTCCCGGACCAGAACCCTTCTGTGGACTCTCCAAAGTCCACCTAAAGGAAGAGTTCCGACGAGGGGAACCCAATTAAATAAAATCTCACCAGAATAAAGTGCCAGGACAAAGACAAGCGAAAAGGCTAGTGAGCCTATCACCAAGGAAAGCTAAACAGCTGGACAAAAAAGACTTGAAATAGGTAACGGGACAAATCACTGGACACTGCCCTCTGGGGTATCACCTCAAAAATATGGGCAAATCAGAGAGTGATAGTTGCCGCTACTGCGAGAACTTCGCGGAAAATGCAGAACATCTGCTTTGCGAATGCCCAGCGAACTTCTCCAAGAGGATAACATTCCTGAAAGGGGCATTCTTAACGTCCTCCGATATCAGGAACTTAGCTTCCAGGAAACTGATAAACTTCGCACGAAGTCTCAGAATCCCGGGCCTCGAATAGACAAAATAACGGAAATGGCGAATAACAGTGACGTTTTTTTTAACGGACGTGATACTGCATAGGGCTGATTGACGCGTCTAATAATAATGAAATAGTCAGTAATGAAAATAGTGTTTCTGAAGAAGAGTTCAGTGTAGTACCTTTAACGAATGATTTGCAAAATGCTCAAAATATCCCGATAGAGAGAAGAGATGACTCCAATTTTTATACAAGATCTGGTAGATCAATTAGAAAACCTTCCTATTTAGAAAATTATGTTTGATAGTACCTACTCTTTTTATTATCATTGTGTTTGAGTCATGATGGTTATTTCTTCTTCAAAGGGAAGAGGTGTTATGATATTATTTGTGTTATTTATACCCTGTATAATTGTTTATATTGATATCTAGTTAACATAATTGAAGGGATAGATAAAAAATGATTTTCTGTAAATAATTTGTCATTAAAATAACTTCTATTGAATTTTCTCTTTTTAACTACTAAAACACCACTATTAACTATTAATATCCGCTGGTTGGTTGATTTGAAGCTGAAGGGTCAGATGCAGGGTTCACCCGTGATAAGTGGAATCTAGAAAAAAAAAACTGGGAAAAATACCCCCGGAAAATAAAAAACGAAAAAAAACGCAAAAAAAAACGAAAAAAAAAAACGGAAAAAACACCTCGGAAAAAATACCCCTGTATGCAATATCAATGGCCAGTACACAAAAAGTAATGAAATATTAACTGTGTGTCATGTTAAAGAAACTAGACTATATATAATACTAATAAAAGTTTTAACCTATCCTGTTGAATGTTCATCGTCGATGACCAAAAAAGACGATTTTCTATATTTTTATGACTCGATTGTTCCTGAACGAACTGACCTGGTGACAGATTCGCCTTTTTGCAAGGCTGGAAAATCTGTTGTTCCACCCCTCTCTATTGTAGTAAAACTGCACTAACTAATTTTCCTAATTTATTTAAAACATTATTGAAACAATTATTCACTAAAACATTTACTTCACTAGATTCAAATTTATTTCTACTGTGTCAGTCTCTATCTGCGAACTCTGGAACTGTAACTAACTCTGAATTCTGACTGTTCTCCAGCGGTTATATAGTCGCAAGCAGATTCCATCCACGGCTCTCTCGATTATTCTGGAGTATAGAACATATCATCTAGATGGCTCTTCGAACAGTATCGAAGTGATCGATTTTATTCCAGCTTGTTCTCGGCGATCCGTAGGCCAGCAGATATGCTGTTGTAGTTGAACGAGGGTGCATAATTAATTAGATCAGGGCCGGTCTCGAAATCGTTACATTGCCCCCTTCTTAAAGACGTTTCGCCCCGGAACGTCATTCTTGGAGTGTGAAGATATCTGCAAGATTCTCCATATCTGCACCTGGACGTTCGATGGAAGTAGCACTCCACAGTCTTCAAGTTGGGTCGAGGAAGATGGTTGCAGCACACCAGAATGTTGATGCCGCTGGATCTGAATATTGTCTCCAACATGCTTCTTATAACTCTCCAGTCCAGCACATCAAGCCCACAGGCCAATTTTGTGATTGCCAGGTCTACAATATTATAAATATGTTGAAATATATTGAAAGGCATGCTGAAGAGAAAGTAATATAGAATCAGATTTTGTTGAAATCGTTGAAATTTTGTCCAGTGCTGTATCAAAATCAGATGATTCCAAGATGTTTCTATATAAAATACAATTTTATGATGTTATCAGGCCATTCCTAGAACACAGAAATTTTGGATTATGAAATTCATGTAAAGTAATGTTTTTACTTGCCATTTCAGTACCAAATATTGCAAAACTTCCAAGGGGTCAAGAAGAAATTGATATTTTAGTCAAAGAGAACAAAACAAGAGCCAAGATTTTAGTAAAATTTGTCGATTTCTCATATGAAAAAGGGGACTATTACAATATATTATCAAAAAGTAGGATCCCTGAAAGTAAAGTTTTTAAAAATTGCAGTTAATCACTAACAAGAACAAAAAACTAAATTTCTTCTCATATACAAATGCTTTGTTTGTCCCCCCATCAGCTGATGACCACCACGGAATACATAATTCCGGCATGTTGTGACGTCAGCTGACAGTGCTCTATACACCACATGTGGAAGAATCCATTCAAATGACACTGCGGGACTCGATATATTCAATTCAACCGTTTCCGAACCCGAGGAATGTCGCGGAAACACCCGAATCGATAAAGCTTGCGGAACATAAATAAACCAATCGATTGAAGGTAATAAAGAGATGGTCAAGTTGTTTCAGATAAACGATTCAATAAGGGTAGGTATCAGTATACCTACGTACAATGACTTTACGTTATAGATATCAAACATGGATATTATTTCGATTCGCTCAGTCAGTCTTCTGAAAACACATTGTTTGGCCTACTTATAAGTATAGGCAAAAATTCGGTACTCACAGTTGACTTTCTTCAAATGAACCATTTAGAGGCCTATTCTGATAATGGTAATTAACGACATTTGCGATTCTGTAGCTGAATATCGTTTGTTTTATCGTTACTCTACGATAAAATTTATCGTTTGTATACGAGGTCGATGGAGGTGTCTTTATATTGTCGTTGGTGGATATCAAATATGAAACATGATATAATTCACAGAACATATATTTATAGGTGATTATTCAAATTTGAATTAGAATCTAAATATTTGGAAATAGGAAAGATAGAGTGGTTAGCACAACTTTTGGGATATTTCAAAGTGGTGCGATTGTTCAATAAAAAAGGAATAACCAGAGACAACTAGTACAGCTAGTTAGAGAAAGGTGGAATACATGAATTCTACGATATTCTCAGCACTTTATTATATGAACTTTCAAAAATGATCTGTAAAACTATTTTAGACAACATCGACAGCGACTCAGAATACTGAGGAAAAAAAGCAACCCGTTTGATTTACCAGATATTCTTTTCGCCGAATGTATGAGATCGCATAAAGAGGCAGCACAATAATTATTCAATGCAGTTGTGGTGTTCATGTTGCCAGCACAAAGAAACACAGGAACAGCTCCTGTTATCAGGGTGGGATGAAAATAGATGCCATATTTCGAGTGTGTCATTTGTATGTTCAGAGTTTTGTTAGCACATTATCCTTTCTGGCGCATGGCAGCTACCAGAAGCCTGTAGGATCAGACAGACACAAACAGTTCATCTCAACCGAATGTCAGCAGATCTGTTCATGAAGTTGTTGATAAAGCTTTATAACAAGTAGTACTTGCAATTATGTGTCCGTGAGGAACGTTGCACAAATAGAAGACAGATATAATTCAATATCCGTAGAGGGAAGTAGTTGTTTTCTGTCAGATATTAGCCTTAATTTCCATTGTGTGGAATTATGTGGAGAGACAGGAATTTTTCGGTTTTTCGAAATATTTGATTCATAAAATTGAACTCTCCTATATACACACTCGAACTTTGTTTCGTTTTATTATAGTGAATAATCTTGCACAGAGATCAGAGATATGTGAAATTTCCACAAGCCGCTGATGAAATATTTACACACAAACCATGAGTATGCAGCAGATGTTTAATAATAACAAATAATTGATGAATTTACAGAATTTTTTTATGAAACATGAGATACCAGGAATCATAGGATGTATAGATTACACCCATGCCTCAAATGCCTCAAATTGGCTCTTATAGTCGTCTTTTATTCATACCCCGCTGCTTTCTTTGTTATCGGTTTGACTGTAGTCATAGTCAAGTCTGGATGAAAACAATCATTATTTTTTACAGATGATATTTAAGTGTTTGGTATTTATGTACGTATATTCAAACTGTAACCAAATTTCATTCTGACAGCCGACAACTCCGTTCAAACGCGCACACAAGTATCGACAAACGTTTTTGGTCACAAGACTTCAAAGATCAAGTACCAACATTTACCAAATCCATTAATACTATGTTACCAGATTTTGTTTTAACGACATCGATACTGAATGTATTTTAAGAATTTATCGTTAGGAATGTCGGCGAAAATGTCGTTAGCGCAACGATACGTATTCTAACGACAATTTACTGAATAGGCCTCTTATTTGGTAAGTTTCCTCTGTGTATTGTTCGAGAAACAATATCTGTTAGATAGTCGTAACTTGACGTAATGAAACTACCCACTAAAATAGGGAAAAATATCTACTCAGACTGCAAAAAACGAGATAGTTTATACATTCAAATTTTAATTTTTGAAATGAGAATCGAGATTATTCAGTTTGATGTTGATTTTGCAAGGAAGAAAACTTCAGGAAATGTTATGTATTAAGTAGAAACCCTCTACAGTTTTCTGTATTTCCTCTCAATTTTCATATTGACTGTAGTTGGCGTATCAGTACGGCATCAAAATAACGTCAAAATTCATGTTCTCCAACCAAAGACGCTAGATGGCATTCGCCTTTGCTCCAATACCGATTCCACTGACTATAACCGTTTTCTAGAGTATGAGAGCATTGCTAAGTAAGGGCCAATTTATGCAACTTTGTCATTGTCATAGTCCTAATCACAGTCACTGTCTTAATCATAAAATGAAATCGAAACTGTACATTCCTATAGTGGCTTTTATGCAATTTCCTTAGTTTTAGTCTCAAAAAACAACAATTGAGACTAAAACTGTGATTATGATTGTGACTATGACAATGTCAAGTTGCATAAATTGGACCTAACTAATTGTAGAAAAATTTGCCAGGTATCAAACAGATATAATGGTATGTTGTTGAATGGAAATTTCCAAATTTTTCATCACACTAAAGAAATCAGTGTTTCAATTCTGGAACAATGGGATTTGAATTTAAATTTGCAAACAAAAATCTTTTTTATTAATACAGAGGAAACAGAGTATAAGAATTTTTTATATCAATTGTACAACCAAAATACAAATATTGACGAAAGTTTGTTTATGTTCTACAAATGTAGGAATTCAAACGATGCGTAGGAAAAATAGTTTTGAAAACTATGCCCGTCTCTGTTTTCGAAACTTCGGAAGAATGTGCAATACAATTTCATATGGTGTTCCGTAAACATATTTCAGATAGTCTGTAGAAATAATTGAAGACACACACATATATATCACTTCTTATCAGTTCACTGAATCATTCGCGCCTGAAGTTCCTTTCACCAATAATGTGGTTTTTTGAAGTAACAATATTTCTAGTGGTTCTATTACTAGTCCCATCCTTTCATCTTCCAATAAATAATAGTGAAACAAGTAATCATAATGAACCAGGAGATACTATAGTGCTGGCTCATGTGGTATGTTTTTGATTTCAAAATTTGCACCATATCATTATAACAGTTTCAATTTCCGTAACTAGTATAAAATACTGTTACTGGGTGTGTCTTTCTATTCGGCAAAGAAAATTGTTACAACCGAAGAAAATACTGTGAATCTCAATAAATAATTGATGATATAAAAGCATCGACGCTCTATCCAGAAAGGAATCCATAAACTTTAGTTGCCGCGAACTCATACTTGAACTGAATTCTAGGACAGGTCGGATCTGTACGTCATAAAATCATTAAACGCTGATAGAATGCGAAGTAAAGCCCTGATCACGAAACAAAAAATTATTATTATTTTTATTATTTAGCTCTTCTATATTCACCGACTGAATATGTCAACTACCGGATACTGTTTCATATGCAGCCGATTTTCTTCTGTATCCACAGCAAATGGTCAATTCACTAACAGTGTTGAGCTCAGATTATCTGTATTGGGCTTCTTGCTACCGCAAAATATTATACAGAGTGGGCCATTAAAACGAAACAGCGGCTTTGTAGGTCGGCAGACCCGAATTATATAAAAACGCTCGGACACGTAAAATTCACCAGAAATACATTCCATCACTCGGACCGCTACCTCTAAATAAGATGTTAAGAAGGAAAATTCCTTTCAAATGAGGTATCACTTGCCATATGTTGCCATTTAAAAATTTAGGGGTGGCGGTTACAGCTACAAGAGATGGAATGTATTTCGGGTGAATTTTATCGCGAACGATGTCCCCCTCGAAAATGTATAGTTGACGTGTCCGAACGTTTTTATATAATTTGGTTCTGCCAACCTAACCAGTCAACACTGGGCAAACATCCACATCTCAGGGATGACAATATCATCAAAAATGGTATTAAGATGTCCTGTGATATCATATCGTTGACATTCCTGCGATATTTCACCGCGACATCCCTTAGATATCAAAATCAATAATACCCGAATGTAGATATATCTGCGATGTCATATTGTTGTCATTACTGCGTTATCACACTGCGATATCACACTACGACATCACACTGCGACATCACACTGTAAAAAGGTAAACCACCAACAATTTGGTTTTCAATCAAAAAAAAGTACAGGTGATGCTATCTTCAATTTTTTGAAAAATCTTTACTCCAAATTGAACCTGAAAGAGGCAAGCGCTGCAGTATCTTGTGATTTGTCAAAAGCTTTTGTCTGTGTGTGGAGATACTGCTGTGCAAACTAAAACACTATGGGTTCAGAGAGCAAAGCTACTGCTGGGTTGAGTCTTATCTGAATCATAGAAACCAAATTGTGAAAACCAATGGTTTCTCAGGTATTGGTTCAATTAGGCATGGTGTTCTTGGACCTATTCTGTTCCTCCAGTATCTTAATGACCTGGGAAATATAAGAACTGAAGGCATATTTACCATATTTGCTGATGATATTACTATCCTGTGGCATGATAAGAACCTACATAATCTTCATAGAATGGTGCGATAGTAATTTGCTCTCATTCAATGTATCCAAGACCCATTTATTATCCTTTCAATGCACTATACCAGACCTTCCTCTGGGGAAAGATACCATCTCGTCTACTGATACCAACAGATTTTTGGGAATTTGTCTTGACAATGATCTGAACTTCAGGAACCATGTTGAGGTATTGAGCAAAAAACTATCCTTAAGATGCTATGCTCTACGAGTGATGTCTAACGAACTGGGGATGACTACTGCCAAAATAGTGTACCATGCGCTCATTGAGTCACACATTAGATATGTATGGCATTCTTTTCTGGGGAACCTGCAATAAACAGTGCTTCAAGATAATTTTCACTCTACAGAAGCGTGCGGTTCGTTATATCTGTACGGTTGGGCCAAGAGTCTCTTGTAAGGAACTGTTCAGTGAGCAGAAAATCCTCACACTCTCTGTTCATTCTGGAATCGGTATGTCTAGTTCATAAAAACCTACCAATGTACAATATCACCTTTGGGCCCACCCGCCAAAACAACACCTTATGGTTACCCATTCCAACTTCAAATCTAGTAAAGAACTATTTTATTTATAATGCCGCAAAAATGTACAACCACCTTCCAGCAAGTGTCAGAGTAACTGAGTCATCAGCTTTATTCAGGTGAACAGTGAAATTGATTCTCAGAGAAGAGGTATTTTATGACATTAGTGAATATTTTAGCAGAGACATGGGGGATACTTGACCTGCTCAACAACAAAAATTATCTCGTTTTCAACTATGTACATCGCTTCTTGTATTGTTTATACTCTTTACGTTATATGTGTGTGTTTTTATTTAAATTAATAATTTTATGTTTATATTTTATACTTGAATTTGTATGACTCTATTATGTGTTAACTTTATTTATAACGTTATGACTCTTCCTTTGTCAGTGAGATGTGAATCTTCAAACAATAATAGTTATTTATGCAACAAGTGCAAAAAGTAAGTGTTTATTGCACTCGACGTGAAATTGTCCGACGAGGCCGTTAGGCCGAGTTGGACAACACATCGAGTGCAATAAACATTTTTTGCACGAGTTACATACAACATTTTTTCTACGTTCATGCAAAAAGCAAAAAATTATTTATTTAGGTGCGGCACTAGGTGAAGGAAAATGAAATACGCAATTTAAATAAATAATCATTACTATCGATTTCATCACCATCATCTAGTTTTCCATTCAGTACTGTAATTGTCCGAATGAAATTTTGACTGACGTTTATACAACCACAGTTGCATTGTAAAAATCAAAATCATAGTAGCCATGAGCGAGTATGTTCACAGTTTATAGCTAAAAGAATCAGTTCGCTCACTTGGCGTCGGCACTTCGATCTTTTTGTGCACGTTTGTGCACTGCGCAACCTGCAATCTTATCCCTAGCGCATACAGGCGCTTACAATTCATACAATGCTCAACATAAAAATGGGATACACTACTGGAACTAAAAATAGGTACCTAAACTGTGGATATTTTGACCGTGTTGGGGTCTGTTTTCTTATTGCAGATTATTGCTTTTTAACATCATTCAGTTGATAAAATGTTTTGCGATCAGTGTGTTCTAGCTGACGATGACGTATCGAAATTAAATATTCAGAAGCTAATTTTGAGAACATATGTAAGTTAATGAATTTAAGCAAGATGAGAAATTGACACGATTTATTCCATTATTAGTGATTACCACACTCTAGTAATTGTAATTTTATAGGATAAAGTAATTCGACTTCTTCAAAACACTGAAGAAGATATCTACATTTTTTCAATGTCAGGATCTTGATCTTGAATAAAAACTATAGAGTCCTATATTGAATGTGGTAAACCAAATGGTACTTTTACGGATCCAGAAAGATAAACAAGCAGTTCGTAAGTATTGGGGTAAATGCAATATTCGTATACATTTAAAATAACTGAATGTAGTTAAATGAGTTTTCATATACATAAACTAATTATGTATGTATGTAGTCAGTTTATGATTGTTTTTTTTTATTACCTGTGGACTTTATTCTAATATAGAAATTTAATAGTACAAGAAATACGAACTCTCGTTAACAGTGACAATGAGTAATATTTTGAGAAGTCCTTACAAGGCTTACAGAAATCAATTTTTGAAGGACAATTTTTAATATTCTGTCCAATACCTTCTTTTGTGGCCAAATTTTCAAAAAGTTCACAAGAACAGTTTTCAAGTTCATGTATATATTACAAAAAAAATAGTATCAAGCATTTTTAAGTTGCCAAATGAATCATTATTGGCATTTGAATAAGCCCTGTGAAAACTGTAAATTGTTTGAGTCAGCTTGTTCATGCCATATTTCGAATCGAATATGTTTTCCACTTGTGTTTTTTTTTTAAACGAAACGAAATCAATTTTTATGTTATATTGAGGTTGTTGCAATCGTTTACTTCTACTTTGAGATAATTGAATTGACGTGGTTGTTGAATCAAAATCAAGGCAGTTTGTTCCTTTGGAATTATCCAAATAGCTAATTGCAAAATTTTTTTTAAATGTCCTTTAAAATGGTATGGGTGCAGAATTTCCGCAATTTCCACTTTACTGCCTGATTTTACCGAAAAAAAATTCTAAACAGGCCTGATTCATTCTTCTTGTATGAATTTTGTTTTCCTTTATAATATCCCACATTTGCAAAAAGGCCGAGATTGACAATTCCCACCCAAAAATAAATTTCATCCCTTTGGTTATATTTTTGTTTCGTTAGACAAATCTATTGCGCAACCCGAATTTGTTTCCCCTGCGCTTATTCTATCTTGTACACAAGATGGCGGCGAGTGAGCGAACTGATTCTTTTAGCTATAAACTGTGGTGTGGTCATAGTACAGACAGTTTGCTCTATGCAGGTAGACGGTTTAGAACATAGCGAATCGGTTTTGATTATGGAGTTATTCTCGGAAAGGCATTGTTTGTTGAACTCTGACTGCTAACATTAAAACAAAATTCTATAAATTATGCAGCTGTTTAAAACGTATTGCCAATCTCATAGAATATCTGCTAAATATGTAGTGGGTTTGAACGTTTATGTTTATCATGATGCAATAAAGAGCTTCTCTTTTCACTGAATATAGTTCAATAAAGTTTTGCTTTTTGCATGAATGTAGAAAAAGAATATTTTGATTGATTGATTGAGTGATAGCTAGATTCAGATGTCCCTCTTCGATGTCAGATTCTTACTTGTCATAGACGTATTACTGCGACATCATTTAGACATCAAAATCTATACTTAGATATCACTGCTACTATATTTTTATTGAGTTATCTCCAGATCAGGTGATGATATTAGGACTTTCCCACACATCCACTTGACTGCCGACCATCCACACCACGGTCGAAAGGCGGATCCGAGTGTTAAATATTTATTTTGAAGAAACGCGGTAAGTTGGCAAGAAGTTGGCAACACAGTTCGTATTCAATGTTGGCCAACCTGAAAGCAGGAGGCGACTGCGTGACCGGCTGTTACTGTATTGTATAACCATATTTAGTTCTAGTTCTTTGTTCTTAGTATCGATGCATTGATCGAAGATCGAAGCTTTGTCGCTTTGAATACTTTCTATGTTCATGTTCTGATATTTCCAACTGGATTGTTCACATTTGCGAATTTTAGTGTACATAAACTAAAAGTGAAAAGTGAGTATCGTTGTTGGGTATCAACAAAGTGAAATTCCATTATTTCTTTCTTTACTATCTGGCATTGTAGCTTTCAGTGGTCTCAAATTGTTTCATTGATTTCCAGATGTGGTGATGAGCCTTCACGGAGAGAAAGAAAAAAATGTGGAATTGGTTCAAGCATGCCAATTAGAAGCTCGACAGGAAAAGGAACCAAAGCAATTGACTTGTATTCTTTTAATTAATTTAATTTCATTTTTTACTTTGTACTTTGTCAATGTTGTGCCAAAATGTTTTAATTTTTTAAGAATTTTTTTTATTTACATTTTTGTTATATACTTTTTTTCATATTAAAAAAATATTTTCTGTTTCTATTTGTTGTTTCTGTCTGGAATATCGCGTAGACGTTGACGTCTCTTGAATATATCAGTGAAGAAATCACTGCTATGTCGCTCTGTTACATCCTTGATAGGAGGCCTCTTTGTGGCGTTTCAGAACTACATCGCAAAGACGTCTCAGAACTAAATCGCATAGAGGTCGCCAGCATGCATCATGAGTGTGACAAAAGTGAGTCGCTGGGACGTCTGAGCGACGTAACGATGCGAGTCTCAGGTCACGAAGTGACATCGCAGCAATATCTTAGAGGTGTATCTGTGTTGGATGGGTACAGAGCCACTGTTTCGTTTTAATGGCCCACTCTGTATAGCTGCAGTTAGAATATTTCTTTGCAGGTCCCTTGCAATCATGGTCGAATATCAATCACATGAATCTTGATTACATTTTTGATGCACTATAAAAATCGGTTGCATGACCCCATACCTTAATGTTCAAGTTTATGATCAAATGAATGAGTCTTCAGTAGGTGCATATTCACCAGGTATTCTTTATAAATATTATAAGAGCATAGTACATTTTGCGTAACGTTTCACATATGGCGTCAACTTATGAGGGTTGAAATGTGGTTTACTTCTTGTTAATTTTCCACTCAAATCCTAGTTCATAGTTGGGTTGATTCAATGATTCAATAAAACAATTATTTTTTTAGTTATTTCTAAATTATTTTTTCAATGGACGTTCTGTGGACCAGAACATGGTTATCCAAAAGGAAATTCTTCGTTTCTATAGCCCATTCTACTTTCCTGTACTTTTTTTTGCCATGTCCCAGGTTGCCCTTATGGACATCGACTGTTTGTACTTTCTGGGATACGACTGAGTCATTTATTCCTAGAGTCAGGAAAGTGAGTATCTCAGGAGATTTTTTTTCCTGATTAGCGTCCCAACCGGGTTCACCGGTTTTTTTGACGAAATCTCTTTGTTGTTGTAAGAGTTCAGCTATATTCACAACTTCTTCGTAAAAATTTTTCCACGCCGTCCTTTCCTCTCTATATATGGTTCCTTCACACAGAGAGAGGGCTTCATTGTATTCGCCCTACTGCTTTTTTCTGTAGGCATTATTGAAGAGAGATCTGGTCCTTTATTTCCAGGTTTCCAGCTCAATTGTCCAGAATTGTATGGTGCAGTTTTGTCTCTTTTTGGTAGAAGGGCAGCTTCTTTGGAATGAGAAGATTAACGCATCCTGGAGACAGATTGCCGCCTTCTCAATTTCCACAGCACTTCTGAAAAAGATTATACCTTCACTGCTTCCGATAAAACGGAAGCTTGTGTGCCGATGATCTGATAGACATGTTTCGTCGGAAACGTGCCATATAATGAATGTCTATGATCTCGGATCTAACCGGTTAGCAAACGTTGCCTCATTCCCCGTATTCACTACAACAAGATTTTCTCTCATTAAGAATTTCAAAATGTACTCACCTTCATCTTTTTGTGTCGATGCTGCCTTATGCTGTATTTTGGACGTTGGCATCACATCCCACTTTCAGAGGGGCTTGTATATCTTTGCAGTTGACCATGAACTCTTCCAGCTCTTGGGGGATGGGTGTGCTCTTACAGGGAAGTAAGGCAGAGCTAACAATGGCTTCCACCTCCTTATCCCTCAGTTTTTACTGCCACCAAGTCTCTGAAACATAAATCAAGAAGTGGTAAGGGCCTGATGTTATCTCTCACCTATATACATGCGCATTCACTATCAGGCTTGCGATCTTAGATGAACTCAACTCCAAGTTCTCCTAGTCCTCAAACATGTCCCTTGAATTACCACAGTTTTTGTATGAGGACCAGGTCGATCTGCTCAGCCATAAATCAGCTAAACAGGCATGGCCGCATTACTATGCTGGAGGTTTATCTGCAACACATTCGCCATCTTCCTGTTTAGAAGGGTATGGCACCGATAGGATCCTGATATTCACTTGCTCTAGCCCCAGAAAGATTCTGACGTTTAGAGTTTTGAGTTCAACAATGGACTCCTAATCGACGTAAGCCACGATAGTTTTCCCTAGGGGCTCCTCTCTTCAAGCCAGGTAACCGTGTACTCACCTGCACAGGTGAATTCTAGTCCCCCCAGCTGAGTCCTAAAGAAGCGGGAAGTGCACGATAATGTGTTTTCGCTTCTAAATGGCTAACTTTGTCCTCGTGGCCTCACTGGTTCAAGAAGGGTGTTATAGTGCCTTTTCTTATGGTAGAATATTTTCTGCTTTCTCCAGACGTGGAGGGCTTTGTCGTTCGTTGATCATATGTTCCTGAACACTGTGCCCCACTTGCCTGGGCTTTCCTGCGTATTATTCATCCCTCGCTTAGGTTTTCGCCTTTGAAAGCTTCCGATACATGCGGGTGCTTCATGGCCATCCTCTCGAGATTATTCACCAACTCTTCAGGTGTGGCCTGTTGAGGAACCATAGCTTTGTTGGTCTTGTTGACTGGTCCCGTAGTTGATAATAATAATTATCAATAATGAAGAATTTTACGACGGGAAAGATGAATTCATGTAGCAACAATTTACCGGTTTAAGAAACATTTACCAATTGTTAATTAGTAATTACCGACTGATGGAAATGAATGAACCGAATAATCCAAAGTGAAAAATATGAGGCAAATATCTGGTGGAAAATTATTACTTCCTCCCATTGATATTGAATTGCATCTGTCATCTATTTGTGCACTTCACTAACGCAGTCCCGTTGTAGCAATTGACAACACAACAACTTATTTTCGTTTTCGGTCGATGTCGCTTCTCTGTGGTACTTATATTCTTCCCTGTCTATACTATCCAATTTTTCTTAGCATATTTCCTTCGAAAGCTCATATTCTTGTTAGATATTTTGCCAAGGGATGATTTTTACTGATTTTCTCTCCAGTGCTTGAATTATTACCGAAAATTTTTGAAGTGAACAATTCTTTGAAAATTATCCCGAGTCGAAGACAAGCGATGGAAACTTGAAGAATCATATACAACTGACAAATATCTGGTGGAAAATTACTACTTCCTTCCATTGATATTGAATTGCATCTGTCATCCATTTGTGCACTTCACTAACGCAGTCCCGTTGTAGCAATTGACAACACAACAACTTATTTTCGTTTTCGGTCGATGTCGCTTCTCTGTGGTACTTATATTCTTCCCTGTCTATACTATCTAATTTTTCTTAGCATATTTCCTTCGAAAGCTCATATTCTTGTTAGATATTTTGCCAAGGGATGATTTTTACTGATTTTCTCTCCAGTGCTTGAATTATTACCGAAAATTTTTGAAGTGAACAATTCTTTGAAAATTATCCCGAGTCGAAGACAAGCGATGGAAACTTGAAGAATCATATACAACTGACAAATATCTGGTGGAAAATTACTACTTCCTTCCATTGATATTGAATTGCATCTGTCATCCATTTGTGCACTTCACTAACGCAGTCCCGTTGTAGCAATTGACAACACAACAACTTATTTTCGTTTTCGGTCGATGTCGCTTCTCTGTGGTACTTATATTCTTCCCTGTCTATACTATCCAATTTTTCTTAGCATATTTCCTTCGAAAGCTCATATTCTTGTTAGATATTTTGCCAAGGGATGATTTTTACTGATTTTCTCTCCAGTGCTTGAATTATTACCGAAAATTTTTGAAGTGAACAATTCTTTGAAAATTATCCCGAGTCGAAGACAAGCGATGGAAACTTGAAGAATCATATACAACTGACAAATATCTGGTGGAAAATTACTACTTCCTTCCATTGATATTGAATTGCATCTGTCATCCATTTGTGCACTTCACTAACGCAGTCCCGTTGTAGCAATTGACAACACAACAACTTATTTTCGTTTTCGGTCGATGTCGCTTCTCTGTGGTACTTATATTCTTCCCTGTCTATACTATCCAATTTTTCTTAGCATATTTCCTTCGAAAGCTCATATTCTTGTTAGATATTTTGCCAAGGGATGATTTTTACTGATTTTCTCTCCAGTGCTTGAATTATTACCGAAAATTTTTGAAGTGAACAATTCTTTGAAAATTATCCCGAGTCGAAGACAAGCGATGGAAACTTGAAGAATCATATACAACTGACAAATATCTGGTGGAAAATTACTACTTCCTTCCATTGATATTGAATTGCATCTGTCATCCATTTGTGCACTTCACTAACGCAGTCCCGTTGTAGCAATTGACAACACAACAACTTATTTTCGTTTTCGGTCGATGTCGCTTCTCTGTGGTACTTATATTCTTCCCTGTCTATACTATCCAATTTTTCTTAGCATATTTCCTTCGAAAGCTCATATTCTTGTTAGATATTTTGCCAAGGGATGATTTTTACTGATTTTCTCTCCAGTGCTTGAATTATTACCGAAAATTTTTGAAGTGAACAATTCTTTGAAAATTATCCCGAGTCGAAGACAAGCGATGGAAACTTGAAGAATCATATACAACTGACAAATATCTGGTGGAAAATTACTACTTCCTTCCATTGATATTGAATTGCATCTGTCATCCATTTGTGCACTTCACTAACGCAGTCCCGTTGTAGCAATTGACAACACAACAACTTATTTTCGTTTTCGGTCGATGTCGCTTCTCTGTGGTACTTATATTCTTCCCTGTCTATACTATCCAATTTTTCTTAGCATATTTCCTTCGAAAGCTCATATTCTTGTCAGATATTTTGCCAAGGGATGATTTTTACTGATTTTCTCTCCAGTGCTTGAATTATTACCGAAAATTTTTGAAGTGAACAATTCTTTGAAAATTATCCCGAGTCGAAGACAAGCGATGGAAACTTGAAGAATCATATAAAAACTGACAAATATCTGGTGGAAAATTACTACTTCCTTCCATTGATATTGAATTGCATCTGTCATCCATTTGTGCACTTCACTAACGCAGTCCCGTTGTAGCAATTGACAACACAACAACTTATTTTCGTTTTCGGTCGATGTCGCTTCTCTGTGGTACTTATATTCTTCCCTGTCTATACTATCCAATTTTTCTTAGCATATTTCCTTCGAAAGCTCATATTCTTGTTAGATATTTTGCCAAGGGATGATTTTTACTGATTTTCTCTCCAGTGCTTGAATTTTTACCGAAAATTTTTGAAGTGAACAATTCTTTGAAAATTATCCCGAGTCGAAGACAAGCGATGGAAACTTGAAGAATCATATACAACTGACAAATATCTGGTGGAAAATTACTACTTCCTTCCATTGATATTGAATTGCATCTGTCATCCATTTGTGCACTTCACTAACGCAGTCCCGTTGTAGCAATTGACAACACAACAACTTATTTTCGTTTTCGGTCGATGTCGCTTCTCTGTGGTACTTATATTCTTCCCTGTCTATACTATCCAATTTTTCTTAGCATATTTCCTCCGAAAGCTCATATTCTTGTTAGATATTTTGCCAAGGGATGATTTTTACTGATTTTCTCTCCAGTGCTTGAATTATTACCGAAAATTTTTGAAGTGAACAATTCTTTGAAAATTATCCCGAGTCGAAGACAAGCGATGGAAACTTGAAGAATCATATACAACTGACAAATATCTGGTGGAAAATTACTACATCCTTCCATTGATATTGAATTGCATCTGTAATCCATTTGTGCACTTCACTAACGCAGTCCCGTTGTAGCAATTGACAACACAACAACTTATTTTCGTTTTCGGTCTATGTCGCTTCTCTGTGGTACTTATATTCTTCCCTGTCGATACTATCCAATTTTTCTTGGCATATTTCCTTCGAAAGCTCACAGTTAGATATTTTGCCAAGGGATGATTTTCACTGATTTTATCTCCAGTGCCTGAATTATTACCGAAAATTTTTGAAGTGAACAATTCTTTGAAAATTATCCCGAGTCGAAGACAAGCGATGGAAACTTGAAGAATCATATACAACTGACAAATATCTGGTGGAAAATTACTACTTCCTTCCATTGATATTGAATTGCATCAGTCATCCATTTGTGCACTTCACTAACGCAGTCCCGTTGTAGCAATTGACAACACAACAACTTATTTTCGTTTTCGGTCTATGTCGCTTCTCTGTGGTACTTATATTCTTCCCTGTTGATACTATCCAATTTTTCTTGGCATATTTCCTTCGAAAGCTCACAGTTAGATATTTTGCCAAGGGATGATTTTCACTGATTTTATCTCCAGTGCCTGAATTATTACCGAAAATTTTTGAAGTGAACAATTCTTTGAAAATTATCCCGAGTCGAAGACAAGCGATGGAAACTTGAAGAATCATATACAACTGACAAATATCTGGTGGAAAATTACTACTTCCTTCCATTGATATTGAATTGCATCTGTCATCCATTTGTGCACTTCACTAACGCAGTCCCGTTGTAGCAATTGACAACACAACAACTTATTTTCGTTTTCGGTCTATGTCGCTTCTCTGTGGTACTTATATTATTCCCTGTCGAGACTATCCAATTTTTCTTGGCATATTTCCTTCGAAAGCTCACAGTAGATATTTTGCCAAGGGATGATTTTCACTGATTTTATCTCCAGTGCCTGAATTATTACCGAAAATATTTGAAGTGAACAATTCTTTGAAAATTATCCCGAGTCGAAGACAAGGGATGGAAACTTGAAGAATCATATACAACTGAAATTTTCGGTATTCGAGAACGAGGGAGATTCAATATAATTTAACATTTTGAACAATTTCGAAATAGATTTAAAATTATTTCCTACCTACGCAATTCATGTATATCAGTTATGGAAAAAAAGCTAATTTTCGTAAACTTTATCATCATACAATATACTTCAGTAGATTCAGAACATTTCAAACTTTAAATTTCACCTCAATTCGTATTACTAAAGTCGAGGGAACTAACTACCTATAATTTGGAATCTCTAAAAGATTTTGTTGTGTTGATACCTAATCACATGTGACTAACGTCAGAAAAATTCCATGAGTTCCAGGGTATCCTGGAGGAAAGAAAACAGAAGGCGATGACAAAAAAGAGCATTTTATTGGACAAAAATTGTTGGAGAGAAATTTTCTTTTGAGCCAGTAATAATGAGAATTATGCATTACCATTTTATTGCAATCAACTATTATTGGCTTGTTCATTTGAAATTATAAAAAATCATTGAAATACAACGGTGTCATTTGAAATATTTTTTATCACACTATTTCAAAGATATTCTTCGCATATTTTTCAAGAGTTGCCATTTTGTTTACTCCATTCTAAAGGAGATTCATTAATTACCTATCAATTGACAATACATTATTTTTGAACATTTACACATTGAAGAAAGTACTCATTTATTCATTCATTCATTCATTTACAATTTCAGGTTGCTAACAAGACATAGTTCCAGAAATAGCATCCACTATAAAATTTCCACAATAATAAATGAATTATCAGTGTGGCTTGAAATACGATATGAAATATTTTTATATTCTTTATAGTATCATTGAAAATTAAGCTTTCTTCAAGTCAAATTTCCATAACAGATTATTATCATCATAACATCACAACACATTATTAAAAAAAAATTGTTAAAATCCATTAGTTACAAAATATGATACGTTAGTTACTTTATATTACCAATAATACTTCGGGTTCCGTCTACAATTTATTACACCATGTAGTTATGCCTGATAATATCGTCGTCATACCACGTTCAAAGAAATATACCTAGAAATAATTTGGAGCTGGACACCCTGTAGAAGGGCCACAACCATTTTATTTCTCAAATTCCGACTTCGTAACTCGGAATTCTGACTTATCAACTCGGAATTTTATAATTCCGACTTTGTATCTCGGAATTCCGACTTGGTAACTCGGAATTCTATAATTCCGACTTTGTATCTCGGAATTACGACTTGGTAACTCGGAATTCTATAATTCCGACTTCGTATCTCGGAATTCCGACTTGGTAATTCGGAATTCCGACTTGGTAATTCGGAATAACATAAAACTCACCACCGTCGAATCAGCCATAGCTTCAAAATACTAATGTGTAAGAAATAAGTTGGTAACCGAATGTTCACCTCACAATTATGAACGAGAACATAACAATAAACTGAATATCCCATACTTCACACGACGTCCATTGGGCGTCCATTTCTGGTCCAAATGAAAACCAAACGCCCAAGGACCTAATTGTACATTTTTGAACATTTATATGGTGTACAGGCCTGGATCCAATTTGTAGAATCAGAAAGTGTACGTTTGCATATCTCAACTGGACGAAAAAATATTGGATAAACCTGAATTATTTATTCATAATTATACATCTTCCTGTACGTACATTGTTGTTTCTACCTACCGTATTGTAACGATTTCGAGACCGGCCCCGAGACCGGCCTTGATCTAATTAATTATGCACCCTCGTTCAACTACAACTGCATATCTGCTGGCGTACGGATCGCCGAGAACAAGCTGGAATAAATCGATTGTTCGATACTATTCGAAGAGCCATCTAGATGAAATGTTCTATACTCCTGAATATTCGAGAGTCGAGATGGAACCTGCTTGCGACTATATAACCGCTGGAGAACAGTCAGAATTCAGAGTTAGTTACAGTTCCAGAGTTCGCTGATAGATAGCCACAGTAGAAATAAATTGAAATAGTAAATGTTTTAGTGAATAATTGTTGTAATTAGTGTTTTAAATAAATTAGGAAAATTAGTTAGAGCAGTTTTACTACATTTGTTGTCAGAAGTCGGATGTTTAAAATAAACAAGTGTTAAAGTGTTCGTCGCGTTGAAAAACTGATAGACATTTATCGCGCCTAATAGACAGTTAGTGAGTGACCCGTTGAACATTTGAGTGCAAAGTGGACAGTTTTGCGCGTCGCGGGACAATAAACTGAAAACTTTTTGTGTAAATAAATAAATAAATAATAGACTGATATTTCGGCAAAGACAATAAGAGACAAAATGTTTCCGAGAAGAGTTCACCTAGTTGACCTTAAAGTTAGTGAATTAAAGCAAGAGTTAGAGGAGCGTGAGTTAGAAACAACTGGAAAGAAAGCCGTACTCCAGAAAAGACTTGCAGATGGACTGATTGAAGAAGGAGAAGACCCCGAAACGTTCTTATTCGAAGTTTCTGGAATTGATTTGAGTTCCATAATGAATAAACTCGAAGAAACTACTAAGTCTCTGAAAGACGAACTCCAACAGACTTCGATAAACTTGGAAGATAAATTTCTGGAAAATTCGAATAGATTGGAGGATAAACTTCAACAAAATTCTGTGAGTTTGAAGGAGGAACTTCAACAAAATTCGGTGAGTCTGGAAGATAAATTTCTTCAAAATTCAAAGAGTCTGGAGGAAAAGCTTCTAGAAAATTCTGTCAGCCTGAAAGAAGAACTTCTAGAAAATTCGAATACTCTGAAAGAAGAACTTTCGAAAAATCTAGAAGAAAAGCTTCACGAAAATTCGAGAAGCTTGAAAGAAGAAGTTTGCAGTGTGGCGAATCGGTTGGAAGAAAGAATGGGAACTGTTGAAACAGAGTTGGAGAAAATCAAAGATGAAATGGAAGAAGAAATGAAAAAAATTAAGGAAACGCTCCACGATGAGATAAAGGAAAAATTTAGTGAGCTAGAAAAGCGAATGGGTTCTGTGTACATTGCAGAAATTTCCAACAGCAATTCAATGCCGGATCTGAGTACCAACTTGGAGGAAGTTCAAAAAGACATCAAAGATTTCAAGGTCAGTTCGGAACCAGGAAAGCTCTCATTGAAACTGCCTCAGTTCGACGGAAATACTCCATGGTCAAACTACCACCGACAATTCGAAGCTGCTGCCAAAGCAAATGGATGGAATGCTGGGGAAAAAGCTTTAGCATTGACACTGGCATTGCGTGGCGAAGCAACAAATATTTTACAAACTCTCACCGCACAGGACAGGAAGACTATGAACAGCTGGTAAAACACTTGGAACTTCGCTATGGCCAAGCCCACCTTGAACACGTATATCACTCACAGCTGAAGAATCGATACCAGAAATCAAGCAAGAATTTGAAGCAGATATTGCACGCTTGGTTCGTCTTGCATACCCAGCTACACCGGAAAATGTTATGGAGCGACTAGCGGTCCAGGCATTTTTGGATGGACTTCGTGACCAGGAAACCCGGCAAGCCCTAACACTAGCTCGCCCCGCACATCTCGTGGATGCATTGGCACGCGCTCTGGAATTCGAAGCAGCAAAACAATCCTGCAAAAGCCAGAGTAGAGTACGGATGATTGATGAAGATCCACAGCCACAGGAGCCCGTTAATATCGAAGCTGTGATGCGAAAAGTGCTGAAGGAAGTTGTGTCTGAGAGAAGACTGATACGATGGCGAAATTGTAGAGAACTTGGGCACGTGCGTAGCAAATGTCCAACATTGAAAAAAATCGACATCAACGATGAAGGTCAAGAAGGAGCAATCGTCAGCTCGTATCCAACAAGCCCCAGTTAACAATGCATATGTCGCTGTACTTCAAAGACAAGACAAAGGTGTCTTTGTAGACTGTCTCATTAACAACGAGCCTCGCACCATGCTCCTTGATACGGGTGCGACTAGGACAATCCTTGAACCTACTTTTGCCAAAACACCGGCAAGAATTGAATCGTCGAATTGGAAGCTACGCACAGCAACAGGAGAGCCGGCAACTGTGTATGGTGAACTTCCAATTGAACTGACTTTGGGCAGCACTACAGTGAAACACCGGGCTCTAGTAGCGGATATCGAGGACGAGGTAATAATTGGAACGGACATCATGAATTCTAGAGGATTCGAGCTGAATTTTAAAGACGGCGTCCTTCGTGTGAACGGAGAAGAGCTGGTACTTCATGGGAGAAATGAAGAAATGGTTCGAGTTCTGCTGGCTGAAGACGTAAGCGTACCGGAGAGGGCTGAAACCATTTTGGAGGCTCGCCTGGATGGAGGTGCGAGCAGTGGAAACGTGGTGATGTTCGAGCCCAAGCTACATGATGAGAAAATTGGACGAGGAATTGCACTAGGAAAAACCTTGTTGCGTGCTGATAAATTTGTGCCAGTAAGGGTAATGAATGTCAATTATTACCCGGTGACCTTGAAGAAGGGAACGATTTTGGGGCACTGCTCTTCAATTTCCTCTGTAATCAGGAGTGTACGTGGCACTGTTAGCCAAGCCAGTAACATGCCAGCAGAATTGGAGAAGATGGTTGCTATCTCGTCCAAGGACATGGGGCCAGCACAGAAGCCTAAACTGAGAGAACTAGTCAGGAAGTATCAGGACATCTTCGATACCGGAGTAGGCAGAGGCGGTAGAACAAAGGTTCAGCACAAGATAGATACTGGAAATGCCCGACCAATCAGGCAATCAGCCAGAAGACTTCCTCTCGCCAAAAAGGAGGAGGCCGACAAAATAGTCTGCGACATGGAGAAAGACGGAGTCATCGAGCCATCCGACAGTCCCTGGTCCTCTCCAGTCGTGTTGGTGAAGAAGAAAGATGGATCAACACGGTTTTGCGTAGACTACCGTCAACTAAACAACGTGACGAAAAAGGACAGCTACCCTCTCCCAAGGATAGACGACACGCTAGACACGCTGGCTGGATCTACGATTTTCTCGACCTTAGATTTGAAGAGCGGGTACTGGCAGGTAGAACTGGCCCAGGAAGATCGAGAAAAGACAGCTTTTACCATCGGCTCCGGATTATGGCAATTTACAGTTATGCCATTCGGCCTCTGCAATGCTCTTGCCACGTTCGAAAGATTGATGGAGACGGTTTTGAAAGGACTATCATGGAAGACGTGTCTGGTGTATCTCGACGACATTATTGTGGTTGGCAGATCATTCGAGGACCACGTAAAAAACTTGGAAGAGGTATTTCAGCGACTGAGAAGCTCCGGACTGAAACTGAGCCCCAAGAAATGTCATCTGTTTCAAAAAGAAGTACGTTATCTCGGCCACGTTGTCTCTGGGAAAGGAGTGGCAGTAGATGAGCAGAAGATCAAAGCTGTTAAGGAATGGCCCGTTCCGAAAGACATTCACCAGCTTCGAAGTTTTCTTGGCTTGTGCACTTACTATCGCCGATACGTGCTGGGATATGCTAACATCGCAAAACCACTGACCAGGCTCACGGAAGGACAAACAAAGTTCCAGTGGTCGGATGAATGCCAAGATTCATTCAGGAAGTTGAAAGGAGCTTTGATCAACGCACCAATCCTGAGCTACCCCCTTCCAGACGGGAAATTCATTCTGGACACGGACGCCAGTAACGTGGGACTTGGAGCTGTCTTGTCTCAGATCCAAGAAGGACAAGAGAAGGTCATCGGTTACTTCAGCAAGACCCTCAGTAAACCGGAGCGGAATTACTGTATCACCAGGCGGGAACTGTTGGCTGTTGTCAAGGGAGTTGAGCACTTCTACAAGTACGTGTATGACGAAGATTCCTACTGAGAACTGACCATGCAGCTTTCAAATGGCTCCTACAGTTTAAGAATCCCGAGGGTCAAGTGGCACGCTGGATTGAGAGGCTCCAGGAATTCGACTTTGAGATCGAACATCGGGCGGGGACCAGCCATAAGAATGCGGATTTCCTATTGCGAAGACCATGTCCAGACGACTGTTTGCACTGCCGACGAACAGAGGAAAAGGAGTCGACACTCTGCAGAACCACGGCGATCGATGATAACTGGAATGACCACAAGATCCAGAAAGACCAAGAGAAAGATCCAGATCTTGGTTTAGTCATCGGCTGGAAGAAGAGTGATCGAAGACCGTCGTGGGAGGAAATAGCCAGTTGTTCTCCAGTCGTTAAAACTTACTGGGCCCAATGGAACTCTTTCACCTTAGACAATGGAGTCTTGATGGCGGGGAAGAAAGACATCAGGTAGTAGTTACCAGGAGCAGAAGATAGGAAGTGCTCCGAGAAATCCATGATGGGGTCACCGGAGGACATCTGGGAGTGACGAAGACCCTCCAGAAAGTTAGGCAACGGTTCTACTGGGCCAATTGTCAAGCTGACGTCAAGGACTGGTGCAGAAAATGTGCTGTATGCGCTGCCAGTAATGGGCCAAGAAACAAGACCTAAGGCCCCGATGCGCCAGTACAATGTGGGCAGCCCATTCGAAAGGATCGCCATTGACATCGCTGGCCCGTTCCCACAATCTGAACACGGGAACAAGTACATCCTTGTGGCGATGGATTACTTCAGCAAGTGGGCCGAAGCCTATGCCCTGCCCAACCAAGAAGCCATCACCGTTGCCGACGTCTTGGTGAAGGAGTGGATTTGTCGATTCGGTGTCCCGTTAGAGCTGCATTCGGATCAAGGCAGGAATTTCGAGTCAAACCTGTTCCAGGAGATGTGTCAGATGCTGAACATCCGGAAAACGAGGACCACAGCTCTACATCCACAGTCCGAAGGAATGGTGGAGCGGATGAATAAGACGATAAACCGCCACCTGTCCAAGGTAGTCTCTGATCACCAGAAGGATTGGGACCAGTACCTCCATCTGTTCCTGATGGCGTACCGTTCCGCAGTTCACCGGCCAAACCCCTGCTTGTGTTATTATGGGTCGAGAGCTGCGACTTCCATGTGACCTGAAGTTTGGGACGCCACCAGGACAAGACACTGCGGGAGATGACTACGTCAGCAAACTGCGACAGAGAATGGACGACATCCATGAACATCCAGAGTGCCAGCGACAGAATGAAGGAGACCTACGATATCAAGGCGGATGCTGGTGGATATCAGACAGGTGACCTTGTCTGGCTATATAACCCTAAACGTCGCCGTGGACTATCACCGAAACTTCGGAACTCGTGGGAAGGTCCATATAAGATCATGAAAAGGATAAACGACCTCGTCTACCGCATATATAAGCCACCACGAGGAAAACCTAGGGTAGTCCACTTCAATAGGTTGTCCCCTTACGCCGGAAACCACGATCAAGTCCGCACATTCAGATCACCGGAGGACGAAATGACGTTTCAGAGGTTCATGTCCATGTACTCGAACGGACAGAAAGTTCAATATAGGGTAACCCGCGAGGAGTCACGAGATCATTTCAAGGTTCCTGCTGATTACGCGTTAGCTCACTGTGTGGCAGAAGATCTCCAAATGTCCAGAGGCATTGCAGTAGTTTTCTCCAAGAAGTTCGGTCGAATCCAGGAACTGAGAGAACAGAACCCGGAAGTTGGAGGGGTGTTACAGCTGAGGAAAGGCCGGAGAAACATCTACTATCTGGTTACCAAGAAGCATTCTCGAGATAAGCCGTCTTATGAAGATGTTTGGAAGAGCCTTACGAGATTGAGAGACACGATGCTGGACCAGAATATTGTAGACCTGGCAATCCCAAATTTGGCCTGTGGGCTTGATGGGCTGGACTGGAGGGTTATAAGAAGCATGTTGGAGATAATATTCAGATCCAGCGGCATCAAAATTCTGGTGTGCTGCAACCATCTTCCTCGACCCAACTTGAAGACTGTGGAGTGCTACTTCCATCGAACGTCCAGGTGCAGACATGGAGAATCTTGCAGATATCTTCACACTCCAAGAATGACGTTTCGGGGCGAAACGTCTTTAAGAAGGGGGCAATGTAACGATTTCGAGACCGGCCCCGAAACCGGCCCTGATCTAATTAATTATGCACCCTCGTTCAACTACAACTGCATATCTGCTGGCGTACGGATCGCCGAGAACAAGCTGGAATAAATCGATTGTTCGATACTATTCGAAGAGCCATCTAGATGAAATGTTCTATATTCCTGAATATTCGAGAGTCGAGATGGAACCTGCTTGCGACTATATAACCGCTGGAGAACAGTCAGAATTCAGAGTTAGTTACAGTTCCAGAGTTCGCTGATAGATAGCCACAGTAGAAATAAATTGAAATAGTGAATGTTTTAGTGAATAATTGTTGTAAATAGTGTTTTAAATAAATTAGGAAAATTAGTTAGTGCAGTTTTACTACAGTATTCATTCAGTTGACATTGACAGTATGTAATAAATAGCTGGAACGTATATAAACTTGTTTGTCTCGTCATTGCAACATCTCCAGCAATACACAATAATTGGCGACGTAGGAAAAAAATCGATTGACTGATTTCACGTTGAACTGAAAGTCTATCACGCACAAGTCAAACTTCCCGCTGTCCGAGTATCGAGAAGTGAAAATAGCAAGAATGAATGAATCTCAATTGAAGAAACTAATGGAAGCATTTACTGCCTCTCAAGCTCAGATGGTACAAAGTTTGGTTCAGCAGTTACGTAGTGAACCTGAAAAGGACAACCTTGCCAAAGTAAGCCTGTTCGAAAACTTCGATCCTCGCAAGGAAAAATTTACATGTTATATTGAGAGATTTGAAAATTACTGTACCATGAAAAACCTATCTGATAACGACAAAAAAGCCCAACCTTTATGTGGCTTTATTGGATCTAATCACTATAATGCTCTAGCTGTTTTTCTAGGACCAGATAAGTCAATTACTTCGCTAGAATATAAAACTTTTGTCGCAGAACTAGAAAAAATGCTTACTCCTAAAAGAAGCATGATTGTGTCCCAACACTATTTTCTAAATATCCACCAAAAGGAAGGTCAATCAATTTCTGAATTTGTTGCCGCACTACAGCAGGATTTGGCCATTTTGTGAGTTCAAAGTAGAGTGTTCATGTAGCAAAGCTATTTCAGTGAATGACATGTTTCTAAGAGCACAGTTCATTAGAGGATTGCGTGATACCTGGATAAGGGAACAACTTTTACAGTCTACAGTGGCTAGTTTCGATAAGATTTTGGAAAAAGCTACAGCTTTGGAAGCTGCCCGCATCGAAAGAACTTTCAAAACCGTCAAATTCAGGTCCCGCTACAAGACATAGTGACACAAACCGCCTCACTGGGAGATCACAACGTTATTGCCGTGATTTCAGTAACAGTTATCGCAAACATGACAGTTCACGGAACAGCTTGCAAAATCGCTAGTGATCGCCTAGCCCTCGTTTCCGTAGGGACAGATTCAAATCGCCGAAAGCCAGAAATCGTTTTCAAACCAGGAATCGCATTGATTATAAAGCATTAGGCATACAGGATTTGTGTACAAGATGTGCTAAAAACTCTCACCGATTGGCTGAATGCCGGATGGACTATAATGCAGTTCACTGTACCTCTTGCAAAGGGCATGTTTCACGCGTTTGGATAGCCACATTTTCGCAAAATTTGAAACCTAGTAGATCGGATTCCGCAAATACAATCACTGATGTAGAGCTGGTTGATCGACCTTATGGTATTTCCTGCCTTGATACAGAAGTTGTTGAACTGTTTGAAGTTGTTACAGATGCTAATAAGTATATTATCACAGTTTTCATCGATGGCAAATCGCAACGCATGGAAGTTGATACTGGAGCTAGATTTTCACTTTTGAACGAAGATGATTTCAACAAGCTTAATTTACAGTTGCCAATCAAGCCCTCTAACACGATTTTCAGGTCGTATTCAGGGAATTTAATACAACCAAAAGGGAAGGTGTCTGTTACAGTAACATACAGAAATAAAGAAACCCGCAGTGATTTGTTCATTGTTCCAACAGGTCATACTCCATTGTTGGGTCGAGAATGAATTAGAAATCTTGACATAGAACTAAAGGAGATTGACACTGTGATTCAATATGTCTCCAGTCCACCTTCAATAAATTCAGTTAACGTACCTGAAGAGATAATCGCCGAGTTTCCAAATGTTTTTTCCGAGAAGATCAGATGTGTGCCAAATTATGAAGTCAAGTTACAGCTACGACAGGGAGCCAAACCCATTTTTACAAGAGAGCGCCATCTTCCATATGCCTTACGTGCCCGTGTTGAAAAGGAGTTGGATTCGCTCGAAGCTTCAGGAATTATCACACCTGTTACAACTAGTGATACCCAAAGCAGATGGAGGAGTACGCTTGGGTGTGTATTACAAATGTGGGGTTAACGAAAGGTTGGTTTCTGCGAGTTTCCTAATTAGACGAATAGAGGATATACTACACAGTTTACGTGGGACCAGGTACTTTTGTAAAATCGATTTATTCAAGGCTTACATGCACTTGAAAGTCTGTCCAGAGAGCGCTCACATGCAAACTATAGCTACACATCGGGGAATGTACAAGATGAATCGCCTCAGTTTTGGCATTAAAACCGCACCAGCTGAGTTCAACCGAGTGATTTCGCAAGTTATTCAAGGATTACCAAAGTCTGAGGCATATTTTGATGATATAATCTGCCATGGAACTACATTGGATGAGTGTGCTCACAATTTACGTGCCTGTCTCAAACGCCTTGCTGAGCATGACCTACATGTTAACCACAGCAAGTGTTCCTTCTTTTTGCAGAAAATCAAATATCTTGGTCATGTTATAGAACACAATCAGATTCGCAAATCACCTGAAAAGATCAGAGCTGTCAATGAAATGTCACGTCCGACAGACGTAGATGGAGGTCGTCGTTTTCTTGGACTTCTCACGTATTACTCTTGATTCATTTCGCATTTTTCATCGCTGTCGTACCCGCTTCGACGACTTTTGCGGAATAACCAAACATTCTCTTGGTCCTCTGAGTGTGAGTCTGCCTTTCTGAAACTGAAAAATGAACTTTGTGGCGATAGGGTTCTGGTACCTTTTGATTCGAGCTTGCCTGTGATTCTTACGTGTGACGGCAGTCCTGTTGGTGTTGCTGCTGTTCTCAGCCATCTTATAGAAGGAGTAGAAAGGCCTATTGCATACGCATCCCGCTCATTAACGTCATCGGAAACTAATTACAGTCAGTTAGATAGGGAGGCTCTGGCAATTGTCTTTGGAGTGAACCACTTTTTCAATTACGTTTTTGGTAGGCCATTTACCCTTGTCACAGACAATGAGCCGCTTACTCGAATATTTCAACACAACAAGTGCTTACCGCAGATGACTAGTGCCCGCCTACTACGCTACGCGTCTTTTCTCTCAGGCTTCGATTACAAAGTACGTTTCAAATCAGGGAGAGAGAATGAGAATGTCGATTGTCTATCACGTGCTCCGGTACACCAACTTTTCGCATCCATGGATGTATTGATTGGAGAAGAGGTAAAACAAATTTTTGCTGAGAAAATTGTACTAATTTCAAGCCAAGAAGTAACCTTTGAGACAATTCGCGATGAAACTAGCAAAATTCCTGAACTCAAGAGAGTCATTGAGTCGCTAAGAAATGAGTGTATGGACTCTGAATACACACTTCATGAGGGTACACTTTTTCGTCAAGATCGCATTGTCATTCCCGCATCACTTCGTAGTCAAGTCCTCGCAGAATTACATGAAACGCATCTTGGAATAATGAAAATGAAGCAACTCGCCCGGAAGTACGTCTACTGGCCCAGTATTGATAGTCAAATTGAACGACTGGTTAAGAGTTGTAAACAGTGTGCTCTCACCAGGTCTGATCCGCCTTAAGCGCCTAATCACCCTTGAGATGAACCGTCAGAAAATTGGGAGCGCATTCACATTGATTACGCTGGACCATTCCAGGGTCACCACTTTCTGGTTTGCGTCGATGCTAAATCGAAGTGGGCAGAAGTTGAGCCAGTGAAAAATGCACCCACTACTGCTTCTACAATTTCGCTACTCAACAAAATTTTTTCCACGCATGGGTTTCCATCCCACCTTGTATCGGATAATGCGACCATATTCCAGAGTGAAACGTTTCACCAGTATTGCCACTTTAATGGAATATACCAAAAGTTCATCGCACCTGGCCATCCAGCCACAAATGGCCTTGCTGAACGGAATGTACAGACTCTTGAAAATAAGTTACGTGCTACTTCAGATGAGGACATTCCCATGCAGGATAGAGTCAGGAAGATTTTATTTCGCTATAGGGCAACACCCATTGCTAACGGAAGTTCACCTGCTGAGCTCTATCTGAAACGCAAGTTCCGCACCCGCCTGGACGCATTCTTCCCTATTAAGCATCATGCTTGACAGTCCACCACGCAGTTTACCAAAAGATTATTCTATGTGGGGGAGAGAGTGCAGATACGCATCTTTAAAAATAACAAACAAAGGTACGGACAACGACACTATCTGGTTCGTTTGGATGGTTCAAAGAGGATGCTGAAACGTCATATCAATCAGCTCCGAACCACATTGGTGCGCCCTAAGAAGACCGTTTCCTTTGGTCCCACACAGACATTTGAAGTTCCTCGTCTTCCTACGCATCCTCATCAGTCTACGCCGCTCCATGTAGGTTCGCCGTCACAGTTTACGCCTCCCCGTACAGCTCCATCATTGGTGCTGCCTCCTTCCACGCCGCTACCTCCTTTCACGCCGCTACCTCCTTCCATACCGCAGGATCCTGTTACTAGACCTGTTCGTACAAGGAGACTGCCGGAGAGGTTTCGAGATCCGAATGTTCTCCGCTTCTGATTCTAATTGAGTTAGGAGACTGTTATCGTCTTGCTATGTTTTCAATTAATGGGGGAGATTGTATTGTCCACGATATATCTACCCCCTGTGTTGTTTCTACCTACCGTATTCATTCAGTTGACACTGACAGTATGTAATAAATAGTTAGAACGTAAACTTGTTCGTCTCGTCATTGCAACATCTCGAGCAATACACAATACAGCTGTACATCAGTATATTTATAACAAATTGTACGGATTATGTACTTTATCTGGATGTCAGAGTTTTGAGTAACAGTACTTCATTTCAATTAATTTATTAGTTATCTGCACATGATATATGGCTGTAAATTTTAGTATGGTCATTATGTTGCACAATTTTACTAAACTGAATTTTCAACAACTGTTCTACATTCCAAAAAAGGAGATCAAAAGGAGGTTGAAAGAAGTAAAAGAAAGAAAATTAGAGTGTTTTTTTCAAGATTTCAGGTTTTTCTATGTCCACTGAGTGGTATTAGTGTTTGTTTGGCGTTTTATGCGAGTTTTTAGTTTTCTCAGAATATTCATTAAGTATATATTTTATTTATACTTGCAAGTTGTGCTATTTTTGTTTATATAATATACAATAAGCATTGCTCTGAGTGGAAACCGTTAACACTTGCGCTGTATATATGTTTTCTGTGTTTTTGTAATGTACATATTATGTTATGTACTATATGATTTTGCATTGAAGCCATCATTATTTAATCTTATATTGAGTTCAATTTCAAATACAACTTTGTTAGAGGGTAGTAGTTGATATTTGGGCCTTTAAAAATTAAACCATGCGTTTTTTAGAAAGAAAAAAATCAATTAAAAAACCGATAGCATAGGTTACCGCAATTTTATTCCAAAAAATGTTATTCAAAAATTTCAAATACTTGAATGTTTTCTGAGAATGTTTATGACGACATCAATTGGGCGATTTTGATAGTCATCCTTTGGATGTGGTAATCTGAACCTTGGATTTCTGGAAATTCTGTTGACCATTTTACTCATTTCATGTACATCCAATGAACGTTTTTAAGTTCATCCTATCTGTACGTCCATTGTACATCGTCTATATACGTCCATTGTACATTTTGTATGTACGTTCACTGTACATCCTATATGTACGTCCATAAGATTTTCTGTATGTACATCCATTGTACATCTAATACGTACATCCAATATGTACATCCATTGTTCATCCGAAATGTACATCCATAGAATGTTGAATCCAGTGAGGTTCGGACATAATCTGGACATATCATTGTATGTAACCGGACGTTCAATGGAGGTTCATAATATCGATTTTGTACGAGTTACCAAGTGAGAATTCCGAGATACCAAGTCGGAATTATAAAATTCCGAGTTATTAAGTCGGAATTCCGAGATATCAAGTTGAAATTATAAAATTCCGAGTTAGTAAGTCGGACTTCCGAGATACAAAGTCGGAATTGTAGAATTCTGAGTTACCAATTTGGAACTGCGAGATACAAATTCGGAATTCCGAAATACAAAGTCAGAATTGTAGAATTCTGAGTCAGTAAGTTGGAATTCCGAAATACAAAGTCGGAATTATAAAATTCCGAGTTGGTAAGTCAGAATTCCGAGATACGAAGCCGGAATTTGAAAAATAAAATGATTGTGGCCCTTCTACGCCTTCGTAAAAAGGCGCTTGAAAGAACCTGAAAAACATGAAAAAGAAGTTGAAAATGCTTTTGCTGGAACTATAATCAATAGTGAAAACCTGGATGATTTCGCTATTAAAATGATATGTGACCAAAGGAAAGTAATTTATAGTACCTATTATCAGGGCATACATATCGTCGGGTGACAGAAAAAACTCACTAAGCACAGCAATTATCATAATCGACATATTACCACCAAGTACATTATCTTTTTATAACGTTTTCCTGGAAAGATTCATTATTTACGACAACCGTGTCACAACAGTTATAAGAATTGTAAAAATTCATCAGTGTGATCCCGGCAGGACAAACCTTTAAATAAACTACTCAACACTAATTTCGTCGCACCCCAAAATTTTGACCCTATTTAAATCTGAATAACTTTTTTCAGCATTGAATAATTTGAATTCTGTTCACACTGTTCGCTAGCCCAGTCCTTCAGCTATAATCTCGAACTCCTTCAAAATATAAGGTTCTTCGCATAAAATCGATACAGGGTATTACCTGAAACCGTGCAAAATTTCTGAATCTTCAAAAGATTTCCAAATTGAGAAAATTTTTAATGTCTCTCTTATGTTCTAGATTTTTAGACATGGAAACAGAACCCCTGAAATATCGGAAAGGTACCCCAACGATCCTTACTACAACAGTACTTACTTCCCTTTCGGATCTGGACAACTAACGAATGTAAGTATTCAAGTCTTGTTGAATTCCACCCAGTTTCATTGCAAAGTACACATGTTTATACCGTTTTTTGAAGTGAGTTGTAATAATTTTTATTCCAGTGATACGACAAGGTGAACAAAATTCTGATAATGGAAGTCGTTGATGCACTTGTAAACAGTGTGTTCATAAAGTAACCCCCCCTGTTAACTTCTGAATGGATTGGAAATTTTGGATGTTTTTTTTCAAAATAAAATTCAAACTCGTTCAAAATTAAGCAGGCGGGGTTACTTAATGTGCCGCCATTTTGTTTTTGATGGATATTTTTTGTTTGATATATTGTGGACGTATAGAGAATTGTAAGACGTTTCAAATGAGATATTACTCGATCCCTAATGCTATTTAATAATAATAATATTAATGCGGGTAGAGGACGGCTATTACTATTGTTTGCCGAGGCGCTCAGGGGGGGCCTTACTGATGTTTTCGGTAGTGTATTCACTTTTCAGCTGTAGGAAAACCCGGAAAACCTACAGCACCACCCCGGTTGGTTGGTGCGCACTTCAAGCTAGCACCAGACGTCGGGATTGGCATCTAGGCAACTCACATCACACTTGGTTCACAACAAGGCATGTGGCCACCTGAAGAGACCGACCCGTGTACTTGAGAAAAAAGATTCCGTAACCGAGTCTCGAACGTCTGTCTGATGCGAGCTAGAAGTTCCACTGCTAGAGACCTTAGCTACTGAGCCACCGACCACCGATTTAAAAAAGTTTTTCAAAATGGCAGCCTGCCTGTCTAGTTGAGAAGTAGCTTATGACCATTTGACCAAAAAAAATTCAAAATAAAATTCCAACCCTTTCAAAAGTTAGTAGGGGGGTTACTTTATGGATAGACTGTATATACGTGATGATATTCCCACCTCCGTTTCCAATTATACAGGGTGTTAGTGAGAGATTTTTTGTCACAAATTGAACTAAGAATACAAAAATGATGTTAATTTGGAATATCTCAGTGGCGTACCATTTTTTCTCAAATAATTGAGATCATTACCCGTATGCGTGCCAATGACGAACATTAAATTCTTAATTGCACGTCAGAAAATGCGCAATAACTACCTCTTAAAACCGACCAAATTTCATTCACATGTCTATACCGGTTTCAGAGCAATAAATAAATAGTCAGTTTTTAGGTGAAACTTTAACACCCCGTATCTCGGAAAACGAAGTATTAGCGGACAAAAGTTATGAAGCAAAATGTCATTATTTTTTTCATACAGAATCACCCCCTGAAGTTTGTCGCACTTATTCACTTACACCGTGTATACAGTGTTCGCCAAAATAATGAAACCATACATGGAACTTTTTAATTGATAATTTCTCAGGAAATTTCATTTTTCTTGAAATTCATTCAATTAGACTTCATACGTGTATAGCCGTTATTATCAGTGACTAAGCAGGAAAAGACAGCTATTTTGAATTCACTACAGAATAAAGTAAAATTGCTATGCATAATATCGAAAAATGTTATCGCAGGAAGTTATCTAGTTTGGTCTACTAATCACTAATTGAATTTTTTGGCCATAATTTTCAATTAGAGTTATCGACGAAAATTTTTGTGTGGTAAATTAATAAATTGGCATAAATTATCTGTCAAATAATAAACATCAAACGTTCTGACTAATTTTGACATAAGTGTGAGTCTTTATAAAGTGCACATATTGAAATGAGGGAAACTTTGCTTAATTTTATCGACGGAAAAGGTATTGAAAAGATCGAAAAATAAAATTGTATTTTTTTAGAAAATTAAAAAAATGTGAACAAAACGTTATATCTTTTGAACTAATTGACCTATCACGATGAAACAAACTCCATAATGATTGGAAGTAATTGGGCGTCCTCGCAAAATAAAAATTGTGGAAAAAAATTACCCCCAATTGAAAATAAACATATTTCTTTAGCAAAAATCTGTTTGTTTTTCATCAATTTTTAAAATAATCGTAAATTTTTTCAATAAAACGCCCACATTACCTAAATTTTTTATTGCTTCGTGTTATTCTTCATCGTATTATCTACCGAATGGTAGACATAGTTAATAGTTCAATCATAACATTGTCTATCAACTGTTCAAGAAAAAAAGTTATCGGTCGGAATTCCAAATCCGCCTTCCAAATGGTCCGTCAAATCTAAGACAGCCGTGCATGCCATGCTTATCAGGTTTACTCTTCATATTGACTCGGAATGGTGAGTAACCACAAGCTCATATGAATCATCAAATCAACGGCCCAAAAGGAAAGATTGACCCTAGAGACTTGGCATACATGAGGGTGTTAGGAAAATAATAGTATATTGTTCGGTAGGGTTATGGATGAAGACATAACAGTCGAGAATGGTTAGGCTACTGAGTGACAGCCACAAAAACAACCCCGACAGTAGCTCTAGAGGTCCTACTGGACCTACCACCACTGAACATTCTTGCTCAAGGAGAAGCTAGGTCTGTTTCTCATCGGGTACAGTAGAGTCAAATTCCAATAAGCCAAGCACATGCGACAGACTATGATAAACAATATGAGGAAGCGAAGGCAGATCCAATTTTGGGAATGCCCGTAAATATGTAGCTTCGAAAGAATATTTAAAACAGGTACCCAGATCGTGAAAAGGGCCCACTCGCAAAAGCGGACGAAGAAAATGTCGTTGGAATATATGGGAAGGGGGTTAGAACAGTATTTCAGGCAGACATAGAAATAATAATATGTCAGAGGAATACTTGGCAGAATTGGCATTTAATGAGACAACCAAGCAGCTATACAGGGTGTTTCTGAAATTGGAGCAATAAATGAAATGGGTAATAGAAAACGAAAAATTGAAGCAGAATGGAAGAATAAATTCTTCTCGAAAAAAACGATATTTTGGAAAATATTGGACTTTGAAGTATTCCGAAAACTCTGATAAACTTTTGGGAACCTCTGGCCAGAGATCAATGGCCCCTAGATGTAACCGAAGCGTTGACAAAAATGGCCGGAGCGTATTGAATAACTTTGACAATCTAAAGTTTCATGATGAAAAATATTTAAATATTTCTCATGTGGAACTAGGGTACTTGACGAAAGGCAATAAATTTCAAAACGAAATTTGATTATAATTCGGCGATTATAATTCGGCGGTCGTATGGGGCTTTTGAATTATTTCTGTTCGACGTTTGCCGACAATCCTATTGCATAGGAAAATTTGCGAAAGGATGGATTATTTTTATAATCAAATTTTGTTTTGAAATTTATTGCCTTTCGTCAAGTACCCTAGTTCCACATGAGAAATATTTAAATATTTTTCATGATGAAAATTTAGATATTCGACTCAAACAAAGTCGTGGTACTGCTCGGAATCTTTCTGTGGTTTCTACAGATGGCTCTGCTGCTCACTTTCTTAGTGGGTGCCGGAGATATCGTAGTGCCTGTTAACAAAACCGATTGGAAATCAATTACATATTGTGGCCGAGTCTGTACTGATGAGCGAGTTGAATCGCGAAACCGGTCTGCAGATGTCACATGTTTTCGATTGCCAGTTGGTGGTTGTTACAGGAAGATTGCAAAGTATATCCTTGTAGGAAAACTTTGCCTGGCGTTGAATAGACGTGATTCGGCGGTCGTTTGGGGCTTTTGAATTATTTCTGTTCGACGTTTGCCGACAATCCTATTGTATAGGAAAATTTGCGAAAGGGTGGATTATTTTTATAATCAAATTTTGTTTTGAAATTTATTGCCTTTCGTCAAGTACCCTAGTTCCACAAGAGAAATATTTGAATATTTTTCATGATGAAAATTTAGATATTCGACTCAAACAAAGTCGTGGTACTGGTCGGAATCTTTCTGTGATTTCTACAGATGGCTCTGCTGCTCGCTTTCTTAGTGGGTGCCGGAGATATCGTAGTGCCTGTTAACAAAACCGATTGGAAATCAATTACATATTGTGGCCGAGTCTGTACTGATGAGCGAGTTGAATCGCGAAACCGGTCTGCAGATGTCACATGTTTTCGATTGCCAGTTGGTGGTTGTTACAGGAAGATTGCAAAGTATATCCTTGTAGGAAAACTTTGCCTGGCGTTGAATAGACGTGATTCGGCGGTCGTTTGGGGCTTTTGAATTATTTCTGTTCGACGTTTGCCAACAATCCTATTGTATAGGAAAATTTGCGAAAGGCTGGATTATTTTTATAATCAAATTTTGTTTTGAAATTTATTGCCTTTCGTCAAGTACCCTAGTTCCACATGAGAAATATTTAAATATTTTTCATGATGAAAATTTAGATATTCGACTCAAACAAAGTCGTGGTACTGCTCGGAATCTTTCTGTGGTTTCTACAGATGGCTCTGCTGCTCACTTTCTTAGTGGGTGCCGGAGATATCGTAGTGCCTGTTAACAAAACCGATTGGAAATCAATTACATATTGTGGCCGAGTCTGCACTGATGAGCGAGTTGAATCGCGAAACCGGTCTGCAGATGTCACATGTTTTCGATTGCCAGTTGGTGGTTGTTACAGGAAGATTGCAAAGTATATCCTTGTAGGAAAACTTTGCCTGGCGTTGAATAGACGTGATTCGGCGGTCGTTTGGGGCTTTTGAATTATTTCTGTTCGACGTTTGCCGACAATCCTATTGTATAGGAAAATTTGCGAAAGGCTGGATTATTTTTATAATCAAATTTTGTTTTGAAATTTATTGCCTTTCGTCAAGTACCCTAGTTCCACAAGAGAAATATTTGAATATTTTTCATGATGAAAATTTAGATATTCGACTCAAACAAAGTCGTGGTACTGGTCGGAATCTTTCTTTGATTTCTACAGATGGCTCTGCTGCTCGCTTTCTTAGTGGGTGCCGGAGATATCGTAGTGCCTGTTAACAAAACCGATTGGAAATCAATTACATATTGTGGCCGAGTCTGTACTGATGAGCGAGTTGAATCGCGAAACCGGTCTGCAGATGTCACATGTTTTCGATTGCCAGTTGGTGGTTGTTACAGGAAGATTGCAAAGTATATCCTTGTAGGAAAACTTTGCCTGGCGTTGAATAGACGTGATTCGGCGGTCGTTTGGGGCTTTTGAATTATTTCTGTTCGACGTTTGCCGACAATCCTATTGTATAGGAAAATTTGCGAAAGGCTGGATTATTTTTATAATCAAATTTTGTTTTGAAATTTATTGCCTTTCGTCAAGTACCCTAGTTCCACAAGAGAAATATTTGAATATTTTTCATGATAAAAATTTAGATATTCGACTCAAACAAAGTCGTGGTACTGGTCGGAATCTTTCTGTGATTTCTACAGATGGCTCTGCTGCTCGCTTTCTTAGTGGGTGCCGGAGATATCGTAGTGCCTGTTAACAAAACCGATTGGAAATCAATTACATATTGTGGCCGAGTCTGTACTGATGAGCGAGTTGAATCGCGAAACCGGTCTGCAGATGTCACATGTTTTCGATTGCCAGTTGGTGGTTGTTACAGGAAGATTGCAAAGTATATCCTTGTAGGAAATCTTTGCCTGGCGTTGAATAGACGTGATTCGGCGGTCGTTTGGGGCTTTTGAATTATTTCTGTTCGACGTTTGCCGACAATCCTATTGTATAGGAAAATTTGCGAAAGGCTGGATTATTTTTATAATCAAATTTTGTTTTGAAATTTATTGCCTTTCGTCAAGTACCCTAGTTCCACAAGAGAAATATTTGAATATTTTTCATGATGAAAATTTAGATATTCGACTCAAACAAAGTCGTGGTACTGGTCGGAATCTTTCTGTGATTTCTACAGATGGCTCTGCTGCTCGCTTTCTTAGTGGGTGCCGGAGATATCGTAGTGCCTGTTAACAAAACCGATTGGAAATCAATTACATATTGTGGCCGAGTCTGTTCTGATGAGCGAGTTGAATCGCGAAACCGGTCTGCAGATGTCACATGTTTTCGATTGCCAGTTGGTGGTTGTTACAGGAAGATTGCAAAGTATATCCTTGTAGGAAAACTTTGCCTGGCGTTGAATAGACGTGATTCGGCGGTCGTTTGGGGCTTTTGAATTATTTCTGTTCGACGTTTGCCGACAATCCTATTGTATAGGAAAATTTGCGAAAGGCTGGATTATTTTTATAATCAAATTTTGTTTTGAAATTTATTGCCTTTCGTCAAGTACCCTAGTACACTGTACAGAACCCAGTCTCCAGCTAAAGAAGCTGCTGAATTATTCCAATGAAGCTAGCCTATGCCCAGCTATACCCCGCACATGTGGGTGTACAAAGGGGCTAACTTGTTCCAGGAAGTAATTGATTTTCGAATGCGGAAGAACCAAAAATCAGTCAAGTTATTGAAGTACTCATCGCCATACCACACACTGGGATAGAAAAAAAGGGACGAAACAGGTCAAAAATATCGACGAAATATAGTACCATTTAAAAAAAATTGTGCGGAATATCCAAATAACCCCTAAAAAGATACCTAATCTAACTATGTTATATGTATGTGTTATATGTAACCTACTCATTGAGTTAAGTATATCTAGTAGTTTATGTATGTTATATGCGATATTATGGCACTATGGCCTTCTCATAAGTATCAAGTTACATGCGATAACAATTCTCGTAGAATAGCTGATCTTTGTTAACAGCGTTCGCAGACTTCCAAGATGGGAACTGCCAGTGCTGATTCAACCTTGTAAACTTATAAAAAGGCAGAAAACCATTTCAAATAGTTAGTAAATAAAACCTCATTCTTACGTCAATAACTATTTCTTTACGGTGGTACGTACCACCTTGTATAATTTTTTTAAAAGTCATCTACATAATTTTCGAGATAACATGTATATGAACATTCCTGATAAATCGATAACTATATAATATATGCAATGTGTTATATTCAGGTGAAAGGAAATTACTTTCAGCTATGCTGAATAACTATGGTAATATTAGGTAATAATAATAATGATAGATTTTAACGAAGAGGACGTTAAGCTCGTAAACGAAAGCATCCTACATCATCTGGATGCCGGAGGGGTGGAACAACGCCACTACTTATAAAAAGGCAGAAAACCATTTCAAATAGTTAGTAAGTAAAACCTCATTCTTACGTCAATAAATATTTCTTTACGGTGGTACGTACCACCTTGTATAATTTTTTTAAAAGTCATCTACATAATTTTCGAGATAACATGTATATGAACATTCCTGATAAATCGATAACTATATAATATACGCAATGTGTTATATTCAGGTGTAAGGAAATTACTTTCAGCTATGCTGAATAACTATGGTAATATTAGGTAATAATAATAATAATGATAGAATTTAACGAAGAGGACGTTAAGCTCGTAAACGAAAGCATCCTACATCATCTGGATGCCGGAGGGGTGGAACAACGCCACTACCAAGTATCAGCATTAACTCCAACAGATTTGGTCATCAGAACTGTCGGGGGAAAACAAAGTTGCTGAATCTAATATGCTTGCCGTTCCAATTCTACTTCATACCTTTGAGGTGATGAAATGGACCCAGGAAGAGCTGCGACAACTCGACGTGAATACTACCCAAATGATGCATCTTCATAGGAGCTTGCATCCAAAATCGTCTGTTCCACGTTTATACTTCCCCATACTATGGGAAGGCCGTGGACTTTGCAGCTTGGAGTGTCTACATAAAAGAAACAGAAAAGTACTGGATGGAGATTGTAAAGTCATCAGGAGTTTAGATAGCTTGTTCAGATCCCATTCTCTTCTTAGTATGCGATCATGAAAAAGCAAGGATTGGAGCATTTATTTTCAAGGCAGCAACCCGTGCCGCCGATGAACTCAGTCTCGTATTCGAGACTGAATGGGTAAACCCAAACTCTGTCACCGAGTTGAAACCCGTTGAGCAAGAAGCATACATCATAGCTGCGGAAAGGGTCTCCTTCAGCTACATTAAGATAAGCCAAAGCATGGGGTCTCCAAGACCATTCAAGACCTTGACTTATCTAGAAGCTTGACCTTCGCATTGGTCAGGTCAAGTAGCCTGAAGTCGGGAACTGAGGGATTCATAATTGCCTGCCAGGATGGTGTATTCAACACCCTCGTCTACCGTAGACGCGTGATGGGTATAAAAGTATGGGTGTAGAGGTCCCTGACACTGAATGCAGAGCGTGTCGTGGGGCAGTTGAGACCTTAATGCATTTGGTGTCAGCTTGTCCAGCTCATGCGGTCTCAGCCAATATCCACAGGCCTAATGAGGCGATACGAGTATTGTACTACCATTTACGATACTCATACGATATTGACAAGACACCAGTGTTGTCTCATGCTCCGGAGGATGTTGAGTCCGTTGTGGAATACTATTGAAACTACACGGCTCCTGGTGAAACAAACATCGCCCGATAAGAGAAGGAAAAAACATCGACATCTATTCTTTAAATTCCTACTCAAACTATTCTATTAAAACGGTGGCTCTGATATTAGCGGGCTCTCGAACCATCCTTGGTTGACTCTGCCTGCTCAGGGCATTTGATTTTCGGACCCAATAGTCACTTACCCCCCGGCATGGTGATTGATTTTTGGAGCAAATTATCCAGCGCAACCTCCAGAAGTATCGGAGCTTCGGAGGAAAGTTCTCACTGGTGAATTGAAACGAAAAAAATAATAATACAAAAATAGTCTTTATTACTTCACATTTTGAATCTCGTTATTAAAATCAGATTGCATCCAGTTGGTATGATTGCTATACTTACTTACCGAAGTTATCAAATAGACGTCTTTAGTGTGGAAAATAATAGAAGAAGAAATATGTCGGTTTGAGATGAACTCAGACCATGGCGACTTCCTTAATATATTAAATTGGTAATCTCAGAGTCTATTCTTTGTTTTAGCAAATGCAACTTGGCTGTGGTGGCGCGTGGGTTCGAATCCCCGCGCGATCGCCGGTTCTGCGTTAAAACGAGAGGCTTTCAAAATTATCTTGTTGATTGCTCGAAAGGGTGTAGCCTGTCGACGAAAATAACAATTTCAATGAAATATCAATAGAACTTGAGGTAAAGACCACATTAGGTGACCAAAGCAGGCGTTGTACGCTACCCAGATGCGCCCTTGTGAGTAACAGGGCTGGTGCTTAAAATTTTTCAGATTTTCCTGCTACAGATAAAACTGAATTAGTGAGTCGTCGCGCAGATCCATGGTACTTAATAAAAGCCGTGCCACACCCGCACAGGCTTTTTCATGTTATGATTCATGCGTGAGAGTATTAATTTTACAAATGAAATTTTCTCCATTTCCATTTTTCAGGTAGGTAAAGTTACGGAGTATAATATTGGAAAGGCACTGCAGGCTAGGTATGTTCAATTCTTGGGAAATTACTATTACCCAAACCTTGTTGATGCTACAAGTACGGATGTCAATCGAACTAAGGCTTCTCTGCAGCTAGTATTAGCGAGTCTGTTCCAACCAAAGGACATTCAAATATGGAATCCAAATTTAAATTGGCAGCCAGTACCATACAATTATCGCCCAACCAACAAGGATGAGGTAAGGTGCTTAACTTCAATGATATTGAGCTGTGAGTAACCGCTAAAGGCAAATTATCTAGAGCGTCTTTCAAATCATTTACCAACAAATGTATGTACCGCTCTGCTGTTAAATTGTTTTGGTAGATAAAAGGCACAATTACATTCGTACCGAGAATCCCAACCTACATGTTGAAACCGAAACGATGGTGATGTCTGGACAATTTGTGTACACGCCAAAGGACCCCGCACACCTTATATGGGAAAATGGCTCTCCGTCAAATTTCTTGAATTTTTGATATGTTGTAGAATTGATCATTCCGATGAAATGTTTCAACGGGCGCAACACGATCCTATGACTAGTTTTCGAGATACAGGGTGTTGAATATGAGAAACATTCACTTTTCATCACTCTGTATCTGCCAAGTTACGATTTAGTTCGGATTTATCTTTTGTGGGATCATCATCACATACGTGTATGATAAATTCATGAGAAATTCATTTCCAAATCTTTTCGTAGTACAGGGCGATTTCACTTGAAAACAATGCTATTTTGAGACTTTCATAATTTAGTTGTTTTATAAAGAGAAAATGCGAGAAGAGGTAGAATTATCACATAATATTATAAATTCATTTCATCTAGCATCACAGTTGATACAATTCATACAAGGTGATTCACAAATATGGAAACAAAACGAATTTTGGTTTTTGGGACACCTTGTAGTAATAAACCAAACTAAAATGACAAAATTCACTTGAAGAATGTTAAATGATATGTTTCATCGTATACAGAGTCGAATGATATCAATTTAAAAAAAATTTAAAAAATTAATTATACTTTAATAAATAAAAACCTTGATTTTTTAAATCACCCTATATCTCATAAGGGAGTCCGAAAAGATAGCGATATTTTTTCATGGGAGAACTCGAAATACTTTCATCCATATTGTACAAAATTTTCAGCGGAATCCTAAGACGGGTTTTTCATATACAAGGCGAAAAATGTATTTTCACTCCAGTTTTCGGCGGGTTTGCTGTAGTTCTTCCTCGTCCGGCCGCTTTTACTCGAAATAAAAATATTTCAATGAAATAGTGATCAGTTATTATACCGTACAATAGCGTACCGTATCCCTCGAAAAAAAGCCATAACTCGAATTATTATTTGCATCAGCATCGTCTAGTAGGCGATTCAATGGAAAAGTTATTTTTTCATGCTTAGTGTTTCTCAGAAGTTATATTATACTTATTACATCCGCGGAAGTTCGTTTTTTCGAATTTTCACTCTATAAAACAATAAAATAGTGAAAGTCTCAAAATAGCATTATTATCAAAGGAAATCGCCCTGTACTACAAAAAGATTTGGACATGAATATCTCATGAATTTGTCACATAACGATAATACCACATAGGATAAATCAGAAAAAAATCATAATTTGTATGTAATTATTTCTATTGGCTTATATAGATATATATTAAATCAAATTCTCGGCATATTTTTACACCAAATTAACGTTTTATGTTTCAATTATGTTCTTGTATCTTCGAATCGTATATATGTTTGTATATAGTATATACCCCCTTTCAGAGAACGTTTCTCTTTCTTTTTCTTGTATTTGAAACATCATCTGAATCATCTTCGAATACATACTTATTAATATATTCCTCTTATTTCATAGTAGGCATGGAGAACAATTCAAAGAGGATAAAATCAACAAAATTATTATGTCAATAGTCGTTTTCTTGTTGTCATAAAGCCCGAGAACTCTTTTTGGGTTATTGGACTAATTGAAGTTTCTTTTTTACTGTTCAAGTTTATGTGATTTTCAGTGTTTGTTGAACTTTGCTGAACAATATGGCCTTCGCAAATAGAGTGAGTTGTTATGTTTGTGACCGAAATGTTATTCCTAGACTCTCAATGCGTTTGAATAGAGGAGATAATATTGATGTTTTGCAAATTGCAACATATCGAAGACAAACTGCGGGAAATCCACCTATTGATATTCAGGATGATACAAAAATATGTTTCAATTGTAATAACACAGTAATGAATGACATTATTGCTATGGAAAATAACCCGAATTGCCTTCGTCTCAATGTGTTGTCCCGCGTATCAAGTCGTGCGTGCATTATTTGTAATGCTCGTCAAAATATTCAAAGACTTTCTTTAGAATGTAGAGTGGATATTTTTGTTGCTTCTGATATCTATGTCCCAGATTTCTTGAGAATTTGTGGTCACCATCTTGATCATCAAGGTTTCCTTCCAAATTACTTGCATGGAGGTTTGAATTTTGTGAATAAACCATACATAATTTCCAATCTTCAACATTTTCTTCAAAGAATGAGGACATTTGCTAATAGAAACAGGCCACTCCGTAACTGGGAGGATATCAATTGTTTCACTGAAGACGAATTTAAGTATCTGACATCAATCTCAAAAAATCATTTTCGACAATTACTAGAATTTTGTGATATTGTTGAACAAGGTGGCAAGAGAAGAAATGTCGAAAGAAAACATTTGCTGAAATTTTTGATCAAAATGAAACATGGAGTTTCAGATAAGTTTTTGAAAATATTGTTCAGTTATCCTTCTCGACAAACAGCAAGCTTCATTATTTCTAATGTGAGATTATCTCTTTTACAAAAGTTCGTACCCAAAAAATCCAAAAAAATCCAAAAATATATAATAATTAAATTGGTAATATATAAAATTCTCAAATTCACAAACATAAAAATATATAAAACCCCTCCTAAAACCATCACTAGCCGCAGTGGGGAAATGAACGTAGGTTAGGGTTTTATAGGGTGGGGAACTGGGGTTTTTCTACCTTGCCCTCCTGTGTATACAGGGGGCAGGCAAAACCTACTTTCGCTCACCGAGGCGAGCCCTACGTTGTAGTGTAGGCCTTCGTATGCTGTGAGTGAGTCATCTGCCCTGGTTTCGCAGCCCTGTCTCCTCCGTGTTATACAGGGGGTTTTGTTGAATTACTTGTCAGACATAGGGTTATCGGGACCATGTGTTGTCGAGGTTTCCTTACACCCCCGGAAAAATGTCGAAAAAACCGGGTTTGAACATGGTTCGTTGGTGACTACTCACTCCTCTTCCAGAGATTCATGGAAAATATCCAGAGCTTTGTAAATGAGCCCATGCTTCAACCTTATGTTGTCGCGGGCTCTTATTGTCGTCATACCCCTGGTCAGCTTACTTCCAAGGATGAAGTGACGAAAGAATTTATCAGACTGCTGTTTGATAAATTCTTCGATTTTTGGAACATCGGCTAGCTCCCTCAATGCGTCTAGCCGAATGTATCTGTCACTGTTCGTGACGATACGGAGTATTTTGTTCTGCATCGTTTCCAGGCGCAACATTGTTGACTTGGGAACGCTGCAGAACACTGGACAAGCGTATGTCATAGTTGGTCTTATGACCTGCTTGTAGACTAACACTTTAGTCTCCATAGCCAGTCTGGAATCTCTCGCGATGAGGGGGTAATTCCTCTTTACCGCTGCGGCGGCTCGCTTTAATGCCAGACTGACATGTTTCGTAAAGGTCAGTCCACGGTCCAGCTGTACCCCCAGGTACCGCGCGGTGGCCGACTCGTCAATCTCGGCGCCCAGTGCCCTGAATCCACCTCGAATTTCCACGTTTTCACGTTTCACCTTCTTGGTGAAATTCATGAGCTCTGTTTTCGCCGAGTTTACCACTATCTTGTTTTTTCCCATATACGGGACGACTTCCCCCTGCAGGTGATCTTTCACGCGCCGCCTCATTCGAGGTGGCCTCCTGCGCGTAGACCGCGGTGTCGTCTGCATAAATGGCCGTTTTTGTGTTCTCGTGCATTGGGAAGTCGTACGTATACAGGGAGTACAAGAGTGGTGACAAGCACGACCCCTGCGGTACTCCTGCTTCGGCTCTCCTCATCGAGGAGCTGGTGTCGTTCACTTTAACCCTGAAGGCTCTGCCCACGAGGTATGAGTCTAATATTTTTACCATTTGAACAGGCATGCCTGCCCGTAACATCTTCATGACGAGTCCTTCTATCCAAACCGTGTCGAACGCTTTCTGTATATCCAGCAGGACCATTACTGTGTTGCGATCCCGATTGAAGCCTTCCTTCACCTCGTGGACAATCCGAGCTACCTGAGAGGTTGTAGAGTGACCTCTCCTGAAGCCGAATTGTTCCTCCGGGATGAGCTCCAGCTCTTCCTCGAGATCGCTAAATCTTTTCAGTAGAATTCTGTCCACCACCTTGGCCACCACACTGAGTAGCGAGATGGGGCGATAGCTATCTATCCTCATGTCCTGTTTCCCCGGTTTCAGGATAGGGATAATCTCTGCCTGCTTTAGGCACGTCGGGTAGTGCTGCCATCTTATTATACTGTTGATAATGTATATAAGTTGGACAAGGGACTTCCTCGGGAGATTCCGGAGCAGAGTCGCGTCGATTTTGTCGATCCCAGGTGCTTTGTTCCTGGGGAGCCTCTTTATGGTTTCCCTTACCTCCCCGAAGTTCGTCATGATCTTCGAGAAGGCTCGGTCCACCATTGGGGCTTTGGGTAGGTCCCTGAAGTCCTTGGCTCCCCTGGTTACTTCAGCATGTTCCTGGGATATGTCCGCTCCCGCTCGGAAGGCACTCTGGAAATATTCCCCGAACATCTCGGCCTTCCCCGGATCGGTCATTGCCTGCCTCTGGCCGTTCTCCATGGCTGGGATGACATTGCGCTTCCTGCGAAGCCGCTTTGTCATCTGCCACAGAAAACCGTCGTTGGCGTTAAGGCTCTCGAGTTTCCTCTTCCAGACTTCATCCCGGTGCTTTTTAATAAGCTGGTTTACCTCCCTGCCCAGGCTCATCATGTTTTCACGATGAACCGGGTTTCGGGAGGTTTGCCACTTCTTTCTTTGCTTATTATTAAGTTTAATTAAGTCCAGGATGAAGCTTGGGAGGGGATCCCTGTCCTCTCGCACGACCCTCTTCCTGGTGGTTCTCTCTCTGGCTTCTTGAATACTCTCGATCCACCTCTGGGTTTCCCGGTCTATGTCACTCTCCGCTATTTGCGGGGTGACGACCGTTCTCGCATCTAGGATCCTCCTGTATTCTCCCCAATCAGTGGTGGAGTAGTCATACAGGGTTCTATTCCCTCTCGGGTTTTCTCCACCCTTGATTGTGAAGAACACAGGGTCGTGATCCGAGATGCACTCAGAGGCGGTTCTCAGCTCTGACATAGATGTTACGTTTTTATTAACCACCAAGTCGAGGATCGACGGGGCATTGCCGTTCCAGGGATAGTGCGTGGGCGTATCTGGATGATCCACTATTATGTTATTGTTCATGGAATATCTCCAGAGCGCGTTTCCGTTCGGGTTGGCTTCCGTCTGACCGGCTAGGCTCCACTCCGGGTGTCTCGCGTTGAAATCCCCCGCCAGCAGCACTCTGTGCCCGCTGCTGCAGAGAATATCCATATCCAGATCCGTGATTTTGTTCCTCGGGGGGTTGTATACCGAATATAACCTCACCCCAGAGTCGAGTTGAACTCCTACGTGTTCGATAGTGCTCGCCCTCTGGGGCAGGGGTATATGCGGCACACAGGAGTTTATGAGTATAGCAACTCCTCCCCCTTTCGCTCCATCAGGACGGTCCTGCCTGATGGTGGTGAATCCCCTGAATTTGAGTTTGTGCTCCTGCTGGACGCCCGTCTCGGACAGGAGCAACACGTCAATCTTATGTTTGCGAATGAGATCAGATACAAGGTGGTACTTGGTTCTAATCCCATTCACATTGAGCATGCATACCTGCAATGGCATTACAGGCCGTAGCTCTGGATATTATCCATGACCCTCCAGAAGGCCAGGAATTTCTCGGCACTTGTCCGGGCCTTTGTTAGGCCCTCGACAATGTCGTCCATGGCCTGCAGTAGGCCTTTGGTGTTGACAAGTTCTTGGATAGCCCTATGCCTGTCCATGAACCCGCTCACAGCATCCGAAGTGCTCGGCTGACTTACGCCTCGGCCGACATTTATGGGTTGGGATTGGGGTAGGGATGGGACACTGCGACTTACCCCCTCTCGTACATTTTCTTTTGCTTGTCCTTGTTTGGCCGCTTTTCTCTCCTCCCAAACATTATTCTTGACCGGCGGTGCCGGCTTGTAGGTGGGTCTCTTCGGCTGCCGTTCCTGCCGCCGGTCTTCCTGCCTCCTCACATACTCGATGTAAACCTCGCACTCCGGGGTGCACGAGGTGTGCATCCCCCCGCAATTACTGCAAAGGGCTGGCGTATTCCTTGGCTTGGTGCATGTCCTTGACCAATGCCCACCCGCGCATTTCATGCATCGGACGGGTCTATTGCAATTGGATTGGGCATGCCCCCAAGCCTGGCATCGGTAGCACTGGGTGGCTTCCCGGTTGTTCCTTTTTACCTCCCAGTGCACTATCACTCCCGTAACAGCACGGATGGTCTTATTCAGGAAGCTCTCCGTGACTTTCTTGTCAGTATTGACAATGAAGAGCTTCCTGTCCGTGCTGTTTATGCCTGTTATCCCGTATGTTTCCAGCCCTTGCTTCTGGAGGTCCTCCTTTATATCTTCCTCTGAAGGGTTGTGATCCAGACCCTTCAGGATGAATGCGTGCCTTCGTTCCCCCGGCATCGTGTATGTGTGGAATTCCACATCGGATGCCCTGAGGGTACTCTTAAGGGCGGCATGGTCCTCTGCTGTACTCGCATAAATCAGGGATGATTTATTTGTAAACTTGTACAGCAGATTTCCTTTGACGTTTTCTTCTAATGTCGCCTTGCTGCTTCCATTTAGCTTAATAGTACCCCCGATGATGATCGGTGGGCATCTCTGTTCCTTTAACTTTGCCGGGGGTGGGTCCTGGTTTGCCTTCTTAGATTTCCCCTTGGCTTTTGCGGGGGGTGCTGGAGTGGGGGTTGTCCTTCTGCGGAGGCAGGGGTGGGAAGTCCTGTTTCCTGCTGGGGCCTGCCTGTTGCTCGATCCCTCGAGGGGTTTCTATCTCGTCTTCATCCTCCGACAACGCCTGGAACGCGTTGGCTGTGGCTAGAGGGGGCTCCTGTAGGTTGAGAGGGACCCATTTGACCTTCCTGGTCTTCTTGGGGGCCTGGTATCCCTCTTCGTCCTTTGGTGGTGTTTTTGGGGGAGCTTTCAGCAGTTTCAACATCCCCTCTAGCTGTTCCTTCTGCACCCTGATCTCCTCGGAGTACAGCTCCCTGTAGTAGGAATTCACCTCACTAACCTCCCGCTCCCTTATTCTGAGCCACGGGAAGTTTTCTAGTTCTTCTGGTATCTTTACCACCCTGCAGAACTGTGCGACCTTTTCATTCACTTTAGCCCTGACGGTGTCTTCCAGGGCTTTAATTTGGTCCTTAATTTGTGAGTATTTATCACCGTCCTGCAGGGTCCCGTCGCTCGGACTTGAGGCCGGGGAGGTGAATCCTTGACCAGGGTGTGTTGGCGTTGTCGGCGGCGTCAGGGACTTCCGCTTCTCCAGGAGCCTTGCCTTGAGCTTCGCCTGCTCATCCTTTTCTTTTCGGCGTTGGGTTCTGGCTAGCCGGTCCTGGATCTGCTGTTCCCTGATCTCGTTGCCGACTTTCTCCAATCCTTTGGGACTCTCCCTCGGGGGATCGATCTCCATGTCCTCTGCTTGCGGGGGTGTGATGTTACCCGTCTCCCGGTTCTGGTCTCCTTGTTGAAGGGCATCAAGCCCAGCCTGAATTTCCTGTTGCAGGAGTGCCTCAGCCGTTAGTGAGTCTGAAAGAGTGTCACTGTATTCCTCCAGCTCCCTTCTAATACCCATCCTCGCTCTTTCCTGAGGGCTGGTCTCTTCTGCATCGCTTTCCTTAGAGCGGGAGTCCTGGAACTCGATAGATTCGTTCGACTCCTCAGACTCACTTCTGGATACGGATTTCTTTTCGGGATCGAGAGAGCTCTTTCTACTGGTTTTTACCTGTTCTTCCAGGTCCCAGTTCTTTAGGGTACGATTTCCTTCGCCGTCGAACTGGACGGCGAAGATTTTCGTCCTGACCTTTTTCAGCGGGGCCTGTAGCTCTGGTCTGTTCTCGATCCCGGACGGCTTGCTGATGATCGTCTTGAAGAATTTCCTCCTCTCTGACGAGTTTATGTCTTCAGGGCGGGTGGGTTTTGACTTACCCGTCTCCCGTTCTTCCCTGGTATACTCGCTCGTGAAGTCATCTTCGAGAGGAGGTCCTCCTTCTTTCTGCCGCTTATGGGCACTCTCCACTAGGCTGGTCGACGCTCCAGGCGCAGGTCGTTTCTGCGCCTGCGCAGTGGGTTCTGCAACAGGAATTTTCTTCACTGGGTGGCTGATTGGTTTCTTGGGGGCTGATGCCCCTTTTTTGTGGGTCCCCGGGGTGGCGGGTCCTTGGGGGGTGAGTGATTTCTCACCCCCCGGGGTGCCTAACATGCTTTGCCTTTATGCTCTGGACGTTGGCGAATCCGTGAGCGTCTTTCTCGATTTGGTCGGTGGGCTGGACCTAATTGCGCGAAGTGGGTGGAGCCTATTCGCTTATACTAGTCTCGGTTCCCAAGAGCTTAGGGGAACTTGGCTGTATAATCGCGGTTCCCCTATCTCCTGCTCACCTACTCTAGTAGCTTTCACCCACTTCCGATTCCCGATCGATTTACGTGAAAATTTTTAAAGTTTGAAATTTTCCGCAGCGCGTCAGTGTGATCGGGTCGGCTGGTCCCGACACACAAAAGTTCGTACCGAACAATATTGGATTTAATTCAATAACAAGAGAAAATTATATTAACAGTCATGTATCAACTTATACGAATCAACTGTACAATCCCACACCAGATATTCCCAAAGCAATAGTTTATATAGATTGTACCTACAATAAAATAGAAAAGAGCAGTAACTTCCGGGTATTGAGGCAATCATACTTTTTCCACAAGAATGAACACTTGGTCAAACCAGAGATCATAGTTGCCCCCGATGGATATATCTTAGCAATCAACGGGCCGTACTTCGCAGATGCTAGGAATAATGATGCAAGTGTTCTAAATCACGAATTACAAGTTGATTTGAATGGAATGAAAACATGATTTCAAGAAGGAGATATTGTGATAGTCGATAGAGGCTATAGAGATTCAATCAATAGTCTACAAGAACTTGGCTTGCATTACTATATGCCACCATTTCTACCGCCGAATCAAAGGCAATTAACGACAAATGAAGCCAATCAGGCACGTTTAATAACCACTACTAGATGGATTGTTGAAGCATTGACACAAATGTTGGTTGATTCCGATGATGTCAACATTGTTCAGGCACGAGTTGAAGCTGAAAACCTCCGAACTAGGAATGGTCGATGGATTCGTTTAAATCAATATCATATACAATCGTTTCCTCGCCTTGATATTGAATATTTAAAATTACTTACTGGAACATATCATTTACACTTGGCTGCGTCATATATCCAAGATACAACTCGTAGAGATGGTGAAGTAGACAACATTTTAGAAGTCGATGAGTTACATGGGGAACCCAATTATATTTTTATTTTTTCTTATATCTTGCATGTCTTCTTAGACGAGAACTCTAGTACTCTACTTGTCCCACAATTCTGTTTTCAATTTCGTGTTTTCGATAAACTTCGATGAATATTGTTTCGTACCTACAAATAGTAGGCTGTATGGCAATATTAAATAGATATGCCTACATTAAAATCGGGTCAATGTTTGTTGTTGTGACATTTGTATCAGGTACAGTGTACCAGGTACAGAGGATTGAACCCAGATAGCTAATTGGTGTTATCGATAATTTTCGGATATAATTGCTCTCAGTTTTATAATTTTTATTCATTGTTAATTTGTATGCACAGTGCCGATGATAACCAAGGAGTTTGAAACAGCTGTCCACTGTTTACGTTTTTCGGTGAGTATGATTTGTGAAATTGAGAGCATTATATATTTGTATTTTCTTATATCTTGCATGTCTTCTTAGACGAGAACTCTAGTACTCTACTTGTCCCACAATTCTGTTTTCAATTTCGTGTTTTCGATAAACTTCGATGAATATTGTTTCGTACCTACAAATAGTAGGCTGTATGGAATTATCAAATAGATATGCCTACATTAAAATCGGGTCAATGTTTGTTGTTGTGACATTTGTACCAGGTACAGTGTACCAGGTACAGAGGATTGAACCCAGATAGCTGATTGGTGTTAGCGATAATTTTCGGATATAATTGCTCTCAGTTTTATAATTTTTATTCATTGTTAATTTGTATGCACAGTGCCGATGATAACCAAGGAGTTTGAAACAGCTGTCCACTGTTTACGTTTTTCGGTGAGTATGATTTGTGAAATTGAGAGCATTATATTTTTGTTTGATTTATGTTTTGATTACGAGAGCCACCATCATCTGTCGACAGCTGTTTCGTGGTTTCCCACTCATCAGGACAGCTTTATGGTTGCTCTGTGCTATTGTTGTAGAAATGCTCAAAATGTCAAAATCATAGTCAACCTCATTTTCACGTAAGTATAGATTCAAAACCCGACACCAGAGGGAGTATCCCTTATCTTGAATTCCCAATAGCCATGGGATACATATTATGTGTGCCATCTGGCAAGGCCGTACAAGTTGTTATGAGTTGAAATAATTTTGATTTCACTTCACTGAATTCCATACTTTTACTTTTTGAATAAATATCAAATAAGTATCTTCTCAATCACATCAGGAGACTTCAATGGATAGGTAGAGTGGTCATTTATTAGCGTAAAATAGTGAAATATATGGACTTTTTCACAAATTGTTCGCCTTGTATATAAAAAACCTGTCATAGGAATTTGATGAAAATTTTGTACAATATGAATGAAAGTATTTCGAGTTCTCCCGTGAAAAAATATCGCTATCTTTTCGGACTCCCTTATGAGATATAGGGTGATTTAAAAAATCAAGGTTTTTATTTATTAAAGTATATCTAATTTTTGAAATTTTTTTTAAATTGATATCATTCGACTCTGTATACGATGAAACATATCATTTAACATTCTTCAAGTGAATTTTGTCATTTTAGTTTGGTTTATTACTACAAGGTGTCCCAAAAACCAAAATTCGTTTTGTTTCCATATTTGTGAATCACCTTGTATGAATTGTATCAACTGTGATGCTAGATGAAATGAATTTATAATATTATGTGATAATTCTACCTTTTCTCGCATTTTCTCTTTATAAAACAACTAAATTATGAAAGTCTCAAAATAGCATTGTTTTCAAGTGAAATCGTCCTGTACTACGAAAGGATTTGGAAATGAATTTCTCATGAATCACGGATGTGATGATGATCCCACAAAAGATAAATCCGAACTAAATCGTAACTTGGCAGATACAGAGTGATGAAAAGTGAATGTTTCTCATATTCAACACCCTGTATCTCGAAAACTAGTCATAGGATCGTGTTGCGCCCGTTGAAACATTTCATCGGAATGATCAATTCTACAACATATCAAAAATTCAAGAAATTTGACGGAGAGCCATTTTCCCATATAAGGTGTGCGGGGTCCTTTGTTGTTACCAATAATGAACATTCCGCCTATTGAAAATGCTATTGTTGATCATACCAAAGTATTTTGAAAAAGAAATTTTTATCGCCTTGGCATTTTCTAGTGTACCATTCACAAAAGGTTCTTCACCTTACAGCGTCACCTGGTCTCAATCCATGAAAAATCCTAAATTTATATGGATGATATTTATTTTTTCTTAAAATGAAGCGAGCGGTGGATTTGGCTACGCCGGTATTATCTTCAATGGTGAATCCACTCGCACCATTGATTTCTCTCAGGATTTTCAACGGCCTATATCACATTACGCTGACTTTCTTCATTAGATTGTTTTTATCGGAAAACCACAGGTTTTTTGAATGATCCGAATTCTTTTAAATTAAAAACTAACTGTCTAAATATTGATTTACCTGGTTGTCGCCTCTCTGGATACTTATTAGAGTACGCACGTTCAGCATCAACACAATTTCTTTGACACAAAATGTAACATTACAACATATCAAATTTCAACATATTCCATTTTTAACACAAATTAGGTAGGTAACGAAATGTAAAAGTGGGAACGGTAATATGTCTAAAATCTAAAATTGAAGAAAAACAGATTAAGTAATCACTTTTCATTTAGTGTGATACGTTGCTGTATTCACAATGAAATATGAAGTCGTATACAGGGAAATCTTTAGTTTCGGCCTATATAATGATGTTATATGATGATGTTTTCTGAAAGACGAAACGTCGCAGAAAAATTCGGCTCACGTAATCATGTAGTCTATGAAAGGTGTCCATGGCAAAGTGCTACTTGTTTTACATTTCCTTCGAAATTAAAGCTAGGAGAAAATAAGAACGAAACAAACAAATTTCTGTTTTTCTCGGATATCTCCGAAACTACTAGGAAAATTGAAAATTTCTAAATGTCACATTATTAGGCACATGGATACGCTACTAGTAAAACTATGTAGCGGTAATGAAGCTTTCTTACTACGTATCAAAAGAAAATATGGTGTACCTCAGACACTCCAGTTTGAAGCTTTCTGCTTGCAGAATTCAGAAGACTTCCACAGCAAGAGAACAGCGATCTGTGCAAACCGGTAACCTCAAGAATAGTGAAATGAACTCTTGAGAAGAGAGAGAATGGGGTGATACCGATTCTGATGGGTGTGTAACTCTATAGATTGGTGATAGAAAGTTCCCACTTTTTCACAGTACCTGGCCAAGATTCTGGAATCGTCTAAAGGCAGAGCAATAGATTCAGTTCACGATATCTTGAGAATGAGTGTATTTCAGGAAGATTGAATTTTGAATATCAACTGTCGAAGTATTTTATAGAGATGTTGGATCTTTTAAACTAAGATAATTGATAAAGTAAACGATGGTACTATCAAGTTCCATATTTCATATATAAGTATTAGTTGATTCATAAGAATATACTTTCAGATACTTTATGGAATCAATTGTCCGAATTATGAAAAACTGTACAAGCAACACGTGAACAGTCCAAAATTACAATCAAAGTTTGCCCAGCATAGAACCGATTTCGATTACATTTCTCGCAATTCGGGTTTGAACGTGACTTCATTCCGTCAAGTGCATGACTTGTACTTTGGTCTTTCCACTGAAGATGAAATGGGATTGAAACTTCCACAATGGACGAAGAAGGTGTGGCCCAAGACGGTTACTGATTTGGCAATCCAGGAATATTATGTACAAACAGGGACCACTAAACTCTTGCAAATCGCCGAAGGTAGGTTTTTTATCATAATCATGGCACCGTGGCAGTCTGACGGTAATAGCAGTAATTTGTCAAATGTTTTTAATATGATGAATTATTAGATTACTCGAATGAAAAGATTTGATTTTTTGCTTATCTTTCGTAAGTTCAAGCCGCATCTGTTTAAGAATATTCAATTTTGAGAACACTCATAATGAAACATCCCGTATCTTTGATTTCTTTCAGAATTCTCCGAAACTTTTAACACGATTATTTGGATAATTCATAACTTTTCAATACGACAATATGAAAAGAGTATGTTGCCATTTGAGAAATGGCAGTTGTGAGCATTTCTTTATGGGTACTACTCCGTTTCTAGGAATTTTTTTATAATTGTTGGAAAATATGGTTGCTATAATTACATGAGAAGCTCAATTTGCAGCGGTATCTTACCTCGAACCTTTCTCTCGAAAATGTTGACGCCGTTCGTCAGTTGTGATGATTTGAGTTTGATGTTCATGGCCAACTTTGTTCGATTGAACAATCAACTGTATCTCCGCCATTTTTCAACTGATATTCAATTTCGAAGAACAGTGTTACTTATCACAAATTGCGTGTTCTTCCGGATAATGAAAAAAATTGTACAGGGTGTCATTTGAAAAAAAAAGTTCGGGGTTACTTCCGGTTAAACCGGAAGTGGTTAATTTTCGGTAATTGAGTCAAAATATGCCTATTTGATGTACCAAATTTGAAACCTGTATCTTTAAAACTATAGAAAAATTGGGGGGCGTACCTCACCTCGTGGTCACTCGGTATAGCTGCAGTTCTTTTCGAAGGCCCTTGATGAATTCTTTAGTACGCCCATGGGTCCAATTCTCAAATATCTACTATCCTTTGTCGCATCCGTAGAAACAAAAACTAACCACCTACTTGTATGGCTTTTACACCAAGTGAGAGCTATTTGAGAATCAGACCATAAATTAATAGATTCAATATCTAATTTTGAGTCAAATATGTTTACTATTTTGACAGCCAGTTTGGCAAGAAGAAGCATGCCATAAAGTTCGAGCCTTGGTAGAGTGACAGATTTAACAGGGGCCACTTTACATTTAGCGGATATAAGATTACAGTAAACACTACGAATATATATGCAGGCCCCATAGACGGACATACAAGAGTCTGCAAAACCATGAAGTTCAATTCTTGTCCTGGATTGTCAAATTTTCAAGTAGAGAAAATTGTTTCAGAAAGATTTTCTATTCATTTAATAGAGTACTCTCAACAATAACTGTATCCAAATCTAATTTTTAAGCCGCAATTTTTGCATTAAAATTTTACCCTTAACAACAACTGGATTCACTAATCCAAGAGGATCAAAACATTGAGATAGAGTCGATAAAATGGTTCTTTTTGTGGAAGTGATTTCGGAAGGAGTTCGCGGTATTGAAATGATTAACATATCCTCCAAGAGTTGCCATTTCAGGCCTAGAACCTTATTGGGAGATTCATCAAAATTGAAATCATATTCTAGTGTATTTTCCTGGAAGATCTTATACAAGAAATCCTGAGAATTGGAACACCATTTGTGTAAATGGAAACCTGCACTACCGAGGAGAGAATTGAGTTCATAGTACAATTTTTCCAAAACATCATAATTATCACAACTAAAAATAATATCATCTACATAGCACTGATATAGAAGAGCTTCTGAAGCCAATAGGTATTTTTCTTTTTGTGAAATAGCAATTTCCTTCAATACTCGTGTTGCAGCAAAGCACGCAAAATTAGTTCCATGAGTGACAGTCAAGAGCTCTATACATTTGAATGGTTCGTGAGGTTTGTCACGCCACCGAATGTTTTGCTAGAAATTATGATTGGGATTTATTCGTATCTGCCTGTACATTTTTTCGAGATCAGAAGTGAGAACATACTTGGAAACGCGAAATCTACACAAAATATCATATAATTCTGGTTGAACTTGATAAACTTTGAAGGTTATATCATTGAGGGACATACCAGAAGAAGTTTTACAGGAGGCATCAAAAACGACTCGAAGTTTAGTTGTTGAACTTGATTCCTTAATGACGCATAAATGGGGAATGAATTATTTATTTTCATTGTTTTTATTTTTAAGAGAGAGAGGGACATATCTGGCGTGACCAAGAGAGATGTATTCTTCACTGAATTTTTTATATTCAGAAAAAAGAGTGGGGTTATTCTGAAATCTTTTTTCAAGAGTAAAAAAACGTTTTTGTGCGATTTTGAAAGAATCGCCCAGTTTCAGGTATTCCTTAGGACTTTTGAGAGGCATATCTATTTAATATCTACCATTTTCCAAAATGCTAGTAGTTGAAATGAAAATGTTTTCAGCAATTTCATCTTCAGGAGCTAGAGAGGGATCTTGTTTGATTTCTTCAATATTCCAAAACTTTGACAATGAATCTTCGACCTCTACAGTCTGAGCTAAAAATGAGTATTGATTTCTAATATGTTGCTTCTGCATTTTGAAGGATTCATTGTGAATTACACAAGAAGGTGGTAGATTTCCAGATTTATCCATCCTAACTGTATTTAAAAGAGTGGGGTATCCAATACTTAATTTATGAATACCAGAAATGACTATTTCATAGAATAGATCCGCACCAACGAGCATATCGATTTCAGAGGGAGTGAAAAAATTAGGGTTGGCAAGTTCACTCGTAATTTCGTGAGGAATACACAGTTGATTGACATCAAAAAAAATCTGTGGAAGCCTATGAGTAATTTTTTCTAGTACAGCAAAAGACACCAAGAATTTTTGTTGTCTATTGATATTTGAGTGAATAAAAATATCGACCATTTTATTTGAGAGGGTATTTGTTTGTGAAATACCAGAAATTCTTACTATTTTCCGATAGCAAACACCCAGTATTCTATTTACCAAATCCTGTGTAATGAAAGAAGTTTGACTTCCATTATCCAGCAGAACTCGAGCATTCACTGGTTCACCCTGTTTTGAAAAAAGTGTAACGTGAGCTGTAGCTAAGAGAACTTGTGAGTTTGAGTTTTCAGCGGCAAAAGCTGATAATGCAAGGGCATTTGAGTTACCTCCACTGAGAGTTTGATCATTATTACTACCATTTTGGGTCGCGGAAATAGTAACATTTTGATTTGGAGTTGGGTTATTATGTGGGGTATTTCTTGGTCCAGTAATATTATAGCATGAATCATTTCTATTCTGAGAACTAGGAGTATAATTTGTATTCCTCTGTATATGCATGATTGTATGATGTTTATTCCTTTTACAAATATTACATTTCTGCGTTGAACCACAATTCTGGAATTCGTGTTTACTACCCAAACAATTATAACACAACTTTACAAAGTTATCTTTTTCTGAGTGTGACAGATCTATGAATTTTTTACAAGAATAAATACGGTGCCCAAGAGTTTTACAAAAAATGCAGTGTTTATTTTGTGAATTGAAAGAGCAGCTAGAATCAGTAGTATTCTGGGCATGGAGAGAAACTTTACCGTAGTTTCTTTGTTTGGGCTGTAGTTCACAACTAACTAAATTTTCCAAAACAACACATTTTTCTTTTAAAAAATCAGTGAACTCTTGTATAGTTGGTAAGCGATCTTTGCATTTTTGTTGAAATTCCTTCTTTACCTGGTAATCTAATTTTTGTGCAGCGATATATATCAAGAGATATTCATAAAGTTTCGATGAATCAACATCTAGTTTGTTAAGAGATTTTACATTTTGATTGAATATCGTAACGAATTCTCTCAATAACGCAGATGAACAATTTTTTGCTACAGGCGATAAGTTGAACACATTTTTAATGTGACTATTGACAACATTAGTTACATTTTCAAACCTTGTTTTCAAAGTTCATTTGTCAGTTTGAGATGATTGATTAGAGAAAGTGCTTCATTTTTCACACTGCTTTTCAAATAATAAAATCAATGAACATCAGTAAAAGACCAGTTATTTATAATTAGAGCAGTGAATAAATCCAAAAAAGACTTCCAGTTCGATATCTGTCCGTCAAAAGGCATCAAATTTATGTTAGGCAATTTCACAAAATTTTGATTCAAGTGAGATACATTATTTGATTCGATTTTACAGACATTTTTACTGGAATCATCAGATGAAGATAATTTCTTAATACGAGCCTGGATTGTGGCTATAGTTGAGTAATAGTTATCTTCTACTTCATCTACATTTTCAGAGTCTTGTACATTTTCAATATTACTGATTTCATCCTGAGCAATACTATATATCTTGAAAGCTTCTCTTAACGTTTCTTTCCTAATTTCAGATTATTAATTCCTCATCCTTTTTTTTCTCAACCCAATTTCGAATACGAGTCATACAAGCTTTAGTATTTTTTCTATATTTTTTCAGAGTTTTTTGATCCATTTCGCATAGGATAAAGATTCAGCAGAGATAATATGAGAGAAAGTTTGCTGATTTCAGAGATAGGGTCCTATGTTTTCCGTACCGTCAATATTATGCACGGTACACTGAGCAGTTTCTGAATACCCTGAATGGCGGTTGGTAATAAATGGAACGCGGACTTACTTGGGATTCTTGAGAACAATTCCTAGTTGTTTTCTTCGGAGTCTGGAGAGTAAATAGTGAATATATCCGGCTCGATCGGACCAAACTGAGGGGATTCCGGCTTAGAACCCTGCTCACCAAGTTTTGTCGAACTGTCCAATAAGTCACTGGTTCAAATTTCTTGAGATATAAAAAAAAAATTCAAAGTAGCAAACAACAAGTATTCTCTCGCTTCTCGCGCCGCCTTTTGTTTATGTAATTACCAGTACATAGTGTTATTTCATGCTGCGCTATGACTAGATTGTATTGGGCGAATTCTAGAGCCGCGGGAAATTCGAACTGTTGCACGTTTCTGCAACAAGCGCACATTTCCATGCGATTAAGTGCGCAAGAGAGCATCCATCTTCTGAATTGAAATTCCCAAATTATTGTTATTTGGGAAAAAAAACATGAGCGTACCATCTTCGTTTTGAAAAATATCAGGCCATGCTCGTATGCAAGCCATTGTTGAAGATGAAAATTATGTCTGTATGGAAAAACATCGTGTTGAGACTTCAACTTAGTGTGTTGGCGTGAAGGATGAAGAGCTGAATAATGAAAAAAAAGTAGTTACGGCAAGAGAAGAAAAAGAAAAGGTTTCGTTGTCAAGACGATATATAACGAGAAGTCTGTCTAAGATTTTTGACATGTATTCATTGTAAAATTCAATAAAAAAAAATTTCGAGTAATTATATCGAATATCCTCTCAAGGGGTGGTCCTTCGCAAATCGGAACCGTTTCACGTAACAACATGGTCCTTCGAGCCGGATTACAGTCAGAATGGAGCAGCCATCAGCAGTCAGTCACTGAAAGGCGTCAACCTACGAAAGTGAGCTCATTTTATGTCGCTTCCTTTTTTCCTATCCATTCCCAATACCCTTGTGATTCAAACATGTTTGGTTTTTAGTATATATATATATCGAATAGTAGATTGACATTCACGTTATATGTCACAAGTTATCGTTACATACTTATGGTATATCTAACACTTCCCGTAATCGAAAAGAAATACATTTACTAACTTTGTTCTCATTACTCTCGTATTCTCAGAAACGTAAAGCTCGTATCGCAATCGAAAGAAAAGTATTTATAGACCTACATTTTGTGGTTCACTGTTTGATCGAAGCTTCGTTGATTTTGTATATTCTAGACTCGTTCTCGTTATATTCAATAATTTATCATTATCTAGAAATGCCACCTAAAATAACCCCAAAAAAGAGTGACTCCTACGAAGATGAAATCTCGGAAAATATTCATTCACTGAAAGTCATATGTGACAGACTATCGCGATTTGTCAGTTTTTTAGACGGTGACGTTAGCGACACTTTTCAAGTCGAGATCAGATTGAAAAGCGTTGAGGAAGATTTTTCAGACTTTGATAAAATTCAAACGAGGAATATTTACTTCCGATGAAATAGAAAATCGTTCAGGAACGGAATCAGAATTCTATTTTATTATTTCAAAAGCAAAACTACTCATTGCCAATCATAATAAAATTATAGAAAATAAAGGGAACCAAGTTCAGAATACTGGAAATCGCCAAACTTCCTGAGTTAGGGCTGCCCACTTTTTATGGTAATTACGAAACGTGGTACAGTTTTAGAGACATTTTTCACTCAGTGGTACATGATCGCAAAGACTTAAGCGAAATTGAAATTTTTATATTTGAGCTCATGTTGCAAGGGAGATGCATTGAAATTGATTGATTCCTTGGAATCAATCACGGAAGATAATTGTAGTATAGCTTTGGAATTGATACGGAAACGATATGAAAACAGACGCGCTATCATCAACCATCACGTCAATAATATTTTATTCAATTTGCCTAATGTAACAAAGGAATCACCTGATCAGCTCAGAGCTTTATTAGAGCTTTGGAGAAACTGAAGGTACCAGTTAGTCAATGGGATATATTATTAATTAATATAATCTTACAAAAATTAGATTATCATACTAAGAGAGAATGGGAAAATAAACAAATCGATCAAAACTTACGCACGGTGAATCAGTTAACGGAATTTTTAACTAAAAAATGCTTTCAATAACGAAACAAAAACAGGTAGCAGAGGATATTATCGCGACAATCAGTCATCTAAACAACAGAACAAAGAATTTTCTCAGAATTCCTATATTAAAAAAACAGCATATTCTTTGACAGAGAAAAATCAAACAAACAACTGTTATATTTGTAGTGAGCATTATTTTATTTACCATTGCCCAAAATAGTTTATCGCTATCCGAAAAATATAATGAAATTCGAAAGCACAAATTGTGCTGTAATTGTCTAAGAGTAGGCCATGCAAAAACTGAATGTTTGTCAAGCGGTTGTAAAAAATGCAAGTTCAAACATATATACATACATGTTGATCACTATCAAAATAATCACCAAAATTCAAACAATTTTCCAAGAAATTTCAACAACTATAACAAAGCTTCAACATCTTCAGAAAACCAAAGAAGCGATATTTCACAAGAAATCCCTCGGGTAGAACAACCAACAACTTCTGCTAGGGTGCAATCACAACAGAGTAATCGGTCTACAATGTGTGTGTTCGGTAAGGATGATGAAGTAAATCTTGAAAATCGAAACGAATTCAGATAATAACGGAAAATGGTTCAAGTGTAACGCTTTGCTCGATTCGGGAAGTCAATCGAATTTGATAAGTCAATCACTCTGTAGAAAGTTGCAACTGAAATGTGAAAAAATTAATATACCTTTATCAGGAATTAATCAAATCGAAACAAAAATTATGAATAAAACTTATGCTACAATAAAATCTAGATTCGGAATGTTCATGCGAAGTTTGTCATTTTTAGATTTACCAGTAGAGAATAACCGAAAAATTACCTCTGGTAGGATTTAATAAATCAATCAAGAACTATCCGAAATAAATTGACTTGAACATTTTAACGTACCGAAACAGGTGGATTTGTTGTTAGGAGCAGGAATTTTCTATGATCTATTCGGAAATGGAAAGATAATGTTAGGTAATGAAATGCAAGAGACTTGTTTAGGTTGGATATTTACCGGAGCTATATCTTCAGATGACGCTAGAAATCGAAAGGCTATCTGTAATTTCTCGACAAAAATAAAAAACAAAGAATTGAACGAACTACTAACTAAATTTTGGCAAATCGAAGAATTTGAAAACAAAACTATACTCTCGAAGGAACACGAATATTATGAAGAATATTTTAAAGAAACTACAAAACGACACAATGACGGTAGGTTTATCGTAAAGTATCCATTACAGCTTTGAACAGATTAAAAAATTTAGAGGTACGGTTTAGTAGAAACGCAGAATTGAAACAACAATACCTAGAATTCATGCATGAGTATGAAACTTTAGGAAATATGAGCTTGAAAGGAGCTTTAGAAAATAATTCATATTTTTTACCTCACACTGCTGTATTGAGAGATTCAATCACTACAAAATGCAGAGTGGTCTTCGATGCAAGCGCTAAATCCAGCACAGGTATATCATTCAATGATATGATTTTAGTAGGTCCAACTATACAGGAAGATCTTTTTTCAATTTTACTGCGTCTACGGTTAAGAAAGTTTGTTTTGAGCGCAGATGTTAAAATGATATTTAGAATCATACTAATCGATCAGGACGAGCGAATTATCAAAAAATATCATGGAGATCAAACACAAATGAGAGTATCAAGGTTAACGAATTGAATACAGTAACTTATGGTACACCAAATGCCCCTTTTCAGGCAACCAGATGTTTGAAAGAATTAGCAATACAAAATAAATTCAGATATCCTGGTACCTCAAAAATAGTCGAAAATTCTTTTAAGAAGAATGACTTATCAACAAGTGTAGACTCAGAACAAGAAGCAATAGATATTTATCATGAATTAACTGAAATATTCTCGGAAGCAAAATTTGAACTTAGAAAGTGGTCATCGAATAATAAAGGAATTTTAGATTATATTTTGAAAACAAGTGATAACAAAGATGAAAAGTTAGTATTTTATCACGACGAAAAAAAACTCAAAACACTAGGTCTTACGTGGGATGCAAACAATGACGAATTGAAATATTCAATCAAGGTTTTAGTAAACGAAAATAAAATCACAAAACGCACAGTCTTATCAATCATATCACAAATTTTTGATCCACTCGGTTTAGTCGGTCCGGCCATCATAAAAGCAATGGCACTGGATATTAGATTGGGATCAATAAATTTCCTCAAATTTGAAAGAAATTTGGATAGACTTTGTTTCACAAATACATTATTTAAATGAGATTGAAATAAATAGACACGTATTATTATTGAACGCAAATGTAGTCGAGTTATATGGGTTTGGGGATAGCTCAGAAAAAGCTTACGGAGCTTGTATTTATTTATGTTCTATTGACAAAGATAACAAAAAACAGCGAAATCGAAAGTAGCACCAATTAAAAAACAATCGTTACCCCGACTCGAACTACTAGCAGCGCTATTACTCCCAGAATTAGTTTTAAAGGTAAAAAATACTTTGGGGATTTATATATCAAAAACAATTCATTTCACCGATTCAACAATAGTACTTGATTGGTTGAAAATTGAACCATGTAATCTTGAAACATTTATAGCAAATCGTATTATAAAAATCACGGAAATTTCAGAGATAAAAAATTGGAGATATGTAAAAAGTAAAGATAACGCAGCGGACATAATTTCACGAGGTTTGAGTTCTAAGGATTTAGCAATAAATGAAATATGGTTTAATGGTCCATCGTTTTTGAAAGATTATAAAGATGTCACAAATCGTGAATCTATTCCCGATATGGAAACACTACCAGGAATCAAAAAAGCAAAAATTGTATTGAATGTCACGAATAATTTGAATGATTTGAAATTTTTTGATAGATTTTTTTTGTCAAGCTACGAAGAGTAACTGCCTATATTTATAGATTTATAAACTGCCTTAGAAGAAAAGCAAATATAACGTCAAAAAACTCAACAGTAAATGAGCTAAATGATGCAGTTTCAAATTTGATAAAACTGGCTCAACAAGAATCATTCAATCATAAAATTTCAGATCTCAAAAAATCGACTAATGTTAGTGGTAACAGTAAAATCTTGAATTTGCATCCATTTCTAGATGCAACCAATATTCTAAGAGTAAGAGGACGCCTATCCAATTCGGAACTCGATTTTAGTCAACAGCATGCGATTATTTTACCATATAAACATAAGTTAACCGAATTGATTATTTTAGAAGAACATGAGAAACATCTGCACGCCGGAACTCAAAAATTACTAGCAATTACCAGATTGAAATATTGGCCTGTTGATGAAAATAATATGGTAGTAGTAGTAGTAGTAGTAGTAGTAGTAGTAGTCATAGTAGTAGTAGTAGTAGTAGTAGTAGTAGTAGTCGTAGTAGTAGTAGTAATTTGGAAGAGGCCGCTTTCGCGGTCAGGCAAGTAGGCCCACATGGACCCTTTTTGCCATCCCCAGTTTTCTACAAATATACATCTTCCTCCTAGGCTCCCTTTTCGAACCTTCGTGACCTCCTGATTTAGGTCAGTATGTACGTCCATTTCAGGTTGATGAGTTCCTCTTGTTGGAGTTTTTCAACTCCGAAGATTTCAAATCTCAGCCTCCCGTACGCCTCGCACTCGCCAAGGAAGTGAAACGAAGTTTCTTCGTCCTCTTCGTATTTGCGGCAAGTGGGGTTGACCTCTATACCTATTAGTGATAGGTGCCTGCCTAACTTGTTATGCCCTGTTAGTATTCCTATGACGAGGCGTAGTTCTTGGCGGTTTTTGCCTAGAAGCCATGCCGTCCTTGACTTGCTGGAACCGGCCACGAAGTCTCTTGACTGCCTACAGCCTCTGTTATTCCTCCAAAGTTTGTTCAGCTCTTCTTCCGCCCATTCGTTAAGGGCTGAAGAGGTTTGGCCTCTTGCGATGCCTAGTACGGGCTCCGGCCCACAGAACGGCGTTGCGGAGCCGGTTCTGGCAAGTTCGTCTGCCACCTCGTTTCCACGTATCCCTCTATGACCCGGGACCCATACCAGCTGAGCTTCCTTCATGTTGCCTAGTACAGATGTAAATTCTCTGTTCGGGCCCTTCTTTCACCTCTTGTCTCATAGCTACGCTTAGGATGGCGAACACTTCAGCTTGGAAGAGCATAGCTTTCTCGTACGTCTCTTCCTTCCAAATAGATACCTGCTCCCGAAGCCTGTTCGTCAGTCAGACGCGAACCGTCCGTATAACATATTAGGCTTCCCGTGCAAAACTCCACTGTTATCTTCCCATTGTTCTCTGCAAGGAATAGTGAGAGTGAACTTCCTATTCCATCACAGTCTATCTTGTGCGCTTCTCACTCTGAGGGCGGAAATAGGGATCTCCTGCTCCGCCCACTTCGCAATCTTCGCATGACCTATCATCGCTTCTTCGTTTACCCAGGCTCCCGAGTCCCGCATCCTCAAGTGAGCTGCCATTGCCTCCTTCTTGATCCAGACCGGAAGCGGCGGTAGTCTCAGCAGTACCTCCAACACTGCAGTTGGAGTCGTTCTCATTGCGCCCGTTATTACCAAACAGGCCAACCTCTGCACTTTACTATGTCTTCGGCTTAGTGTGCTGCCCTGTGCGCCTGGCCACCACACAGCTGACCCATATTGGATCTTTGGCCTAACGACTGCCGTGTACAGCCAGCGCATAATCTCCGACTGACAAAAACAGCGACCATACAGACAGCACTTTTGACCAGAGGAACGCCTCACTCGATGGTCAGTTGGGTTGTATCGTCGCTAACAAGGAGGAAGGTCGAAGTATCCTGGGGTGACCTCAGACTGAATACCGAGGTGGGAGGGGGCTGCCCTATGGCAACTGGGGAGAATTGTAGGAAGTAACTGGGGGACTACCCCGCAGTAAAATCTCCAGCTAGTTCTTTTACTTTTTCTCAACTCCTTTTTGAACTCCCTTTTCGCGGTTTTGTAGGTTTCCCACGCTTCCTCGTTGCCCTCCTTGGTGGCTTTGTTGTGAGCCTTCCTGGTTGTTTTTCTCAAGCCCTTCAATTACTGGTTTCACCACCGGACCCGGTGTTTCGGGGCCGCTCTCAAGGGACATGCATCTTCAAATGCCTTGGTCATTGTACCTCCTAATTGTTCTATTTGCTGGTCGAGTTGTTCCTGCGAGAAAATCTCGACCTGATACCCTTTGAGCTCTGAGAGACCGTCTAAGAAGGTGTCCCAGTTGGTTGCTCTGCGGTTTCGGCGTTGGGGAACATCCTCTGCTTCAGCGTAGATATCAAACCTTATCATTCTCTGGTCTGACATCGATACCCTCCAGTTTGTTATACCTCCTACTATGTCTCTCGTTGCCAATAACCTCCTGCTGGATGCGGTTAACAAACATTGGTTGCGTTCCTCTATGCAATATAATAATATCTCCAGGCTGGTCGTCGCCAGATATTCAAGTAGTGTTTCGCCACGAGCGTTAACGTCTGTGCTGCCCCACATTGTATAATGCGCGTTGGCGTCGCACCCCAATATTATGCGGAGGCCATTATCTTTACAATACCTTACTATTTTCATTAATTCCTCCGTTGGAGGCGAGTGCGCGTCATCGTATGGTAGGTATACGCTCCCCATCATCACCCTATGTTTGGTTCCTCTTACCTTGATTTCTAAGACGGCAACTGTGGCGTCCCTGGACCCCAGCTGTGGCACATGGACCACTTCGAGGTCTCTGGACGCTAGGATCGCCGTCCTTGGTGCATCATCTCCGTCGTCGGCCTTGCCCACAAGTAGTTGGTAGCCGCTTCTTCTTAATCCCCTTACTCTCTTCCTGTAAACGTATGGTTCCTGTATTAAAACCTGTCCCGAAGCACACGATCCGAGGCCCCTCCTTGGCTTCCACCGGAGACAAGTCTTCAGTTCCCGCATCCCTCTGTGATATTTAAGAGTGTGTGTTGAGTGTCATGGAAAGTGTGTGTTTTTGACGTCGGTGTATAGTGAGCTAGGGGTACACAGGTCGCTGACCCCGTTGGCTGCGGCGCCTCAGCCACCTCTGATGTCCGCTTTGCTCTCGTTAGCCGCCATGGTAAGGCAGCTCGCCCAGACACGGGATCCGCCCAGTACCACACGCCCGTGGCCAACCGAACGGCCCGACCACGCACGGGCAGGACCGTCGCAAATCCCGTGCGCGCAAAAAGACCACCCAAGTCATGCCATCGCCCAGGATTCACCACGTGGAGGTGGGAGTAGCGTTGAGATGTTCAAAATCAAATCCAAACATCCCCTTGAAAAATCGTCTAATGTTAGCAATACCAGTAAAATCTTGAATTTGCATTCATTTCTAGATGAAACCAATATTCTAAGAGTAGGAGGACGCCTAGCCAATTCGGAACTCGATTTTAGTCAACAGCATCCGATTATTTCACCATATAAACATAAATTAACCGAATCGATTATTTTAGAAGAACATGAGAAGCATCTGCACGCCGGAACTCAAAATTTACTAGCAATAATCAGATTGAAATATTGGCCTGTTAATGAAAAGAATATGGTAAAACGTATAATAAGATCGTGTGTTAGATGTTATTGAGTTGATCCTAAACCTAGTAAGTTTTTAATGGGAGAGTTGCCTCGTTCCAGAGTAACACCCACTAGACCATTCACAAATTGTGGAGTGGACTACGCTGGTCCGATTCAAGTCAAGGGAGGTACACTCCGTCAAAGAAAACTTTTAAAGACTTATATATGTATATTTATTTGCTTTGCCACTCGTGTAGTTCACATAGAATTAGCAAACGATTTGAGCACGAACCAAGTATCATTTATTCCGATAACGGATTAAACTTTGTAGAAGCTAATAATTATTTTATTGAGTTATACAATCTAATCTATGACAAAAGTCACAATAATACAGTGTTTTCATTTTTGGCAAATGATGAGATAAACTGGCATTTTATCCCAGCGCGTTCGGCTCATCTAGGAGGTTTATGGGAGGCCGCAGTGAAATCAACGAAGTTTCATCTCAAACGCATTCTAGGTGATGCTTCTCTGAATTATGATTACTTGTTCAAATAGAGGCATGTTTGAATTCACGTCCTCTCATTCCTATTTCCAATGACCCAAATGATTACATACCCCTTACTCCCTCATATTTCCTTATTGGCGACTCACTTGCCAGTTCACCAGAAGAAGACGTGAAGGATTTGAAACTATCTCATTTATCCAGATATCAAAGACTGCAGCAAATCTATCCACAGTTCTGGAATCGCTGGTCTAGAGAATAACTTTCAAATTTACAAACCCGCACCAAATGGAAAAAGGACGTTGGAAACCAAGTCAAAGTAGGCGCGTTAGTAGTGCTAGTGGAAGACAATATTCCACCATTACAATGGCCAATGGCTCGCGTTACTGAACTTCATAAAGGTGCAGATGACATTGTTATTCGAGTAGTTTCAGTGCATTTATCTAATGGACACATCTTGAAAAGATCGTTTTCAGCAACAATTTATTTTGAAAAGTAGAACCTTTCAACGTGGGCGGCATGTTGAGACTTCAAGTTAGTGTATTGGCGTGAGGGATGAAGAGCGGAATAATGAAAAAAAACTAGTTACGGCAAGAAGAGAAAAAGAAAAGGTGTCGTTGTCAAGACGATATATAAAGAGTCTGCCTAGGATTTTTGACATGTATTAAAATTCAATAAAAAACTTTTACGAGTAATTACATCGAATATCCCCTCAAGGGGTGGTCCTTCGCAAATCGAAACCGTTTCACGAAACAACACATCGCCTTAAGTAGTTTCGGAAATATTAATGAATTTCTCTTCATTCCTCAACTTTTAACACCGACCGCTACTCCCTAAGTCCCTACCCACTTATTTAGTGCATGCACGCCACGTTTTTCCTATAGAAAACTCCCAGCACAAATTTTTACGGCTATATGTTTGGTGTAGGAGTAGAAAATCTGTATGGGATTATAAATTTGTATGATGCCATTTTAAAACCGTGATAATCAGCCTTATGCTGTATCACTTTCGTTAAAAATAACGTCACCGTTATTCGCAAAATAACGGAAATGGCGAATAACAGTGAGGTTATTTTTGCCGGAAGTGATACAGCATAGGGCTGAATATATACTTACAAAAAAAAATTGTATTAATTATATTCTAGTCGTCTCTAGTAATTCGTTGACTTGGTCCCAAATGAATTCATTCCAATTGATGATACAATGTATATTGCGACATGTAACTTCATGAAAGTCGAAAATACGATCTTTCTTGCATTCCTCGAAATAAAAGGCGATTTCCATAAAAATATCCCAATATTATCCCATCGTTCCTGATAATTTCAAATAAGTCTCAGGATGATTTTTTCGAAAAAAAAAATTGGGAATAAGTATCTACGATTTTATACTCAATTCCAAAGCGTTGAAACACTATGTTGAAAATAATTTCCAGTTTCGGATTGAGTGGACCATAATTGGTGAGATCCATCTGATATAATTGAATGTAAAATAATTTTATTTATTTATTCATTATTTTCAGGATATCATTTGAGAAAAATCGTTAACGACACCAAGACGAAAATAAAAAATATCAACATAAAGCACGGAAAAAAACTCTACCTATATTCCGCCCACGAAAACAACATTGCTGAGATGTTAATTCTCTTGAATATTTTCAACCCACCTCACGTACCGAACTACGGTGCTTATCTAGTATTTGAAGTACATCATATCAACAAAACATACGGATTTAAGGTGAACAATGTAAAATCCTTCAGCATTAGGAAGGTAGAAAGGAGCACGCGACTTTCTGACATCCTTTTTTTCCTACTAACAACTTACTTGGTTTTGAATTTTTCATCATACCTTGCATATTAGTATAAGAAAGATCTCTCCTTGAATACCTTATGATGGATATACAAGTGAATTGAAATACTTGCACTTCTATATACTACAATTTGAATCATTCTTGGCAAATGTAATTCTGACCACCAACGACGCATCAAACACGCAACTTTTAAAATAAGTCATGTGGAACAATTTAAACATTGAATGACTCATCTAAAGAAATTCAATCCAAATTATGCGAGCTGTTCCTTTTTCATAGATCAGATTATAGTTTCCAATATTGTATACAACAACTTACAGGCCCGGGACACAGGATACCTATCAACAATAAATGCATAAAAAAAATTAAAATTGAATAATGGGTTATAAAACAAAGCTAACAAAAATTATTATATAAATGATTATTCAGGATGGCCACCGAGTCCTTGATTACTGAAATAACGATTTCATCCATTAATAATTTGGGAAGCTTAAAATGTTTGGTAAAATCAATAAAAAACTGTGGATTTGTTCCTCGAGCCCCAATCATTAATCCTATCACTTCGACTCTACTTAGGCCATATTTGTCTTTAAAGTAGGGAATTGTAGGTTCATAAATTCGTTTTTCTACATTCATGCAAAAAGCAAAACTTTATTGAACTATATTCAGTGGAAAAAGAAGCTCTTTATAAAGTTTTTATTGCATTCTACTTCAACGTGCTGTCATAATGATAAACATAAACGTTCAAACCCACTACATATTTAGCAGATATTCTGTGAGATTGGCCATACGTTTTAAACAGCTACATATTTTATATTTTTTTGTATTAATGTTACCAGTCAGAGTTGAACAAACAATGCCTCCCGAGAATAACTCCATAATCAAAACCGATCCGCTATGTTCTAAACCGTCTACCTGCATAGAGCAAACTGTCTGTACTATAACCACACCCCGTGATAACATACACGCTCATGGCTACTATGATTTTGATTTTTATAATGCAACTGCGGTTATATGAACGTCAGTCAAAATTTAATTCTGACAATTACAGAACTGAAATTTTTAAAATGAGTAATATTGATGAAAAACTAGATGATGGTGATAGTAATAATTATTTATTCAAATTGCGTATTTCATTTTCCTTCATGTAGTGCCGCACCTAAATAAATTCATTTTTTGCTTTCTGCATGAACGTAGAACAAACCTAGAAAACTGAGTTGAAAATGCATAAATTATTAGCTAATCTAACCTGACCTGACTAACCTAACGTAGATAGAATAACCATACCTACTGAGATTGATGAAAATTCCCTAAAACATCCCGAAAAGTCTCGTCTGGACGTGTATATAAAGCGACAAATTCCACTAGGAAAAAAAAAGTTTTATGAAGAAGTTGATGAGTTTTTGAAAAAGTTAATAAGTGTTTGGAATATGTAGCTAGTTAGAGAACTAAGTGTTTTAATGGTCAGTAAAGTGGTTGTATAGCGAAGGTAATAAAAACAATAAGAGGAAGAGTGGCGTCAGAAGGAAAAACAAGAACAAGAAAATGAAAAACAAAAAGAAGAAACGCGTCGGTTGGATGAAAAGAAAGAACGAGAAGAGGCACTGCAGAAAATTCTCGAAGAACAGAGAAAAGAGCGAGAAGATGAAAAACAAGAACAAGAAGAAGCACTGCAGAAAATTCTCGAACAACAAAAGAATGAATCAGGATAAATAGAAAAACAAACCTTCAGAGAGTTCTAGAACATCAAGACAAATTCTTTCAACATGTATTACAGAAAATCGGAGTAGAAATGGAGGAACTGAAAGAAAAATTAGATGAAGACGTCAAGAAAATCGACGATGAGCTTAATAAGAAAGTGAATACAGTGCGAAAGGAGGTGAAAGGACTCGAAAAGCAGATAGCTCTCTTCGAAAACCAAGATCGTCAAGATAGGGTTGTCACATCAGGAATTTCCGTAAACCACCGACTTATGATGGTTCATGTATCGCCGACAATTTGAAGCTGCGGCAGTGGATAATGGATGAGGCGAAGAAGAAAAAGGTACGGCACTTACAGTAGCTTCGAGAGGGCCAGTTTTGGGTATGTTGCAGACGATACTTAGCGAACAGCAAAATAAATACAAAGACCTAGTTACTGCATTCAAGTTGCCGTATGACGATCAACATCAAGAATGTTTCCGATGATGAATGATGGCAACAAATACATCCTCGTTGCCATAAATCATTTCAGCTAATGGGTTGAAGCTTATGCCTTGCCTAATCAAGAAGCATCCACAGTTGCAAGGGCTTTGGTGGATAACATGTTTTCAAGGTTTGGAGTGCCAATGGAGTTACATTCCGATCAAGAAAGGAATTTTGTATCAAATTTATTGATGGAAGTTTGTGAATTAATGGAAATTAGCAAGAACAGAACAACTGCTCTCCACCCGCATTCTGATGGTATGGTTGAAAGGTTTAACAGGACTATGGAAGAACATATTTCCAAAGTAGTAGAAGAGTACCAAAAGAACTGGGATCTGTGCACGATTCTACAAAGCTCACCCCAGCCAGCGTTATCTTCGGGAGAGAACTTCGTTTACTCTGTGACTTGGTGTTCGGATCACCAAGTGCTGAAGAAAAAGAGGTACAGAGTTATGCAGATGACTGCGAGATAGCTTGAATGGGATCCACAGATTTGCAAGAAAAAGATTGAAGATAATTAGTGATAGGATAGAGGAGGCCAATACTGGTGGATTTAGAAAAGAAAATCGACTATGGCTGTACAATTCTCGTCGTAAGACACCATCTTAGGAGGGACCCTATAAGATAGTGAAGAGAATAAACGACGTGGTCTATAGGATTCAACGCAGCCCGAGAGCGAAAATGAAGGTCGTTCACCTAAAGACACTCAAATGTTATAATGGAGACAATGAAATCTGAGAGGGGGATAATGTTACGAAATTGATAAAAATCCACTAGCTACGCCGCTGTCAAGTGCTGAACCATAAAAACGTAACTCATCTGCATAACAAGTGAGCCGACGTCGCAAGCGATTAAATTTCCTTGATTAGTTCCTGGAAATGTTTGGATGTTTTTCTGTAATGAGTAACCTCGAAAACATCCCGAAAAGTCTCGTCTGGACAAAATGAGTATATATGGCGATACATTCCACTCGGAAGGAAAGGTTTTATGAAGAAGTGATAAGGAAATTAAGAAGTTAATAAGATTATAGAATATTTAGCTAGTTGAAGAGAACTGTTTTATTAGTCAGTGAAGTGGTTGTATTTTTATAGCGAAGATTATAAAAACAGTTTGGTAGTTTTCTCGGCGTATTATTTAGTAATATCTTAACAGAACCTATGCCTGATCTCTACTTTGAAGGTCCGCGTTTTGCTAAATTGAAAGCTGAACAACGCCGACGTAGGTGTCGAAATCAGTGAGCTTTTGTAGCGTAACTACTGTTCACAAAGGATATGTTCCGTAAATAGACAAAAGTAACCACTGCTTACCGGACCGGTGACATAAGTTTTTGTCTGGTAATTGTGGTTGCAATTTATTTTCGGAACATTTGTCACTGTCATTTGTCTCTTCAGTCTTTCAGTGTGGTTATGTTTGAATGTTTATTGTTTCAATTGTCGATATAATATATATAATATTTTTGGTGTTTTCGATTATCTCTAATATATAAAATTCTCGTGTCACGGTGTTCGAACTTGAACTCCTCCGAAACGGCTCGACCGATTTTGATGAAATTTTTTGTGCTTATCCGGTATCTATGAGAATCGGCCAACATCTATTTTTCATCCCCCTAAATGTTAGGGGTAGTCCACCCCTAAATTTTTTATTTTATTTTTTAGACAAAATTTTTAATTTCTATTTTTTTATGATACAACATTCAAAAATACATACAATCCTCAATTTTCACCCTTCTACGATCAACCCTTATTTTTTAATAGCCATTTTAGTAATTTAATCATTTTTCCTCTCCGGTCGAAAACTGATCAATCATCATTTAATTAGTTATCCCCTCCAGATGTCTACAGGTGTCACTTCTGACCCAGTAAACAGCACGGAGTAGGGATGAGAACGAAGCCGGTCTCCTTTCTTTCTCACTCCCTACACAGTTGTCGGCCATCAAAATTATTTATATGGCAAAACAACGTTTGTCGGGTCAGCTAGTTTTATTATAATAATATCAATATATTGTTACGAATCATAGATAATGAACCAGAGTTTTTTTATTTAATGCCTGATAATCATCAAAAAATTCCAGGTAACCTTGAGTTACCCGTTTTATTCTTTTCCCCCCTAACTTTATCGTAGCTTTTCTTCAAATATCTATACTTCTCATCACAATTTGAAGCGCTTTTGTTGTATCCAAATGTATTCAGATTTGGGCTGATTGTTTCCCACACCATTTTTTTAGTGAAGTTTGGAGAATCAAATTCGTTTGTGATCTTTGTAGATTGGAATCAACAGCTTCATCATTTCGTCAGTCCATGTCTACTGACTGTAGAAGTCTCCCTGAGAGATAATATCGGTTTCTCATTACCGGAATGAATAGATGCGCCAGATTCTCCATTTGCATGAAATATTCAAGTTTTCGTAATCTATTGAAAAATTGTCGCAATTCCTGAAGCAAGCGTGCTCTATCAAAATTTTATCATCTATAAAGTTATTAAAAATCATATTATTAATACATTTGTTACCTCTTCGATCTGTTCAATCACTTCAATTGAATTCATATATCATATAAAACAAATCAAGTTTTTTAACCCCAAAAAATAAAAAGTATTCAAACCAGAATAACCAGATCAACCAAAGAAAATCGTCGGTCGTTCTGGTGACAGACAATCGACCGCTTTTTCAGGAACCAAGTCCCGTAAATAACCTTTTTTTCAGTTACCAACCTAATAAAAGACATTTACGGGACGCAAATTCAGCAACCAAAACAACCAAGGTGATATACGGAACATATCCAAAGACAGTTTTCAGCTCCCTGGTACCGTCGTATGCGTAAATATGCGCTAGTGTCGAGTGTATTCAGTAACGTCGTACTGGGGCCGCGTATATTTTCGGATTTTATGATGACGTGCGACTGTGGCTGGCATTAAGAACAGTTTGTAAAACTTTTGTGGTTATGTTGGACCTGTGGGGCTCATAATCATATGTTTATGTATACCAGTCTTTGGGAATGGGTTGTACTGATCTGAGAGGAAGGAGTAACTCTCCTGATTTGAATCAAATTTTCATAGGTGAGTCATTTAATCCCTTGAATCGTATAATATCTCTCAACATCTATGATCTGAACAACAAGGATGAACATCCACTTCTGCAGCCTCATGTGTGAATTTTTTCTCACCTAATACTGAAATATTACAAGACTTCATGAAAAAAATATATATGGAAATGGCATGGTCCTTTTTATCTCATCAAATAATTTTTTATATTTTTATGATCAAATTGATTCATTGCTCTTTGCATGACTGTTTTATGAGTGTTCATATATTAAACAGGGAGAGTCGGAGTGAAACCGACAAACTTCGTACATAGATTCCTTAACTCATTTCGAGCTGAAAGGTTTCTATCAATGTATATACTGAAATGCATCTCCTCTGAAATACAGGGTGTCGAAACTCCTGAGTTATGGTGTTTTATAGTGAGATATTTTCCTTCGTATTTTCTTTAAACGAGTGAATTGACAAATGACTGTTTGATTATATGACCTGAAAGTCATAACATTCCATGTGCATATATGTGTAGATTTCTGAATATCTACGGAAAACTGAAAGTATGTCCTGCGAAGACCCATCGGGTAAAGATATCGGTTCCCGTACCTATGCCTTAATCAGAGAATGTTAATTTTTTATAAAATATCGAGGTATTTTTCATCCTTCTGAATATTTTTTAATGTTGGAAAAATGAAAACAACACGAGGGTGAGTCTGGATTACCTACACCTTCAAACTTCAATCTTTATTCTACATATTATTTCAAAGTGAACAGTTTTCAAGGTGTGTCTTGAAGTCTAACCTGTTTGAGACATGATGTTGATGAAACAAATATTTCGTAAAACCAAAAAATACTTGTCTCTCCACACATTTCCACAAGGTGGAAATCAATGCAAATACTACTGCCCACTACTGACATTGAATGATATCTGTCATTCATTTGTGCAACGTTCCTCACATAGAGCCATTGAATGTTATCCTTCATTTTGTTGCATGCATGTTTCGAGGTTTTTTCCTCTCATCAGTGCAAGGATAGGTTAGACAACAATATAGTCGTCTTGTTTCACAATATTAATGATAACATTCGAAAGCCTTACAGTTCGATTATTTTATCTTTACCCATGCGTCATCAATTTATGATCGAAGAAATCACACACCCTCTATCGAACATCTCTTTCTAACAACCGCTATGAGCGAATCAAAGTTCGTTAACGTTTGTCTTCTAAGCTAACAATTTTGGTACTGTGATGGTCGATTATAATTCAAAACAGTGAAAAGAGAAACCCATAAAACCGACAGTCTTATTTCAACTAAACTTGCCAAACATTGTATTGGCTACCGTGTACCATCAATTGCGTCATTGTTTTCTGTCATTGGGCCATTGTTTGACGCCAGTTTTACTTTGTTTTGCAGTCGAATATATTATAAAAACAGTTTTTGTCAAAGCTAAACGTCTCTTGGAATCATTACTTTCAAAGTAAGTACAATACAATGTGTTTTATTCACAAATAATTTTCAAAATTTTTAACCTCACAATTGACATTTGTGACTGTAATTCCGTAGTATCGGGATATTAACACAACAATTATTCATAGTGTGTAAACCCTATTGAGAGAAAAAAACATTACCTAAATCTATAAATACAGGTCAAAAACATTCATAATATATTTTAATTCTTTTTTAGATTATGCCTGGAACTATTCTACACTCACAAGCACAACAATTTGTGTTGAACTTGTGCGAGTATTTTGAAAGGGAAAGAGCGAATGGTGGACCTTTTTTACCACTTTCATCTGTTCAAGAAGTAACAATTAAAACCACAAAAGAAATGTCATAACTTTTCTTTATTTTATTATTATTTTAGAGAGTTGCAGATGCACTTAATATCTCGAAAAAACGGTGTACAACATCAAAATAAGAAACGAAAATAAAACCACTCCATCAACTCCAGGAAAAAGTGGACGTTGTCTCAAAACAGCTGATTTACCTGAAGGACAGAAAATGGCAGTACGAAATACTTTGTACGATATGTATGAAAAAAGTGAGTATACCTCCTTAATACTTGTGAGGGAAATGAAGTTAATATTGATTGTTCATTCGATGGACGTGACACTGACTAGTGAGAAAAATTTCTGAACAAATGTTACCGCCACATTTTCATTAATCACAACTTCATCAGGAAAGTCATTGGATTTATGTATATTAGTTGAAAAGTCAAAGTTTATTGCCACATCTAGTTTTCTTTTTAATTTGAAACTTCACTTGTATCTCGTTTTTGAAATGCAGTTATAATATCAGTCCTATCGTATGAATTTTGACATGTATGTACCTATATTTATTTGAATTTTTTTCTTCCAGAAAAACATGTTACGATGAACTGAAAAATAAGGAGATTGTTTTGATGTGCAAATCATCTTTGAATGTTTTACTGAAAGAGCTGGGATTTTAATTTAAAAAAGATGATAATCGAAGAGCTTCGATTGAAATGACTCATATTGTTTCACAAAGAGCATATTTTTTACGTGAATACCAAGAAAACCGAAAAGGTTTATATCCACGAGAAGCGTTTTTTTTTAGATGAAACATGGATTTATTCTAGAGGAAATAAAACCAAGTATTGGTAGGATGATAATGTCAGAAGTGTACGCAAACCCTAAGGATATGATGGTAAACGATTTATTGTTGTGCATGCTAGTTCTGCAAAACGGTTTGTTCCAGAAGCCAGTTTATTGTTCTGTTCGAAATCTTTGACTCTAGATTATCATGGAGAAATGAATAGTACAATGTTCACCAAGTGGATCACTTCACAGTTAATTCCCAGTTTGAAAGAGCCATCTTTGGTAATAATGGACAATGCACCATACCACAGTGAAATTTTGAATAAACAGCCTACCACTTCTTCAAAGAAAATCGGAAATTGTTTGTTGGCTACAGGAAAATAATATTTATTTTGATGAGAAATTAACAAAACCAGAGTTACTGCAATTGCCTATGATAAACCGAAAGGAAAACATATATTACACATGAACTGGTACGAGAACATGGGCATGATGTATTAAGATTACCACCTTATCACCCAGACTTTAATGCTATTGAATTAATTTGGGCTAATTGTAAGACATACTACAACAATCATATTGGCAGAGATGGATACAGTGATGAAAAAGTATTGGGTATATGGAATGAAGCATTAGAGAAGTGCAACACTGAATCCTGGGCAAAATGTGTTAAACACTCCGAATCGCTCATTGAAAAATGGTATGAACGAGAAAAGCTCCTTTGTGATATGGATATTGAACCCATTATAAACATTGGTGACAGTTCTGAATCAGAAAGTGATTAAATATAACAATTTTGTTTTAACTTTCATAAAAGGTATATAGTTCTACATGCTTGCATTACATAAATAAATGTATGAATAAATTCTTTGTTAATCATGTGTTGAGTATTTCATTACCAAATATATTTCAACTTGTGTTTTTTTATTTCTTAGATATTCATTTATTTTTCATTATACAGTGGGTCCTTGCATCCATGCACGAATAGATTCCTTTTCTGAGTTTCATTCATGTAAGTATACGTTTATTGTACATAAGAACAATTTCTTGTTGACAAACACAGTTGAATTATGAAATATAATAATAAATTAATAACATGTATTATCACAGCTACAAAATATTTAAAATTCTAAAGTACTAAAATACGAAAATATAGCCGACTAAAAGCAGTGCAGGCGTGTAGGTGTATAAGTACATAATGAATAATCATGGTTAAAAAAAGACATATGTTATCAAATATTTAGTAAAACATTAGAATGTGTCGTCATAAAACTCTGCCATGTTTGAATGGAAACACATTTTTTGATATCCCCGTATGCAAAGGTTTTGAAAATATTGCACTCCAACCTAGTTTTTTGAACAACTTTTTTCGTTAACTATTAACTAGAGAACTTGCAATAATCAATATGGATAAAATTAGGATGTGATGAATTTGTGTCAAACGGCTGCGGAGGTATGGATAAAACAACATCCTTATATGAGTGTGACTGAAATTAGAATACCGTAGGGAGGTCAAAAGTTTCTAGTAAACACACTGCCTCCATGTTTTATTATCCTATCAAACCTGGTGTCACTGGATTCGTAATAATTGGAAAACACCGTGTGCTAGGAATCGCACGTTAAAAGGTAAGACCTCGTTAATCCCTGGCTCGCACTAGTTTCGACTACTGAGGGCTGCCGTTCGTAAGGGGACGACAGCTGGTAAACGGAAAAAACAATTTTAAAGATTCATTATCCTTTTCGCCTTTGTATCTCCAGCTCACTGGACGGCACTTTATGACATATATGGAAAATAAAGGAAAAAAGGAAAGGAGAAAAGGGGGGTGTACCCATGAGTGTGTCACACGGTATTCTGTTGGAACTAAAAAATCACTCTCATTGTCGGTGGTTCGCCATTTCCATGAATTTGAAAATGTTTGATTCAGTAATTCATTATCCTATCTTATTACCTACACGTTGTACTTTTTTATTTTATTTATTTATTTCAACGGTAACACCATTTTTAAGAAAATATAATACTTGGTAAGTTTATAGCAATAATAATAATAGGAGCAATTGAAAAACTACACTATGAATAATTATAATTATGCCCTGATCTATCCCTCAACATTAACTCATAACAACACCCTAAATTATATATTTTACATAACACCTCACATAACTCTTCTAGTAACACTGCCTTTAAATTTACCTATACTACCACAAAATCGATCACAATTATTTTGCAGCTCATTACAATTTCTTTGCATCCTAGTGATAGGGTTATTATAGCCATAGTTTGTAGAATAAAATGGAATGGCAAAAACAGAAGGGTTACATGTTCTTGCCGATATATTGAACCTGATCATGCTTAGTAACAGTGGAGAAATAATAATTCCATTAACCAATTCATAAAGAAAACACATTTCTAAAATCTGCCTTCGCTTTTCCAAAGTTAACAAATTAAGTTCGCATAAAATGATCTGGTTGTTTATATGAGCAGCAAAAGTGCCCTTACGAAATGAATATGTTCTTAGAAACCTTTTCTGAATTCGTTCAATGCTGTCAATATGTGTTTGATAGTAAGGAGACCAAACAATGGAGCCATATTCAAGTGAAGGCCTGACTAAATGGCAATACATTGATTTGAGTGTAGTGGGAGAGAATTGTCTACTATTCCTGACAACAAAACCTAAATTCCTCGAAGCAGTATTCACCATTTTGTTTAAATGACTTCTGAAAGTTAGTTTGCTGTCAAAAATAATGCCCAAATCCTTAATCTCATTAACTCTCTTCAATCCAGAATCATTGACCGAATATACATTTTCAATACAGTTATTACACATAGTAAAACAAACAGAGAAACATTTTGAAATATTTAGTTCCAAGTTATTTAAAGTAGACCAGGCATTGAGGCTATCCAAATCAGACTGAAGCAAAACAATATCCATGTGATGCTGTATTTCCTTATATATTTTTAGATCATCTGCATATAACATAAAGGCAGAAGGTGATAAATATTTATCAATATCATTGATAAATAAATTAAAAAGTACCGGTCCACAATGGGAGCCTTGAGGAACGCCAAACAATACTGGTATTGCGTCAGATATAAAAAGTTTAATACGTATGCTTTGTTGACGACCAACTAAGAAACTTATCGGGATATTAGCCACGGCATTCTACATTTAGACGTAATTTGGCTTAGACGTCTCGACTTATTTCATATGCATAACATTGATGACGCACGGGTAAAATAATCGAACTGTATAGTAGTATCCAACGAATGGAGCTGCGACTTACAATAAAGTCAGTTACAGCGCCATCCGCAAACTGATCAAGTAACACTTTTCGTAGCATCGTCTCCAGGCAGAGGCCCAATGCAAGTAAAATAAACAAATTTCAGGTGTGTATATTGGAGAGTCCAATTCAATGAAACAAATAATAATAATAATAATCCCTCATAAACACTCATAGAGTATACCCAAAGGCACAGCCTGTGCGGGAAGAGGACGGCTATTATTATTATTTGCCGTAGCGATCCGGGACGACTTACTGATTTTTGGTGGCGTATTCACTTTTCAGCAATAGAAAAACCCGGAGAACGTACAGCACCACCCCGGGTGGTCGGCGCGAACTCCAAGCAAGCACCAGACGTCGGGATTGGCATCTAGACAAATTACATTGCCTATCAACTCCTATGAAATTGAGAAAAATTTTCTCGTTTTCCAGGATTCGAACCTGGCCAAATGCAAGTGGAAGTTTAGAAGGCCGGCATGTAACTGCCTCGCTACCGAAAAATACCTGTCTCTCCACACATTTACACAAAGTGGAAGTTATTAAGGCAAATATCTGACAGAAAACAACTACTTCGCCTTTAATTTCCACTTTGTGGAATTGTGTAGAGAGACAGGTATTTTTCGGTGTTATAAAATATTTGTGTCATTGCATTGGACTCTCCTGTATATTGGAGAGTCTACCCGAACTTTGTTCATTTTATTTTTACATGATGTTGAGTCTGACAAAAAATGTAAGCTTGCTATTTTTTTCTGGGACACACGTGTGCTAAGATGCAAAGATTTTAGCAGCATGTATCTATGTTAATACAGAATACACCAGGGTTCCCAGACAGCACTAGATATTCCATGAATAATCCTAGAACATTCTTTTTGGAATATTGAATTATTCTAGGAATATACTAGGATATTCCCAAAAGAATATTCCACGGATATTCCATACATTATTCCTATAATATTACCAATGAATATCCTCATAATATCTGGATATTCCAAGATTATCCAAGGAATATAAATTAAGAATAATCATAGAATATTCTTATTGAATATTCAATGAGTATTCATTGAATATATGGTATGATCCAGGAACATTACTATAATATTCCCAGAGTTACCTTTTCGTATAATCGAATCTATACAGGGTCCTGCAGCAAGGGCGCGGTCATCCATATCTCCATTATGGTAATAGATAGATGGATCATTCAACGAGCAAAATGTAACTATTTCCTGAGCTCTACAAATTGAAAATTATGTCATTCATACAGGGTGTTCAGTTTTTTCGGTTTGTACATGAGAAATAAAAGGTACTTTATATGAATCTTCTTTTCGAAAATATTGACGGTTTTTGAGATTTTTAACATGACACCTTTTTTTCCGCAAAATTCGTCACTCATACTATTTGAAATTATGAAGTTGTGCCAAGTCCTATTGTAATGATGACTCTCTCAAACGATATATCAAAAATCGACCTGTGATATACAGGCTGCGAGAAATAGCTTGGTAAACATTGGAAATAAAAATGTGTAAAATCTTTCCTATTTCAAATAGAACACCCGGTAAATTATCGATCCATAAGAAGCGCCAACAAGTGCTCTACAAATTTCATCTGATATTCCCTATGGTAAAAATCAATAGTTTTTCATAAAAAAGCATTTTTGTCGAAAATGGAAATTCTTCCTTTTTCTTCACCATCATTTTTTTACGGCTAAATCCATATTTGACAACTGCGATCGAGAGATATGATATGTGAAACACCTTCAAATTCCCTCATCTAATTTAAATGTATTTTTTGACATATTTACAATAATTTCGATAATACCCGTTCAAGAAAAACCGAATAAATTGATTCATTGAAAGTCAATTAATTTGGCAGGTCAAAATATTTACCTACCTGCCAGTATTATAAGTGAAATCTTTAGTGAATGTCAGTATAATTATTGATATCTTTAGTGAACTTTGCTGTATTGAGAAGTTTCGGTTTAATTTAATCAAAATGTTGTTTTCAAAAACTGATTTGATTGATATGATTTTCATATTACATGAATCAGACAGAAATTTTTTATTTTAAAGTAGAATGTATTCTCAACGGATCCACATAGAAGACATCCAGACGAAAGATCATTCCAATAGGTCCTAACTAGATTTGTTGAAACTGGTTGTATCAATTACTCCAAACATGAGCGCATTAAACCAGACAATGATGAGGATAATGAATTGAGAGTTCTTCTTGCTGTTGAAGAATATCCGCATAGGAGTCAACGGCAGATTGGTGAAATAGTGGATATAAGTGAAAGATCAGTGCAACGAGTTTTGAACAAGAATCGCTGTCATCCATACCATATTCAATTACATCACGAACTACTGCATACAGATTTTGAGAAAAGAGTAATTGGGCCATGGAAAAAATTCGCGGAGACGACAATGTCTTCGACAACATATCATGGTCAGATGAATCGACATTCCATTAAAATTGATTTATAAATCGACAGTAGATATACAATGCCGAAACTGTGACCGAAGAGTGTCACAGAATCGGCATTGCTCCACACGGTGAATCTCTCGATGGCCGCGTCCATCGAGTTCTTGCCGTTGGTGAAGGGTTGGTGCTGAAGAAGATGACGTGTTCGCCGAAGAGTTTCGGGGTGGGGGGCTTCAAAACGTTTCACCCTAAGTGGCGCGCGTCTTTTCTGCAAAAAAAACATGGCGGCGATGCAGCGGAAGGCAAAAAAACATGGCGGCGATGGAGCGGAAGGCAAAAAACATGGCGGCGATGGAGCGGAACGCAAAAAACATGGCGGCGATGCAGCGGAAGGCAAAAAAACATGGCGCGATGGAGAGGAAGGCAAAAAAACATGGCGCGATGGAGCGGAAGGCAAAAAAACATTGCGCGATGGAGCGGAACACAAAAAACATAGCGACGATGGAGCGGAAGGCAAAAAAACATGGCGCGATGGCGGAAGTTATGTAAAAACTTCTTTCCCTCACGTGATTCGCTGAGAGCAATTGGCTGGAAGATAAAAAAACATGGCCGCCGCCAACTTAATTGACAAAACAAAAAAATTAAATATGAAAAATGTCTCTACTCTCTTAGAACACACACACACAACAGAAAATTATGATGGACGACTTATTATTAATTCACTCGCTCTCGAATGAAATTCCAAAAGAAAAAAATACGTCTCCGCGCGCTGTAGTCGTAAACAGCGATAAGAGCCACATCTGGTGTTTACTCTCTCTCCAATGAAATTCTGAGAAATACGATTTGGCCTTGGACTTGTTTACTGTCTACTCTCTCTCGAGTTGAACGAAATTCTCAGTAAACACGACGATGATCCATTTCTGACCTTGAATTTGTATTTCAGATTTATCTCACACATCCGGTATCTGTTTACGCTGCTCGAGCTAAATTGGCCTTGGAGTTGTTTACTGTCTCAGATGTTTGTTTTCCAGGAAGAGATAAGAGAGTCGAGTTTGAAGCCAAATTGATCGATTCAAGGCATTTTAAATGTCTCACTCTAACCCATGGCATTGTATGTCTGTCTTTGTCTCTGTTTGCATTTATTGAAATGAATAACGTCAGTTCGAGAAAAATACATTTATTTTTCACATAAAAAATTACACTTCAGTGCCAGTGGCGTAGTATGAAGATACATTATCATTATCGATTAATGAGTATTTTTGATGCATGGATTTAATAAATCTATATATGGATTCGGATATTTGAACACTCAGAACCATTGACACGAACATAAACCAATCGTGCAGTGTTGGCGGCGGCGGCAGCTCACATTTGGAATCCTTACTTTCTCGATCAGCAGCAGCAGCAGGGGCTTGCATCTTGACGTCCACGGGTTGGGTAGTTGGGTGGGGCGTCGACGAAGACGACGATGGTCTCGAAGTGCTGCTGCTAGAGGGGCAAGACATCTTCAGCGGAAACCACTGCGTATCGCTATAGGTGAGATTTGTATAAATCTTCCGCAGTCTGTACGATGAGGTGTTCATCGGGATTTCGGCTCTCAACACAGGCAAATATTCATCATTGGCTAGCGCCTGAGTCATTTTCGTCCAATTCGAAGTACTCGAATCATCGTCGTGCAAATACGATACCAATACCTCACCGTACTCATATGGCGGGCTAATATACAGTACGTTCGACAGAACGGCTGCTAGAATTATATAATTTGTTGTCATCGTGACGACAACTCAATGTACACTGAGAAACAGCGTATATGTCACTCAAATATATACACTGAGAGGAACACACACACATACACCATTGCTCAATGTACATGACTCGTATTTCTTTCAGTCTCTCTCTCTCTCTCATTCATTCGATCCGCAAAATAAATCGAGAAAAATTGGTTTTATACATATATTAATACATAATAATAATAATAATACAATACGAATAATAATATTTCGTGTGTGTTTTTCGGCTAGTCTTGGTGTGGCTGACGTCATGGACTTGGTACTGGCGGCGACGGCGGCGGAACGTGGTGGATCGGTGAATGCTGCTGCTGCTGCTGCCCCATCCATTTACCATCGTTAATTTGCATATTTTGGAAGCGTTTGAAAATACACAGCTTGTGCTCGTACTCTGCTATGTGCGCCTTGAGCTCACGCAAATTTTGCAAGTGCCGATTGATAGGAGTGTCGTGGTCGTCGTCGTCGTCGTGATTGCCGTGGGGCCTCACCATATCAGGTGTGACGATATCCATTGCCAGATATCGAAACAGTGTCTCACGGTACAATGCACTTCTATTTCTCCGGATGCTATATGATTCAAACAGAACGGGCTTTGCTTCTCGAGTGTCGGTGGAGGCGTTGTGACGACTGTACTTGTAGTAGCCGCAATATCGACGATGTGTGGTCTCTTAGGCAGATCGAGCACACACTTCAGCAAAAAATCGAATTTTTGATTACCCTTCACGTAAACCACATCAGCCTCGATGATGGGGCGCAGCACTTCCTGGATCTCGTTGAATTCGACATAGCCATCAGAGTATGGATGCCGTGGATATTTCTCTCCACATATCGTACTTGCCGTTTATCTGCTTCGCTCAGGTCATGGAATGGCACTACGGCTTTGAATAAAAAGTGGTTTGTGCGATGCCCGTCGGTGATGGCAAGCTCTTTGGGTTGGAATTCACCGCCCACAGTGAAACCCTGAATGTCACAGGCTACGATTTCATCTTGTTACGTTTTTGTTTGTTTGATGATTGTTGAACTGATTCACTGCTTTGATTAACTGAGAGACACACACTCGGAGAGAGGGAGAGCGAGATTAATAAACACCGACTGAACAACTGAACGTTTGGCTCACAACTGACGCTCTCGACCTGTCGATGCCTGCATTACATGCCTACACACAAACAAAGAGTGGATTCCCCCACTACTTACTGTTACTACTGTATGTCACTATTTTTTTATGACAGACGGCGTACAATCTCGCTCAAGGGCAAGTGTTCCAGCATACAGTCGTGAATGATGATGCAATAGGCTCGAGTATTGGCGGGAAATCCGACTCTGGCCTCGATGTCAAGTTTGACATCGACAGTGGAGGATTTCATGAATTCCGCTCTGCGGGAACAATCTATTACGAAAACGGTCGCTCTGCTTTTGAATGCTCCGTAATCGAGTAGAGGGCGCTTCTTCGGACAATTGGCATAGCTCGGATAGAATTCCGTGTAGGCTCGATGGGCTTCGACAAAGTTGTTTCTGTTGAATTCCAAGTGCATACGTTCATGCGGGTAAGTATCGCTGTTCATGGTTAGGCGTATGTCGCTGATGTCGATGTGATCGAAATAGGACGCATCTCGAGCCGCATTGCCAATCCTATTTGTTTGGAAGGCTACAATGACGAATCGGGGACTCTCCATGGCTGTGCAAGTTTTCACAGCCCAAACTTCCTTGGTGGAACCCTGAGTGAGTGCAGGCAACTCGTGTATATCCCACTTGCGATACGAAATCACTACAGGAGCGTCTGTTTTGATGGACTGCAGCAATTTCAGACGAATGTCGTCATTGGGCACCACATGTTTGACTCTGAGTACAACGCTCGTGATCGTCAGTGTGGCTGTGGTGGCTTCGACTACTGGATTCGCCACCTCCTCTATCAGCATGCAATTATTATCATTTCTACTTCTCACCAAGCGAATGCACTGTCGTCCAATGGTGGCATATCTATAGTCATGGAATATGCCCAACAAATGCTTAAGCGGGATCCACATGGCGAACGAACCGTTCCGCCAGGATAGGTCCAGCCGGGTGTGCTCAAGTGTCACACATCATTTTCCTCGTAACAAGTATAGCCGCGAATGGTGCTCACTATACCCGGCGATCGAACAGAGTCCACCTCTTTGCCATTGATTTCATAGTAGATGGCCTCGAAAAGGTATGCGCCGGCATTATTGATAAATCTAACATTGCCCGTTCCTGCGGTACGAGTCAGAGAGCCCTCTATGCACACAAGGGCATCGTTCATCAGTATCCACACATCGCTCTGCTGAATGGCAATTTCGATGATGTCATTATTTTGAAAGGACTTGACGTACGGGTGGTGCGTTCGAGTCTCAACTCTGTTGATGGATTCGTCGAAATTTGGATGATTGTACACGTCGAACACTTGTCTTGATAACATGATGTCCTTGCGATTGGAGAAAGTGTATGCTGGAGTGAGACAGAGTGTGTGCGTCTGCTCTCTTCGACTGCGTCTGCGCGACTGAATTGATGCCAGCACCCTCTGCACCTTTATGCCTAAAGGCATCATGATCATCATTTTGATCAAATACCAACACCATTTTTATGACAGCTTGCGCAGCACAAGTCGTATAATGATGGTCTCTCCACGGAAATTCACACTGCAACAGTCCTGATCGAGAATATTCAAGGTTATGTTGTGTATTTCCGTCTTGTTCACAGGCAGGTAAATCAAACTCGAGGGCGTTTCGTTAATGGCAAAGCCGGGGTCTTCTCGAACGGCAAACTCGTCTATGGTGTGAGCCGGGCGATTGTTGAAGAAGGCACCCGATGTGATGTTACTATCGAACTTTGATAATGTTCACAGGTAGGTCGGATGAGTGAACGCTTCCAGCCTCCAATAGTCTCGGGGAAAAACCCAGTAATCGTCCTACATCGTCTCACACTGCAGCGTATTGATGTTGGGTTTGAGAGAGAACAAAGCCTTGCTTTTGTTGGTACCGTCGTCGTCATCGTCGTTGTCGACGTCGCCAACGTCACTAGACAGTACGGTTCTCTTCTTCTTCTTCTTTGCTTCTTTCGGCCTCTCGATGTGTTTATGTATAAACTTGACAATGTCGCTTATTTCGTAACACCCAGTCGGTATTTGGATTGAGTTCGGCAGTGCCGCCACTCACCAAGCGATCACGACTGACAGTGGAAAAAGAAGAGAAACCTGCACCATCGACTCCAGACTTTATGAAAAAGGAAGAAAACGAAGAAAGCTACCACACAGATGATGGTGATTATGATGATGATGATGACTACTTGGAAGTTTATCCCGAAGTAGCAACTGAATTCGTGAATGAACATCGCGCCAAATCCGGCAAAATAGATGTGAATTACGGCCCGATTTACGACAAACCAAGAGCACAATGGTTGCTCGGTAGAAAGCTGATGGACTTCGACAAAGATACGGGGGACATTCGCATTGATGGCGTAACATACGAGGGCACTCCGGGACTATATAGCCAATTTGGTGGCATACAAGCAAATTTTGACAGCTACAGGTGCTCATGTAGATGCGCTAGGTAGGTTGAATCCATTTCAGACTGCCAAATACGAACAGTTGATTCGACCAATGTTCAAAGATCCTCAATCAAAAATAGGTGGTGTTGGTGGAGGTCGAGGTTGTTTCTCCGACGGCAGTGGTATCCCAGATCAGTTGACATACAACACGAAACCCATAGAATACGTGTACCGGGACGATGTGAACGAGCTCGTTGACAGGTATAGGCTTCTGGTAGCCACCAAAAATGCCGGCAGCACCTCTACCGACAACGAGATCGTGGCCATCATCAATGAGCTGAGAGAAGCAGGCTATATTCGATAAACAAAAGCGTAGACGTTTTTTTGCATGCCACAGTCGCATCATGAGCATCAACAAGTTCGGTCAAACTTCGTCAGCTCGCCGTGCATGGCAGCAGCAGCCCTACCATTTTCCTAGTGTTATACTCAACTATACGACAAATGGGGACATTGATGCTGAACATGTGAAAATATGTAATGTGGAAACGCCAAGTGCACTCAATGATGTTGCCAACAAAAAATACGTTGGTGACGTCATACAGAAGCTCAAAGATGACGTCATACACAAACTCAAAGACGAGCTGGACACCACCAAAAACAATCTAACAGCCTTGGATATTCGAGTGATGAAATTCATGTCACTTTCGATGAAAAAGCATGAAAATACCAAGAAACGCTTGGATAAATTGGCACTGGATATTGTTGATATTCCAGCCTCTTAAGTAGAAGGTCTAACGCCCAGTGCAGTTAGTGTATTGGCTCCGCCATTAGCGAAATGACGTCATTATCATCTGAGAAAAAACAATTGGTTGATGAGATCCATGCTCCAGCCAGAAGGAATTTTCCTCGCAGACGTACCATCATCAAAGGACTCGACGATCTGTGGCAGATGGACTTGGCTAATATTCAAAAATACTCCAAAGCCAATAAAAACTTCAATTAAATTCTCGTGGTGATTGACACCTTTTCCAAGTACCTATGGGTGCGCCCCTTGAAGACCAAAACTGGTCGAGACGTGACCGAAGCGATGAGTGACATATTGTCGAAAGCGAAAAGATGTCCCAAGCTCCTCCAATCAGATCTCGGAACTGAATTTTACAATTCCAGCTTTCAGACTCTCCTGAAAAAGTACAACATCAAACACTACAGCACGTATACCGTGAAGAAAGCCGCGATCGCAGAGAGGGTTATACGTACTCTCAAGGAGAATCTCTTCAAGTATTTCAGTTTGAACGGTACCTACAAATGGCTGGACATTTTGCCGGACATTGCCAAAAACTACAACCAGCGCAAACATCGAACGATTGGCATGAAACCGTGTGACGTCACCAAAGACAATGAAAAACAGGTGTATAAGTCAACGTATGATTATGCCGAACGTGCTGGTCGAAAAAAATTCAAAATTGGCGATTTCGTGAGAATTAGCAAGGCCAAGCATGTTTTCGAAAAAGGGTATACGCCTAATTGGACTACGGAACTATTCAAAGTTGTCAAAGTGAAAATCACCCAACCAATCACGTATTTGCTGGAGGACTTGGAAGGGCGACCAATCAGCGGCGCTTTCTACGAACAAGAAGTACAAAAAACAAAAAATCCCGAAGTCTATCTAGTGGAAAAAATCATCAGGCGTAAGGGTCGTAAAGTACTTGTGAAATGGCTGGGGTTCGATAGTACGCACAATAGTTGGATTGATGCGACAAATCACATGTAATTCAATGGAAAATTGGCACAATCTCAACTGGAAGAGGGGGCCTTTCATCGTCGTCGTCTCTCAGCTCTCGACGACGTAGAAATTCGAGCCGGTGTATGGGGGGAGGGTGGGGGGTGATGGCGGCGGCGGCAGCGGAGAAATAAACCGATGCCAAACGGTGCAGAGAGATTAGTCAGTCAACATGTTTGGTGCAATGAACAACGTCGTTGTCGAGTCTTCTGAAGAGTCCTCTGGTTACGAGTCGGCGTCGGTGGCGTCGGCGGCGTCAGCTTCATCATCATCATTATCATCATCATCATCGGACCGAGAGTGGGCAGATCGAATGGCAGATTTAGATCGAATATGTGACATGTACAAGGAGGCCATCAAAGCGGAACGTTTCTTCGCGTGCAACGCCACCTACGAGTTTCGCAACAACGACGATTTGACCTTGCAATGCGGCATAAGTTTTGCTCGGAGTTTCGTGCCTGCAGTGAAACTTGTGTGCAAGGTCCAATACACCATATGCTCCAGCCTGTCCTTCAGCATGTTTGAATGGGGCCAATTCGTGGGGACCATTAATCAGTTGCTTTACACTAGCCGAAATGGCCCGAATGCAGCAGCAGCAGCAGCAGCCAAGACTATTCGAATCAAACTCGACTGGGACGATGTTATGGATTTGGAATTACACACGTATGCAGAAAGTCAACAAGTGCGAGTTTCCAAGAATGACACCTACTTCTACCTGACGGAAGCGGATGTTCAAGAAATCCTACATCTAGATGCTACTGTGATGGTGACAAGATTTGAATATCTATTGAATATGAACTTTAGTCAATATTATCAGGATTTATTAAGCAGTGCAAAAACTCTAGCTAAAAACAATGGTTTCTCATTTGATGAGGCTATAAACTTGTGTACTATATCATCAAAAGATGATAAACATCTATGTTTTCGTGATTACCTATGCTATTTGCCGGATAAAGTAATGTTTGATTACGAAACGAAATAAATGTATATATTGAGAGCAGAGTTGGCGTTTTAATTCAGTATGCAGTGTGCAGTGTGTCTGTGTGTATGCCGAGAGAGAGAGAGAGATGCAGCAGTACGAAACAAGACTCGACTCGTATCGAAGTTGGACTTCGACATTTCTTGCAAGTAAGTTAGCCGAAGCAGGCTTTACGTATACCGGTTCGGAAGATGTAGTTGCATGTCTTTCGTGTCAAGTAGAAGGGTTCAGATGGCTGCCCAATGACGATCCTATGGCTGACCATCGTCGATGGAGCCCCCATTGTGATTTCGTTCGTAGTTATTACTCTGAGCACAGACACAGACCGACGACAGATGGCGCTGATGTCCCTCCAGAACCAAGAGTGTCAGATGTCATTAGCAGAGTGACAGATGACACATGGATGACACCGCCACCACCACCACCGACAGATGGCGCTGATGTTGCTCCAGAAGAACGACAAGTGAAAGGTGACATGAGCAGCGAAGTGACCACAGATGTCATAAACATAGACTCACAGAACACGATGATGATGTGTCGTGTATGTCTTGTGAATGGACTAAATGTATTGTTTATGCCATGTAGACACTTGGCGTGCTGCTCACAGTGCGCCATCAGGTACGACACATGCGTAGTTTGTAGATCACCCATCAATACATTTATGGAAATATATATATATCTTAGAATATTTTTGATTTTTTAATTTTGCTACTCGAAAATACCCTTCCCCATTTTTTTTGCTTAAAAAACATGCCAATTTTTATGTAAAAAAGTATCACATTTTATATTGAATTATTCTTCCAATTTTGGTGCAAAAACGTGCTATTTTTTTATGCAAAAAGTTACACTTTTTTCGATCAAAAATAAAAACCCAAAATTGACATGGTGGAAGGATTTCAGTGAAGCATTTTCAGTGAATTTTGAGTCACTCAGCATTCACTCAGCTTTCACTCAGCATTCACTCAGCTTTTTCCACCATGTCAATTTTGGGTCATTTTTTTTATCAAAAAAATTGCCATTTTCACATAAGAATACATGTATTTTTGAATGAAAAAAAGTGACACCTTTATTGACATGGTGGTAAAAGCTGAGTGAAGCATTTTCAGTGAAAGCTGAGTGGCTGAGTGAATCACTCAGCTTTCACTCAGCTTTCACTCAGCTTTTTCCACCATGTCAATAAAAGTGTTACATTTTGGAAGAAAAAGTGACACTTTTTTGCATGAAAAAGTGACACTTTTTGCATAAAAAAAGTGACGCTTTTTTGTATAAAAAAATTATACTCTTTTGCGCAAAAATGTATCCCTTTTTTGATGCAAAAGTGATCTCTAAAAATATGTGTGATTTTGAATGGGAGATTGGAAGGGTGAAACAAAATATAATAATATCCAGACACAGATTACATATTGATTTTATTCAATCATAAATATAAAACATAATCGGCTATTATTTGATTAATAATATATAATGTAGTGTGTGTGTGTGGAAAGAAACAAACAAGAGCACAATTTCTTGCATTTTCATTTAACATTTTTCTTGAAATTTTGTGTGTGTGTGTGTGTGTTTGGCAATCTCATTCATCGAATTCTGAATCCTCATCCCCTGAGCCTATGAAGCGTTTATATGTGAGATCTAATCCGTAGGGCTCACCACCACCACGTAGATGTAGGTCACAGTAGCATTGGCTGCTCGTTTTCAAAGTGAACAGTACTTCATCAAATCTGTTGTGACACCAAAATTTGTCACATTGATTGTGCTTTACACCGAACACCATATGTTGATGGTCTCTGATGCTGTGAACCGGATGGTTTTGCATAGCCCTTCTGAATGCTTTATAGCAAGTGCGGCAAAATCGTAAATTATATTTTGGAATACGATATGCATTCGCCCACACACAGTATTGGTCTTCGTGCAAATGACCCTCTCAGTCTTGATTTTTGAGAGCTTCACACCTATGTTCAAAGCTGATTTCTCTTGTGTACTCTAAGTGACTCAAATCATTGAAATTTCGTTTGACGCTCTGAGCCTGCTTATAGATTTGTAGAATTCAACCATTGATGATGTACATCTGACTATTTGCAGACAGCATAAATTTTTCAAAGTGTCTACCATGGTGGTGGTGGTGGTGTGTGTGTGTGTGTGTGTGTGTGTGTGTGTGTGTGTGTGTGTGTGTGTGTGTGTGTGTGTGTGTGTGTGTGTGTGTGTGTGTGTGTGTGTGCACTTGTCGTCGTGGGGGTTGAGACCACATTGATTTTCAGACATTCCACATAATCTTCAGAAGTGATGTGATTTTCGACAACGCTGTATTTGACCCCTTTGGATTTTTTACGGTTTTTCCACCTTGTATCTTATAGGTGTACAACTTTGATCGAAGCCCCACGAATCTGTCATGGTACTTTTTTATTTTCGAGGGGGATGTCAAATGGGTTGTCGCTTGGGTAGTCGCTCGTATTGAATTTTTCAATGTGACTGCTAATCAAATCCCGATAAATATCATCGCACTTAATTTCATAAATGAGCGAATCAGTATCCGTATACATCAATTTGCACTGATCGTGCGTGTACTTTTCCATCATGAAGCCGTAATGGAAATCGTACACGCATACCTTGGAAATATCGAGAATCGACATTCCTATGTACAAGGGCTTATTGAATAACAAATCCGTCTTTGCCATCTCGATAGCGACGAGGCTCTCGTCGAAAATGGTGCGACTCCTGAAATTTGGACTGGCAATCAGATTTTTTGCGCCATATCGTCCCCCCCACTTGGAGACCATTTTCACCACACGGTGCTTCCGTATGTTTTCCATGGTTTTCCCGAACACTGCGTTATTGGCTAGTTTGTAGTTATTTTTGCCAAAAGTAGTTTTTGCTTGAGAGCGTAATTTCGTATTTAATTCAATGTAGGGACGCAGCCACGCCAACTGATTGAATTGCAACACCTTGTGGATTTTCCTGAGTACAAGGCCGTGTTTGAGTGCTTGTTTCAACACCCTGTAGTGCACAACATATTTTTTCTTGTTGTACAGCGTGGTCATCAATTTTGGTAATTTCGAGCCTGGCGGTGTACGGTGCTCGGCACACAAGGGTAAATCTTTGTGTTTGTCATGCAGATGTTCGGGGTACTCCAAATCGACTTCGAGAATGTAGCCGATGGGCGAGGTGTCCGACACTTCCGACACATCGGCTGCATTTTCGAGCCATTTAAAGCCATCGTACGGAAGATATTCCATCATGGCCCAACCGTACAGATTATTCACGTCAAGATATAGCAAATAGGTCGACGGTTTGGAGGCGTCATACCTTTCACCCATGTGCTCGTTATTGGCCGAGGAGAATCTGTTGCAGCACTGACTGATGCCGCCACGAATTCCTCGCTCGACAAAGAGAAGCATGTCGACGTCTTTCAGTATCTGCAATTTGCACTGGGTGTACTTCAACATACAGGACCACGTATATCCCGGGAGGGTGTAATACCACGCAGGGTCCAGCCCATACGTCTCGTGACCGATATTTCGAAAATTTTCGAAAATATCGGCCAAGAGCAATATGTCGGTTTTCATGTATAGGTCAGAGTACTCGCCCAGTGTTGTCAAGTTGAACGACCGCCACACGTTCTGCGCATGCTCGTATTCGGCATCGGTGATGCCACAATCGTTCAACTTGTTGTAGAACTGATCACGCGCCGGCAAACTTGGGCATTCCAATTTCTCCATCGAATCGATGAAATCGTATGGGAATACCCCTTTTCGAGTGAGTAACTCGTACCGGTCGGCATCGAAATGGGCAAATTCGCGCCTTGATATCTTCAAGTCATGGATGGTCAGTGTTTGCACCAAATGCTCCAAGCTCATGCCCATGAAACGAAAAGAGTCAATGAATCGAAATTTAATGTCAGTGTTGCCGTCGTACTGGGTGAAAGAAATGTATTTTTCTTTGTTGACAGGCAACAGGCTGACTCGACCCCTTTTTGCTATATCTCGAATAATAAAATGACTGTCGTATCCGGATAAATTGTGGAAAATGATTGGCACAACGAACGACTTTTTGTAGTTTAAATTGCAATGCGCATATCCACGGAACGCTCCCGTGTAATGATTATGATCTATTATAATTTTGTCGTCAGTTTTCCAAGGGTTTTCGCAGATGTGGCAACATGGCGCTGTCGCTCTATCTGGAAGTGAGACGATCATGGGGACAATATCCAAAGTTTTGGCTTCCACAAATTTGGCTATGGCCCCCATTCTCTCCGCAAACCAATCCATAGAGTCGAGGCCCCGATGACTATCATAAAATGACAAAGTATCGTCATATGCACACTTGAAATAAAATCCAGCGCTGAAAGGAATGTGTTTTTGGTACTTTGTCGTATGTGAGGTGCATTCTTCGTCATTAAACTGTTCCAAAATCGACTCAAAATCCGCGTAAATTACAAAGGGCACTATTTCTTTATGTACAAAATCCCGAAATTCTACATGATCATACGAAGGAAATGACTGTCGAGTTTCTCCTCACTCGTAAAATAATTTAAACAGCTGTCGCAAATGAATGTTTTATGTCCATTTTTACTGAGTTGGTGACTGAGTAGGCGAGATAAATCCTTTATCCAAACATAATGGAATATTATGTCATCGCCGACGGCGTTGTCGTCATTGGCGATTTCCAGTGGTGGTGCCTCGTAATCATTTAATTTCGGGTGATATTCATTTTGAATGAGGAGAAGATTGACATGTTTGTCTAATTTTTGTTTCGTGAGTCGGCTCGGAACAGTAACGAAAAATGCCTCCTTGTTCGCCTGCGGCTGAATCAATTCCAAGGTGTACACATTCACAGATATGTTGTTCAATCGCTCAAATTTGGTAATTTGATTTAATTTCATAGGAAAGTCGATTCCATCCAATTTCAGTACATTTGAATAGTGAGGGTATGATGAAATTCTATATGGATTTTTACCCGATTCAACAGGGTACAAGGCCGAAACGACGGCCCAAGCGAAACACGCATTATCTTCATTTTTCAAATTAATGCAAGCTTTTTTATTCACAATAGATTTTGGCAGCTCGATGAAAGACGAACCGTTTCCCACGTCCGATTTATTCGTATTGATTTCCAAACTATCAATTTTCTGAAGACTCCAGCCACTTTCTTTGTCCGCGAATTCCGATAGTTTGTTTTGAATTTGATCGATGACATTTTCTAGAAACCACTTTTTCAAAGTTGTACCCCTATCGATAACAACGATTTTAGTGTTGAAATATTTATAGTCGCTTATTATTTGTTCTTGATTCAAGGAATTTTTCACGAATTTACCACAAAATGTCGCATTAACTTTGATGCTTGGATGTTTTTTCAATAAATTTTGAATTCTGCTTTTGAATAGAATGAATGCATCACCAAAAAATTGTCCAATATCTTTATGTTTCAAATTTATAATTATACCGGTGCGTAAACGCGAAGAAAATGCCGATTTCAAGTCCTCCCACTTTACTCGAGATGTTAATTTTGATTTGACTCCCTCTCCCACCACCACGTCGACGCCTGGCTGTTATTGACCTGACTTTTTGATTGAATTTCGTATAATTTTCAAGTGTCCGCATAAAGTTTGTAATTTTCTCAGAGAGCCTATGCAATCCACTGCCGCGATCGCACTATTGATCAGGCGGGCGGTGTACTTGCAATGGGCCAGCCAATGTTTGCGTTCTTCATCAGTACAACCCTTTTTGAGGATTTTTTTGACCATACGCAACTTGGCTACCATCTCCATACTGTGTGCAACAATAGCGTCAGATGACATGATGATGATTATTCAACAGACACACAAAATTTCAAGAAAATGTCAAATGAAAATACAAGAAACTCACTCTTTGTTTCCAACGGCGGCGGCGGCGGCGGCGTCGTCAGCGTCTTCAGGCTTTAGCGATCTCAAACAGCTGCTGCGGATGATTTTGATTGGCAATTTTCTGCTCGCCCCTGTAGATGAGCATATGCTGGGATTCGGTTAATTTGTCGAGGATGGGTTTGAATGCACCAGTCACTCGTTTTGGCAGGAATACTTCAACTCCACTAGGATGGACTCTCCAAATTTGGTTGTTTCCGCTTCAGCGCCGTGGATCAGATGGGGTTCTTCCTGCAAGTCAACGAAATCTTGTTAATTTCGTCGAGAAGATGAGACATCTGCGAAATCATTTGAAAAATGAAAAAAAATTCATACACGCTGTATTATAACTCGCACTCACTCACTCAAAATGAAAAATGAATTTTTATGATTCACCCCGTGTATGAGAAATAAATATGATAAAAATAAAATATTCCAATCACACTGTATATAGCAAATGGTACTTTGTGAGAGACACCCTGTATGAGAAGGAATTATGATAAAAAATGCAATCCATACACACTGTATGAAAAACAAAAAAAATATGACGTTTTATGAGAGAGACACTCTGTATGAGACGAAAAACAAATATGACAAATGAACTTTTCTGAATTTTTTTTTGAAAAAGAAACCCTACAAAAAGTGAATCGAAACAAATAGGCACACTTGAAACAATCGCGAAAAATAAAAAAGAATAACTACTACTACTACTGACCTTTGCAAATCACGAATTAAATGGCACTCACAATAAAACAATGCACTTGTATAGAAAAAAAGCGAGAGACAGATGAGCGGCGAGAGGCATTTGTTGTTGCTTCGAACGCAGATAATGAAATGACGCAGGCTCGCTGTGAACGTACGTATTAACTCTCTGTGTCACGTGACCCACGCCGTCCACCTCCACGCCGAGTTCGCGTAACCCACGCTGCAAATGTATGCAACGGTCGATCTGGGGAAAACCCAAATTGCGCAATAACAGTAAACAACTCCAAGGCCAATTTAGCTCGAGCAGCGTAAACAGATATCGGATGTGTGAGATAAATCTGAAAAACAAATTCAAGATCAAAAATGGATCATCGTCGTGTTTATTGAAAATTTCGTTCAACTTGAGAGAGTAGACAGTCAACAAGTCCAAGGCCAAATCGTATTTCTTATAATTTCATTGGAGAGAGAGTGAACACCAGATGTGGCTCTTATCGCTGTTTACGACTACAGCGCGCGGAGACGTATTTTTTTCTTTTGGAATTTCATTCGACAGCGAGTGAATTAATAATAAGTCGTCCATCATAATTTTCTGTTGTGTGTGTGTGTTCTAAGACATTTTTTTTTTCATTTACTTTCTTTTTCTTTTGGCCTGGTATCAAAAATTTAAAACCCGACCGTATTTGCCTTTTCTTTGATATTGTTTATTATTCTCTTTTTGTATTTTTTTCAATTTTAATATTTTTTTGTTGTTAGTATTTTTTTCCTAATCTATTAAGTGTTGGTGTTGGTTTTTACTTTTTACATTTGTTTGATATTTAGAGTTTCCTCTTTACATTTCCATAACACTTTTTGTTAGTAATTCTATTTCTACTGTTCATGCTGGCATAACACATGCATGCCATTGTCCCATTTGTATTTCTACTTACTACCTATCTACATCTACTATATACATACATGCTTGCATGCACCCATTAGTTGCATGCTTTTTTACCTTCCCCCAGTAGGGGATAGACATGAACCTCCAAGGTCGGCTGTTCGGTGAGCATTATGCCCTTTCCGGAACTTTCCGATGCTTGATTGGTTTCTTCCTTCCTCTTCTTCTTTTTTCTCTCCATTTCTTGATGTTCTTCTTATCTTCTTCTATCGTTATAGATCTCTTGCTGTCGCATCGAGATCTTTTGCACCAGCTTGTTTATTATTTCATATCTGTTTTTGTCGTTGATGTTTTCTTGTAGGGTGTATCCTCTCAGTTGTATTCTCAAGTTGTCTGTGTCTATGTATAATGGGCATTCCAGAACTACGTGCTCTGGCGTGTCTTCTTCTCCGCATTCACACAATCCGTTTTCTTTTAGGTTGAGTCGTTCTAGATAGACTGAGTATGGCCCATGCCCTGTTACTAGATGCACCAATCCAGGACTTGGATTGAAGTGCTCCGGTATCTCCTTTATTATTGGAAATATGCTTTGTACTGTTCTTGCCTTTTCGTTGTTTTCCCACATGTTTTGCCATGGCCTATCTATTTCGTTATTCACTCCTTTTTTGCTTGTTGCTCTTATTCCCAGAACGGATTGTGCTTTTGCGTAGTCGGCGTGCCGTATCCAGTACATGGCCCCTTTCTTCTTTATCTCCAGTTGCATCGGCAGCACCTTAACTTGTGTGGTTAGCGCCTGCGTTGCAGTTGTTTCAAAGGCCCCTGTCATTCTGACTAGGAAGCCTCTTTGCACTCTGTCGACTTTTTCTCTGTTTTTTATGTTTTTCAGCCTATGTTCCCAAATACTCGCACTGTAGCCTGTTATTGAAGCCAGGACCACGCTTAGATAGCCCCTCATCTGTCTGTAGGGTATTCTCACTTCCTTTTGCACCAAATTTGTTATTCGGTGCATAGCCTTTTTTGCTCTTTCGCACACGTCTGTAATGTGGTAGGCGAATAGTCCAGATTCGTCCATTATTACTCCTAAGTATTCCACTTTTTGTTGTCTCCGGATCAGCCTCCCTTCGACCCGAATTTGGGGGTCTCTGTTCAGCTGTCCTTTGACAATGCTGTAGGCCGTTTTCTCTACTGACATTTTTAGTTTAACTTTTCCACACCATTCGCTTACCACCCTCAATATTCTATTTGATTTTTCTTCTATCTGCCTTCTACTGTCGGCTTCTGCTATGATCAACAGATCGTCAGCATAGGCAACCGTTCCTTTCACTTCTTCGGTTATTGATAGTTGTTCTAATAACTCTTCTAGGATGATGTCCCAAAATACTAGACCACATACTGAACCTTGAGGACAACCTTTCGTTAGACATTTGGTTATTTTTCCTATAGGGCAGCTCAGATTTGCATATCTATCTTGACAATAATTTTTAAAGCTCTTGTACAATTTTTGAGGACACTGCATTATTCGTAGTCTTTCGAATAGTGCAGGCCACCAGAGGTTATCGAAAGCGCCTGATATGTCGATGTATATCGCAATTGTGTATTTCATTTCATTTTCATTGATTATAGTTATTGCTTTATTTATTGCATCCTCTGTTGATGTATTCCCACCCTCTCTCTATGGTCATTGAGCCTTTTACAAAGTAACTTTTCTTGAAGTTTGCCCATTGTATTTAATAGACATATCGGTCTATATGATTTTGGTTGTGTTGGATCCTTGTCATCCCCCATGTTTATGATTACAACTTCTGCCTGTTTGAACACCTTTCGTATCTTTCCTTGACTTAGGCAGTTATTGTACAGATCTCCTAGGGCTGGAATGAGTTTTTCTCTTAACGCTAACAGCACTTCGGTGGGTATGTTGTCAGGCCCTGCCGCCTTTTTCTTTTTCAATTTTTGCAGAAATTCTGCGATTTCCTCTTCGGAGAATGGATTCAAGATTGTCTCTGGTGGCTCATGGTAGTCTTGTACCATTGCCCTTCTTGTTGTAATTTGTCCTTCTGTTTCTCCCTCGTGTTTATCCGAGGGTAGTAGTGTTTTCATTAATTCTTCTGCTGATTCTTCCCATGTCTCGGTCATAGACCCGTTCTCTCTTGTTAGAGAGGAGAGCATGGTTGGACATCATTTTTCATATTTAATTTTTTTGTTTTGTCAATTAAGGGGGCAGCGGCGGCGGCGGCCATGTTTTTTTCTCTTCCAGCCAATTGCTCTCAGCGAATCACGTGGGGGAAAGAAGTTTGTTCATAACTTCCGCCATCGCGCCATGTTTTTTTGCCTTCCGCTCCATCGCCGCCATGTTTTTTGCGTTCCGCTCCATCGCGCCATGTTTTTTTGCCTTCCGCTCCATCGCCGCCATGTTTTTTGCGTTCCGCTCCATCGCGAAATGTTTTTTTGCCTTCCGCTCCATCGCCGCCATGTTTTTTGCGTTCCGCTCCATCGCGCCATGTTTTTTTGCCTTCCGCTGCATCGCCGCCATGTTTTTTGCGTTCCGCTCCATCGCCGCCATGTTTTTTGCCTTCCGCTCCATCGCCGCCCCTTCCGCTCCATCACCGCCATGTTTTTTTGCCTTCCGCTGCATCGCCGCCATGTTTTTTTGCAGAAAAGACGCGCGCCACTTAGGGTGAAACGTTTTGAAGCCCCCCACCCCGAAACTCTTCGGCGAACACGTCATCTTCTTCAGCACCAACCCTCCACCAACGGCAAGAAATCGATGGACGCGGCCATCGAGAGATTCACCGTGTGGAGAAATGCCGATTCTGTGACACTCTTCGGTCACAGTTTCGGCATTGTATATCTACTATCGACATATTTACTATTATTATTCGACTGAAAATCCCCATTTATTGAGACAGGTAGATTATCATCATAGGTGGTCAATTAATGTCTGGGGAGAAATCATTAGAGAATATGTTATTGGTCAATATTTTTTTGAGGGACATCAGAATGGAGCAATGTTTCTCAATTTCTTACAAAATGATTTAACAGGTTTGTTAGAAAATATTACTCTTGATCTTCGCCATAGAATGTGGTTACAACATGATGGCGCTCCTGCTCACTATTCGAGAAAAGTGAGAGATCATCTGAATGAGGCATTTCCCATAAATGAATTGGACGGAATGGACTTGTCAGGTGGCCCGCTAGATCATCCGACCTAACAAAACTGGATTTTTTCTTATACATACAAAATATTGTTTTTGTTGAGCCACCAACTTCTTCCGAAAATATGCGACTTCGAATAACGAATGCTTTTCGCAGCATTACACCAGCTGTCTTGCGCAGGGTGGAACGGTCTTTCGAACATAGAATTCAGCTCTGTATTCAAGAAGATGGAAGACATGTTGAACATATTTTGTGAAAGTTTTTTTATTAACTTTCATTAAACTATCCCTATAACAGTTTTGTAATTTGCCAGTTGACAACTAAATACTTGAAATGAATTGATTCATTAATGATATTTAGAACATTTTTTTCAGTCGTTTCAAATGAATTTTGTGGTAAAGAAAGTCATTCTTTGAGACTATAGCGAAGAAATGAGAAGAATTGTCTTTTTTCAACAAAAATGCTTTTTTAAGAAAAACTATTGATTTTTACTATACGGAATATCTGATGAAATTTGTAGAGCACTTGTTGACGCTTCTTATGGATCGATAATATACCGGGTGTTCTATTTGAAATAGGGAAGATTTTGCACATTTTTATTTACAATGTTTGCCAAGCTATTTTGCGCACCCTGTATATCACAGGTCAATTTTTGATATATCGTTTGAGAGAGTCATCAAAGTACATAATTTGACCAAAAACTCATCTCAATAGGACTTGGCACAACTTCATAATTTCAAATAGTATGAGTGACGAATTTTGGGAAAAAAAGCTGTCATGCTAAAAATCTCGAAAACCGTCAATTTTTTCGAAAAGAAGATCCATATAAAGTACCTTTTATTTCTCATGTAGAAACTGAAAAACTAATATAAAATACTGGTTGTCGTTTAAAAAAACAAAGTTGGGACCCGCCCAGAAAAAACTGAACACCCTGTGTGAATGACATCATTTTCAATTTGTTGAGCTCAGGAAATAGTATCATTTTGCTCGTTGAATGATCCAAATATCTATTACCATAATGGAGATATGGAAGACCGCGCCCTTGCTGCAGGACCCTGTATAATCCTCAAATTGTAGAGACACATGTTCAAGACTATTGGTCATCAGTACAGTGGAGCCAAGTTATACGTCTTTGCACTTAGCTTCACCGTACTCATGATGCCAACAGTTTGAAACACGTGTCTACAGTTGCTCTACAATTTGAGGGTTATATATAATTCAGGAAGAAAAGTTCATCTCTACTAAGGTGCAATTGCTTTATTTTCAAATTTCAACAGGGTGTGATATCTAATTTTAAAATAAGAAAAAAATCGAATCCTATTTACTCGTCCATTTCTGGGACATCCGTTAAGGCTGCTGAATTGAGAACCCTGAAAAAAAATATATTAATTGTGCGATTTGATATTTGGTATGTTTTTAAATAAAATATATGTGCATTTGTAGGTTTAATGTGTAGAATTCAAAACTGTAAACAATGCCTCTCAAATCTCAAAATGAATGGGTTGTTCATTTATAAAGGTTTTAAATTGACTCTTAAAATAAGTCTTCAGTAAAAATATTGTAACTGAAAAATATGAGGCAAATATATTGGTCTTCTTCGAATTTTACTAGGAACCATAATCTATCAATAATGGAGAAATATACAAGTTTGTAACTTCTATACATACTTACTAATTTCTTTCAATCGGTCGGAGGATTTTGCGAGGTAACAGAACCACCACTTCAATGTCCTTCAAAGATGTTCTATTGTGGCAGCGTTGAATTGCATCTAGAAATGAAAAATTCATCGATAGTGTATGATTCACTGAAACTAATATTTTCTTGATAATGTAATTCAAATATATTAAAAACGTTTAGAGTTTATGCTGTATTTATAAAAGTACTTCTATTTATTTGTGATTAAAATGGTACGAAGCAGAACCTAAATCTATACTACTGATATAATCATTATCAATTTGCTTTTCTGAATGGCGTTCGTCAGAGTCTTCTGAATCATTATGACACACGAGTTCTTGGAAATTAAATGAAAATGATACAATAATTAACAGCTACAATGTTAGGCCAGAACGATGAGATAAAACATAAAAATTATAGCGTAATTATTGTTGCGTAATTATTGTTCCCAATATTAATTATCATCAGAATGTAATGAATGCTTTCAAATTTTGTTGATAACATCTCATGCACAGAAATTATTGGAAACTTCAGATGGTTTCTAAAAGTATTATTCAAACACTACTTAGTTTACTTAAGGCTGAAACACAATGGAAGTTTTATGTTTTTAGATTTAATTGTCATAATTGTGGATATTTTTTCAACGTGAAACCATCATAGCCATAATTATTCTGATCACGCCTCATAAACCATCTTGTTGGTGAAATTCAAGCTTCATTTTCCAATACTGTTTTGCATCTTATTTTATTTTGAAAATTGATATCCAAAATCCCAAAACTTAAAACTTATAACATAAAACTTCCATTGTGTCTACGGCTTTACGTTTCATATGATAACACTACACACATCACTAAATAAAAAAAAAACAGTTCAAATACTCAATAAAACAAATCGAAATGAATAATGAAACCTGAAACTTCCCAGACGACAGACGACACTTGTTATAGATGCACGCCACGGATTAACTTATACCATGAGCACTGTGTGATTGGTCACTGTAATGGCGGGAAGTTTAAATAACAAGGCAGTTGCATGCAAACTGAGTTGAAATGTATAAATCATTAGTCATTCTCTGTCAAATGTGAATTTTGCTAAGTACTTATCAAAATAGAGATTATGCCATAATATATATATATATATATAGAGTACTATAATATAAATATTATATATATAGAGGAATAGAGTGTTTTCGATTTAATTCCGAGAGTTCCACCATCTGCCTACGATCGTTTCATGGTTTCCCAATCATCAGGACAGCTTTGTAGAACTCTCGAATTAAAAACGAATTCACTCTGGATTTGTATCGAAAGGCAAAGCAGTATATAACAAGACGGAAACTATGACATCTACAGTCATTAGTTGAAACTTAATTTGACCCGAGCCATGGAATCCAAAGTTAGATGTTTATCTACTCATTGGTAGGAAGTCAACAATTTGTTGTTCTGTCCAACCCAAAGCTCAATCAAGTTTCTAGTGCGTTAACGCAAACAGAATCTAAAGAGGAATATATATCATATCTGAGGAATATTCCAGGAATATACCATGCTGTCTGGGATCTTCCAAAGCGTTCGACCGTCGATGATACGGAGCTAGATTGTTTAATGAACAAAATGGTGGTCCATTTGAATATTTGCTTTAATGCCTTGTTTGTTTCTATGTAGTATATCCAATAAACCGTTTATATGTTTATATCATTTAAGTAGATATAAATAAACAGTAAATGATATTTTTCATCAAAATCATGTTGAATGGGTGATAATTTCCTGGATAATTCAAGAAAAAATGGGTCTAAAAATAATACTCCAAAAAAAATTCAACAAATTTAGTGTAAGTACTATTGCAGTTTCTCGAAAATATTATTTCAGAGCTCGACTCTCATCTATGACGTTCGGTTCGTTTGTAAGTGAATCTATGAAAACAATCGTGTGCAAGGAAGTACGGTCACATATCAGTGAATCTACGACATCGATTCGTTCACATAATATGACGAATGAAAAAACGGAATATATCGATCTCATTCTGACTTACCCGCATTATGTTTTCTCAATGAGCCCAACTCATGTCAAACACGTGTTTATCTATTCAACGTAAAGAAGAAAAATATGGCCACAAAGGTACATGCCTGATCCGTGAAAAGTACAATATCTATTTATATAGAAAATTCATTTGCTCCTTCGTACATCCTCAAAAAACATTCACAAATTGTACGATTGCCATAATCACCAGCATTTGGGGCCATCAACTTCTGTAGGCGAAATGTAAACAATTGTTGTGTATTTGCTACCCGATCAACTATAAAAAAAACTGTTATTTTCGTCAACCGGCTGCACCTTTACGCGCAACTCTCAGCTTGTGCGAGCTGAGGAAGACGTGTGTTGCCGTAGAAACTTTTGAATTACATCCACTGAGTTAAATGAAAAAATACCACGTTTACTTTTATTCATTCCAAAATTCGTGATTGTTTTATGCGTTTGTCAGTGGCGTACTGAACAGCCTACCAAAAACTAGTCTGAAATTTTAGACTTTGCAACCAGTTATCAAGACTTGAAAAAAAACTTTTCAGGAGAGTAGGGTCATTTACCGGCGTATCTACGAAACTTCCTCAAACGAATTAAATATTACTTGACTTCAAAGTAGTTCATTAAAAGTTACAATTCGTTTAGTACATGGGTGTTCCAGACACAAAAAACAAGCTAACATTTTTTGTCAGACACAACATCTTGTCTCAAACAGATTAGGCTCACCTTGAAAAACTGTTCACTTTGAAATAAAGTGTGGAATACAGACAAGGAGTTTGAAATTGTGATTCAGACTCACCCTCGCCATATTTTCAACTTTCCCAACATTCAAAATTATTCAGTAGAATGAAAAATACCCTGCTGTGTTATAGCAAATAAGTATATACTCTCATAGCATACGGAAAATGATATCTTTAGCCGATGCTTTCTCAGGACATACTTGAAGTTTTTCGAAAATTTCTCAGATACTCTTGGGATAAAGGGGTCGAATGGATGGACTGAGAAGTTGATAAGTGTACGCTTTTGAAACCTTTTATTATAGTTGAAAAATAGAGACAAAACGCTTGACATCCGTGACTGACAATTGAGTGACATAACATAAACTGAATCTAAAATAGATATATGATTGAACAATATACAAAGGGTGAACTGTTACAAATTGTACTGAATAGGAACTATCACTTCACTATAGATACCCCTACTTTTAGGTCTAGTATTAAGTATGAGCCTACCTGATGATTGATCAATTCACTCGTCTAAAGAAATATGAAGGTAAATATGGCAACATACCAACGTAACTACGCCACTGTTTTATGAAAATAAAACACTGCAATATCAAATTATCACATTGATAAACCTAAATTAGGGGACCAAGGAACAATTTTTTTCCTTCTGGAGTTTTGAATAAATGAATAAATTTCCAAGTAATTTTTTTCTGACTTGCGACACCCTGTATCTCAGAGGAAATGCATTTTAGGATAAACATTGATAGAAACTTTCCAGCTTGTAATGAGGTAAGGAATCTGTATATGAAATTTGTTGATCTTATTCTGACTTTTGAACAATTTATTTTTCAGATATATTACCAAAACTACATCAGCAGGAATATTCAACTACTTAAAATTCCTTCGTGTGGCGAGTTCTGTCCTTTGGATAAATTTATTTCTCTGGTTCAAGAATACATTCCAACAGATGGTTTATGCGAAGGAATCAAGTCATGAGATGAATACTAATATGTCTAGCATGGAAAATCCACTGAAAAAATTTAAATGAAGTTAACTAATGTATGAATTTCATGCATTAATTTTGAAGCCAATCAAATGCCACTATTTTTAATAGTAAAAAAGTGCTTTTACCAAGTAAAGTTTCCACCAAATAGAAATATTCCTTTTATTCATAAAAACTCCCTGCTCGTTTAAAACTGTATATTTTGTGGAAAACGGAAAAAATACCCCCGGGAAAAAAAACCGTAAAAAGAATACCCGAAAAAAAAAACAGAAAAAACACTCCCGGAAGAAAAAAAACGAAAAAAAAGCGGAAAAAGTAACCCTATATGCGATAACAATGGCCAGTACACAAAAAGTAATAAAATTTCAACTGTGTGTCATGTTAAAGAAACTAGACCATATTTGATTAATTTTACAATACAGAGGGGTGGAACAACAGATTTTCCAGCCTTGCAAAAAACGCGAATCTGTCACCAGGTTAGTTCGTTCAGAAACAATCGAGTCATAAAAAAATAAAAAATCGTCTTTTTTGGTCGTCGACGATGAACATTCCACAGGATTGGTTAAAACTTTTATTGGTATTGTAAAATGTATCAAATATGGTCTGGTTTCTTCAACATGACACAGTTGAAATTTCGTTACTTTTTGTGTACATATTTTGTGGTGAGTAAACGTTTTAACACAGTTTTTCGCTTTTTATTTTCCATTAGATCATCAAAACTCAAAATTCCGAGACAAGCAGTTGTTTGGCAAGTCGATATCGCAACTGAAGAAGAAAGTGGTAGCAAGAAAACAAACATTTTGCGGAATAGAGCAAGTGGTTAGCGAATATGGAAGTTTTAAAAACTATGAAAGAACGTAGAAGAACACTTTGGTAGATTTACGCAGAACTCGATTAACATTTTTCTATAAGAGCATACTCTGCAATGATTAATATGCTATAACCACTGAAATATACAGGGTGGGGCACCCCATACGACACGGCCCCTGTAAGCCACATCATTTATTTTTGAGGGATTCCCTCCATTTCATTATATGTATATTGATTAAGGCTACAAAAGAAATTATTTTGTAATCTACAGGGTGGCTCGAAAAAGTGTGACAAATCAAAGTTGTGTTTTTTTAAATGGAACCCGCTGTATTTCGTAACACTTTTGAATAGGTCAAGAAAAAAATTATATGATTTCATATAAGATACTATGTACCTAACTATAACCGTTATTGATATTTTTTTATAAAAATGCTAGATATATACAATTAGAAACTAAATAACATCGAAATGTATAGAAATCATCCTTTCTAATTCTGACCATGCATGAAAGATGTTTTGGGCTATTGATTTCGATAGAACCCGTTTCTCGATATTATACAGAATGTTCAAAAATCATTGTCACTTTTTTATAATTTCGGACAAAGATAACTTTGTTATTTCAAATGGAATTCCCTGTATTTTTTGCTCTGAGGAATAGAAAATTTGATTATATTTCATTTCATATTGTGGTTTCCTACACTTACCTAACCTACACCTACACTTAACCTAACCTAAATAGTTTTTCAGATATTGGCTCTTTCAAATGAATTTTTTGAATCAAGATAGCTTTGAAACGACTTTAATTTGATTTTCTCACAGAATACTTATTGACAGTTGTTATGCTTCACTTCATCGAAAATAGTTACTGTTCACTAAAATTAAGTAAGAAACTCATTTACAGTCATATTCCGACAGTAGTTCATTAAACAGACTATACAATTTTTTTTCAATATTCACCTGAAACAACAAAATCTGATATTTAATTCAAAGTAGGTGCTCGAAATGACGACCATCCTGTTCTCTCTTTGAAAGACTGCTTAGCATTTTATAGCATTTGAGGCGTCACTCTTCGAAAAGCAGCCCTTATTCTCTCCTTCATACATTCCTATGTGGTTGGAGGGGTGTCGTGAACATCATCCTTCAAATATCCCCATAGGAAAAAATCGAGGCAAGTCAAATCTGGTGATCTCGCTGGCCGATTTTGTAGTTGTAGTCCTCCCCTATCAATCCATTTATTCGGAAAGCACATATTCAAAAACTGTCTAACACTGAATTTGAAATGTGCCGGAACTCCATCCAATTGCAACCACATCCGTTGTCTGATATTTAGCGGCACATTCTCCAGAAGCTCAGGCAGATCATTTCATAGAAGTTGTAAAAATTTTCGACCATTCAAGTGTCCATCAAACAAGTATGGTCCAATAACTTGTATACCTATAATTCCTCCCCATATGTTAACAGGCCATCTATTCTGCTGATCCAGAGTGCGGAAAAAATGAGGATTCACATCACTATTAAAATGGAAGTTGTGTCTGTTCACTAAGCCATTGTAATGAAAAGTAGATTCATCAGAAAATAAAATGGAATCCAAAAAATGTTCATCCTCACTAAACTTGTTCAGAACCCATAGATAAAACTCGATTCGTCGATGGAAGTCTATTTCATACAATTCCTGGTGCATCTGAATACGGTACGGAAGGAATTTGTACTTTTTTATTACCCTAGAAATGCTCCATTTGCTTATCTCTGTATCTTTCTCGATCTTACGTTGACTCGTATGAGGGTTTTCTATGATAGATCCCATAATGAGAAATTCTTTCTCCCCATTTCCAATGATAGATTTTGGTCTATTTGCCTTTTCTTAAGCTACACTTTCAGTCCTACATCTGATGATGTTACTCAGGACATGATAGATATTCGTACAAATTGTTCAAGAAGATAAATTACTACATGGAAAACCTTATAATTCATATAACATCCTACCCTTATGAAATATAACACATATTTTTGATATGCAAGATTTGTCGAATGATTTGGTTAAATTTTTATCTGCTAATATCATCGCATTGATGAAGCTACTGGTGTTAGCTAAACTTGTTCTGTCTATTATTAATTTTGTGAAGTTTTAAAATAATTTTAGTTTTAAAAATGCAACTCATTACTTTTTCTAAACTGTTTTTTGGTAAAAACAAACATTTTCAGTGACAAAAAACCCACAAAATCCTTTTCATGTTGTAAGATTACCAATAAAATATTTTCGAGTGTATTTTTTTATACAATAAAGACCTATACAACTCAAAATGTGTGATAGTGAATATGTTCAAAAATCAACATGTTATCCCAGATTTTTCTGCTGAAAAATGCTGTTTCAAAATTGAAAATCCCAGCATATTCTCGTTATGATGAACTCAAATTCGATGCGTTTTGCACCAATATAGGTATCTAGAGTAACTATATTCACTAATCGAGGATAGTCTAGGTAATTTTCTGAACATACAGTGGAAACATCTGCTATATGGGGACTTTCATGGACTATCAACATGACGTCGTATTTGTTGAACCGTCATTTTAACGTATAACTATGACGTCTTTAGCTGTAACATTTCGACTTCATTGTACAGTCTCTCAGACGTCTACTCAGTCATATTATGACCACAAATTGACGTCAATCGGACGTCAGTCTGCTGCTGGGTTTTATCAAATTCCCTTACGGTTCTGTGGTTCCCAAAGATGGCTCTGTTACATTTGCTTGTTGCTACAGGAAGTATTGCAGAGTATGTTCTTATAGAAAAAATTTGTCAGGTGTTGGGCAGAGATAATTCGGCAGTCGTATAAGGCTGTTTGATGGATTGTTTTCTGTTCATTGTTTGCCGACAAAGCTCTCATAGTATATGCATAAATGGTTCATTTATTATCAATATTCATTTTATGAACCAATCAACAATTATTAATGTAGCAAATTATAGTACGTCCAAAGAAAGTTGTCAATTAATTTCCTCCCAATTTTTTCTAATTTTCCATCACGAAAAATGGCGGAGTTTCTTCTCACATCTAGTTCGTGGCAGGAAAAAAAATCGGGGTTCCCTCGGTTAGAATTGTCGTGGGATAATCCACCGTCTACTCAGATGAAATATAAATTACCGAATCCAGGTATTTCATGAGAATCCTTTCAACGGATTTCCCTACCGACTGCATAACTACATTTGTTGACCACTCATTTCGGAAATTCAGACATCTATATAAATAACTTGACATTCAATGATAAATAGGCGAAGGTTATCATTGAAAATGAGAACAATTAATGCAAAGTAGGAAAGTATTTGAATTACTCAATTCATTCGTATCAATGAAAAATTCCGAACTTGATCACTGATACAGTGATATGCAATCATTGTGACACTCTTCTGAGAAACAGCGGAAATACCGAGCACATTATAAGTACCATAAAAGACATTTCAGCCCAGATTCCGCTTCATTTTTGGGACTAGTTTCAAGATGAACGGTCTGATTTTTGCAAGTTGCTTACTAATTGCTAGTGTCAGTGCTACTGTTCATCACAATTACATTCACAACAGGTTTGATTCTTTTTCTGATGATAATTACCGTATTATTTTTCCTCACAACGAAGATGCTGAAGGGACTCTACAGTTAGTTAATGTGGTGAGTAGGAATTTTGCTATTCGAAAATGTCTATTAAAATAATACAGGATGAGATAGAATGATAATCATCAAAATATGCTATAGAAAATGAGGAAAAAGTAATGTTTAAGCAAGCCTCTTCCTGGATTTGCCCGCACAAATCTTACATAGGTAAATTTCAAATCAGAGTTCAACTGAAATATTTTAGTGTTTTCAAAATTCGGTATCTATCGACATTTTAGGAGCGTATTTTTCAGGTCAAAAACAAAAAAACCCGGAGTGGCAATGGGAAAGCGGCTAAAATGCATTGAAATATTCTATTCGCGTCGCTTGCCTCTTACCGCATCGCTCGTCTATGTTTGTACCTTTAGAAGGAATTCCGAGATGTAAGTCGGAATTACGAGTTGCAAGTCGGAATTCCGAGATCTAAGTCGGAATTCCGAGATGCAGGTCGGAATTCCGACTTGTAAGTCGGAATTCCGAGATCTAAGTCGAAATTCCGAGATCTTAGTCGAAATTCCAAAATCTAAGTCGGAATTCCGAGATGCAAGTCGGAATTCTGAGATTTAAGTCGGAATTCCGAGATATAAGTCGGAAAAAGATATGAAATAAAAAAAAATTATTTGTGGCCCTTCTACGCTTTCGTAAAAACATATTGACCCAAGAATATGTGAAGCCACCTAACAACAACCCTTCAGGTAATTACACTATGGATGCCATTCAACTAAGATTGCATTGCAGTTGAGCAACAAAAAACTGAAATTCTTCGAATGATCGTAGAAAAAATAAATTCCTTTCTAATCATGAAAATCATTCTCCAAATTGCAAAAGGTAATGAATAGATTTCTTCAGTTATTCAGACACGGCAACCGAACAGCTGACAGTCAAGCCGAGCTATATCCCAAGGACCCCTATCTGAACTACAGCTACTTTCCCTATGGACTGGGACAACTGACAAATGTAAGTAGATACCTAATAGTATCATTTGAAAAAAACATGAATGAATTAGAATTACCACAGAAGGAGAGTTTCCTTGTGCGTGGTTTAAAATTATTTTAATACAACACTTGTCAAGACTTGACATACTTAGGATATAGCTACATATAAATAAATGAAATAAAAAAAATTCGCATTTGCATACATACAGACCCATACATCCATATACATAGAAACTCACATAAACCACTGTTCATAATAAAATAATGCAATAAGATAAAACATCATTACATAAAAATTTACATTGTTTCAGTCAATTAGTATATGGATCTACAAACAAGGGAGGGGGGGTATTCGGGAGCCTTTTTCTTTATGTTAAAGAATCTGTGCATGTTTGTATTTGTTGTGGTGAACTATTGAATGCTTCTGGTCCTAAGAATTCGTGTGATCTCTGACCTACATAATTAGCATAAAAAGGTAACAAGTATTCTTTCTTATTACGTGTTAAATAATTATGGTTTCGTTTCAGCTAGTTCAAGCTAGTTCTTTTCTTTATATTGTTTCATAATCAGAGCCTTGAAATGTCAAGTATATTTCCTTCTTTATACAGTATTTCAGTTTCATAACGCATATTTTAGTATGAGTTTCAAAAACCTTCTTTGTATCACCTCAACTTGTCTTAGGTAAGTTTTTGACACCCCTCCCCACCTGGCCATACAATACATGACTTTGGGCAAGACTGTAGTGTAATAAACTTTACAATTGATAAAGAATTTATTTAAATCATTTTCTACTTAATTTTTTTTACTTATCTCACACAATAACCATAGCAAAAATATATGAACAACCATCATAACTGTTTGACAAACTCAATATACATAGTCATTCAAATAATCAGTACAAAGTCCCTCTCTTCAAAAGTCATCGCTCCTGTTAAGAAATTTTCTCAAGTTTGAAACATGTGCCGATTCCAATATTCCATTATTATCAAAATTTACATATGTTGCTATTGCGTCGATGTAATGAACTCTTCTAACTATGAATGGCCCTTTCGTAACATACTCTTTTCCAGTTCTTACATACCTAACCAAAATACTGTCTCCTTCTTTCAGATCTGGAGGCTTCAGTTTTCGTTTTTTATTAGCTTGATCTTGAATTCTTTGTTTGTATTTTAGCTGCTCATGCAAAGATTTTGGTTGTTCTTTCAATTCGAGATCCAGACCCAATAAGATATCTGCCTGTAAAATAACCGACTTTCCCTTGAGCCTGTAAGCAGGTGAATATCCTAAAAATTCACTATGCGATTGATTATGATGCCGAACAGCAGCTTCTAAACACTTCTTCTACCCTCCTGGGAAACTTTCGTAGCATTTCATGAAAACTTTCAGATCCCTTATAGCTCGTTCTGCAATTCCGTTACCCGCAGGATGGTAGGGTGTGGTATTTTTGTTTATAATACCTTTTTGAATAGCTCATTCATAGAATTCTCCAGATTTGAACACTTTTGCACAGTCAGTAACAATAGTTTTGATTTGGTCCAAGAAAGGTAAATTGATGAAGAAATTTTTCAGAGCTTTTCCATTTTCTTTCATTGCTTTTCCAAAGATATATCTAGTAGCCTCATTGACAATAATTAGGAATGATTTTGTTGTTCGATACAAATCAGATTTCTTTTGTAATTCCGCGAAGTCAATATGAATAGTATCATATGGAGTTTTAGAGCATGTAGTTAAATGGATAAAATCAGGATTTGACGAATATTTGAATTTTGATAGTTGACAAATATCACATGTTTGAATATAGTACTTCTATATTCTATCTATCTTTTGTAATGTTTTTCCAAAAAAATATCGCTTTTATTTTATAATTTGTTTTATAATAACCGTCATGTCTTCCTGAAGCAGAAAGAATCATCATGGTATAATTTCAAAATTTTCTTAACCATCTGTTAAGTGTTTACTAGATATCTACCATCCTCTAGTTTCTGCAAATCATTAGTGATAATGTTACACCAGAAAGAATCTTGTATATCAGTAGGGGTTTCAATGCATAATCTTGATATGACATCTGCATCCATTAATTCCTTTACAGTTTTATGATTGATTTCCATATCAAAACTTCTCAAAAATATTTGCCATCTAGCCAGTCTATCTCTTAATTCGCCAGAGGTTAACACGATGGTCAGTGTGAATTTTGAATTTACGACCTTCTACATATGTTCGAAAATGTTTGACTGCCTTAAAAACGGCTAGACATTATTTTTCTGTAACTACAATAAAATTCAAATAAAATAAAACAAAACTTTACCCCTAAAATTTTGCATACTCGCATCCAAGGAATAATTCATCTCACATTTTGACAAAGTATACGAATAGTAACTAATAACCCTCAACTGCCTAGTTTTAATTCCTTCAATGTCTCTCTGATAAAGAATCGCTCCACAACCATAATAGGATGCATCTGCAGATATCTCATATTGCAAACGAGGATCAGGAATCCTCAAAATAGGTTCTGAAGTTATGATATCTTTCAATTTTTTGAATGAATGTTCACACTCCTAGGACCACACAAATTTTTGATTTTTTCTTTTTAATTTCTCCAGTGGTCGAGCAATTTCGCCATAATTCAAAATAAAACTTCTGAAATGGTTAGTCAGTCCTGTGAAACACTGAAGTGATTCAATATTGTAAGGCTTTTCATATTTTTTACTTTTTCAGTCATTTCGTTTTTTTCGTTTTCCCATCAATTTTTATTCCCAGAAAAATTACTTGTTTAACACAAAATGAAAATTTCTTGTAATTTATTTTAAAATCATTTTTATTCAAAATGTTCAAAACTCTCCAAGTTATTTCTTTGCATTCTTCGAAAGTATAACATCCGCACATAATATCATCAATAAAAGCTACAACCTTTTCCTATATTGAATCTCCAAGAACATCCTGTATTATTCTTTGAAATTTTGCAGTTGCATTTTTCCATCCAAATGGTAGCCTGAGAAATTCAAAGTGCCCTTCTTCGGTAACAAAAGCGGTATATTTTCTGGTATTTTCTGTAATACTTATATTCCAAAACCCGTCTTTCAAGTCTATTTAGGAAAATTGGTTACAATCACCAAATTTTTCAATAATATCGTTTGTTATTGGTAATGGAAATGGGTCCAATTCTGTCTCTTCATTGATATTCCGATAATCAATACACAACCTGTAACTCCCGTCACTTTTTGTCTTGAGAACACACGGTGATGCATAAGGTGAAGATGACTTTCTTATAATTCCTTTTCTCGGCAAATCTTTTGTTTTCTCTCTTATCCAGACTTGTTTTGTATGGGGAAATCTGTATGATTCCAATTTAATAATTTTTAAATTTTCGTTCAATGCGAATTCTGTTTCATATTTTGATGGTCTGTTATTTAGGTCATCAATCAGACTGGGAAATAATTTCTCTAAGTGTCCGATGGAAAAGGTAACTTCGTCAAACTGGCCGTTTTTCGTCAATATTTCCATGATTTTCAATGTTTCTTTTCCTAATATCACATCGAATGCTAAATTTTCCACAACTACTGGATTGATTTCTAAACTTTTATTGTTGATATTCAGATCCAATTTTGACTTATATGAACATCTGGTTATTCCCGCTAAACTTCTTATCTGAACTTTGGCTTGGAAAATAGGTAAATTCAATTTTTCTACTACAACTTTATCAATTATATCAATATCAGAGCCAGTATCGTATAATATTTTTAAATGAATTCCATTTATCCTTAATATTTCAATATTATCAATATTTTTTGAATCATTGTGGTCGGTGGATCAGCGGTCTAATGCACAGGCCGTTCAAAACTCCAGCATAGCGATAGTCGGTTCGAGCCCGATGTAGGTACAAGAGAATTTTTCTCATTTACTTTATATCGGATCGATAGGCGACCGCATACCTTGTTGAAAAGCAAGTGTATTGTGAGTTGTCTAGATGCCAATCTCGTCTGGTGCTAGCTTGGAGTGCACACCGACCACCCGAGGTGGTGCTGTAGGTTTTCCGGGTTTTCCTACAGCTGAAAAGTGAATACGCCACCAAAAATCAGTAAGTCGCCCCGGAGCGCCACGGCAAATAATAATAATAGCCGTCCTCTACCCGCACAGGCTATGCCTTTGGGTACACTCAACGAGTGTTTATGAAGGAGTATTATTATTATTATTATTATATGAATATGATTCAAATTCTTTTATTTCCTCAATATCTAAAGTACTTTCATTATAATGATTCAAATTACAGTGCTTGACATGTTGATTTTCTTCAGAATTCCTTATTGCTCGTGGCTCTATCCATCTTTTTTTTCTTCTGGTTGCTTTGAGTATTGAATGGTTTATGTCTATATCCTTCGTCATATCTTGAATAGTTGGCATTTTGTAATTCCATCGAGTTTCTCCCATATTTCGTATATTTCAACAGTTGCTGTAGTTCCACTTTGGAGTGTATCTCTTTATATATAACAAAGTTGTTTTTGCAGACTGTAGGGAAGTCCCAAGATAATAAGAGTTATGATTGATCTTTCACACAAACTTTTATCAGCTGAATACAACAAACGCTGTTTCTCGTAGAAATATTCTATTACTTCTTCTTGATGTAGTTTGTAAGACAAAGCTTGGTTCCATTTAGTGATATTATCTTCGTCGAACGTTGCTATGAAAGAAGCTTTCCATTCTCTCCAATCATATGTTTGAGGTTGTTTCGTCATTTGCTCATACCATTGTAGAGCAATATCTGCCAAGTTGATTCTTGGGTAATTAATTTTGTCTTTATCCGAAATACATTTATTAGATGCAGCCATAGACTCGTAGTATTCTATCCAAGTATTGGGATCATCTTTAGTATTGAACTGGTTTATTTCGATTGCTTTTGAACCATTTTGAGTCACTATTGAAAGCCACTTTGACATCATTTCGTCAAGTTCTATTTTTCCAATTACCAAATTTGTAGCTATTTGTGCCTCATCTCCACTGCTTTTATCATAATTGATTTGCAACGTTTGGTTTTCCGACTGCGCCATATTGTAATAAACTTTACAATTGATAAAGAATTTATTTTATTCTTTTTCTACTTTATTTTTTTCACTTATCTCACACAATAACCATAGCAAAAACATATGAACAACCATCATAACTATTTGACACAAACTCAATATACACAGTCATTCAAATAATCAGTACATGTAGTAAAATATTTTTTCTGTCTTAGTTCTTAGATATGTTGAAATTGTCGAAACTTGTATAAAATACCTTAATTTTCTCACAACGTAGTCAAAATATAATAATTCAATCGCAATTAGAAGTCAATCATATCTCCGAGATATTGCATGATTGATTTTATTTGCATCTGGTTTTGAAATGTTAAGTAGTTGAAGACGTTGAGGGATAATCTTTTATAATCAAACCAGTCTTTTATAATTTCTATATCTTTTTCTGCTTTTTGTTCTACTATGGACCAGCTCTCTCCTGTATAAAGTACGACAGTATCATCAGCAAAGCTGATTACTCTGCCAGAGCTTTCGACTGAAAATAGACCATTCACATATATACAGAATAAAATTTGTCAGAGAACCGTTCCTTGTGGTACTCCACACTGTATTTATTTAGGACTGCTTCTAACAATTCTAATCATGACCACTCTTTCACTATTACTGAGGTATGATGAGAACAATTTCAGTGCATTTCCTCGAATTCCATTATTTTTCAAAATGGATAATAATTTAGGGTGGCTCACTATGTCAAATGCCTTCGACAAGTCTCTGAATATACCCAATAGTTATTTGAGTATATTGATTTAGGTGCACAGGGAAAAAAAATCAGCAGTTGCTATATATCTGGAACTGGATAATCAGTGGAAATATCGCAAGAGCATCTAAAATTATCGATTAAAGCGTTTTAAGGGTATACGTCGATTATTTTCGTTTGCTCCAGTGATATTCGATATTAACAAAATTTACATGGTTATTAGGGATATATCCGCTAATCAATACGTGGTATCTACCAATTCGCAGTCGCTATATTGACTTATTTCACGATGACTATTTGTCAGTTCGGACAGATTTATGTACTGTTTCAAAGCATCATCGTTACAGATTTAAAATTTCCAATTACCGTGTTTCTGGCAGATTTTTGGTTGCAAATAAAAAATAGTATAATTTCGACGACGTAGAGTCAACAGTTGATTTCTGTTAGATTATTATAAAATTCCTGATATGCCAGAGGGTTGAGTTTTGAGTACATTCTCAATCTGAAGAAAAGTTTAAGTGGTAAAACTGTTTTCTTTTCAATTCTTGTGTGAGGATTTCCTCTTGTCTATGAATATACTCATCATCAAATGTCCACAAAATGATTTTCTTCACGAAAGTATATGTTTCTCTTCAAACTCGGAATGCATCATTTAAACGTCATCGTCTTCTGCTCACAAGAGATAATAAATAATACAAAAACAGCTCTATCATCGTATGATATCATACAAAAAGCTAATTATAATCACCTTGAGATATTGAATATTGAGTCCTTTGCATGAGCAAGGAGATTAAATGCATTATGAAATTGGGGACAAGCAGATACTTTCGAGGAGAATTAATTTTTTGAGAAATTCCAAACACAAAATTGTTCTAGGCTGGCAAAAAAAAGGAGTACGCTATTGGGGTAGCTCTTCGAAACCGATACGATAAATTCTTAGGAAAGTACTATTATCCTGAGATAGTCGAAGCAATGAGTACCGACTACAACAGAACGAAAATGTCCCTTCAACTAGTACTGGCAGGACTCTTTCCACCGAGACGGGAAGACATGTTTGAAGATCAATTTTTCTGGCAACCAATACCGTTCAACTACCTTCCCAGGCCAGAGGATAGGGTAAGTGTTATGTATTAACAAGTGTCAGTATTGCGATATCGTTATCTGGATAAGATATATTATTTCGTGTAATTGAAAGTTTGTGGAGGATATTCATTTCCTGACATAGCTTTTTGGGAATTTCATCATCCCAGTCTGAAAATAAAAAAAATTGATTCAAGGAATTCTGTAGAAGAATACGAGTTGATTTAAATATTTTTCAGTCGACCTCCCTTATTTTGAAAGGAAGAAATTCTTGATTAGTAGATATTTGATCAAACAATTGTACAGAAAACAAACTCTACTGAACATTAATGATTATCGATTAAATCATTTGAATGCATCTATCGTAACATTTGTAATGATAGAAACAGAGAAACTGAACTCTTGCATTTTACGGCTTCGCTACGAAATCGAACGTTAATATGTGTCATTAATGGTCGATTTGCACTAAAAAACATTTGACATGTTAATACGAGGTCGACGGAAAAAGTTATTCAGTTTCGTCGTACGTATCGCATTCTTAAATTTTCCTATCTGAAAAATACTCCTTTTTTTCAAAATTTGTTGACATTTCGGAGGCTACATCTGTCACCGTTTTCAGCGAGTCACCCCAGAAACATTCAACACTGTGCACAAAAGTATCAAAATAGATTGTTCGTCGGCAAAGGAGCAGTGGAACATTTGGTAGGGAAATGAGAATAGTCACCCTTCTTCACGTCTCGAATGTATTCAACTCGGTATTTTCTCAAAATGCCATTTTGAAGTGAAAATTATTTCTAATTCCATTGTGGTATATTATTCAATAGACGAGTTCAGCCACATATTACCCATATTGCAAAAGTCAAAGATAGTCTACCACTGGAAAGCATTTTATTCACGCATTTTATATATGCCTTTCAGATTCCTCAATCATATTACAATCCAGCAATGTCCCCACTATCAAATTTCAAGTCCAAGTTCAGTTGACTAGTGTTAGGGGTTGCTACCCGGATGGAAGGAAACACTATTATATCACGAACAAGTATAATCAATTATACAGTAGCAACAGTTCACATGAAATCTAGTTTTAGACTGACTTCCGAAATCCCTTTTCCTATTTCATTCTATTGTAACCACGTAATCATATTACTGTGTCTGACTAATGCTCCAGTGGTGTATCGAGGTAGGATGATAACACTAGTACTAATAGTAGCAATATTTTCAATCTTCTTCTATCGTTATTAATATTTATGTCTGTTATGACAAGTTAGTTCCAGTGTTTTCAGTATTTCAATTCGTTAACTGCTATATTGCTGTTATCTGAACAGGTTGGTTGGTGTTTTTGTTAGTGTATGGATTTGAAAATGTCAAAAAATTCATGCCTTCGATTACTGCACCTGATGTAGTATTGATGGCCACCGAGACATTGTATTTAATAGCGTTCTGAAATGAGGACAAGTTACTGCTTTTGCAAAAGTACACTTTTACTTGTATTTCATCTTAGATATCACTGATGTGATCAATCGAGACAAACTGACTTCGTCCCTCGAAGGACTTGCCTGTGGTTTTATTCTGAGAATTAAGTTCAGTTGTCTCGGGATCTTCATTCCTTAGTTTAATAATAGTGAGTCCAAAAACATTTTTACACAACGCTCCCATTTTTATATCTGCCCGCTCATTATTTTGTTTTACCTTCAACAGTGTATGAAATTTTACCAATTAATCTTATCCATTTACAGGTTCTTTTGGGCGTACTTTGTCCAACCTATCTCGACCTCTACGAGAAATACACTGCTACCCCTAAAGTCCAACAAAAACTCAGAGATAACCGGAGAATATTCGATTACATTGCACAGCACAGCGGGTTGAACGTGACCAGATTCCAAGATGTTTACCAGTTATATTTTGGCCTATCCACAGAGGAGGAGTACGGTCTAGAACTACCAGCTTGGACAGCTTCTATTTGGCCTGAAACGGTCATAAATATGTCCATAGAGGAGTACTACGTTTCTATGGGTAACACCAACATGCGAAAAATGGCGGTCGGTTATTTCCTCCACAAAGTGCTCGAGGATGCCAAAAGGAAGATGACCAACCGACAGAAACTGTGCAGAAAAATCCATCTTTATTCTGCCCACGAGAATAACGTAGCGCAATTGCTTATAGCTTTGGGGGTTTTCGAGCCACACGTACCAAATTACGGATCATATGCTATTCTTGAACTCCACAAGATTGGTGGTATCTACGGATTCAAAGTGCTCTATGATAACTGGACTGGAGGTGGTCCACAACTTTTGAAGATGCCAGGATGCGGAGAATTCTGTCCTCTCGACAAATTCGTGTCCTTAGTCGATGAGCACTTGCCAGTTGACCATAATCTATGTGGAAACTAAATGAAGTAATTACCTCATTGGGACAAAAAATCTCGCGAAAGGCGACCTGTCGACTAGTGATTCCTGCATTATTTCAATATTCAATAATTCCAATGGCGTGTTGATCCTAATAACTCTAGCGCACTTCATATTCGTTTATTGATAAGTTTCCAAACCATCATTTTCACGATTATTTATTTCATTGCTCAACTTCTTTGTACTCATAAATACAAGTTTTGTACTGTAATAAAAATGGTATCAACTATGTTCCACTCATTTATTTAAACCAAATACAGTTATCCTTACCACTACCGCTAAGCCAACTCTGTATTTTCTAATTGCTAATTGTTGAACTTAGACTGTAACCGCCATCTCTGGTCGAAAGTCCTGTATTTTTACCTACAGTAATCTTTATTTTGGATAAGTCCAGATGTTTTCAAAGACGATTAGGGGAGTCGTCGTTATTTAGAATAGTTCTATCGCCGAAACACTAGATCAACCAACTTTTTCACCTTCCTAGAAGGTCTCTCAGGGCTCACGGGGGATCAGGCAAACACTTTGTCGGAGAAACAACTCGATCAGGAAGTGAAAAAATCAGGAAACACAATGATCAAGGCATTCGAAGAGGCATGTACCTTGAGAGTGGCCCAAAAGCGCCGAGTTCGTTCGTGGAACCAGTCGCTGAAGGGCTTGAAAAAAGTGACTAGAAGGGCCCATAAGAAAGCCACCAAGGAAGAGTGAGAAAACTACAAAACTGCGAGAAGAGAGTTCAAAAAGGAGCTGAGGAAAAGTGAAAGAGCCTGCTGGAGGTCCTACTGCGGATAAATTAATTCCCTGAAGGAATCCGCCAGCCTCACGAGAATTCTGAGTAACATCCTTGAAGAAACCACATGGGACATGGACAACATCCTCAGAACATTCTCTCAGATATCTGCTGGAAGTACACTTCCCGGGCGGTGTCGATAATGACCAACAGGATTTGCCAACACAACAGGCTTTGCCAACACAACAGGTCCGCAGTAGTCATGATGGTAGAGTGCTAGTCTATCAATCAGAGGGACGTAGGTTCGATTCCCAGGATGGTCAATGGTCTCGTGCTAGGAATCGCACGTTAAAAGGTAAGACCTCGTTAATCCTTAGCTCGCACAAGTTTCGACTTCTGAGGGCTGTCGTTCGTAGGGGGACTACAGCTGGTTAACGGAAAAAACAAATTCAAAAACAACTTTTTTTAAAGAGGATTGGCAACTGGCGGAGCGGGTCGTTACGCATGACACCAAAGCTTGGGCAGTGATCGAGTTCAGCCCATATAAGGCAGCAGGACCTGATGGAATTTTCCCGGCAATGCTTCAAAAGTGCCTGGAGTTTCTCACCCCCGTTTAAGGAAAGATATTCTTGGCCGGCGTAGCGCTAGTGTATGTTCCAAAGGTATGGAAATCAGAAAGAGTAGTATTTATCCTCAAAGGGAAGAAAAGAGACTATACAGAAGCAAAATCTTTCAGACCCATCAGCAGTTTCAGCTTAAAACTCTGGAAAAGGTGGTGTACAGGTTTCTGTTGGAGGGGCCCGGTGAGCCCCTTTCACAAAAACCAACACGCAAACGGAAGGAGGAGGTTGACAGAATTGGAACCCCACACTGTGCGAAGGCACGAAAGGACTTTGAGGGTGGAAGGCGCTTTTGACAAGGCAAAGACAGCGACCATACAGGCAGCAGAGAAACGCCTCACTCGCTAGTCAGCTGGATTGTATCGTCACTAACAAGGAGAAAAGTTCAGGTAACCCGGAGGGAACTCAGACTGGAAGCCAAACTGGAGAGGGGGCCTGCCCACAGGGAAACTGCCTCTTCCCCCACCTGTGGTGCTTAAGTTATGGACGAACTTGGAGAACCAACCCAGAGATTATGCGCTGGCTGTTCACGGCAGTCGTAAGACCATGGATCCAATATGGGTCTGCTGTGTGGTGACCAGGCGCACCGAGGAGCATAATAATCCTGAAGCTTGGTGAGGTTCAGAGGCTGGCCTGTTTGGTAATAACGGGCGCAGTGAGGACCAATCCAACCGCGGTGTTGGAGGTACTACTGAGGCTATCACCGCTTCTAATCTGGATGAGAAAGGGAGTCATGGCAGGACATTTGAGGATGTGGGACTCGGGAGTCTGGGTAAAGGAAGGAACAATAATAGGTCACGAGGAAATCGCGAAGTAGGCGGAGCATGGAAGAAAGAGGTGTATAAGAATCGTATTTATTAGGAAGATATTCGACAGTCTTTCAAGCTGAAGTGTTTATATCTGTTCAGATAGTCAGGCAGCAATCAGAGCCATTTGCCATCCTAAACCAAGTTCAGCACTTGTACAGGAATACGGAGACGCTCTTGAGAAACGAGCTGAAACAAAGGAAGTTCAGCTGGTATAGGTCCTGGGTCACAGGGAGATACGCGGAAACGAAATGGCAGACAAACTTGCAAGGACCTGTTCTGCGACGCCGTTTTGAACCAACCTCTTCAGCCCTCAATGACTGGGAGGAAAAACACTGATAATACCGGCTGCAGGCAGTCGAAAGACTTTGTGACAGGCCCTAGCAATTCGAAGACGACTTGTCACCTAGGCAGAAGTTGCCAAGCACTACGTGTCTTTATAGAAATATTGACAGGACATAACAAACTAGGCAGGTACCTACTTCTGATAGGCAAATGTTAAGAGAAGATGAAACTTAATCTCACTTCCTCAGCGAGTGCGAGGCCTATGGGAGGTTGAGATCTGAAATGTTTGGAGACACAAAACTCCAACGAAAGAAACTTCTTAACCTAGAGTGGACGGACATACTGACTCCCATCCGAAGGTCATGTAGGTTCGGAAAAAAAGTCTAGGAGGATTTTTGTAGATTGTGGAAAACAGGAGATGTTAAAATAGGTCAATGAGGGCCTACTTGCCTGGCTGCGACCTCCCCGCGATTTCTACCACTACTAAAACAGTTCTGAATACTCGGTGACTCGTCTGAAATCTGGATGATTCTAAGATAGCTCTTCTTCGAAGTAACTAGAGCGATTCTCGAGCGAAAACGTCATGAATTTGCACTTCACTTTTTGAAATCTTTGGTGTGGTAATGAATTCACTAAAATTATATCCCGATACTGAACTGCTATTTTGAGGGTCAAATGGTAAGGGCTGCGTCTTCCCTAGCTCGGACAAGTCTATGAAGACTTTTGAGGGTTGTGCTCTTAAGGGTGTACAGCTGGTTGACGGAAATAACAATTTTAACAATAACTCGATATTTTATGGCTCTCGATCAGTTTGGCGCATATTTGGTAATAGACTTGAATTACCTCTGGTAGATGTGTTCGGTTCTCAGTTGATGAATAAGTAAGCTGTGCACGGACTGAATTCCCAACAGATTGGGAAACGCAAAAAGTCACTGAAATTCCTATGATCCACTCTACATTTGCTGCAATGTAAAACTGTATTTCCTCCAAAAGATTTTTGTATTGAAGAAAGTATGGAAGGCAGGTAAAGTTCATATAGTTTTAGTGTTCCCACTGATGAAGATATTTTATGTGGTAAAGGGGAAAAATCTATTTGTTCTAATTGTTACTGTTGTGTTTAATAATTTAATAAATCTATAGAAGTTTCCCAGTCAGGTCCTGTCTCCGAAGCTCCAACAGGGTACGCTGGATCATTTGCCCCAATAACCATATAAGCCCTATGTCGTGGGGTTAGTGACTATTGGGTGGGTCCGAGAATCATGTGCACTCAGCAGGCGGAGTGAACCAAGTAAGATGACCTTCTGCATTCGTCCGGCTAGGATGTCTGCCATATTACGGCAAACTGGTATACATTTTGAGAGCAGTGTTTCTTCTTCTTTTCGGACGATGTTCGTTTCGCTAGGAGCCAAAAACTATGACACAAATCTTTTTAGTCTGTTGGCCGAGGAGGACTACATCAGGCTTATTGGCTTGTAATTGCCTGAGGGTGGGGAATGAGTAGTTCCAATAGAATCAGCAATTTTCATTATCCACAACGGACTCAATATTTCCCGGAGCATAAGGCATCACCGGTGTTTCGTCTTTACCGTCTTAGATGATAGTACTACACACGTAGCTTCGCATTATGCCTATGAATATAGGTTGAGACCGCATAAGCTGTACAGGCTGACAGCAAACACATTATGGTCTCAGCTGCCCCACGACACGCTCTACATCTAGTGTCAGGGACCTCTATACCCATCACGCAACTACGGTAGACGATAGTGTTGAAGACACCATCTTGGCAGGCCATTATGAATCTCTCGGTTTCCGACTTCTGCCCACTTGACCTGAGAAATACGAAGGTCAGGTTTCAGGATGAGTCAAGGCATTGGCTTATCCTTATGTAGCTGTAGGAGACTTTCAATCGCTGCAGCTTTGACGTGGGCTTTTTGCTGAACGGGTTCCAATTCGGTAACAGAGTTTGGGTTCGTCCATTCAGTGTGGAATACGAGATCGACTTCATCTTTTTACAGGCTCCATCCAGTACCATTCTGTTATGTTGACACTCCAAGCTCAAAAGTCCACGGTTGATAACTCTTGCTAAATGGTGTGGTGGGTACATGGGAAATTTTTTCCATCAATAGTTATTCAGCCCATCAGGGCCTAGAGCAGCAAAGTTCTTCGAGCCTTTGAGGGCCCGTGAAACTTCTCCCGTTCATTGCGCTCAGGCTGACGAAGCCTCCTGCAGAAAGTTTCGAACTGCGCTAGGGTAGGAGTATCTACGTTGAGTGGAATAGGCGAGGTTTATCGCGGAATTTCATGTTTTTCGCGATGCTTTTCGCCCGCCTCTCTAGTGACTTTTTAGCTGCCACTACCATTCGTATCCTACCAAGGAAGTGCTGTTTGATGGTAAACAGCACGCCTTGATCTAGTGTGTGGTGAGCTCATCTTCAATTTGTGGCAATTCGCCGTACTGCGGCCGTGAAGGGCCTATTGTCCGCCACGTAGTCCGCCAAACAAGGGATACAAGATGCGTGTTGTCTCGCCGACATCTCAGCTTCCATCTTGTAAATGCGTTGCTCATGCCTCTCAATCAGAGGGGTGGTATCCCTCCCCTCCGCTTGGGACAGAGTCTCAGCGGCGTCATGCGGAGTTGATCTCTTCTGAAAGGACATCTCCGCATCCACCCGTGCCAGTTGTTGTAGCTTCAGAAGCTTGGTGTTATGAATCGCCCTGCGGGTTCTGATGCCTTCCATCGGTGGTATGATGCGGGCCTCCTCTACAGCTAGATCGACACATGGCATATCTGCCACTCCTGCCTCTGCGTCAACCGGCTGAGGAGCTCTGACAGCCTGATGAAACTTTGAGATACCTTAGATTTTGGGCGGAAAAGGTAGCATGCTCCGGGTGTACTTCACACCACAGAGCATGCATTCTCATAGCACTGCAGAAGGCCTTCCCTTAGTTCATCCGTCCACTCAAAGCGTCCGTTTTCATTGCGGTCGTTATAAAGTAGCAATCCATCGTTTTGAGCCCCACCACCTTGCCTATGAGCCCTATTTTGATGGGGTCGGTTGTGGGGGGGGGCTCTTTATCGTGCATCGTGAACCGAGTAGTATGGTATACCAGTGGGTTAGCCTAGTATATCAACGGCCGACATCAGAGGGAATGAGTATTCACCTTGGCTGCCGGTCCGGTTTGGCACTTGTGTTGTTCAGAAAAGTGGTGTCGCAACTAACCAAGGCCTTGGATGGGAATATTATTATTATTATATTCTCTGGATGCTCACATAAATCTTCAAATAACTTGTAAAACTGCACTTTCAGTAATCGGTGACAATCGGTGATAATCCGGTTATTGGATTACTCAATAACGACGTTTGCGTCGTTTACCTCTCGCTCGAAGCAAAAAACTATCACACGTGTAGTCCCAAGGACATCCGTTGGGAAACTGATATAATTAACGATTCCATTATCAGCGTGTACCCAGCTATTTTTTTGTCGCCGCGGCTTGAAATCGCTAATGAAAGCCGGTCCTTATGAAAAGTCATGTTTCACGGTCATGAGTAAAGGACGGAACGGCCCGCTTGATTAGTGACCCTAATAAGTAACCAGCCAAACCGCCACCCAAGATGCATAGAAACCCTGGTGCGATCACAGATTCGATTTTGTTTCTACCAAAGTTGTTGATACTGTAATTGCATTGATACCGTTGGCTTCATTCGTCGATGGATGGCGCAGAAGTCGAAAATAGCCGAGTTTCCAACATTCCACGGTGCCTTGATTTGTCATTTGATTGTTTTTGAATGTTGACATGACACTTGTCGCTTGTCCAATCGTCAATGACAACCACATGACAACAGTAATCTGTAATTTTGCCGTCATCTGTGCTAAAGAAGTGAAACGGTACCAATGCAATAAAAATATCATGAATCAAGTAGGCCGTACATCAACACTTTTGTATGTCGGTATCACAGGTATAAGTGATCACACCAGGGTTTCTATGCATCTTGCCGCCACCTATGGTTACATTCGTGTAGTGTGTGTATAAACATAGACACATATATTATAAAGAGTGCACTGCAGCACTGGTTCAGTGAACTGCTTACACGAAAAAATTGACACAATGAAGTTCGGCCGATAAAGTTAATGTTCGTGTGCGAGGTGTGCTTTTATAACATTCAAAATGGCTTTGGGCCCTCTTCATGTGATTAAACAAACCAACGTAGTTTGTACTGGTGCTGTGATCTTTTTGCATGGTTCAGGTAATGGCTAGGGCTACGTTTCGAATTTTCAAACATTCATTGGACCTTCCTAACCTCTATTTTTTATTCTTCTTGTCTTTGGATAGGATTGTTTATAAAATTTGTCCTGTTGTGTAGGTTACAGGTTAGCTACCTATTAATAAATTAGTAGTTCAGGGTTGGCACTAGGCACTTGCGATGAATCTGATACTCAACCACAAGCACAATTCATTAAATGTTCTATTTATTCAATAAATTTCACAAAAAAAAAGAATACATTGGGAGATCAAGGTAGAAAATGTACCATTTAATGTTATACACTAGGACAATAATGCGTCAGTTGTAGACAAGAGTTATTTATAAACGATAGTCAGAGACGGGTGGCTTCGAGTTCTCTGCGATATAGCGAATATTATTCTTCAATATTATTGACCATCACGTGAAAGTTGTGATTTTTATTAAGTAATGCCATCTGCATATGCATACCGAAATCACTGTCGTCACATTCATGGGATTTAAGAGGAAATAAATAGGACTGATAAAAAACCTCTCTCCACTGGGTGCTACTACCCCTGGCAATTGGAAAGCAGCTCTATATACCGAGACCAATCCTTATTGAATATTTTGCTTTCTTTCATTATTCACACATTCTCATGTGTCACTTTCATAACATTATGCATTATCTCGAAAATATCCATACTCATCAGTCTTCAAAATGACTGTACCATTTTTCGATATTTTTAAAAATGAAATGACCTAGTAAATAAAGAGAAATAATTATAAATTTTTCTCAAATATTTTCAAAACGGTCGAAATTATTTCCGAAATAATAGAAATAGGATAGATTGTAGATTGTAGGTGGTTCATGCAGGCTGTGCAACCTCACGAGCACCTCGACCTGCAAGGTCTTTCGTGCGTGCTTTATCTATATAAAATCCGAGATTCAGAGACTTCGTGCAAAGTTTATAAGTTTCCTGGGAGCTAAGCTAAGCTCCTGATGTCGGAGGGCGTTACAAATGCCCGTTCCAGGAATTTGAGCCTCTTGCAGAAGAGCGCTGGGCGTTCGCAAAGCAGAGGATCTGCATTTTCCGCAAGGTTCTCGCAGTAGAGGCACCTATCACTGACTTGCCCATCTTTTTGAAGTGATACCTTAGAGGGCAGTGCCCAGTTAGTAGTCCCATTACCAATTTCAAATCTTTTTTATCCAACTCGAGAAGCTGTTTCGCTTTCCTTGGCGATAGGCTCAATAGCCTTTTCGCATGCCTTTGTCCTGACACTTTATTCCAGTGAGATTTCATTTAATCGAATTCCCAGCGTGGAATTTTTTTTTAAGTGGTCTTTGGAGAGTTCATAGAAGGGTTCCTCATTGTCTTTGATGCCCCTGAGACCTGACACACACATCAAGGTTACTTGATTGTTTGCTGATAGTTGTCTCAGGGTGTGTTCACAGTCAGCTGCGAGCCTGAAATTTGACACTGTAATGCCCACTCCAACTCCTTCGTCTGTCTTGAATCTTGAATCCATATGTGTACTACACCGAGGCATATCCATTGCCAATTGAGAACCATTCTCTGTGCAAACCTGATCGGCATGATATCTGTCGGTTTAGACATGGCTTTCAGGGAGATGTGATCGTTTGGTATGACCAATAAATCATTTTTGGTTTCAGACCCCATGTCATATCAAACACTCTGCGGCATGTCTCTGTATAGCCCTGAAAAGAATGTGGTTAATTTGGCTGTTCCATGTTAGTTTTTGGTCGATTATAACGCCCAGGTATTTACTTCTTTGAAAAATGTTAGCTGGATCCCATTCAGGGTTGGGGCTTCAAGTTCATACTTTCACCTCCTGGTGAATGGGACCAGCACTGTTTTGTTAGGAATGACATTGAGTTCCTCCTTTACACAACAGCTTCTGATTGCGTTTGGGGCTACTTGCATGCGGTCGGAAATTACTTCGTCATGTCTGCCCCTAATTGTGACGACTAGGTCACAGTAAAGGCGGTAAGTAAACGGAAAAAATACCCCCAGAAAAAAAAAACGAAAAATAAAAACGGAAAAAAATGGCAAAAATACCCCCAGAAACCCCCCCCCCCCGGATAAAAAAAAAAAACGGAAAAAAAAACGGAAAAAATACCGCTATATGCAGTACACAAAAAGCAATGAAATTTCAACTTTTCAACTGTGTGTCATGTTAAAGAAACTAGACCATATTTGATTCATTTTACAATACAGAGGGGTGGAACAACAGATTTTCCAGCCTTGCAAAAAGGCGAATCTGTTATCAGGTTAGTTCGTTCTGGAAAAATATAAAAAATCGTCTTTTTTGGTCGTCGACGATGAACAGGATAGGTTAAAACTTTTATTGGTATTGTAAAATGAATCAAATATGGTCTAGTTTCTTCTGTACTGGCCATTGTTATCGCTGAAGGGGTATTTTTTTTCCGGGGGTATTTTTTCCGGGTTTTTTTTTTTCGGGAGTATTTTTATGGAGGCATGTGAGGTGTTATGAAATGCACCATCTCTATGTCGGTGAAGGCACGAAGAGCCATTTCTTTTGCCACGAATGTCTTTTCAATGTTTTTAATCAGGCATTGTAGAGCATCAATCGTGGATTTACCTGCTTGATAAGTAAACTGTTTCTTGTGGAGTGGTCTCAATTCGAGAACTTCGCTTCTGATGTCTTATTTTCTCCATAGCTTTTAGGAGAAAGGGGGTGAGATTGATAGGCGGTAAGACTTTGGTTCATCCCTTGGGCGTCTTTCAGTCTTTGGTATGAACGCGACCACTGTCTCTCTCCAGATCTGCGGTATATAGCCGAAGATAAGGCTGGCCTTAAATAGCCTTTTCAGGAAGGGCTCTATTATTTCAAGGCCATGTTGCAGTAGGCTGGAAATTTTCTATCCCTCCCTGGCGACTTAAATGGTTTGAAACTTCTCATAGCCCGTTTGATTCTTTGGTTTGTGAAGATTTTCCCAGCTAGGCTTCTACTGGTTTTATATTGGTTTTGTGGATAAACCCTACCAGCATTTTGCTGCTCATTCTCTACAGCTGTTCTAGAGCCAGAAAAGTGTGTCTGCAAGATAACACCTATAGGTTTTCCGTTCGGTGTTTTGATCAGACCTATGCCGTTGTAGTGTTCTTTCGATAGACCTATATAGGATAAATAGATCGGCTTGTGTTTGGAAACAATCTGAAAGTTATAAAACTATTGATTTGATATGTTGCTTTTTCAAGGACCTCATCTCATACGAGTGTTTATGGGGAAGAATATTATTATTATAAAACCACTTGAATTAGCCAGATGTCCAACTTAAGATAACTATTTCACGGTTTCCTTATTTCAGGTGCTTCCGGGCTAGATATTATGAATTGGTTAAAATTTCTGATAGGTAACGCCTCCTTTCCAACACATATCAAATTCTACTTTCCAACTGCACCGTTGAGACCTTACACTCCGGCACAGGGTGAAGTAAAATGACTCTTATCTGCTTTGATTGATTTGATGCAAATGATTTTCTTTTAGTTGAGTAACGTATGGTTCGATAGGTACGACATATCGCCATATGTACCGGAACACGCAGAAACATTAGAAGAAGCAGGAAAGGATATGAAGAAACTAGTTGATGAAATAGTTGAGAATGATAGAGTAACTCTCAATCGTATTGCGATAGGTGAGTGAAAGTAGAGAGGTATGTTTTGAAAATGGTTGAAACAGCCCTAGCTTCTTGTAGTATATCGAAATATCTGTCTGTCAGAAATAACAATTGCAACGTATATGAAATCACATCTGACGGTCTCTTATAGAATATTAATTACTTTGGCTAATGAAACTAATTATAAAATTATAATCAATTTGGAAGGAGTGACCACCTGCAAACAAGGTTTCTTCCCCTCATCAGTGCCAATGGTAGCTTATTACGAATATCAAGTGGAAAAAACACCTTTAAAATTTTTAAGTAATCCGTGGTGATTATTAAATTTTTTTGTTCATCAACTTTGGCAGATAAGCCACTGAAACCTGTTTCGACATACTATGTCCTCTCGGAAGAAGGAACCTGCAAAACACAAGTTATCAGGGAAACCGTCTAAGGGCCCCCCAAAACCACGGCTTTAGGAACCTCCACAGGTGCCTAAAACCGAAGCAAATCGTGGGTGTCCTGAGAGTCCAATCTGAGAGGCCTTGATGCAGGGGTTTTGAAACTCGCAAAACATTTTAGAGCAATCCGTGATGATTTATTGAACTTTTTCGTTCGCCAACCACCCCATAAGAATTACACACAGTTAAATTAAACACGCTTTGTTTGACACACTACGTCCTATATCTCTACAATCTCTGATGCTCAAAGTTTCTATGATTGTTCGTAGTTTCATGTACAACCGTACACGCAGTCTGTAATTTTTCAGCGAGTCCGCTGTTCACTGAGGCTATAAATATTTCGACGTATCTCAGATGTAACGAATGTAAATCATGCTCAGTATTTATGATTGTTCGTGATTTCACGTACATTACAACCGTGCATGCAGTATCAAATTGTTCAATCAGTTTGGTGTTCATTGAGGCATTATATATTTCGATAAATTTTTGTTAATCGATTGTTCACGATGCATTGATACCTATGGAGAAAATCTTTCACTCACAAAAGTACGATTCTCTAATTTTTACTCAAAGTTAATTACGCGATTACAACAATAAAAAGTACTTGTTCTAGTTGTACGGAAGGCTCCGAATAGATTCAATGTATTTGAAAATGAAAATTGTTCAACAATTCTTTGTTGATTGATGTGTGATAAGTAAAAGTGTTAATTTGTAATTCAAGGTGGTTTTTCTATGGGCGGAGCTCTAGCTCTTCATATGGCCTACAGGTTCACACCTGGATTAGCTGGAGTTTTCACACTGTCCTCATTCTTAAACAACAACTCGGCAGTGCTCAACGAAGCAAAAATTCCCAATACTCCTCTTTATATGTGTCATGGCGACCGCGATACATTGGTGCCTATTTCTTGGGGTCGTAAAACCTATGAAGATTTAACCAAAGTCGGTGCAAAAGCTGAATTTGTTACCATCAAAAACACCATGCACGAGCTGAAGAAAGACGAAGTTGTGGGGCTGTTCGACTGGATACAACAAATTTTACCACCTGTATGAAGAAATCATACTTATTACCTGTAAGGGTCAATTTTGAGCAACTTAAAAGTCATTACTGTTACTTGTTACTTTGTACAGATATTTGAGAATTAAAATTCTTTGTATGGAAATGTTTTCACCACATAACGATTCACGTTAACCTTCAGTAAGTAGGCACGAATTACTGACAAATAAATATATCCGCCCCTTTTTATTACAAACTTTGGATTTTAGTGTGATTTTGCTCGATTCCGATGACCCTTACAATTTTTCGTATCGGTGGATTGGCCAGATTGTTTTTTATTGTTCCTTCCGAACCTAAAAGTCGAAAGAAATGAATGCAAATCATGAAGAGGGCTGATCCACCCGGAGCCAATAGTTGTGTCTAATTGTTGCGAACATCATTTTAATGTAAGTATATGTTATTCTACTGCAGTACACGTAATGAGCGTAAGGTCTAAATTAAATAAAGGATGCATTTTTGGAATTCATGTAGGTCAAAAGGTTGTTAAAATTTTTAAATTTTATTGTGTTAGTTTGCTCGAGTGTGTTTTAATAGACTAAGTTTACTTTTTAGGTACTTAGGTTTAATAAAGTTTTCCTAATCTTATATATTTTTTCTTTGTTTCAGATTGAAGTTGACATGGAAATCTACGTGAAGTATAGATTAGATGGGGGTAAAATCAAACTTAAAAAAAGATCTCTTCCACATAAGTTTGAATGCCAAAAATCAACTAAGGTCTGAGCCTGAAAGGTCTGCAGTACATAAACGAAACCAAATTGAGTGTTTTGAGAAACTTTTACACGAATATAATCCTTCAACATCAGTCATATCCGAGAAAGTATTTATTGCTTGTTTTCAAGATATAATAGAAAATTATTTACATGATAACAATAATCAAAGCATAAAAAAGTATATGAATCACAAAGCTGTTCAAGTAAAATTAAAAAATGAGGTTGGCCATGAAGCAACAATCACTGAAAAAAAAATTCAAGAAGAAAAAGAACAATATACAGTCCAAAAATCAACGATGCAGTACAAACAGCTGATGGATACAGTTTAAATTTTCAGTTTAACCGATTCTTCTTCAATCACAAGTAAAAAACATAATATATACCTACGAGATACATCAACTTCGGAATCAGATGGAACAGAATATGAAAAAGCAATTTTTAAACAGTACATGGAAAAAGTAGCTCTTATGTGCATTTCAAAAGAACCTCAACTAGTACTAGTATAATACCTCACCAATGTTATTTTTGCATAAATATATTGCCTGAAATTACACTGTACACTTTAACAACTTGAGTTAATAACGTTAAAGTCAGGTGTATTTCTGAATATTTGGGCTACACAGTCATACAGTTTCAAGTCATTTAACAGACCCAGTAACATTCTTCATTATCGCAAATAGCTCAACGGTTCGGTAATAAAAATGGTTTCTCCACACACGCCACCTTAGGAGCAGCACTACTAATTTAAAGCAACAGTGAAAAAAGGTATATAAAACGGCAAAAAGAATTATGAAAAAGTATATAATAAATATAAATATATAATGAGTTATTTGCAACTCCCCTCGTGAGTGAAGCTAGAAACACACCCAGGTCGACTAACGCAAAGGATTCATACGGAGTCTGAAAAATATGCTGGAGAGCGATAATTAAATTAAACGAAGATTTTCGACAACGCCATATACCCTTTCCACTATGTATTTGCCTCAAATTTCACTATGGGAATGATTGGAGAAAATGGTATTCGGACAATTTTAAAATTATTCATTTCATTTGTAATTCAACGGTAAAAATTTCGGACGTTGTCCAAATCTTTCAGAGTAAATTAGAATGCAAATTGGTGATTATAGTCCAATAAATTTCAATTTGTTTACCCTTTTCTAAAGGGCTAATCAGATTAGTTATTAAACCCATTGGAGCATTCAGCCCCCCAACCCCAAACATTTTTAAAATTTTATATCAGGATATTTCCTATTTAATAAAGCCTCTTCTTCTTGTATAATGCTTCAGCCTCTCCCGAAACTATATCCTGCGTGCGCCCTTGATTGGACCCGCAATGAGGGAATATAGAAAAACCTAGTTATTTGATTAATGTCGACTGACGAAGATAACATAGTAATGAAAATGCCCATCTTGCAAGTTCTTTTTGTGCAAGAGTTATCAGGTAATTTGGTATATGGCTAATTTTTCACAATCATTACCACAAAACCAGCAAAAGAACTAAACATAGAAAATCAGATTGGTATAACGACTAATAAAAATTACCCTGTATTATAAAAACACGCCACATTGTTTCAGGTCTTTTATGCGTATAAAAAACTGATTTCTTTATTAAAATAAGTACTGATATAAGAAAACAAATAAAATATAATTTGGTTGTTTTTCTGTATAAATGCTAAATAATAAATGCTTAATTACCACCTACAGAAAATTAATTGGAAAAATTATATTTTGGTACCTATAATACATGGAAAGAATTATAATATACACCAATAATAATACATGTCCTAATTTTACACATTAAAAAACTATTTGCGTTTCACCTACAAAAATATAGCATTGAAAAACTCTCAAATTATATAAAACAGAAGGGAAAGGGCATTCCACTGAATTGGCAAAATGACTTTAAGGAACTTTGAAAACTCCCTATTCAAAATAGGTATAGGTTCAATACAATTCAATTTAGGAACGTAAAAACTTCACAGCCTATATATATATATATATATGAAAACTAAAAGTTCGGGTTGAACCGCGTCTAGAATTTGTTGAAATTCGACGTTTCGGTTCCGATTTTGGAGCCATATATACATATATATATATATATGTGTATATATATATATATATATATATATATATATATATATATATATATATATATATATATATATATATATACATATATATATATATAAGTAGGAATTCTCGGGTAGCGGTCTGTTGAACAATGAAACTCATTCGATTTAAATCTTCAATATTTCGTCAACCTTTATTGACTTCTTCAGGAAGAGCTACAATTAAAAAGGAATATGAGTTGTTGAAGGACTACATAAAAATAACATGATAACTTACAAAATTCACAGAGTTAGTTCTAACCTATGGAACATTTGGGAGGACAATTGTTATTCTCCGCTGCAGACTAATCGCTTAATTAATTTAGCGATTAGTCTGCAGCGGAGAATAACAATTGTCCTCCCAAATGTTCCATAGGTTAGAACTAACTCTGTGAATTTTGTAAGTTATCATGTTATTTTTATGTAGTCCTTCAACAACTCATATTCCTTTTTAATTGTAGCTCTTCCTGAAGAAGTCAATAAAGGTTGACGAAATATTGAAGATTTAAATCGAATGAGTTTCATTGTTCAACAGACCGCTACCCGAGAATTCCTACTTAATTAATAGAGTTCGGTCGAGAATACTTTGTTATTATATATCAGACATAGCAGCAGCAGCATTCGTTAAAAAAAATCTGAATACACCACAATTTTATCCCAATACCAAACCACTATTTTCGGTTGTCAAGTGACCATCAAAGATCAAACAGAATTTGCCTAATTAATAATATTCTGGTATCTGATATCAGGAACCCATATCCTAATTATAATCTATCATTGACTATATAAATCAAATACAATTTTTTATACAGGTTTCTGATACTTTCAACCAAATATTTAAATGTATCTGTTACTTCTATTACATGTCTTTTATCACTATATCAGATGACTGTTATTTCATAAAAACTGTACTGTCGTTATTCATAATTTTATTGTATTACTTCTTCGATTGATAATCTATTCTGTGGAAAATAATGATGAGATACTGGATGAATGAAATACATTTTTTGATTTCCACTGAAACTTTGTTACCACCGGGTTCGGCTTTTATACCATTCTCAAATAACGATTATATAAAAAAAATTATTGCATGTAAAAAATGTCAATAATTTGTATTTTATGCCGTTCTGCAGGTGCCTATAAAAAGAAAAAACAAAAGGCAGAAATATCGAGAATGTCGGAAAATCTCAAACAGATGGCAAAATGATAAGTAATACAAATCAGTGAAAATGGCCCCTATTCAGAAACATGTTAAAAAAATATACGAGTCTTCAAATTCTTGTTTAAAATAGTTTTCTCTGAATTGAATAGCTCTGTTTCATAAAGTAAAAATTCATTTTCTGAAACAGAAAAATATGAGAGTGGAATCAATTACCCATAGCACTGCCGTCTTCAGCAACGTTCACGTCGTCAGTATTGTGGTCGCCGTTTTCTTCAGCTGCTATATCAGAAACCATCTGAGCCGTCTAAGTTTCTACGCTTATGACGGTGTAGTTAGTGCAACTGATATATAAGATCTGGAATTGCAAAATTATACGCATACCTTCATTATCACTTGTCTTTATCAAAATGTCAACAACACATATTGTGGTACTTCATGGCTTTTGAAACCATAGGAACGTATATGTTGTAAACTTGGAACATCCAGCCATATTTTAAAACGTCCAATCCGCTTGGCATTGAAGATCATGAATTACTCCACATATGGTATATATAAGATGTTCGCAGAATATGCAGTTTGCGATTACAGGGAGACTACGTAGGTACAAGCATCAAATTTTTTTTAATCCCTCATTATGCTCTACCATATGTTACAATTGCTTGTGAATGAAAGCAGCCCAGCTTCATCAACATTGTATACAAAATCCTCGAGTTTGAGAATTTTCCATTAGTTTTGTCAGCACTTTCACATCTTTCAGTACTCTCAAGAGCCATCAACGAGAAAATCAAGGCATCTAGCTCTTATAACTTTCGATTAGTTACAATTTGTTTTAACATTGTCACAGACAGATATCTTATTACAGACCTAAACATTTAGTGACTTGATGAATAGAATGGTTCGAAAATGATGAAAATCAGCAGTATGACATTAACTTGGTGGATTATCTTTTCATTTGTCGAATATGTTTGAAGCGAAGTGATTCGCGATTATTCAAGGTAGATTATTTGTTGAATCCATATAACCCTATTGTATGTTTGTTTGTTATATTATTATATCCGTCAACCAGTTGCACTCTTACGAGCAACCCTCAGAAGTCAGAGACTTGACAGTGCGAGCTAGGTAGACATTGATAGTGGGAGTAATCGCGTACGCATGATTGTAAATCTAGCCAAAGTCATGCTGCCATGGGCGTAACATCTTCGAAGGCAGTCACATGAGAATAAAATATAAGATGCATTAAACAGAAAAATATTAATATGAAATAAGGATCTTATCTTATCTTATGATGTTTACAGTAGGCTGTGTAGTGTCCGCTATGATTAGACAATGCATACAGACTATAACGGTAAGGAGCTACGTTGTCTGCTGCATAATTACGCATGCCAATCCCTCTAAAGGAAAATCAATGGTGACATTCAATTTTTCTTGGAATCTATCTGTTAGAGAAAAACGTATTAAGTGGAACACTAAAATTTTCGGGAATTTTTGAATTGCTTAAGATTTCATGCACTTCCTTCTCATCTTGCACTTCGTACATGTCGGTTTCTCGTCACCATCCAAAGTTTCTTCCTTTATGAATGAATCCAAACAATGTGAAAGTCCTAATTGGCCTGTTCTTTGAGGTATCGATAAGGAAATGTCCCAACGAGTACATTTCAATGTAGATTTTAACAGACCAACGAAGGTATCTACAATTTTGGAATTGTCCGTTTTTAAACATCTTGACCATGACTCTTGAGCCTTCTCCCGGTCATTTAATTTCTCATCTATCTCTGTCGTAATGGTTTTTGGCTTCTTCGTTACTCTATTCACGTCTTCATGTAAACCCTCTAAAATTTTAATTGGAGCATACGATTCGGACCAATCTCAACCAACTTAATGCAAATATTTAAAAGTAATATTTTTTACGGGGTGTTTGCTATACACTATATCTGTTACGATTTTCGAAAAAAAGGAAATCATTTAGGTCACTTCGTATAAAAAAATCCGTGTTAATTGGAATAGGCATAGGGCGGGGCCAAAAGATCTGTTCAGTGATTTAAAATCAAAACACATCATTTCTAATTAAATTATTAGTTTTTAAATAATAACATTTGATAAAACATGAAAGTAATATTAATGATTTAAATGAAAAACTAAGACATATTAGGTTAGGTTAGGTTAGGTAAGGTTAGGTAACAATTTTGAATCTTCATCTTGTATACATTTGTCGTACCTTCTGCGTTACTCACAACTCCTCACGGTTGTCCTGGTGATATCTATCTGCACACTGCCACAATTCTTCGTCGCAACTCTTCTTAAGTCCTCGGTCTAGTTTCATAAACTTTGTTTAATATTTCCCCAGAAGTAGAAATCCAAAGGCTACTGCGATCAATCAGTGGACCTTTTTTATTCAACTATCTACCTACATTTCCAGCATAATAGATGGATGTGTTCCTATATAATTCTACATAAGGACCAATGGTGAAGAGCGTATTTACCTTTTCGTAGTAGTCTATATTTATCCAGAATTACCACTTTATCACCTTTGCCAGCTTTAAATGGAAAGACGTTTTTCAATCGCTTGATACTGTTTTTGTTCTTTCAGGCAAAGAACAAAATTGAAAATTCAGAAAAATTTAATATTTATCAATAGACCTGCAATGTCAGATATTATGAACGGACGGGATCTATTAAAATCAGATACAAAAAATGCTCAATTAGCAAATATAAAATATGGAAGACAATATTTTACAATAAAATCAATCCATAAAGTAAGTTAACAACAAATGGCAGTTAAATGTCTATGGAAGCCTTGAAATTTAACACAAGATAAAATTATGAAAATCGATAGTGGACCGGTACCCAATAGTTTGTTGAGATAATCAACCAGTCATCTGATACAACTCCCACTAAGGGCACCATGCAATTTAAATATTTGGTAAACAATTTTAAAATACCTGACTAGTAAACTAAGGCAAATCGTATGTAATTAAACATAAATGATATATTATATTTAGGATGCACCGAACTGCTATAATTAAGGCAAATTTTTTAACTGGGTTTAGTAATCTTCCTCCACAAAATGGTCACTTAGTAAGTGAAATACTTGTCGAGATGTTGGGATAAAACTCCAGTGCATTAATTACTACGCCAAAGGTTCCAAAGAGTGCAGTTCAAAAAAATCTAGAATAAAACTCCAGAGTATATTTAGTATCCAAACAGTGCAGAGCAATACACCTTACTAAAATTATTATACTTTGCAGTGATGACATAAATATTTAGGATAACAACATATCAAAATATATAAAATGGCGGCATATCAGACAGAAAACCAAAAACTGAATAGGTACCAAAATGTAGACCAGCCAGTATTCGAACCGGAGATCTATCGAATTCCAAATAAAAAAAGTACATGTATACATTATGGACCCATGTCGCATGTGTATAGCTTGAAGTTACGAATAGTCGAGTGTACGCCACTAATCCTAAGTTCAAACTCCAGAGGCTGATACCTCAAATCAGCTTTCAGTGTTGAGGACTGGTGGCGCAGTAGGCATCGCACTCGACTAAATATGAGAAGCCCGTGTTCGGATTTCGGCTAATCCACGTTTTTATTTTCAGTTTTAATTCTTTTATCCGATATGTCGCTATGAAATCGCGATAAAAAAGTCGAATGAGAAACTATTAAAACTAACGAAAATAATTTTTTGGTAGGTTATGATACGATTCGCATTTATATCTCCAAAAAAACTTCTTACTAACTCACTGATCCCCGTCTTATTGACATATTTTAGTTTCATAAAGTTTTTTTAAATCACTTCTGTTAAAATTGTCAAGGGATTGTTTGTTCGATTCAAGGAAAAGTCAAAAGTTTTATATTAATGTATTCCGAATTGACATTTTACTAAAAAATTGTTGAATAGGTCTTATTATTTTGAACTATCCATATTGGAACTTTTGGTATATCTTCAACATCATTTCAATGTATTATATTATTTATTCATTCAAATACTTATCAAAGTAATACAAAAATATAGAAAAAATATACCCAATAAGACTAGACAATTGATCGAAATATGGAAGTCTTGTTCCTACCATCACCAATTAAAATTTATTATTGATATTTTCACAGTTTATTGCGGTTTTATTTCGACTCTATCTTTCAATACTTTCAAACTTTACTTCCAAAATTAGTTGACAAACGTATCTGACAATTCGGTTAGTATAAGGGAAGCGCGTTCCGTAAACAACCAGCTTTCAGGTAGTGACTCAATCATTCTGTATAAACGGTACGGATGATGGTAACCAACTTTGGAAACTGAAGATAGCCCTGAATTTGCGATTATCAACTAACGGCGGGCCAGTCTCCGATAGTTTTTGTAGTCTCCCAAAATAATAAAAATAAATACTCTCATGCTTTAACAAACAACCTTCAAAACCTTCCATTCAGGTGACTACAGGAAGCGATCCTGGATTGAACAGGATTCAGCATTCAAAAAAATTGTACCAAAACCCTCGCGTGGAATAGAGCCACCCTCGTGCTACTCAATAATTCTCCAACGAGTAGCGTAACTGCAACATTAAGGGACCATCATCTGATGGAGGCGAATATTTGATATTGGCGTCATATTAATTGACTCTTTCAAAATGTAGAAATGAAAGAATAATGAATTTAGACACGAGATGCAACAGGTCTATTTTGTTAAAATTTAATTTTCTACCTGTACCACAGTCGTCTTAATTCTACGAGGCATGGTGAAGAAATTTTACGTTTACTTACAATTCATGTGAAATTGTTTTAGAGATATTGGTAAAAATCTAGTGTTCGATTCATTAGTGAAAGTGTTCGAAGCCCATCAAAAATAGTGATGGACTCAAATGTGATTCCTGAAAGACAAGGAATTGCAAAAGAATGTATTTCTGCAATACCTCGTAAAAATTGGATATGATTCATTTCCTCTACCAGATGGATCAAGAAAAAAAATGTTGCTTTCAATGCATGCAAAGTTGATAAGAACTATATATAGTTCCTAAATTTTTTTCGAATTCAACAAAACATTTTTCAAAATCTGCAACAGTATTGAGAACTAACCCCGTTGACAGATGTCGGAAATGTTCAGAGGTTCATAATGATTTGACAGACGTCAGAAATATTTAGAGGTTCATAATAATTTAGTAGGAAAGTTTAAAAAATCAGATAATATCCAAAGTTACTCTCAATTATTTAGGCAATATACCAAAACACTAAAAATTAATAATTGGGTAGTTCATACTGATAGTAAACTTTATTTCTATGTATCAGGTTTGCAATCATTTATTTTCTGATAATGAGAATGGACTAAGAATAACTTTGCAAATTAAAATATTGAATGAGATGCAGGACCAAGTTTACCTTGGTAAAAATGAGTTGAAATGGATTCTTCCTCCTGATTTGAAATTGAGTAGGTGGTTTCGAAAATATTCTGGCAAGGTATTGTGGAAACCTACCATATATTCATCTGAAATAATGTACCTGTGTTTGGCATATTCAATATAGAAATTGAATAAATTGCGATTCCAGTTTGTGATGAAAATGAAAAAACCACATTAATCGGCGTTCTTTTTTCTACAAATTCATTCTCCCATGTTTTTTCCTAGTTTTCCAAATAAGCTGAGAAATTGGCATTAACGAATAAATGAGTCGGACGTCAAATTGATTGCCGTGCGGTATTGCCGATTTTCCCACCACGGCTCGGAGAATTGGGACGGCTGTACCGGTACCATTCAGTAACTCCGCTCATCTCGAAATACTAGTTGAGTTCTTTTTCACCAGCCAGTCTACTTTGTACAAATGTTACACCCATTGTCGCAAGCTGAAGCTGTTCAGCTGCACTACGAGTGACTCTACATAGACCTACTCTCAGTAGCCCTAGCATAACAGCAGGGGAGGGGAGGTATAAGACTCGTCCTGTACAAGATAATCCCCAGCGTGATATACTCATCAAATAATCTTAGCAGCAAACTTTAAAAATTTATATGTTCGCAAAAAAACCTCAATAACAGTGTTATATGGGAATGAATCGCTTCAACTCATTAACATATGGACAGTGATGCTTACTGTTTTGCGGTTAAGTGCAATATTAGTTGCAACGTTCATCCACAGTTTAAGGGGATTACTTTAGGCAACGTTAATATTTTACAAGATTTTATTCAGTTCCACCTTCTGCACTAACGCCTTGGGATTGTAAAAAAGCAAAGTCATGTCCTCGTTCCAAACCGCGATCTCGTTCTAGATCACAAAGGCGGTCTGTTAGAATATCTGAGACAATCGTGAAGATGATAATAGCTCAAAGGAAGCATAGTAAAAAAACTGAAGAAATATAATGACCGCTATGGTGGTTTCATTATTTATGAAGCCGAGATAGATAACGAAGAGGCGTTGGAGTTAAATCATTTTTTGAAAAAAAAATTGAGAATCGAGATCGTTCCCACTGTTCGAAAAAATCAGAGAAAGAAAACGAGAGGAACGTTCGGAAAACATTAGAAATCAAGGAATGTTTTGAAAGGCATATAGTCGATGATAGGCTCAATGACGATGAAGGAAAGGAAATTAACGATACAAACTTACGGAGGGATGAATATAAAGAAAAGTCCTCTACTCATGAGGAAATTTTCGGCTTACCAAAATACAAATTATCCGTTACAAATAAAGTCAGTTAGTTGTTGCATGTCAAGCTGACCTTGAAAACCCTAGTAATTTGAAGATGGGACACCGGAAGCAGCAAAAGGTACCCGTTAAAAAATTACTATAATTTTGAGACTTGCAAAACAAACTGGACTGATATTTATTTGTTGAACCCGAGAAAGGCAATGCAAAAATGATAATGCTCGAGTAGAGTATTTTGATATGACACAAAATTAATTGAACTTGAATTTATTGCCTACAATTCATTGAACCTAGTTGAGAAGAATGCCCAGTCGTTTTCAGAAACAGCTACGCCCACCTATTGAACCTCTTGAATCTTAAGCTATACTAGCCATAGATGGAAAGGTTATGTGTGATGCTGACTTTTTCTCACTTCTGAGAACTGGTACCCTCAAAAAGGTTTCCTTAACAAGAATGTGCAATTGGGTGCTGTTTTCATCGTTGGAGTCAAACTAACCCTGATTGAATTGGAAAAGTTTGAGGAACAACCGCAACGCATTAAACTGCAATTGCCAGGAGAAAAAGAGTCTCACATATTCAGAGCTATTAATGCCGTTAGAAGTTTGTGAAGGTGAGTTGAACACTTTGCAGGGTAAAATTATTCATGTAAGTAGTATTTCATGATAGCCGCAATACCACAATAAAAAGATCTCAGAAGTCCACTGGTATTCCAAGTAAACCAACTGAAAAAGTATTTGAAACAAGATCACGTCGAATTTTTGGCAGGTTGTTACAAGAGTGAGGCACAAGTTTGGTTGTTAAAGCGCGCCGTCATATATTGTAATTCAAATCGGGACCATCAGCAGAAACCTTCACGTCGCAAATCCTTTCATGTAATAAATGAATAGCAGAGTCCCAACCCGACAGATTATATTTCACTATTTCGAAGTAGATGTATCACACCAATCATTTGCAAATTTGATAATATCCTTTACTTTTATTTATTCGATAATATATTTTTATAATACGTGTGTTAAAAATCCCATTAGTCAGAATTGTATTCAGTCCAGTACGTGGGTACCGAAAAGGGGTGTTTGAATGCAAAAGGTGGGGTAGTAGCGATTTTTTAGTATGTTTTTAAGCTTGGGGCCCTCATGAAAAATCCGAGTTTTCGACCTCGAGGCGCATGCGCTCGAGCCGCCATCTTGGATCTTAGGTACAAAAATTTGATTTTTTGATAATAACTCAAAAACGGTGGCTTTTACTACAAAAGATGTTCTATACAAAGTTGAAGAAAAAATTTCCTACATTTTTTGTGTCCACATTTTTTTCGTAGCACACATAAATTGCACTATTTGAAAAAAAAGTATTATATTTTGTTATTTGGCTTTTGATAACTAAAACAAATATTTTGAACAAATTCAAATCATATTGAAATAATTTTTAAAAAGACTACTTCAATTTTATATTAATAGGTTGCCGTGAACCTTAACGGATAGGCAGGTAGCGAGAGCACAATAGAGGGTATTGAGCGAGGGTCATAAATGACCTTCAGTGCATCAACAAATCCAAATCATAATGAAATATTTGTTAAAGAGACTCTAATTTTAAATTAATAGGTTGCCCTAAACCTTAACGGATAGACGTAGCAAGAGCACATTAATAGGTAATGAGAGAGGGTCATAAATGACCTTCAGTGCATGGAATTTATGAGTCAGTGTGCTTACTTATTGTCCCGCTTGCAGAAAGTTACACTGTTATAATGGAAAATCCCCAAGTTGATTTGTGCTTTGTTTGTGAGAAAAAATTGAGTGAAAGTGACGTTGTCGTTGTAAAGGAAAGAGGTGTAAAGACACTTTTAAAATCGAGTGACTTACGAGGTGATCGCGCTCATATGCGCATTTTGAGAACACTATCTTCTGTAACTGTGCATGGCGCATGTCAAAAAAATTATATTAATGAAAAACTGATCGCCGCGTATTGTCGTAAAAAAATAACGAACCTCAAGTAGCGTCGACATCCCGCAGATCTAGTATACCGACTTTTAATTTGAAAGCACAGTGTTTTCTCTGTACTGAAGAAATTACACCAGACTTTTTAAATATACAAAAAAAAAAGAGGACATCACTCATATCATCGAGATTTCGATTGTATGGTGCAACAGGGACTGAAAACTACAATTTTAAAAGCAGCGGAACAACGGGATGATGACTTGGGGCGGGAAATAATAGAAAGAATTCAACATGTGGCAGACTTGGTTGCAGTAGAGGCAAGATATCATATGTCATGTCAAAAGCGTCTGTATAATCGAGTGCCATCGGGAAAAAAAAGATGATATCGGCCTGCAACTAATGTTGACGGAGCGATGGAATATATTTACTCGTATCTCACCGATAATTCTGAAGAATGTCAATTTTCGCTTGATGAGCTCCTGGATCCAATTGAAGGGGAATACTGTCCAGATCAGAGAACCGTAAAAGCTCGTCTTATGAATAAATATAAGGAAAATATTCTTATCATTGAAAAACATAAGCAATCGCCTTTCGTCTGCTTCCGGGACACAGGTTACAAACTTCTAGCTGACCAATGGTATGCGACAAAAAATTTAAATCCCGATGAAGAACGGCTTCGTGTTGTTAAAGAAGCAGCTGCTATTATTTTGGCAGATATCGTTTCCAACGCTTTGCCAAATCTACGCTGAAAAGCAAATTTAATCTTGCCTCTTTGCCACCTACAAAAGACGCGGCGCAATTCCACGCCTTTGGGACGTACCACCAAGTACAGAAATGGAGAGGCATAGAGAAAAATCCTGAAGACTGGGGTTGGAAGCATGGCGTTCACGGGCTCACACCCATAACAATGGCGAAAAAACCAGCTCCCGATTCCTTACTAAAAGCGGTATCTTGTAACTGCAAAAAAGGGTGTGCCGGAAATCCGCATTGAAAGCGAGGACGAGGATGACGACATTTTTCAGGCTACGGACCCAAACTACGAACAGGCCACAGACAACTACGACCAGAACACCGACAATATCCAACCCGGACCATCGAAACGTACCAAAATGTATAATAAAAATAAAACTCAACCAAATTTTTTTTTTCAAATAGTGCAACTTCACGGAGCTATAACTCCTAACATATGTGTGCTACAAAAAATTTTTTGTCTTCTTCAACTTTGTATAGAACGTCTTTTGTCGTGAAAGCCACCGTTTTTGAGTTATTATCAAAAAACTAAATTTTTGTACCTAAAATCCAAGATGGCGGCTCGAGCGCATGCGCCTTGAGGTCGAAAACTTGGATTTTTCATTAGGGCCCCAAGCCTAACAACATATTAAAAAATCGCTACTACTCCACCTTTTGCATTCAAAAAACCCCCACGTACTGGACTAATTGTATTATCACTTTGCATTGTTTTTCTTGACAAAATTATAGTACTCTCGGAACTGAAAGGCATGAATTCAGGTATTTCTAAGTAATTTATATACCATCATTCCATGAGGAATTGATTCTTTAGCACAATAAATTCTAGTGGGTAGTGAATTTGACTGCGGATGCTGTTGAGTTATTGTTGGATTGAAGAGGGACAATTTCCACGTTTCGAATATTATGAACCAGTTATGTTATGAAAATTGTTCGTTGAAGCATGATAGTAATCCTATTATTTTAGATTACGAAACATTCTGGAGGTCTAATACAATATACACAGTTCTCCAATAAAAATTGTTCACCTTTTGTTGATAAATTAATTTTATATTTATAGTTTGAAAATACTGAGAGATTTAAATAAAATCATGAGTAGGCAAAATCTCAATAAATCTGAATTTCCAAATGAATGCTGAATGTGCTGCTTAAAATAACTGCCAATACTTCAGATTTTTATCTGATGAGATCTTGGAATAAAATTATTTCACAATTTCAATGGGGTTTCTTAGAATCGATTAGAAACAATGACTATACAGAAACATTGAAGCAATAGCCAATACTGATATGACAAATTAAAACAGCAATGTAAACAGACCCTTAATGAATATAGAATATATCAAAGGCATTGGCATTATTTCTTGAGTACTGAGAATGACCATTAAAATATTCTAGTTTCACTCATTACAGGGGCAGAACTCCTTTCCTGTAAATAAGGTGGCCCAGGTCTTCATGTTGCATTCGGGTCGAAGAAAAGTGATGAAACAGCAAATATAAGGAAAACTATTCCACCAATGATGGTCACTGAAAGTATAAATAATTATAAAACGAGGGATAATAATACCCTAAATAATATTATGTTTCATGGCAGGCACATAATTTGTTTCCCTGTGTCCGAGTATCATTATTATTAAAACTCAGTAAGTCGCCCCGGAGCGCCACGTCAAATAATAACCGTCCTCTACCCGCACAGGCTATGCCTTTGAGTACACTCTATGAGGGAGTTTTTTTTTTTTCCTCAGAAATATCCCAGTAGACCCTGTCTCCGGAGCTCAGATACTGCCAGAGGGCGCGCTGTTGTTTCATTAACCCCAGTAAACACTCCCCACATCCGTAGGGTGAGTGATTACGGGGTCCGAGAATCATGTGCCCTAAGTAAACTGAGTGAACCAAGAATTACGCCCTTCTGCAACCTTCCGGATAAGTTTTCTGCCGCATCACGGCAAGCCGGTATGATTTTTACATTCGAGAGCAGCGTGTCCACCATTTCACCAAGGACTCCTATGATCAGAACCACCATTTTGACAGAATGGTTTGGGTAAAGCCTGCGGAGTTCAAAGAGTACGTCTCGATATTTTGTCCGTTTTTCCTCCTCTTTTCGGGTGATGTTTGTTTCGCCAGGAGCCAACAATCATATGAGGAAAATCGTTCTACTTTGATGGTTCGAGGAGGAATCAGGCTTATTGGCTTGTATTTGCCTGAGGGTGGGAAATGAGTAGTTCCCATAGATTCGGCACTTCTCATTCCCACAATAACTCAACATCCCCTGGAGCATAAGGCAACACTGGTGTTTCGTCTATACTGTACGAGTGTCGTGGATGGTAGTACAATACTCGTAGCGCCGCGTTATGCCTGTGGATATAGGCTGAGACCGCATAAGCTGGACAAGCTGGCAGCAAATACATTATGGTCTCAACTGCTCCATGACACACTCTACATCTAGTGTCAAGGATGTATTAGCTTATCCTTATGTAGGAGCCTTTCACACTCCACAACTTTAATGTGGGCTTTTTGCAGAAAGGGTTCCAACTCGATGACAGAGTTTGGGTTCGTCCATTCAGTGTCGAACGAGACCGAGTTCATCGGCTGCACGGGTTGTTGCCATGAAAAGAAATGCTCTAATCCCTGTTTTTTCATGATCACATACTGAGCAGAGAATGGGATCTGAACTCCTGATGACATTACAGACTCCATCCAGAACTATTCTGATGTACAGACACTCCAAACTCAGAAGTCCACGGTCTACCCGTTGTCTAGGGAAGTATAACCGTGAAACGGGCGATTTAGGATGCAAGCTCCTATGAAGATATATCATTTTGTGAGTTAGTACATCGAATTTTCGCAGGAGTATTATTATTAAGAACACTGACTATGGGAAGTCAATATGAGTTGATTTCTAATAGATTTTTTTGGCCATGATTGGTGTATATATGAAGAGAAAATTATTATTATTTCAAAAGTACATATATAGTCACCTGCAAAAAAAACTGACCATTAAAAACTGGTCCCATTTTCAAAGTTAGCTTCCTCGCGAACCGCTCTTTTTTTTAACTGTAGATGGATTTTTCGGTAACGATTTTATGTCAGAGATTTTTATTCACATTCGAATTTAAGCAAATACGTTGGCAACAATGAGAAAAAGTTTTCGATAATTTCATTAATGGTCGTTTATGGTCAAAGTACCAAAAGCTTTAGTTCATAAAAATAGTCATAGCTGAAAATTGATTATCAAGTTGTTAATATATATTATTAATCCGATGACAGATACCATCCTGGGTCACAACGTTTTTTCTAAATCCAAATTGTTTTTTTTTTTTTAATCAGATGACTATTTACAACAAAAAATTCCATTCTATATTTAAAAATTTTCTTAAAAATGTTAGCTAAACTTGATATTAGTGAAATAGGCCTGTAATTTTTAGCTTTCAATTTTATACAACATTTATAATTCAAAAGATAATGTTTATAAGAACTCACAATTTTTTTCCAAAATCATCAATATTGTGAAGATATACATACAGCCTTTTCGCGGATATGTTAGGCTATAATTTTCCCAAGTATATTGGAGTTTTAACTTTCATGGTTCAAATTTCCAATCTGAATAGATATGGCATGTTCTCTGAAACGTCCTTCCTCTATTTTTCTTCTTTTAAGGTTGTGACAAGTCTCATAATATTTGTAATAAAGTATCATTATTAATGTTATAATTACAAAGATTCTTGTGTAATCCATATTGACGAATTATAAACAATTGAATGTTGACCAAATTTTTGTAATAAATTTCAAGTTTTGATTTACTAGTAATTAACATTTTATGCATTATGTGAATTTCTAGCATTTTGTGTGAAAGGACCCCGCACCGCATCAATGGGAAATTGGCTTTAGGTGAATTTACTTGATTTTTTTATATATTATATACCTCAAGATGCTGATCAAATGTCTCCATTGCACTAAAGTCCTAAATTCAATAGGTTCGATAATACAGGGTGCTGAAGTTCACTTTTCCATAATATCAAATGGCCATTGTGTCGATACTATTTTGAGTATATCAAGTAAATCAACTACACATCGTTTGTTCAATAGGCCGAATCGGATCCACTATAAAGTGCATAAATTCCTACACGGACTCGCGATATACAGTGTGAGTCCAAAGTTAGCCAGTTTTGTTGCCATTTCTGAAAAATTGAGCGGTGGAATTTTTTTCATTTTTAGATATTTCGTAGAATAACAACATCAATTCCAATTCAAGATGTCAGCATCTCCTGAATCCGACTGACATACTATATACAAGATGTTCTATTTCTCATGAAATTCTGCACCCGTTCCTATTATTGCTTGAAATTCTGGACGACTCGATAAATAACTGGGTTGTTCACTATGAGAATCTAGATTTTTTAAAGTTCATGTTATAGATGAATTCTTATAATTACATAGTATTCGACACAAACCTTCTGAAATATTTTGAACAATTTACGGTGAGATATTTTAAATACATGGGGTATCTACCGATATCTACTCACGGGTGCAAATTTTTGAGAAATCGAACATTTTGTATATGGTATGTCAGTCGGATTCAGGAAATGCTGACATCTTGAATTTGAATTGATGTTGGTATTCTACGAAATATCTAAAAATTAATAAAATTCCACCGCTCAATTTTTCAGAAATCACAACAAAACTGGCTAACTTTAGACTCACCCCGTATATCGTGAGTCCGTGTAGGAATTGATGTACTTCATAGTGGATTCGACTAGGCCTATCGAACAATCGATGTGAAGTTGATTTGGTTGATAAAATCAAAATAGTATCGACACAATGGCCATTTGAAATTTTGAAAAAGTGAACTTCAGCACCCTGTATAATCGACTCTATTAAATTTAGAACGTTGGTGCAATGGAGACATTTGATCAGCATCATGAAGTCTATAATATATAAAAAAATCAAGCAAATTCACTGAAAGCCAATTGTTGCGGATTTGATTAAGGTCTGAATGCATTTATCGGTGTTCGAATAATCGCCAAAGGTTTTTGCCTTACCTTCTCTTTGTCGTTCTGGCTATTCAGGAACTGGCAAAGAATAATAACTACTGTTACCTATGACAATGTTTGGTCCAAGCTTTTCTTTAATATTCAAGTATTACTAGGGACTATGCCAACTCTGGTATTTTGAATTACATATAATCCATCAGAAAAGTAAAATCTCAAACTGAAATTGACTATGAATTAAAAGTATTGAACCAATAAAATCCAGTAAAGATATTCTAGAGAAGCGAAATGGTTCAAAATTAATTTTAAACAAATCAAAAATAATCGAACGAGAAATTTGGAAAATCAATATATTGCAGTAAAGGATATTCATCAAAATCTAAAAATTCGAGAATCATAAATGATCGTATCGATCTTTCGAAGAACTGAAATTCGAAGAACTGAACATTACAAGAATATAAAACTGTAATACCGTCAAAGGAGAATGACAGAAAATGGGAAGACAGATATTTGAAACCAGAAAATCAATATTTTGTAGAAGTGGAAAAATATCGGAACAGAATATTATAAGAATTAAAATCGCCGAATCCATAGAGTACAAGACCTAAAATTTCCATATTAAAAATAATCAGAAGAATAAATAGTAGAATCGAAAAGGACAGAACCGAAAAATATCAGAATTTGGAGAGGGGATAGCGGATGGCTCTAGTCTCTCAGAGATGGAGCAGCGTGCGGTTCTATATTAATATAAAATAATAATAATACTCCCTCATAAACACTCGTTACCCAAAGGCATAGCCTGTGCTAGTAGAGGACGGCTATTATTATTATTTGCCGTGGCGCTCCGGGGCGACTTACTGATGTTTTAGGTGATGTATTCACTTTTCAGCTGTAGGAAAACCCGGAAAACCTACAGCACCACCTCGGGTGGTCGGTGTGCACTCCAAGCTAGCACTAGACGAGATTGGCATCTAGACAACTCACAATACAGTTGCTTTTCAACAAGGCATGCGGCCGCCTATCGAATCCGATATAAAGTAGTTGAGAAAAATTCTCGTACCTACATAAGATCGAACCGACTATCGCTATGCTGGAGCTTCGAACGGCCTGTGCATTAGACCGCTGACCCACCGACCTAACCTGACCTAACCTAACCTAACCTAACCTAAAATTTCCATATTGAAAATAATCAGAAGAATAAATAGTAGAATTGAAAAGGACAGAACCGAAAAATATCAGAATTTGGAGAGGGGATAGCGGATGGCTCTAGTCTCTCAGAGATGGAGCAGCGTGCGGTTCTATATTACAACCTAACCTAACCTAACCTAACCTAAAATTTCCATATTGAAAATAATCAGAAGAATAAATACTAGAATCGAAAAGTATCAGAATTTGAAGAGGGGATAGCAGATGGATCTAGTCTCTCAGAGATGGAGCAGCGTGCGGTCAACATTACTAAATTCTAATATTGGAATTAATTCGCTCACCCCCTCCACAATTTCTGCTAGATTTCGATTCTGACCGTTTTCAGTCTGACACATTTTGTTTCCAAGGATTTTATGTTACTACAGATTCATTTTCAGATAATTTGTTGGATTTACATTTTTAGATACGATTATATGTTGTTTTGATGGAATTACATTTCAATATTTTTTGAGCGTGATCGTTTTATGTTTTGAAGAGCTTAGGTTATTGAGATTTGCAATTACTTTATTTTCTCATTTCGGTCACTTTCCAATCTTGCCGAATTCAGACCTATGAAATCTGGTTCTACTGTTTTCGCATATGATGCTTTATTGTTTCTTATAAAAACATATTAGATGAATTTCAATTTGGATCATGAATCATTTCTATCCATTCAATTCTGCTGTTCTTAAGACCTATAAAATGTTATTCTGAAACATAATTGATTCTCCATTTTGTTGGTTTTACATATTACTGGTTTTTTCATTTATCGATATTACAAAAATAATTCTATTCTATAGCCCACCGTATTTTGTTTTTGTCAAATAAAATAATCATGTATCATACTCTCTATATGAATATTTTGGATACAGTACAAGCCAGTAATTAACTGATCATGTTTTACTTTTATATCTACTATTTTCAAAGTACGATTTCACATTTGCACTATTTTCATCTTATATTTTGATTTTGCATGATTTGATGACCTAATTGTTATTGTGAAATGATATGGCAGTAATATTTTTTCCTACAACCACATCTTATAAAAGGAAATTTCGTATGTAATAATCATCAAAAGTAAACTGTCTAGTCATGATTTTTTGATCTTATAGGTATTGTCATCAAGAAAATGTTTTGTATTAGAAAATAATTATTAAAAATAGATGAAGTTAGTTGAAATGGATCTCAGTATCTCAGTCAGACTTTTTGTTGGTCAAGCATGTGCTACAATACATCCCACTTGTGTAAAAAATGTCACTTTCCACATTTGTAATGTAACATACTATATTCTATTCAGCATACCTGTTCTCACTGAAATTTTCTGGGCGATCATCCTGCCGCCTAACACTGCCACTCCTGTACATGCAGAGTGTCCCAAAACTCCTCCTAGAATCACCCCGTATACATTCTGAAAGGGTGAAAAGTCTTAGTTTCTATAAAGTTTGTTCCATGTTCAAATTACCACCTCCCGAGCTCCCAAGAGAATTGTGGTCAACTGCGACCTATCACCCCATTCAGCTAAAAACGTTAAAGTGAAAGCTTGCAGTAGTATTCGAGATACTTCATACCACACTGACTTCTTTCGTTTTGCGCCTCCTATCTCTACATCTAGTGGATTTTCTCGTTCACGCTGGAAGAAACAAAATTCAGTCAAAGGAGTACGACCAGCTCTTAAGTAATCAGAACGTGATTAACTAATGCTCTCAAAACAATAGTGTTATAGCAAAATTTTATCAAATCAGTTCAAATTTTCGATGAAGGACCAAGATTCTGACTTCTTTGTCTAGAGCAAAGTTGGGAGCATTCCTGAGAATTATTCCTTTTGTCTTGTCTTCTACTCTAACAAATTTATTTGAAGTTTTGTTTGATTTATCACATCAGGATGATAATTATACAGAGTGACTCATTTGAAAGCGGACAACCTCTCTAAAACTGTTATTTATTATCCGATTCAGACGTTTTTTTTAGTAGATAGATCATCAACAGTTCTAGATGAGTTCTTTGAATTCGAAATAGTAAAAAAAATTCAATGCCTACTTCGAATTTTTTTCAAGGTAAAAAATCCAAAATACCTACATACTAGCGATTTATTTAAATGAAATTTGACGATACCACTGGATTTGTGATGCTTTCAAATAGGTGTGACCAAAATTTCACGATAAATAATTTTGTTTGATTTATCACATCAGGATGATAATTATACAGAGTGACTCATTTGAAAGCGGACAACCTCTCTAAAACTGTTATTTATTATCCGATTCAGACGTTTTTTTTAGTAGATAGATCATCAACAGTTCTAGATGAGTTCTTTGAATTCGAAATAGTAAAAAAAATTCAATGCCTACTTCGAATTTTTTTCAAGGTAAAAAATCCAAAATACCTACATACTAGCGATTTATTTAAATGAAATTTGACGATACCACTGGATTTGTGATGCTTTCAAATAGGTGTGACCAAAATTTCACGATAAATAATTTTTTCAACAGAAATGTAATGTAAGTAAAATTCTTATCATTTTATCTAAATATTTCGAATAGTCGTCATATAAATCATAATCTTTTCAAAAATGTGGTTTAAAATGCTCTTTCAGGTCGTTAGCAGTCGAGTTTGTAAACAGCAGTTATTCAACATGGTGTCAAATTCTGTTTCTTCCAAACATAGCTCTATAGTATGGGAGATAGTTTGTCCATCAGAACACTGCAGTTTCTTTGTCCAAAAAATTAAATTTACATCTTCACATCAATATTCAGTAATCAATAATAGCCAATATTGATAACATAAATGAACTACAACAAAAGAATGGATCGAGATGAGAGTGCTTGCACATTAATTTTCGTACTTTTCAACCAATTCCCGATTTAATTATCCAATCAATCAAAATTCAATCATTGGTTTGGAGTAACATTTATGCAAGCCTGTCTTAATCTTTCACGCAATTCCTCTTTTGTGGTTGACAATTATTCCGAATATCTGCAATCATTCAAACACGTTTGGGATGCCACATTCAGTTGCAATAGAGATGACAAGTCATTAAAATAAAAGAAACGAATTTGTCAGTGTTAATAGTGAAGTTTATAACTCCTCAAGTACCTACACTAATAAAGAAGTATAGCAGATAATTTGACTTTGCAGGAGAAAATTGAACGACAGATCCGAAAAGGAAGTAATTAGGTATGCACAATTTTCAATAACATACAACTGGAGCATCGAAATACTAGCAAAGCTAGAGCTGTTTGTGAACATATTCTGAAGAATGGCAATAAGTACTGTAACTCTGATCGAATTCGAAATTATTTTAATAATGATCCAAAAACAAGTGCGAGAATTGCAAGTTTAGACATTAACTTACTGTGTGAAAGAATAAGGAGAAATCTTAAGAAATATAATAATATGAAGCCCTTTGAAACAAAGTTTCTTCATACCTTAGAAGGCGATAATGAAAGGGGGATGGAGTATAGTTTATGGGCTCAAGGAGAATACCTAACTAACAGGAATTTTCTGAAAAAAATGTTGTTCACTGACGTGGCAACATTCACAACCAATGGAACAGTTAATTCTCAAAATTCAAGGTACTGGACAAAAGCCACATTGGATAAATTGCAGAAGACAGCACTCAAAAAAAATAAATGTTTGGTGCAGAATATACCAGAATAATTGGCCTCTTTTTTTTTCAAAGCAATTTTAATGGTCAAATATTTTTCAATTTTTTGAAAAATGAATTTTCCAATGCTATGGATGAACTTCCACTGGCAAAAGAGGCTCATTTTCTATTTCAATTAGGCTGCTTCATCCGCAACAGCAGGATTGTCAGAGATTGGTTGGAAGAAAATTTTCCTAATTGGTGGATAGGGCGAAATAGTGCATTGATCGACTTTTCCCCCTAGATCACCGGACTTGACTCCACTAGATTTATTTTTTGTGGTGCTTCGTTAAGAAAAAAGTATACAAAACTCGCCCAACGAGCAAAGAGGAACTGTGTTAAAGAATAAGACAGGCTTGCAGAGATATCACCCCAAACCAAACGGTAGTGTTCTAATAGACATAACTATATCGCACCAAGAGTTGTCATGTTCTGAAGAAATATTTCAAGCCATATTATTTACAAAATTGTGATTTAAAATGCAACTACATAATTTAAATATTTTGATGGTGATATGCTATATTTCTGTTAAAAAATATATTTTTTTTTTGTATAATTTTAGTCAGACCCATTTAAAAGCATCACAAATCCGGTGGCGTTGTCAAATTTCATTTAAAAAAATATCGGATGTATGTTTTTTGGATTTTTGACCTTGAAAAAAATTCCAAGTAGACCTAGAAATATTAATTTTCAGTTCGAACTCATAGCAAACTAGAACTATTGATGCTCCATCTAAAAAAAAATATTTCTGAATCGGATAATAAACAGTTTTAGAGAGGTTGCCTGCTTTCAAATGGGTCAATCTTTATAACTATCTGAAGTTTCCTGTGATATAATCCAAAACATTAAAAACAGACAATAATGTATCCTCTCCTCAAATGATATATTTGAAACCCATTTATTTTTTAGATTTACCTCTTCATCCCTTTGCCTCAGTTCCATTTGAACCTCTTCTAGTTCTTCTCTCCCTTCATTTTTGTCCATATGAAAACCTTCCCATAACATTTTTAATCCAAATATGGCAAGAAGTGCGGTACTTATGTAATAAGTGTAGGCTCTTGGTATTACATTAACTAGCCAGCCAAAAAGAGCTGAAAAAAATTGTAACATTCAAAATATTTTCGATAAGGGAAAGACTGGTATTATGACTTTTTATATTTTAATTTCATTCAAGTATTAATTTTCATGTTCCAATTGATGTTTTCTGAAATTTAAAGACTTTTTAAACTTATATGACCAAATAATTTCCCAACAAATTATGAAATTCAACTCAACTTTACCATACTTCTACCTTAAGAACAATAGGTTGATATGATATCACATCAATCAAGGTAAGTAAATATCAAGGTACCTACTATTATCTCCTTGATATAAATAACTTTCACAATTTATTTGTCAAGGGGGAAGGAAGTTTTTCTATATATGAATCAGTAAATGTGGCTTCCTGATCAAAAACATCAGCCTTCCAATACCAAGGATATTTTTTTATTAGAATCAATTACACAACTAGGCATAAAAACCTGCTAGTGAAGAAACACAGTCTGGTTCACAGAAGCTAATACATTGGGGACTAAGATTCTTGTGTTCAACATAAGTCACATGGAATTTCAATTATGATCATTGTCAATGAAGAATACATGGTGCACCAGCTTAATTACTAAGTCTTAGTTGGAAAAATGGGACTTATGATTATGGAAGATGTAGCAATGGAAATGTTTCTCTTGCATCAACTGTAATCTGATGGAATCAATACTTGTTAAATACCCACTTATTGATTTTGTACACTGTTTTTTAAAAAGAGATTTTAAAGTATGGGCAGCTCACTTTACCTTGAAATTAAAACCTTAGCAAGCCTTACCTGATAAAATTGTCATGAGAATCAATGCTGAAATAGCACCGGCGAAAACAGTTAATCTAGGATGTCTCATTGCCATAATCGCAGCAATGAAAAATGTCTTATCTCCTATCTCAGAAACAAGAATAACGCTCAAACTAGCCAGAAATCCATGTAGAAATCCTACATTTTCAACATTTGCACTCTGTGGTGTGGTGTTTGGCAGTGACTGAAAAAATTGTAATAATTGGATCTTGGATATTCATGCACATTGAAAATTCACTTACATAAGTTGGTTTCACTTCATCTTCTATTTCTTTAGGCTCTAAATCAGCAAACACAAGAGTTGAATAAGTCACTAATATAAATAAACATTTTAAAAATGTGCCATTAGTGGGGACACTGATCTTCATTTTTGATATTGAATTGCTTAACTGAAGAATATTATTACCGGCCGACACTGAGGTAGTAAAGTTATCATAGCACGTAATCCTCCTTTTAAAAGATTATATGATAATCTCAACTCTGATGTGAATCTAGTACCAAATCTAAGATAATAAGGGTTAACATAACACGTCTGCTGCTTTGTCTAAGAGAAGTCTATTTACTGTTTCATGACTGATAAAATAATCCCAGTTTATAATTAATAATCAATCTTATGAATGGATTTTTCCCATTTCCAGCTGCTGTGATTAAATATTAAAGTTATCCCCACTTCACACTTGTATATTTTTCTATTTTTGTTCTTATATAATTGACAGTTGACACAATGCTAGTCTGACAGGACAGAAGTGACAGATGACATCACGCGTTAAGGGTGTTTTTCATGCATTCGAAATCCGATATCCGGAATAATGTTTACATTCACTTCTTCCATTTCTCATTTTCATTAAAACAATATGAAACAGAGTTAGAAGATGATTAGTTTTTCAAATATACAGTTGATTTGTTGTATAGTGAAGGCTTTTATTATGTGTGAATTCATGAAAATGTAGGAAACATACCCTTTTGGATTGTGAAAAATTGCAATAGAAAATACAGGTTCGTATTTTTTGAAAATAAAAATTCGATCCGGGTGGCCCATATTTTGTACGATATTTTTGAATATAATTTTTATTCGCCTATTTGGACTGTCTACATAAAAGTTGCTGTAGCAAAGTGACAAAAAAAATGGTCATAAAACGAAAAAATATAGGAAAAAAAAATTTAAAAATTTTCTTTTTCTCCTGTATAACTCCAGTGCTCGTATTCTTGAACGATCGATTTTCTGTTTCACACCATTATACATAAAATATGTATGTTTGTCTTTTTTATTTGTTCTTTTTAAATTTAAGGCGATAGATTCAAGAATCAAGACCCAGAACTAAAAAAAATCATTTAACCTCCTTCTACCCTGTCATCCTTCTATCTTTTATGGTTTTCATTTATTCAATCCAAAACAGAAAAAGTGATTTTAAAAAAATATGAGTTTCGAAAAAAGTATGAAATATTTCAACTCGTACGACAATCGAATGAAAGTTGAATTATTTCCAGGTTTCTTCTATTTCATCATCACGTGCTCGATAGTTGTTGATTTGCAGTTCCGGCCGCATGGCTTCAAAAATGCGTAGACTCAATTGAATGAGGAATTGAAGGTGCAAATAATATTCAGCTCTATTTACCAAAGAAAAATTAGGAAATATTTTAACAATGAATATCATGAATGTTTAAAATATTTGCAACATTGAAATTACTTAAATTCGCAAAGATAATTAACTAAGTATAAGGTATATTTCATTGAAAGATTCAATAATGGAAAATAAGAGAAAATATTATAAAACTCGAATGATGGTTTTCCGGGTTCTTAGGCTGACGTTTATTAAGCGATGTACTCGACGTTTCGCCAACACGTGTGGTTGGCATTATCAAGAGAGACGTTTCAGTTACTCCGTTTACGGTCTACTGTTAAACGACCCAGGTGGTCGGTGCGTACTCTAAGCAAGTACCAGACGTCGGGATTTCGGCATCTATATATTGTCGCAACTCCGTTCTCGCTTGGCAATTTTCGAGTGGTTTTTTAAGCTGTTCTTACCCAAACCACATTCATCCAAATAATGAAAGAACTCATTTCAAAAACTGATAAATAAATATTTATTGTAAAGAACATAGATAAAAACGAACAAGTCTGTCACAAAAAAGAGGTAAATGAATAATCTAACATTGAAAAAACAAAAAGTGTAACTGACAATGAGAAAATATAAAAAAATGTGCAAAATATAAAAAAACATTATGCTGATAATCAGCATGGCCACAGATGGGCATGATCTCAATCTCAAAGTAAAAAGTCGACTAATCAAATTGACGAGCAATAACTAATGTCCCGATCTTGACCGTACGCAATATTTATAAAGACGCATTTTGCGAGGATCGCATTTCTTAAGGTCGCTGCTCAGCGACAAGATGATTGCTGAATTCAATGCAACTTTTCGATTTTTTGAGCTGTTTTATATTTCTATATCCTGTAATTGTATAAATTTTGATGTCTATGAACTTGAAAATTAAACTATTGAATTATGAATACTGAGTGTTTGTAATTTGGAATATGGAAAGTTGAGGTTCACAGATCTTTATGCTTTTGCAATTACTCAAATGAATTTGAATGATTTGATGATGATTTCATATATATGACAATATATATATATATATATACAATTCACATTGCCTATAGCCTCCTATGAAATTAAGAAAAAAAAAATCATTTCTAGGATTCGAAACTGGCCAAATGCAAGCGGAAGTTTCAAAGGCCGGCTTCTAATTGCCTCGCTACGTGACCACCAAATTAATATACTTTCCTTGAAGTAACTCTCAAAAACTTGAAACTCTTTGCCCAGGATATGGTATTACAACCCCTAAAAATATAACAATACCATACATTTTGTCTGAACGCTTCAGAAATCTTCATTTTATGTGAACTGGAAAATGAAATAAGAAAGAATTTGGTATCCGGGGTGCATTAAGGCAACTAAAAAACTTCCAAACTGATAAATTATGTATACTTACATAAAACAATATCAATTTAGATTTTTTTTTGTATCAAATTCATTGATCAGAATAATATTCGTAATCGCCCAGTGTAATAATACAAAATTACCCAGCAATAAAATAAGTAAGTATCTGAATTTTAGAAAATGTCATGCATATTGCATATACTAATGATGGAGCATTTATGGTATTTACTCTTCATTTCATAATAATTACTAGTTTAGTTTAGGAGGAACTTTTACGTTATGTTATAATAAACAAATCCAGTATAAATAGTAAACCAGAATTCTCACAATAATATTAAATTGAAATGCGTATCATGCCAATAGAAACTGTGAGTATGATAAAAGTGCCGTGAAAGTGAAATATTCTATCTAATGAACATTATTTTTCAGGGGTGTCTGATCATCTTGTTCAATAGCTTTTTGTATTCTCAAGGATTTTTCATCAATGGCAGAGACGTTCGCAAATTTTTCAGTTTTATCCCAACATTTTATGACAATTTCAAAAGAGAAGCCAGCGAGACAAAAGATTACAAAGAAGAGGGGGAACATAAAACATATGAAGGCAACATTAATGAAAAACTAAACAAGTTTTACGTGTATACTAGAGAGAAACCGGAAAATATTCTGGCCCACAAAGATTCCAATAAAATGAATAGGAATTATGGCCGATATGTGTCAACCGATGATAAAAAAAATCTTCGAAAACATTATCAACGTTTCGAAATTGAAATGTTACGAGAATTGAATAAAAAGATAAGCAATGGAGTGATAAAACTGATAAAAGTGAAAAACGATCAGATCATCGATTCGAAAAATAAAATGGTTTTATTGGATTCAGTAGCAAATGATGGTATCTTAGGGGTGAATAGTGATTATATTTTCGAAAATAATGGATACGGATCTCATCAGCCATCTTTCAGTGACATTAACGACTCTGGACATATTTTTGAGGAAGAGTCAGTAGATTACTTTAGTTGATGATTTAGTAGGAATGAGATTCATTCATGCGTGCCCATGCAGGGTTTTTGAAGCACGAGTGGCTTAAACGCCTTTTACTCACGTTTCTATCAAAAAAACATATTTTATTTGATTCTGTAATAATTTTGTCAATGCTGGAGTAATGCTATTTGAGTGTTTCAAATGACCCCCATGTGGTTTTCAGTGCTTTTAAGGCCGATTCAGATACATATGTGTGCCATTCCGTATGAGATAAAAGATACAGTGAAGAATGCATCGGGATTATTTGAAAAACTCAAATAGAATTACTCCAGCATTGACAAAATTATTACAGAACCAAATAAAATATGTTCTTGTGATAGAAATGTGAGTAAAAGGCGTTTAAACCGCCCATGCTTCAAACACCCTGCATAGGCACGCATGTATCTGAATCGGCTTTCAGGTGTCAGAGGGATAGAGTATGGACTTTATTGGAAGAAATAGAAAAGTAGGAAGTAAACATATTTTGAATTATGCAAATACTTATTTTATATATATATGTTTCATTCAGTTTTAATTACGTCTACCTATACGCATAATAATATGATTATATCGAATATATCAGTATGAAACTCTTGCCTATGATATCAAATAACCGATCCTTACCATATTAATGTTGAAAACTGACAGTGACCATTGCCACTTGTCACAATTAAAATTTCAGGCAGGATTCCCGTGTACCATAGAATTCTATAGTCGGCAGTTTTCTCTTTCTCTTCCATGAATTCAATGATAATGTCATCTCACTTATTTTCTCGACTAGAGAATTCTATTGTACACGGAATCCAACGGTGCACCACCGAGAATAGATTCAAAAATCAGTAACTGCACACTACCATTTACGGCGTGACTGCCTCACGTAGTTAAGGTGCATATTCAGCAGTTACATGTTTTGTGCCGTCTGTGGTCTTGAATACTCGAACACTTTTTAGGCCCAATGCACATAGAAATGGTGACGAACGGTGGCGTGGTGCAGGTAAGGTGCAGGCCAGTCAAGCCACCGGCGTGTGTGAGTTCTACAGAAAGAGACGCGAAGAGGTGAAGGTGCAGGCATGGCAGAGAATCAGCTTTCAGTTAGTACAGAGTACAGGCAGTTGTTTCGTGGAGAACGGAATAGCCAATATGTATTCGGATGACGGAATAAGTGACGAATACATTTTAGAATTTGGTGTTTTGTCTAACTTGAAAACAGAGAAAGTTTTGGGTATTATCATATAGAGAAAGAATTTTTTCCAGTTGTTATTAATACATATTACGGCAGTATATACAATGTCACCGTAAACAAAATCGAAAAATGGAAAAGGTAGTAAAGGGAATGCGACGTGAGGCACGCTTCTTCAAAAACAATCGAGAGGTGGTGAAAAAGCGTGGCAAAGGCGATTAAATGGCATTCTGCGTTTTGCCACATCAGTGGACATTGCTCATAATTTTAGATAGAGGAAGTTTGGAAATGTCGCGCTTCTCGACACGCCGTCTGTCGCCGATTCTGTGTGCATTGGGCCTTAGGTCTCTTTAGATCCTTTCGTCTTTCGTCTGCTATGAGGTGTTGTGGCGTGTAGTGTAGGTTACACCGCCTTTTGAAACGAGTGCAGTTCAATGCAGTTTAAACAAAGGATCGAATAGGTCAATTCAATCGGTAAACGAATATTCAACATCGAGCAGTGTATATTACACCAAGTACAAGAAAACGCTACACTTCAATACAAACGAATGAACATACACTGATTTTTCTGAACCATACAACTTGATATAAACCACCTAAGATGATAGGTTTTGCTGCGCACATTTGTACTAATGTTATGGTGGGTAACCTGTTGTGGGATTCCTTGTGCCATAAAATTCTATAGTCGACACAATAAGTGAGATGACATTATAGTTGAATTCATGGGAGAGAAAGAGACATAACTGTCGAATATAGTATTCTATGGTACACGGAATACCACCCTCGGACTGAAAGCAAACTTTAAAGAAAAATATACAAATATTTCCATATTTGATTTTATTTGTCATTTAGTTATTCTCACATGTGCATATAAGTTCTAATTGCTTGGGAATCTTGGTATATCTGTAGTAATATCATAGAATTCTCATCATCCTCAAGATCCTTCAAATAAATATACAAAGAGTCTTATATGAATATACGTATTTACTCGCCCCATGATCCCTTAGATAAAACCAAACTTTTCCCAAAATGAGAAATATGGTCACCGTCATCTATCTAGTAGTTTTTACTGTAAATCCAGTACTTGTTATGGAGACAATCTGGTACGAAAATGTTAACAGGAACAAAACTGACTTGACTTTTGAAATAAAATTGAAATTTGACATTTGTGGTCACCATCAATTTGTTTTGAATTATTTTATATTTGCCAATTCATCCTTTGGGTTGTTCCAAGTTCAAAATATTCTCAATCATGGTAAGTTCTGATTATTGAGAAGAGAGTTATACAATTAATTTCTTCTATTTGTATTTAGAGTTTTGCACTTCCCTCGCTGAAGGTGAAACCATCAGTACCAGACAATTTTCAAATAAATGGAGGTGTTTTCGGTACCCCCGATTTAATGACTAGCGGATTAGAGTCCTCAAGATGTAATGTTGATATTACTCATCCGGTTGCAGCCTCCGAAATTAAGGTTAGTTTTGAATACACAAAATTATCACCATCATCAGAAAACATCAGGAAAAATTTATAACAATAGAAGTTCACAGAAAATTATCTGCACAAGCAGCATTAAGTCCGAATTGATAACATTCAATAATAAACTCATTTGAGAATAGTCAGCATACCTAATTCTCGTATTTATTGAATTTATGCAAATTTTCATCAATTTATGCTTGTAATAGGTTTGATGCCTTCTGAATAAATAATAGAAAAAATACTGCTGTGTTCTGTAAAATATAAAATGGATTTATGCATATCACTTGAACGTTTTTCTATAATACCTTTATTAGAAAATAAATCAGATCCAAGTTCTTGAGTTTTCTTAACCCCAGTTTAGTACCCAACAGCACTTGGAGTTCAAAATGTTGAAAAAATCAAATTTATATTTTGTCTTGCATCAAAACAGTTTCTAAAGAACACTTCAAAATTAAAAATAATAATGTTGATTGTAGAATATGTAAATTAATTTTATTTGATGATAAATTTATTGGAAAACGATCTGAAGTTTCATTACAGAAATGAAAATATTTCTACAAAAATTTACTGGATAAAAGGTGATTGTTTCTATTTAAATATTTCCTGTTTATCTGTTAGTTTGACTGTGTTATTTGTTCCTCTCTTTTATCTTTTTCTTCCACATCTAATGCCGAATTTCACACAATTATCAGTTGCCAAATTGAAAATAAAATATATGTATCATTATTTTTTACATCTGTTTCAGTTTCAAGAAAATGCTGATAAAATGAACACCACTGTTCTTCGTAATACCCAGGGACTTCATGCACCTCTTCGTATAGCTATGGAATTGAAATCTGCTAAAAAGATTGGTAGGCTGCCATTTTTACCTTCATCAAACATAATGCATGATGCTCTAACAGGCAGAGATTTGGATATAGGACCAGAGGATATATTCAATACTGCAGAATTTTTAGAAGTATCTGGACAGCCACATGCTATGGTTGAAAGGTCTCTGGGTTCATTGTAGATGTAATTACCAAATATTTCAATTCATTTTGGGAATATTTTATCATGATATTTTCTAATTAAAATGTTTTGTGTTTGTAAATGATCTTATTTTCCTCTTGAAATTTGTTTCAATTCAAGTGTCTTGAGACATTTGTTGTGTACGTTTTATTTGATGGACAATGAACTAATGTTTGCCTTTTTTATTCACTTATAAAAACACTCGGATTATTCAAAACTTTAGTTGAGTCTATTTTGAATTATGAAATATAGTGCCTACTGACAACTCAATATTATTCTTGTGTTCTTTTATGATTGAAGTTGAAACTAAATTATAGTAGTATATTATATAACAAGTTTCATAAACGAACTTTCAGTAAAAATGTCTAATAACTGAGTTTTTAGAGGAGTTCATAAATGTATTACATGCCATACTTTTTCTACAAACTCATATTGATACATCAATATTGTATTTAAGTTGATTCCTCTTAGGTTATAATTTTCAATTGACAGACCAAGACCTACTCTGTCAGACAGGTTTTTAAACATTGAAATCTAATAGTAACCATAGTGATGTAATGGTAATTATTTGAAAATTTGCTCTGAGATCTGATTTCATAATGAACTTGAAGTGTCATTGAGCTCAAATAATTGTCAGACAGCTATTTAACTCAAATACTACTTCAAGTTCATTACCGCGATGCATATTTGTATGCTTAATGCCATTTTAGTTATAGGAGAAGAAAAAAAAAAATCATTTGTTGATGTTGTTGCTCACCCCGCACATCTCGTAGATGCATTGGCACGAGCTTTGGAATTTGAGGCTGCAAAACAATCCTGCAAAAGCCAGAGTAGAGTCAGGATGATCGAGGAAGACCCGCAGGTGCCTACTAACATGGAAGCTGTGATGAGAAAAGTGATGAAGGAAGTTATGCCTGAGAAAAGACCGATAAGATGCTGGAATTGCGGAAAAGTTGGGTATGTGCGTAGAAGAAGAGCTGGTACTTCACGGGAGAAGCGAAGAAATGATCCGGGTTGTGTTGGCTGAAGACATACGCATTCCTGAGAGAGCTGAAACCATTCTGGAGGCTCGTATGGTTGGCGGAGTGAGCAACGGGAGCGTGGTGATGTTCGAGCCCGAGCTCCATGATGAAAAAATCGGACGAGGAATTGCCCTTGGGAAGACCTTACTGCGCGCCGATAAACGTATACCAGTAAGGGTCATGAACGTCAATTACCATTCAGTGACGTTGAAAAAAGGAACAACTTTGGGCCACTGCTCGCCAATTTCATCTATGGTCAGGAATGTACGCGGTACGATTAACCAAGCCAACAATCTACCAGCAGAATTAGAAAAGCTAGTTGCCATATCATCGAGAGGCATAAAACCGACACAGCAGCCCAGATTAAAAGATTTAGTGAGGAGATACTAAGACGTCTTTGACACCGGACAGGGAAAAGGGGGTAGAACGAAGGTAGTCCAGCACAGAATTGATACTGGAGATGCCCGACCAATCCGTCAATCAGCGAGGAGACTCCCTCTTGCCAAGAAGGAAGAGGCAGACAAAATAGTCAGCGATATGGGGAAAGAAGGAGTAATTGAACCATATTCCAGTCAAACAATATACGAAATAACCGAGGGATTATTCTGGATCTCGTATTAACCCCTACCGAACTCACTGTTAATGAATCTGCAGATGTGTTGTTGCCACCTGATGCTTACCATCCAGCCATTGAAACAATAGTGCAAGTGGGAACTGAATTTCATGAGTCTCAGGCCGCAGAACACTCATATGACTTCCGTAACGTTGATTACGAACTATTATGCCAATACCTCGGTGCTGTCGACTGGGACGCCCTTCTCCTGGATAAGGACCTATTCGGAATGCTGCATAGTTTCTACGATACCCTGTACTCATTTATTGAGGTGTTCATTCCACTCAAGAGGATCACCAATCGTTCGTTTCCCTTTTGGTTCAGCCCACAGCTTAGGCATCTGACACAAGAGAAGAGGATTGCACATCAAATTTATAAAACTACCAGAACTCATGAAAGTTACGCAGTTTTTAGCGAGCTTAGAGCTCGTTGTAAGACTTTGTCTAGAGAGTGTTATTCGAATTACATCAGAGGTGTTGAGGTCAATATCGGCGATAACATCAAGGCCTTCTGGGATTTTGTTAATGGCTCTAGGTCAGGCTCTTTAATACCTGATAAAATGTTTCTTGGCGATTCTGTTGCCTCCTCCGGCACTGAAGTCGCAAATCTGTTTGCACGCCACTTTTCCTCAGTATACACCGATCATATCCTTAACCACAATGATTGTGATATCGACACTCAACTTAACATTTGCTCTTACCATATTCCTATCTCCACCATATTTGAGAAGCTAAGCAACCTCGATGTTAGAAAGGGTCCGGGGCCTGACGCTATTCCCCCCATTCTTCTTAAAAATTGTAATTATATATTGTCTAGACCACTATTTCACATCTTCAACAAATCCTTGGATACTGGAATCTTTCCAGACTACTGGAAGCTTTCCTACATAACACCCATTTATAAATCAGGTAATAAATCTGACATTAGTAACCATCGTCCGATCTCAATTCTTAGTACCATCCCTAAATTGTTCGAGAGCATCGTTACAGATTATATGACTTATGACTGCTCAGGGCTACTGATCTCAAATCAGTTTGGCTTTTCATCCGGAAGGTCGTCTGAACTCAACTTAATCACCTATACCAATTTTCTATCTAAAGCTCTTGATAGGGGTAGTCAGGTCGACTCCATCTATACCGATTTCTCCAAGGCCTTTGACAGGGTTAATCATGAGCTTCTTACCCACAAACTCAGTAGGTATGGCTTCGGAGGAGCGATTCTGAAGTGGATTGTGGATTATCTGACAGGCAGGTACCAAATAGTGAGATTCAAGCACCATTACTCTTTTGACTTTCCTGCAACCTCGGGCGTTCCCCAAGGTTCACATTTGGGCCCCTTACTTTTCAACATGTTCATTAATGACATCACTTCATGCTTTCACAACAGTAATGCCCTACTATTCGCTGACGACCTAAAACTCTATCGTATTGTGAATTGTGTAGATGACGCCGATGAGTTGCAGAGCGATATCTGCAGACTTGCTACTTGGTGCTTGTCAAACGGTATGGACTTAAACATAAACAAATGTCATATCATACGTTTTACTCGCTCCCATCAACCTGTCATTTTCGACTATACCATCAATGGACAACCCCTGGATGCTGTCGACCGTGTCAAGGACCTTGGAGTAATTCTTGATGACTCCCTAACCTTCACCTACCACATAACCTCCATTGTCAACAGGTCTACCAAAATGTTGGGCTTTATAAAGAGGACAACTCGTGACTTCACTAGTCTGGGTGCCATTAAAATCCTATACTGCACACTTGTTAGAACTCACCTCGATTATTGTTCCTCTGTCTGGTCACCACATTATGTAACCCATATATCCAAGATTGATCGTGTTCAAAAAAGTTTTCTTAGATATGTTTCTTTCAAATCTAACATCTTTAGTGATTACGCCTCAATTGAGAGTTATCTCAATATTCCAACTTTGGAGAATAGACGTAGTCAGCGAGATCTAATGACTCTCTACAAGATATTAAATGGTGAATATGACTGTCCAGATCTTCTATCTCAAATCAGTTTAGTAGTCCCCATTCGCCTTACTAGACAGATAGCTACTTTTCATACTCCCTACCATCGTACCAACATTGCTTATTTCAGCTATATCCCAAGATCCCTTAGAGCGGCTAATTGCCTCGATAATGACATCTTCTCAACACCTCTTCCTAAGTTTAAAAATCAACTGTGTCAGTGACCATCTTGTCATTTTTTTCCCACTTTTACACTGACTGTACTTGTACTTTAACTTTTCATTGATCTTTTTAATGTCTTCATTATTATCAATATCATATATGTTGTGACTGTTGCTGTATTACTCACATAATGTATATCTTGTAATATCTTTAATTGGGCTTGCCCGTATAAATAAATAAATAAATAAATCTGACAGCCCCTGGTCATCTCCAGTTGTACTAGTAAAGAAGAAAGACGGATCGACAAGATTCTGCATAGATTACCGACAACTGAATAACGTGACAAAGAAAGACAGCTACCCACTACCTAGAATAGATGACACCTTGGACACGCTCGCCGGCTCTACAATTTTCTCCACCTTAGATCTGAACAGCGGATATTGGCAGGTAGAACTGGCTCCAGAAGATCGAGAGAAGACAGCTTTCACTATCGGCTGAGGGATGTGGCAATTTACCGTTATGCCATTCGGACTTTGTAACGCTCCAGCCACTTTTGAGAGATTAATGGAGAATGTGTTGATGGGACTCTCCTGGAAGACTTGCTTGGTATACCTTGATGACATAATCGTAGTTTGTATGCTTAATGCCATTTTAGTTATAGGAGAAGAAAAAAAAATCATTTGTTGATGTTTCCCCAGAACACAGAACTTAATATACTATAGATTATTAACATTGAAGCTGATGTAGCTCAGTCTTTACTATTGAATTCATAACGCAAGTGAGTCTGTCTCAGCCATTGTTTAATGTATAATAAGGTTTTGTTGGGTTTTAAGGTAGTGTCACACTGAAATCATTTTTTAATGTTTCCCAGTGTTAATCTGCATCCAATGTGAAGGTGGAAGCAACTGTATGAATGTATTGAAAAAACGAGGAAATATAGCTCTATAGTTTATTGCATTGAATGTTCAGCTAGTGAAATAAAGCACAGGACAAGTAAAATAATGGTAGCAACAGTATATAGACTACGTACCAGAAATTTACAAATTTTTTTCTTAAAAACCAGAAAGCATCTGAAATGTGATCAATAATGAAACATGCAATACAATTGATGCAGATGACTTCAATGTAGTTATTTTTAATAACATCGTGGAGAAATATCTCCTGCTTGAATCGATCCATCCTTTTGATACATATCATGTTGTAGAGGAACGAACATATAGTGGATATTTGTTTCTATCTCTCTCTAGAAGAGTTAGGTTAATCATAAATATAGCACTGAAATTGAAGATGTGAATTATTTGATAGTTACGTCAGTTGAATGTCTATCAATCAAGACAACTGGGAAGTTTTCCGACAAAAAATACGAATGATGTTGGCAGAGTTGAAATATCATCTCCAATGATTCTACAAGGTAGGATATGAGGCAAATATCGTTAAGAAACAACTACCTCCCTGCCTAACAGCACGGCAGACGATGAATCAGTTCAAAATTAGTACAAAAATGCAAACTAAATACAAATTATGTTGTTCACATGGCAATACTCTGATTTTAAAATCTAGCTATTGACTTGACAAACAACTCGAGATCATTCAGTGAATTGGCTAGACAAAGAGTTCTTGGACGGGAATTACTAAAGGCATATTAATAACTATGGAAAGGAGTAAAGAATGTGTGTGCCTAGTTGAACAAGAAGGTGTAGACAATTTTATTTCTGATGATAATTCAGGACAGTTGCATTCACTTTTAATTATCTTGAATAGCAATGTAAGATCTTGTGTCTTCCTTTTAACTTGAAGAGATGAAATATTTAAATACGGTGCCATTTGGCGGTACTTACAATCAACTTGAACTTTGAAAGCAATGTATATACCTCTGAAAATTGTGATGAACGATTACATATAATCCATCAGAAAAGTAAAATCTCAAACTGAAATTGACTATGAATTAAAAGTATCGAACCAATAAAATCCAGTAAAGATACTCTAGAGAAGCGAAATGGTTCAGAATTAATTTTAAAGAAATCGAAAATAATCGAACGAGAAATTCGGAAAATCAATATATTGCAGTAACGGATATTCATCAAAATCTAAAAATTCGAGAATCATAAATGATTGTATCGATCTTTCGAAGAACTGAAATTCGAAGAACTGAACATTACAAGAATATAAAACTGTAATACCGTCAAAGGAGACTGACAGAACCAGCAAATCAGAAAATGAATATTTTGTAGAAGTGGAAAAATATCGGAATAAGAATTAAAATCGTCGAATCCATAGAGTACAAGACCTAAAATTTCCATATTGAAAATAATCAGAAGAATAAATAGTAGAATCGAAAAGGACAGAACCGAAAAATATCAGAATTTGGAGAGGGGATAGCGGATGGCTCTAGTCTCTCAGAGATTAATTAGCAAGTCGATCGTTCTCTACAAGCATGGTTCTTAATTCGCTCATCCCCTCCACAATTTCTGCTAGATTTCGATTCTGACCGTTTTCAGTTTGACACATTTTGTTTCCAAGGATTTTATGTTACTACAGATTCGTTTTCAGATAATTTGTTGGATTTACGTTTTTAGATACGATTATATGTTGTTTTGATGGAATTACATTTCGATATTTTTTGAGCGTGATCGTTTTATGTTTTGAAGAGCTTACGTTATTGAGATTTGCAATTACTTTATTTTCTCATGTCGGTCACTTTCCAATCTTGCCGAATTCAGACCTATGAAATCTGGTTCTACTGTTTTCGCGTATGATGCTTTATCGTTTCTTATAAAAACATATTAGATGAATTTCAATTTGGATCATAAATCATTTCTATCCATTCAATTTTGCTGTTTTTAAGACCTATAAAATGTTATTCTGAAACATAATTGATTCTCCATTTGGTTGGTTTTACATACTACTGGTTTTTTCATTTATCGATATTACAAAAATTATTCTGCTATTCTATGGCCCACCCCGCATACGCATTAAAATTTGTGTGAAAGGAACATCTTCCCCCAACGGCAGTGTTGCCAGTGTCGTGCGTTGTTAACAGAAATATTGAGGTTCAATTAAATAGAAATAATGGAAACCCAATATGGAATGGAAACCTGAAATTATGATGGAATAATCTCCACAGGATTTTGAGAACAGCCGATGCTCTAATTGACATGTTTTTTCATAATTCATTCATTTTTCTCTTTTCCAATTTGGTTTCCCTTTCTCGATAGTTACGAAACTGGTAGCTTACACATTAAATGACATATTTTGATTTCCAGCTTCAATTGGTCTTTTACACATTTCACAATGCTTAATAATAAAAACTAACGATAGTTTAACACAAATTAACTCACAATTTGCCCTTTATTCACAAAAAACACTCCAATAAGCCAAAGTCTCAAACAAACAGTGATGTTTTGTTGTTTGTTGTTCTGTCATATTTGACATTTTTAATATTTCATATACATCGTTGCCGTACTGCTGACCAGACTATATCAACAACGAAGAATCTCCGTTCGGCGATGGAAATACTATGGTTTTTACATGCAATGAACGTTTCAATTGCCTTCTTATTGCTATAGATTTCATCCAAGACAGTATATTTTTGGGTCTTTGTTGCCAAAATCTAGCTGACGTGCTTATTGTTTCCTTAAAAAATTGTGACATTGCAATAATGTCATAATTTGAAGGATAACATTATGAAAAGATGTAACCTTCGGTTATATTTGAGTATTACTCATCTAGGTTGTGTTACTTCATCGGAGGTGAAATTTTTATACAATGCTCCTTAAGCTGGCGCTTACAAGTTCTCGTAATCAAATAGCAAAACTCTTGCTTGTTTTGGAAGGGGTAAACAGCTGCAGACCGGTTTTTGAGTTCGTGCATCCCATGAATAAGGTAGTCAGACGACTTTGAAGCCATTTTTGCTCGTAATAAGTTAGTCACGTGCTAAGTGTTTGGACTGATTGTCTTGAATTTAAGCTGCAACGTACTATCCTACCTATAATATTTGAAGACACAAGTGGATAAAGGTGTCATGTCGCAAATTAATTATTTTGAGATAAATAACTGCTTTAAACATTTTTTATTGGAACTTTTTCATGTGATTGAATTGAAAATGTTAGTTTCAATATTTCGCTAAACAATATAATATACAACTTTGAATTATATTTAAATTTTTGGTGAAAACTCATCTTAATGAAAAAATGAAGTTTGAATGTACATGACACTTTCATCCTTTGAAGATAAAGAAAAAATTATTATCTCCTAAAAAGTAAAAAGGCGTTATGTACAAAAACATGTATTTTATTAAGTTGAACAACTACAAAAAAATTACAAAAATATTCTTATATCAATGTTATTTGGTTTTCTCTTTTTCTTAGGATTTCTTTCGTTTTCTTCCAAGATACGTTCATAAAACTGTCTCAAAATATTGTAGATGTCTTATTAAATATTGACTTAACTAATTTATTTGATTATTAATTATAGTAGTATATTTCGATTTGTAATTTTTTTGTTTATCAATGTAACTTGGAATCTTACGTTTTTCGAGAAATTAAAGTATGAAATTTAATGAATAGCTGAAAATTGTACATGTTGAAAAAATTCGGATTCGAGTTTTTTTAATTTTTTGCATTTTCTAAGAAAATTTACCATAGTAGTGTATATTTTTTTTCACACCATCGGAAAGTAGAGATTTCTACAAACAAAAAGCCCACCAACTTTTTTAAAAAAGTTGATATTTTGACGTGAGATTTTATGATTGATAGGGTGATTTTTCGATATTTAGTCAAAATTAGTTAAAAAAATAAATATTTCAATTCAAAATAGTTAAACTGTATTTGGAACATGAAAAGGTAAGTTTTCACCAAATTTCATGACAAAAATGTCTTTTGTAAAAGATAAAAATTTTTCACATAAATTTTGAGGTCATGTGAAAAAAGTGTTGATACAAAAGTTGTAGATCATTTTATTACCTACAACTTTGCCATTCAACTTTTTTCCATAGGACTTGCGGTTTTGCCGGAAATCGAGATAAACCGTATTTTACCCTTAAAAACTCACCCCTCCCACTTCCCGACCTCAGATCGCCCGTAATTTATTTTTCCTTTCATTTTTGTCATATCATCTTCCGTTTCCAATGGGTTTCATTCTACTATAATTTTCTTTTACTTTTTACCATTTTTAAAGGCTACTACCCTAAACTCCTCGAGACATCACTTTTTTACTCAACCCTTTAAAAGATATTCAAAAAACTTTTGATCACACTTTCACACACTTTGATATAGGATATTGATTTGGCATAACCTCAAAATAATTTCAGGTCCCTCGTTTATTCAAAATACTTTTGATCACACTTTCACACACTTTGATATAGGATATTGATTTGGCATAACCTCAAAATAATTTCAGGTCCCTCGTTTTTTCATTTTGTCCTTCAGTCTCTTCTTGACTAAGATATCAGTCTATTTATTTCACAAAAAGTTTTCTTCGCAAACTTATTTGTTCAACCACTAGTCTTTTAGGCGCGATAAAGGTATATCAGTTTTTTTCAACACAGCGAACACTTATATATTTTAAAAATCTGATTTCTGACACCAATGTAGTGAAAATGCACTTATTGCACTTCTCCAATTTATTTAATACCCTTTTAAACCACAACTTCATTTATTTAAATCATTTATATCACTGTCGCTACTCTGTCGATTTGCAAACTTTAACACTATATCTGCAGCGCAACTCTGGGACATTGCCTGTCATCTGATGTTGATCGTCTTAATATACCACAGGCAAACGCTCTGGCACCGCGACCACTTCTCCTCCAGTTTTATATTTAACGCCATTTTTTAACAAAACCCCTAAAAAAAACTGAAGTCCCTAGTGTTTTGTATTTTATGGAAAATCTTAATATTTGCACTGTTATGGACAATTTCAATCCTAGTACGAGGTTCCTGAGGCTGCCCCGATCCTCGACATGAAGAATAATTATCGAATAACGTGGCAGTAGTTTTAAAGCCAAAAGTTGTGTGGTGGCTGAACTGAATCCTTATCCGAAGTCCTCTATTGAAAGTCCTGAGGAATTTATCACGTTCTTTTATCAGCGGCATATATGCAAGATAAGCTACAGAGGGAAGAATTGAATATATTGCAATTTGATGAATTGAATGAAGAACCCCATTTTTTACGATTCAGAAAAAATTCAATATTTAGGAATAAAACTAAATATTTGTTGTGGGGAGTACCGATGAAGGAGATATCGAAGAACCTCCAGTAAATGGGTATTCCTGTACTTGTAAGTCTGGATCAAGAACGTTAGACACTTACGCCCATGTATCAAGTATTTTGTGGTTTCTTGGATATGCAAGGCATGAATAAAATATTCGATATCCATCAACGACATTGTTAGATTGCCTTGTTGATGCTGAGAATCGATTTTTGCAAGAAAATTTTGTCCATGTTCCGGAGAATCGATTCGACCACTGATTAGTCAAGAAAGAAGATATTTTTCGGTCCCTTTGTGGAAGATAGAACTTTGCCCTACTGCTTACATGTACAACTTGCACATTTTTGTCGATATTTTCATGGTTTTTCTGAATTTGTTACAATAATTTTGTTTAGTCGAGTTTCTCCTGGATCGTTTTCTTGTCGCAGTCCGTGTACATGGTAACTTTGGCGACCAGTGATTCTAAAAGTAACAAGAGAAGAGGAATGAAATTGTTGATGTCCATTGAAATATCATCACTCGATAAATTGATGAATAATCAAACAATGTAATAAAAATCATAATTTGTAATTTCATTTTGCTTATTTCTTTCGAATCACTAGGTGGATTTCTTCAAATTGATATAAATTCAAAATTTTTCCTTAATAGAAATCGTACTCATTTCAAAATATACAGTATGACTCAAAAATACACAGCCATTTATGGTCAACATTCTTGAATCGCCCAGTATGAGATTAAAAGTCGTGAATTATTTTCGATGAAGGCCGTATTTTGATATATATTTCGCTGAGAAATATTATCGATGGCCTAAAAATATTGGTAATCGATTGGGCTTATTTTACTCTGAAGATTACCCTGTAGATAATTGAAAAATAGGTCTCATTCAAGTATTAGAATACTAGGTATTTGGGATTGAATGAATGGAAACTGTCAAAAAGAAGTTATTGAAACTTCTAATGGCGTACAAAATAATGAAATAAAAATGGCCACGTTAAACTTCAACACCTTATATCTCGAAAAGTAGTCATAGAATTGTTTTGAGTCAATGGACACATTTGAGAAGGTGATCGAATACTACAATATACTAAAATTTCAAGGATTATTTTTTTCTCTCTCGGATGCTGGTTCTTTCGCCAGCTACACTTGGGCTTTTTGTGATTTCAGGTTATTTTTTTACAGCACCCACTCCTAACTCTAGTCCCCTGTACCAGTCTGTACAGGTTCTTCACCGCTTGACTGTTGTATTCTTCGGAAGTTGGTCTAGGATTCCCGAAAATTGCTTGTCTTTTGCGGTCTAAAGCCTCGCATTCTGACAGTATATGTTTGGCTGTTTCCGTCCCTTTACCACATTGTCTGCAGGAAAGTTCTCCGTTGTACAGCCCCATTTTGTGCAGGTGTTTTCTCATTTGACTCTGACCAGTGAAAAGGTCCATTATTATTCTAACTTGATTCCTGCTCAGCTTGAGTAGTTCTTCAATTTTGTGTTTTTACGGTTCTTTAATGAATGTTTTCCCGTGGTGCATCAGAGGGGCTTCATGAAACTTCTCCTTTTGTTTTCGTTTGACCTAGTCCCGAATGCATCCTCGAATATCGGATTTATTAATCCCGAGTGCGGGTTCTGGGCCAATATATGGCTAGCTCATCAGCTTTTTCATTGCCCTCGATACCACAGTGTCCTGGAACCCACATCAAAGTTAATTTGTTGTGTTCTGTGAGAGTACTGAGCTCTTCTCGGCATTCCCAAACCAGTCTTGATGTCACTTTCGGGTTCATAAGAGCCTTCAGTGACGCCTGGCTGTCTGTGCATATTTTGATCCATGCGTTAAGCATTGCCCTCATATTCATTTCTCTCGCGCATTGCAAGATGGCGAACATCTCTGCTTGGAATACAGAGGTGTTTGTTCCGAGTGAAACGCTTATTTGGGAGTTTCTCCCCTCACTGCATATTCCAGCACCAGTTCCTCCCCTGGATTTGGATCCGTCTGTGTACCAGATCTTCTCTCTAGGTTGGCATCTGATGTTGTCATCTGTCCTTTCTCGAAGTTGATGTACCTAGGAGTCATGTGATCCGTTGATTTCATTTCGAGAATGTTGCCTCCCACTATTTCCTTCATCTTATTGTGATCCGATCTGTTGCTCATATTTTGTTGCCTCAGAAGTCCCATTCTTGCCTCTCCCATGATTGTTATGTCAATCGGTGGGAGGTCCAACAGTACTTCCCTGGCTGATATTGGTGTTGTTTTCATAGCTCCTGTTATACTAAGGCATGCAAGTCTTTGTACCTTGCTCAACTCAGCCGCGGCTATTTTTTGTGTTATCTTTGGCCACCATATCAAAAATGCATATGTGATCATGGGTTTCACCACAATATTGTATATCCAATACATCATTTTGAGATTTAGCCCCCATGTTTTCCCGTGTGCCCGCCTGACTAATATAAGTGTCATTTCTGCTTTCTTCTTTACCTTTGCCAGCTGTAAGTTCCAGGTAAGTTTCGAGTTTAAGATCACCCCGAGATACAGTTCGATTATTTTATCTTTACCCGTACGTCATCAATGACATGCATTGAAATAAGTTGAGTCGTTTAAGCCAAATGACGCCTAAATGTAGAATGCCGTGGCTAATATCCCGATAAAATTACAACGTGTGGGTAATAAGATAGGATAATGAATTACTGAATTAACATTTTCAAATTCATGGAAATGGCGAACCACCGACAATGAGAGTGTTTTTTAGTTCCAACAGAATACCGTGTGACACACTCATGGGTACACCCCCCTTTTCTCCTTTCCTTTTTTCCTTTATTTTCCAAATATGTCAAAAAGTGCCGTCCAGTGAGCATATTCAATGTTCCAAATTTAAATAATATTACTGGAGATACAAAGGCGAAAAGGAATTGATTTTTAAAATTGTTTTTTCCGTTAACCAGCTGTCGTCCCCTAACGAACGGCAGCCCTCAGTAGTCGAAACTTGTGCGAGCCAGGGATTAACGAGGTCTTACCTTTTAACGTGCGATTCCTAGCACACGGTGTTTTCCAATGATTACGAATCTATAGTGACACCAGGTTTGATAGGATAATAAAACATGGAGGCAGTGAGTTTACTAGAAACTTTTGACCTCCCTACTGTATTCTAATTTCAGTCACACTCATGTAAGGAAGTAGTTTTATCCATACCTCCGCAGCCGTTTGACACAAATCCATCACATCCTAATTTTAACAACATTAATGAAAGTTTATTAGGTAATAGTTAACGAAAAAAGTTGTTAAAAAACTAGGTTGGAGTGTAATATTTTCAAAACCTTTGCATACCGGGGATATCAAAAAATGAGTTTCCATTCAAACAAGGCAGAGTTTTATGACGACACATTCTAATGTTTCACTAAATATTTGATATCATATGTCTTTTCTCAACCATGATTATTCATTTTGTACTTATACACCTACACGCCTGCACTGCTTTTAGTCGGCTATATTTTCGTATTTTAGTACTTTAGAATTTTAAGTATTTTGTAGCTGTGATATTACATGTTATTAATTTATTATATTTCATAATTCAACTGTGTTTGTCAACAAGAAATTGTTCTTATGTACAATAAACATATTGTAACGATTTCGAGACCGGCCTCGAGACCGGCCCTAACCATCCAATTACACTCCACACTCGAAATGTAAACAAGTTCTCTTCTGACAAACACATGACTCATCTGTGGAAGAGACGCGAAAGTTCTAACCGAACTTTCCAGGAACCTCTAAGAAGTCGCCGAACAGACTGGAAAGATCGAAAACTGTAAATGCTACTATATATAGCCGCTGTATAGCAGATGGCGGAACAGTCAGAGTTCAGAGTTAGTTACAGTTTCAGAGTTAGCGGATAGAGACTGACACCGTAGAAATAAATGTTTTAGTGAATAATTGTTGTAAATAGTGTTTTAAATAAATTAGGAAAATTAGTTAGTGCAGTTTTACTACATCTGGCGTCAGAAGTGTGGATGTTTAAAATAAATAAGTGTTAACGCTGTTTAAAAACTGATAGACGTTTATCGCGCCTAATAGACAGTTAGTGACCCGTTGAACATTTGAGTGCAAAGTGGACAGTTTTGCGCGTCGCGGGACAATAAACTGAAAACTGTGTTTGAGATAAATAATAGACTGATATCTCGGTAAAGACAATAAGAGACAAAATGTTTCCGAGAAGAGTTCACCTAGTTGAAAGTTAGTGAATTGAAGCAAGAGTTAGAGGAGTGGGAGTTAGAAACAACTGGAAAGAAGGCCGTACTCCAGAAAAGACTTGCAGATGGACTCATTGAAGAAGGAGAAGACCCCGAAACATTTTTGTTCCAAGTTTCTGGAATCGATATGAGTGCTATAATGAACAAACTCGAGGAAACTACGAATAGTTTGAAGAAGGAACTTCAACAAAATTCCGTAAGTCTGGAAGATAAATTTCTTAAAAATTCGAAGAGCCTGGAAGAAAATCTTCTAGAAAATTCGAAAAGTTTAGAAGTGAAACTTCAAGAGAATTTGGAAAATCTAGAAGTGAAGCTTCTGGAAAATTCGGAGAATTTGAGAGAGGGAGCTTCTGGAAAATTCAAAAAGCTTGAAAGAAGAAGTCTGCGGTGAGGCGAGTCGGTTGGAAAAACTGTCGAGACAAATGGAAAAATTGAAAGAGACACTAAGTGACCAAGTCAAAGAAGGAATTGAGGCAGAAATGTACAAAATAAAGGAAAAATTTTGTGAGCTAGAAAAGCGAATGGATTCCTTGCACATCCCAATGACGGGTCTGAGTACGAACGTAGAGGAAGTTCAAAAAGACATCAAAGATTTCAAGGTCAGTACGGAACCAGGAAAGCTCTCATTGAAACTGCCTCAGTTCGACGGAAATACTCCATGGTCAAACTACCACCGACAATTCGAAGCTGCTGCCAAAGCAAATGGATGGAATGCTGGGGAAAAAGCTTTAGCATTGACACTGGCATTGCGTGGCGAAGCAACAAATAATTTACAAACGCTCACCGCCCAACAACAGGAAGACTATGAACAGCTGGTAAAACACTTGGAACTTCGCTATGGCCAAGCCCACCTTGAACACGTATATCACTCACAGCTGAAGAACCGATGCCAGAAATCAAGCGAATCGTTGCAAGAATTTGAAGCAGATATTGCACGCTTGGTTCGTCTTGCGTACCCAGCTACACCGGAAAATGTAATGGAGCGACTAGCGGTTCAGGCATTTTTGGATGGACTCCGTGACCAAGAAACCCGACAAGCCCTAACACTAGCTCGCCCCGCACATCTCGTAGATGCATTGGCACGCGCTTTGGAATTTGAGGCTGCAAAACAATCCTGCAAAAGCCAGAGTAGAGTCAGGATGATCGAGGAAGACCCGCAGGTGCCTACTAACATGGAAGCTGTGATGAGAAAAGTGATGAAGGAAGTTATGCCTGAGAAAAGACCGATAAGATGCTGGAATTGCGGAAAAGTTGGGTATGTGCGTAGAAGAAGAGCTGGTACTTCACGGGAGAAGCGAAGAAATGATCCGGGTTGTGTTGGCTGAAGACATACGCATTCCCGAGAGAGCTGAAACCATTCTGGAGGCTCGTATGGTTGGCGGAGTGAGCAACGGGAGCGTGGTAATGTTCGAGCCCGAGCTCCATGATGAAAAAATCGGACGAGGAATTGCCCTTGGGAAGACCTTACTGCGCGCCGATAAACGTATACCAGTAAGGGTCATGAACGTCAATTACCATTCAGTGACGTTGAAGAAAGGAACAACTTTGGGCCACTGCTCGCCAATTTCATCTATGGTCAGGAATGTACGCGGTACGATTAACCAAGCCAACAATCTACCAGCAGAATTAGAAAAGCTAGTTGTCATATCATCGAGAGGCATAAAACCGACACAGCAGCCCAGATTTAAAGATTTAGTGAGGAGATACCAAGACGTCTTTGACACCGGACAGGGAAAAGGGGGTAGAACGAAGGTAGTCCAGCACAGAATTGATACTGGAGATGCCCGACCAATCCGTCAATCAGCGAGGAGACTCCCTCTTGCCAAGAAGGAAGAGGCAGACAAAATAGTCAGCGATATGGGGAAAGAAGGAGTAATTGAACCATCTGACAGCCCCTGGTCATCTCCAGTTGTACTAGTAAAGAAGAAAGACGGATCGACAAGATTCTGCGTAGATTACCGACAACTGAATAACGTGACAAAGAAAGACAGCTACCCACTACCTAGAATAGATGACACCTTGGACACGCTCGCCGGCTCTACAATTTTCTCCACCTTAGACCTGAACAGCGGATATTGGCAGGTAGAACTGGCTCCAGAAGATCGAGAGAAGACAGCTTTCACCATCGGCTGAGGGATGTGGCAATTTACCGTTATGCCATTCGGACTTTGTAACGCTCCAGCCACTTTTGAGAGATTAATGGAGAATGTGTTGAAGGGACTCTCCTGGAAGACTTGCTTGGTATACCTTGATGACATAATCGTAGTTGGCAGAACATTCGAAGACCACGTGAAAAATCTGGAGGAGGTATTCCTGCGTCTGAGGAACTCTGAATTGAAATTGAGCCCTAAAAAATGTCACCTATTTCAGAAAGAAGTCCACTATCTTGGCCACATTGTCTCTGGGGAAGGAGTAGCAGTAGATGACCAGAAAATTGAAGCTGTAAGAGACTGGCCCATCCCCAAAGATATCCATCAGCTTCGGAGTTTTCTTGGCCTATGTACCTACTATCGTCGGTACGTGCTAGGGTTTGCTAACATCGCCAAATCATTGACCAGGCTCACGGAAGGACAGACAAAGTTCCAGTGGTCCGAGGAATGTCAAGATTCGTTCAGGAAGCTGAAGGGGGCATTAATCAACGCTCCAATTCTAAGTTATCCTCTTCCGAACGGAAAATTCATTCTGGACACGGACGCCAGCAACGTGGGACTTGGAGCTGTCCTGTCTCAGATCTAGGATGGACAGGAAAAAGTCATCGGGTACTTCAGCAAGCCCCTCAGTAAACCGGAGCGAAATTACTGTGTCACCCGACGGGAGCTGCTGGCTGTGGTCAAAGGAGTAGAGCACTTTTACATGTATGTGTATGGCAGGAGATTCCTGCTGAGAACTGACCACGCCGCCCTCAAGTGGCTTCTACAGTTCAAAAATCTTGAGGGTCAGGTGGCACGTTGGATTGAGAGACTCCAAGAATTCGACTTCGACATAGAACATCGAGCAGGGACCAGCCATAGGAATGCAGATGCCTTATCGCGAAGGCCATGTCCAGATGACTGCTCACATTGCCGACGAGCAGAGGAGAAAGAGGCGACAGTTTGTAGAACAACGGCGGTAGATGATAACTGGAATGACAGCATGCTCCAGAGAGACCAAGAGAAAGATCCAGATCTTGGCTTAGTTATCGGCTAGAAGAGGAGTAACCGAAGACCGACATGGCATGAAGTAGCAGGATATTAGCCAGCCATCAAGTCCTACTGGGCTCAATGGAACTCCCTTACTCTGGACAACGGAGTTCTGAAGCGTGTGTTGGAGTCCGAGGATGGTGGAGAAGAAATACGTCAGACAGTTGTACCCAGAAGCAGAAGATCGGAAGTGCTTCGAGAAATTCATGATGGGGTCGCCGGAGGACATCTGGGAGTGACGAAGACTCTCCAGAAAGTGAGGCAACGGTTTTACTGGGCCAATTGTCATGCAGACGTTTAAGACTGGTGCAGAAAGTGCGCTGTATGCGCCGCAAGTAATGGACCTCGAACGCGACTTAGGCACCAATGCGTCAGTACAAAGTTGGCAGCCCATTTGAAAGAATCGCCATCGATATTGCTGGACCGTTTCCACAATCTGACCACGGGAACAAATACATCCTCGTGGCAATGGACTACTTCAGCAAGTGGGCTGAAGCCTATGCCCTGCCCAACCAGGAAGCCATAACCGTCGCCGACGTCCTGTTAAAGGAGTGGATTTGTCGATTTGGTGTCCCACTTGAACTGCATTCAGACCAAGGCAGAAACGGGTAAACGGTGTAGACTACATGGCGTTTACCCTTAAAAGTTGTCGTTGGTGTACACCATCCCAGCTGTCTGGGCAACGTGCCACCGCGGCTTCAGCTGATATGTAGTAGGCTGTCACAGGGAAACCTGGGCCGAACGGCGACCATTCTCGGCATGATCGGAGGTTCATGATTAATGGTACTGAGGGTGGAGGGGAGCCCCGAGCATCGGCTAGCTCGCCCCTCCGGCTGGTGTTGGCTTCTCAGGGGCAAGTGGTTCGTTAAGGGGACTGCGGGGATTTTGGGGGACCCATTCATGTGTGTATGCATGATCCTTAGGGTACGAAGCCGTCACAGTTCCGGCAACATCTCAGAGCTGAAAGTCAGAGTCATAGTGAAAACCATGTGAGGCTGAGAGCTAAAGAGAAGTGGGGAAGGTCCGGGGAGCGGTTTGCGGTCCCCACGGCAGGCCCCTCCTGTAATGAGAAACTCACGGTTCCCCCTTCGAAATCGTACGCGATCATGGCAGGACGCACAGCTAACACCCGGGGGAAGTCACAATGGGGGGAAAAGTTTTGGCTCACTAGAGCACACCAGCGTACTTGGCCGCCCACCCCGTGGGAGACGTGCCCAGGCTGGTGGGGCCCGACCGGCCCCCCCAGACCCCCCCGGTGCGGTCGTAACTATGACTCTCTTAAGGTAGTCTCTGACCACCAAAGAGACTGGGACCAGTATCTCCATTTGTTCCTGATGGCCTATCGTTCTGCAGTACACGAGTCGACCGGCCAAACCCCTGCTAGTATTATCAGGAGCTGCGACTACCATGTGACCTGAAGTTTGGGACGCCACCAGGACAAGACACTGCGGGAGAGGACTATGTCAGCAAAGTTCGGTAGAGAATGGAAGACATCCACGAAAGAGTCCGTTTGAACCTCCAGAGTGCCAGCGACCGAATGAAGGAGACCTATGACATCAATGCCGATGCCGGAAGATTTAAGGTTGGTGACCTGGTTTGGCTGTACAACCCCAAACGTCGTCGAGGCCTATCACCAAAGTTGCGGAACTCATGGGAAGGCCCTTATGAGATCTTGAAGAGGATAAATGACGTGGTCTACCGAATTAAAAAACCACCTAGAGGAAAACCCAGAGTCGTCCATTTCAATAGGTTGGCCCCTTACGCTGGAAACCACAACCAAGTCCGCACCTTCAGACCACCGTAGGATGCGATGATGTTCCAGAAATTCATGTCCTTGTACTCAAACGGACAGAAAGTTCGGGGTGACTCGAAAAGAACCACGAGACCTTTTAAAGGTGCCTGCGGATTACGCGCTAGCCCACTGTGTAGCAGGAGACCTTCAAATGTCTAGAGGCATCGCTGTGGTGTTCTCCAAGAAGTACGGTCGTCTCCATGAACTACGGCAACAAAACCCGGAAGTTGGAGGGGTGCTACAGTTGCGGAAAGGCCAGAGAAGCATCTTCTATCTAGTCACCAAGAAGCAGTCTCGAGACAAACCGTCCTATGAAGACGTATGGAACAGCCTTGAGAAATTAAGGGACATGATGGTGGAGCAGAATCTCGTGGACCTGGCAATCCCAAAATTGTCCTGCGGGCTCGACGGACTGGACTGGAGAGTCATAAGGAGCATGTTGGAGACGATATTCCAATCCACCGGCGTCAAGATCTTGGTATACTGTAATCATCGTCCACAACCAAACCTGAAGACCGTAGAGTGCTACTTCCATCAAACAGCAAGGTGCAGATATGGAGAATCATGCAAATATCTCCATACTCAAAAAATTACATTTCGGGACGAAAAGTCTTTAAGAAGGGGGCAATGTAACGATTTCGAGACCGGCCTCGAGACCGGCCCTGACCATCCAATTACACTCCACACTCGAAATGTAAACAAGTTCTCTTCTGACAAACACATGACTCATCTGTGGAAGAGACGCGAAAGTTCTAACCGAACTTTCCAAGAACCTCTAAGAAGTCGCCGAACAGACTGGAAAGATCGAAAACTTTAAATGCTACTATATATAGCCGCTGTATAGCAGATGGCGGGATAGTCAGAGTTCAGAGTTAGTTACAGTTTCAGAGTTAGCGGATAGAGACTGACACCGTAGAAATAAATGTTTTAGTGAATGATTGTTGTAAATAGTCTTTTAAATAAATTAGGAAAATTAGTTGGTGCAGTTTTACTACAATATACTTACATGACTAAAACTCAGAAAAGGAATCTTCTAGACTTAGATATTCAAACTTTTTCAATTACCTATCCATGCATGGATGCAAGGACCCACTGTATAATGATAAATAAATGAATATGTGAGAAATAAAAAACACCAGTTGAAATATATTTGGTAATGAAATACTGAACACATGATTAACAAAAAATGTAATCATACATTTATTTATGTAATGCGAGCGTGTAGAACTATGTACCATTTATGAAAGTACGAACAAAATTAATATATTTAATCACTTTCACACATTTTACCTAGGATTCAGTGTTGCACTTCTCTAATGCTTCATTCCACATACCCAATACTTTTTCATCACTGTATCCATCTCTACCAATATGATTGTTGTAGAAATTTTTGTCACTAGTCAGTGTCACGTCCATCGAATCAACTATCAATATTATCTTCATTTCCCTCACCAAGTAATATGGAGGTATACTCAATTTTTTCATACATATCGTACAAAGTATTTCGTACTGCCATTTTCTGTCCTTCAGGTAAATCAGCTGTTTTATTTTCGAGACGACGTCTACTTTTTCCTGGGTTTATTTTCGTTTCTTATTTTGATGTTGTAAATACACCGTTTTTCGAGATATTTTAAGTGCATCTGCAACTCTCTAAGATACAGTAAAGGAAAGTTATGACATTTCTTTTGTGGTTTTAATTGTTATCTCTTGAACAGATGAAAGTGGTAAAAAAGGTCCACCATTCGCTCTTCCCCTTTTAAAATACTCGCACAAGTTCAACACAAATTGTTGTGCTTGTGAGTGTAGAATAGTTCCAGGCATAATCTAAAAAAGAATTAAAATATATTATGAATGTTTTTGACCTGTATTTATAGATTTGGGTAATATTTTTTTCTCTCAATAGGGTTTCCACACTATGACTAATAATTGTTGTGATATTATCCCGGTAGTCGGAATTATAGTCACAAATGTCAATTGTGAGGTCAAAAATTTTGAAGATTATTTGTGAGTAAAACACATTGTATTGTACTTACTTTGAAAGTAATGATTCTAAGAGACGTTTAGCTTTGAAAAAAACTGTTTTTATAATATATTCGACTGCAAAACAAAGTAAAACTGGCGACAAACAATACCCCAATGACAGAAAACAATGAGGCAATTGATGGTACACGCTAGCCAATACAATGTTTGGCAAGTTTAGTTGAAGTGTAAAAGACTGTCGGTTTTATGTTTTCACTGTTTTGAGTTATAATCGATCATCACAATACCATAAATCTTAGCTTAGAAGACAAATGTTAACGAACGTTGATTCGCTCATAGCGGTTGATAGAAGAGAAGAAATCACACACCGATTTCTTCGATCATAAATTGATGACGCATGGGTACAGATAAAATAATCGAACTGTATTTGACTTTCAAGGAATTTAACCGAAGGCCATTTTTTATAAGAGAAGTGCGGGGTCCTTTCTTCAAACCTAGTTACTATCCGGCTCAGAGGACCAAACTTATTGGAATGCGTCGTGAGTTGGGATCAAAGGACCTTAGGTTGAGGTTTTTATCTAAACCAGGGTTTCTTCTCAAATATTCAATTTGCTGATTTAATCAAAAGTTCTTAATAACTAAAAATAGGTGTTCAGTATTCAATGTTGACATGTATCAATATCAGTAAGAAAACTGTTGTTGCCTAGTTACAAAGGAAAGTTTTTGTTTTTTATCAAATACAATGTTAATTTTTTCAGCAGCTAGATCCCTGAAATGCTTCGACTGAATAATCAGAATTTCTGACCATCCGAAAGCAACAAATTCGACTTTTGACAAATGACTTACATTTGGGACAAGCATTCGACCTAAGAGACACTGATCAATTACAGATAAACGATTATGATTTGCGTGTTCTAACTCAAATTCGATTATCAGCGCACGATGTCCGAATAAATGGATGAATGACCTACAAGTTTCATGTGTACTCTCTCTAAACTATATCATTTCATTGAAATGGTTTTTATTGCGGTCATTTGTTTGCAATTGCCTTGAACTAGAAGACCTAGAGTAATTAATTGGAACACCGGGACACGCTGTAAAGAGAATTTGACGATAAATTTCACTCAAGGGAGCAGTTATTCATCTGTCGAAGACATTCTCAGAAATAATTGGCTGCAAAAATAATTCTGTGGGGAAGGATTCTCAGAACAACATATTTTTTGAAGAGGCGAAATAGGAGAAATACAGGATGTTAATAATCGAAATAAATCAACATACGTTCATGTATAGATCCATAAATCCGACTGTTCTCAAATTCAACTACTGTTTTGCAAATTAATTGAAGAATTTTTAGAATTTTATTGAAATTATAATTCCAACTCAAATTATGACAATGCGTGTCAAAAAATTGACAATCAAAATAATTAGACTCTCGTTGGTTTTCGGGTTTGTTAGTCGTGGTCTCGAGGTAATTCTTCCTGAAGTTTCATATACAACTGCGATAGACATTTTCAAAGATTCAAAGATTTTCAAAGGTAACGGACGAAGCGTTAGTTTAAGCCTTAACTTAAAACTGAAAATTCGCATAAAATACCCTGAGGTCCTATCCAGTAACCGAGTTTCGTACATAATTGCGCGGTTGTCCTCAGCTAGTACAGCATGCACTGCAAACGCAGATTTCTCCTAATGCCCATACCTGCAGGTCCTCTTATGTTTGGTAGAGTGCGTCTTTATGCTTCTTTTCGTCGTGCCAGAGTATTTACGTCACCACAGCTGCAAGGGATGCGGTAAACACATGGAGTAGAGATGGTTCTTTTTTGGGTCTTCTGCGGATCTCAGACGTTGTCAAATGGTCTTCATTGGTATGAATATCCTTTTGACTTCATGTTTTTCCAGAAGCTTGCCAATCCTGTCTGTGACATTCTCAATGTACGGCTCTTCCTTGTGGTGTGCGTTGTTCTGTGTCCTATGTTCGGTTTGTGTTTCTTTCTCATACGACTCGTTTTATTTCTTGCGGGGTATATCCATTATTACCAAAAGCACTTTCCAAGTTCTTCATTGATATGTTCAGGTGTACATTTTTGTATAGCCTGGTCCGTCAGTGTTTTCATTACTCCTCGTTTTTGATTTGGATGTTGATTTGACTGTTCAAATATCGGTCGGTGTGGGTTGACTTTCTATAAACTCTGCGTCATAGTTTTCTATTTGGCTTCTTTTCAACAAGTACATCTAAGAAAGCAATCTAGTTGTTCTTTCTGCTTTGGATTTATGGAGTGGAGATGTTTGTGATGCCTCCATATTATGAAAGAGTCATCCACATAGTGAAACCAATAAGATGGCTTGCATTTCGCAGATTCTATTGCTTTTTGTTCGAACTTAGGCAGCAGACACACTGAGCAACCATGACCGACCGTCCGCGACAGTCCAACTACGACAAAAATTTCCAAAACGTGTATTCTTATCGGATACCTCACACTGAATAATCGTCTTCAACCGGTTTTCGAAGACCATGCTTAATATTGCAATCTGCTGAAAATTTTGGTCGATCAGTGTGAGTTTGAAAATTTTCATTGATCCCTTTCAATTTTTGGTCGTTGCTGGACGGTCGCGGACGGTCGATGCTGATCTGTCAGTGTAATTCCTAGCTTCAAGGACTCCATAAAGAAGTTAGCCACAACCGGACTCAGAGGGCTTTCCATTGCAACACCGTCGATTTATTCTAAGAATTGTCTATTCCATTGAGAATAGGTCGTGGTGAGGCAGTGTTGGAAGGGAGTGGTGGTTTTCTCTAAAAATATCTGGCCTATATAATGCAGTGCTTTGTTGATGGGTACTTTTGTGAATGATGAAGTCACATCAAAACTGACGAGCATATTATTGGGTTCCAACGTGATGTTTTTAATCTTCTCAATGAAGTGGCTGGCATCTTTGTTATAAGTGTCAGTCTGGCCAATGTATGGGTTCAAAAGAGCTGCTAGGTATTTTGCAATGCTATATGTAGGCGATCCAGTTGCAGTGACTATTGGTCTAAGTGAGACGCCCTCTTTGTGGATTTCGGGTAGTCCGTACAACTTTGGTGATAGTGCCTCCGATATGCACAGTGGTTTATCTAGGGATCTGTCGAAGAGCGATTTATGATTTAGTTTGTCTTTCTGAGGATCTTAGTGGTCTTCTCGTGTTTTAACTTCCTGTACGTCTCCAGATTTGAGATGTTATTTATTTTGTTGTAGTATTTCTTAACTTCCATCACCACCGTGGCTTTACTTGTGTCGGCGGGTAAAATAATTATATTTCCTGTTATATTTTACTGCTAATGCTAATGCTAATTTGTTGAAACTCAACGCGAAAAAAACTAAATTCATGCTAATCAGAAACCACAAAAACTATGCTGAGTTCAAAGATAATCATATGATTACAATTGGTAATGAGGAAATTGAAATAGTGGAAAATATTAAATACTTGGGCATTATAATTGATAGACATTTAACTTTTAAAGAACATATTTCTTACATTACCAACAAAATATCGAAGAACATAAATTTAAAGTGGCACCATCTTTGACGCCATGGTCTAGGAAAACAGTGTTCAATACTATAATATTGCCCCATTTTACATTCGCTTCGTCTATACTACCTGGCAAATAAAAATGAGATGGGACGGATGCAGAAATTGCAAAATAAAGCAATGAGAATTATACTCAGTGTTCCAAGAGACACGTTCATTAAGGCCATGTTACGCACTTTGAACTGGCTCTCGGTACAGTATTACTTGGAGTACCATGCTATGATTCTGATCCACAAAATGAAAATTCCATTAACCCCAACCCCATCATACCTGTCATCCAAATTAGTATTCAACAACAGTTTACATAACTACAACACATGAAGGAGGACAGACATAAGAGTCTCGACAAAAAATAAAAAAAGCTCCGAAAAATCAATTTTTCATAAAGGCATAGTGTGTTATAATAAATTAGAAAATTCTTTGAAATCCTACGGCGCTATTACAACTTTCAAAAACGAATTGAAAAGATATTTATTACGAGAGTCATACATGATTGTCACTATTACCCTTGCCAACCTACTCATATAACAGGTCAAGTTTTAATGTGTTTAAATGACGTTTCTACAATCGTTTTATTGTATATTTTATTTCATATTTGTAGTGTGGTATATTTTTTATGTTGTGATTGTAATCAAAATTGTATTTTATTTATACATTTTTACCTTTGACAATGTAAATTAGCTTTTATATGCTAAAGATTATTATTATAAAGAAGAAACAATTAGAACTGAAGACGCAGCAAGAGTTGTTAGACCTAGAGTTAGCCTTGAAATTGAAAGAAATCGGGGATGAAAGCGATAGCACTACGCAGTTTGGGTTGGAGGTACATGAGTCTAATGAGCCTAACATGGGAAAATGGATAAAAGGACAGGTTACGTAAGGATGAAAAACATTCCACTAAAACTGTGAAATCTGAGGTAAGTGGTCATAATTCTACCACTCATATCTCTGAACAAGTTAGTCTTCCTCAAATATCAAAGATTCTAACGCGACAGTTTCTACCACGGGATTTGCCAGTATTTGACGGAAATCCGATCGATTGGCCTAACTTTATTCCTCAATGCGCTTTGTTCATATTCAGATGAAAAGAATCAAGTTAGAAATGCCTAAAATGTAACCCTAGGAAAGTAGTTCGTTCTCTTCTCTCTTTCATAAATTATCTTGGACAGATCACATCTTGAAAGTACAGAATCCCCAATTGAAACTTGTTGAGTTTTCGAAATGGTTAGATGATAAAGCAAACACTGCACCACACGTTCAATCTTTGAAATTCGATGATTCTTTTCACCAAAACAGCTGTCAGATAAATTCCAAATTCAAACTAGGCAATGTTTATGCTGCGCTAACGATAGACATTACCTTATAGAGTGTTCACAATTCAAGTCGTTGTCTCCTGATGAAAGATGGTCATTTATAACATCCTATAAAGTTTGTTTTTCTTGTTTGAAACCATTTCACAATGTCAGACAGTGTAGAAACAGGCAAATATGCGGCATTAATGAATGTAAAAAGTCACACAATGCATTGCTTCACCAAGATTTTCATGATTTTGCAAAACCTAGTACTAGTTCAGTCGGTGGAAAGGATGAAACGCAAACGAACTGTCATATTGGTACAGATAAAAATGTTTTACTGGAAATTTTACCGGTAGTTGTGAGTAAAGGTGGTGAAAAAGTTGATACATATGCACTTCTGGATGACGCTTCAACAATCACACTGATTGATCGACAATTTGCAGACTCTATGAATCTTTCTGGACCATAAGAACCTTTATGTTTGCAGTGGGCAAATGAAGATGAAGGTCATCGACAAAATGACTCGAGAATGGTGAGTTTCACAATATCTTCTAGAGAATCGGAACGAAGTTTTCAAATGCGTCACGTAAGAACAAGACTATCCTTGCCATCTCAAACACTTGATGTAGAAGATATAATGAGTACATAGACAATCTCCCATTCGCATTCAAGCTCCTGACTACCTTCTTTTCATTTTAGGTGTTGTTACTCCTGTTTCGGTTCGTATTTCCTCTGCAGCTTCCTGTGTCAGAGTGCGAATCCCTGATTCGACGATGGTCATAATGTCTTCGGTATTGACGGCAAATTAATGGCAAAGTTTGCTCCTTTGGCTAAAACACTGGTCTCATCTTTCGAGAGTTGTCGCTCTACTAGGTTGATGACCGTACGTGTGGAATCCATCCTTGGCTTAGAAGTTTTTGTTTCCACTCTTTCAAATTTCTTTACTTGTCTTTTCGTTGCAAATATTCTGATGGCTTCCATTGCTTCTGCAGCTAGACGATCTATCAGTAACTGTAATTGGGTGTATACCTGTTGGAAATAATGTGCTATCTATCTATCTACTATCATGCATTGATTTGGCTATTTCCAGTTAGATGGTGAACAACTTCCTGTCCGTTGTGGCCAATTCCCGTCTGGTTTCATGGATACGTTCTCGCAAAAGGGTCTCGCGGTTAATATATTCTTCTGGATTGGGATGTGCTGAACGTTTTTTAAATTTTTGATAAGAATATTCGTCAATGATTGGTTAGAATGAACTGTTCAACCAATCATTGACGAATATTCTTACGACTTGCGACTTAAAACTTCAGCATAAATCCAGCATGAGATTCTCAGGCAGCGGAGAAGAAATGTGAGAGAGCACAGAAGTTCAATTTTCTTCTTGCGGAATTTTTCCAGATGATAAATTCACCCCGTAGAGACGACAAACTCGAAAATCACCGAAAGTTCAGAGATAACCGGTCGTGAAAGTTTACCTTCTGAGATGAAACGCTTCTACGAGGATTTATGAAGACTGATTCGACATATGGAAAAATCCCACAAGAAAAAAATTCGACTTTTGTGCTCTGCCGCATTTTTTATCCACTGTCGTGATTCCAAGCTAGTCCCAAAATTCTTGAAAATGAAAAGGACGTTCGGCTCGTTCCAGTCCAGAAGAATATACAATTGCACAGAACTAGCCCTTTTGCGAAAACGTATTTGCACTACAAGAAGTTGCGGGGGAAATATGAATCGAAACAGCAAGAATATGAGCCCTGCAAAACTACCCAGTAGTAACGTTACCTGGGTTCTAGGACACTTTGGCATCGATAGAGACGAAAAAGCTGATGAATTAGCTCCATAAATTGGCTCAGAATCCGCACTCATACGGACTGAGTCAAACGAAAACAAAAAAGTGGAACGAAGCCCCTCTCATGCACCACGGGAAAACATTCATTAAGGAACCGTCCAAGCACAAAACTGGGGAACTGCTTAAGTTAAACAGGAAGCAAGTTAGGACTCTAACGGGTCACAGTCCAATACGAGAACACATGCACAAAATGGAAAACTTTTCTGCCAACAATGTGGCAAAGGGACAGAAACGACTAAACACGTACTGTCAGAATGCGAGGCATTACATCACAAAAGACAGGCAATATTCGGGAAACCTATGCTTACTCCCGAAGAATACAACAGCCAACCGTTGAAGAACATGTACAGACTGGAGTGGGTGCTGTAAACTGACCCGAAAAACATGAAAAGCCCAAGGTGTTGCCGGCGACAGGACTAGAATCCGAGGAAAAAACATCAACTACAAATAAAAAAAGAGGCAATCAGGAGCTTGAATACGGATAACAGTATAATAATTTTCCCGCAGACAAGGTAAATGCCACGGTTGTAATGAAAGCTGAGGACTACAACAACAAAATAAACATGGAGACATGGAGAACTAGATCTGTTGAATTTTCACAACCACAACTCCGTGAATCCAAAGATTCAGTTCACAATGGAAACGGAAAAGAACAACCAGATTGCTTTTCTAGATGTACTTGTTAAGAAGAAGCCGTATGGAAAACTAGGGTAGAAAACCAACCCACACCGACCGATATTTGAACAAGGATTATGTATAATCATCATCCGAAGCATAAACGAGGAGTGATAAAAACATTGACGGACCAGGCCATATGAATATGTGAACCAGAATATCTCAATCATGAACTGAGTCACTTGGAAAGTGCTTTGGGTATTAATGGGTATACCCAGCAAGAAATAAAGCCCCATTCAAAAAAGAAACACAAATAAAACACAGAACAACGCACACCACAAGGAAGAGCATTTCTGCTTCGAGAATGTCAGACTGGGAAAACATGAAGTCAAAACGATATTCAAACCAACGAAGACCATTGGGCAAAGTCTGAGAACCGCAAAAAATCCTCTTTCTTCTCCAGGTATTTACCGTATTCCTTTCAGCTGTGGTGGCGTATATTAACCGAACAAAAGAGGAACTGCAGGTATGGGTACTCCAAAAAATCCGCGGTTGCAGAGCATGCTCTACTAACTGAGGACAACCACACAATTATATTCAGCGAAATTCATGTACTGGATAGGAACTCAGGGTATTACCCACGGATTTTAAGAGAGGCCATTGAAATTGAAAAACACCCGAATCATTTCAACCGAAAGGAAAAAGGCCTCAATCTGAGCAGAACGTGGAAGCAAGTAATTAGAGAGATCAAAACAAACCCGAAAACCACCGAATGTTCGGAGATTATGGGCCATAAAAGTGTAAGTTCTCAGATATTGGATTTATTTCGGAGAAATTATTTTTATTTATGTGACCGTTAGACGCTTTCGTACTTTTTTATTACCTTATGAATATATAAAATATTTTACAAGGTAAAATGTTGAAAATCGTAGATAAAACATCAAATTGGGACCAATTATACAAAAAATATTATTCAACGAAATCCTTCATTATTTCGCCTTGCTCAAGATTATAATGGTTATGATAACGCTAATGAGACTTGCTTTAAATAGAAAAAATAGAAACATCTTTTTGAACTCCGGTAAAACTTGTAGAACTTCTAGGTGAGTTAATAGTGCTTTCATTGTTTTGTGCTGAATTCATTAGTTTTCATCCATGAGTGAGAAATTATATTTGTTTTTCAATTAGATTCTCCGACTATTTTAACACAAATATTTTTTTCTGAAATCGCTCAAGAATGCTTACTTTCGCAGAGCAATTTCAGACCCCGAAATACGCCTATCTAGTATTTTTGTTCGTTGTTGAGCAACGAACATTCCCATGTCGATAACGGTCCAAGAGAGTTTTTACCAACCTAGGCCGACAAAATCGGTCCCGACCGGTTTCTTATATACATTTCACACAGTAATAATATGGCAATACAAAATTGTTATGCATTTATAAATATTCTTTAGTTTATGATAATTATTGCGATTTCAGAAAAAATAATATATGTACCTCGTATTAAAAGCACTTTCGCAGACTTCAATGCTTGTTGGCCCCGGCTTAACGCCTCGGATAACAATTTACATTGTTGTCCGGGAATATATTGCTTTCATTACTAGGTACACAATGTATTATTCCCAGATCCTATCAATTTGATCCCTGATGGTTTCAAAATGACCGCTCTCTTGGAAAACACTCAAATATCTCTCGTGTTCGAAAAAATTCCACAATGAAAATTAATTTGTGTATTCAGAGCTCAAAGTGATAGACTGCCGCTCGACAAGGCGAGTAAATGCAGCTATCAGACGAAAAAAAAAAAAGACGCTTAAGGTTAGTCACAATATGAATACTTCTCGAAAAAAACTTTGCGCTGAGATCTGAAATCGTCAAAGGCTACTTTGTTAAGTGCTTGTTGAAATTAGTAGGTATATTGTGCAACAAGTCCAGAAAACAAGAAAACATCGATATTTCTGTTGATGAATTGTATATTGTACTGCAAAATGCTACTGTTATGTTTGTTCCTAAGGTAGAGGTCAATAAGAAAAGTCACCCCATTTGGTTTTCTATAAAAACAGTAAGTTTAAAAAAGGAGAAGCTTAAATATTCCAGCAAATGGAAAATTTACAAAAATCAATTAGTAAAGTCATCTGGCTCTTTCTAACAGGAAAAAAATGCAAATCGATAACACTGCAAATGAGATCTGGCAATAAAACTTTCAGAGGTAATGAAGAAATATGTAACAGTTTCTATAATTATTTTGTCAGTGTTTTTGAAATTCAAAATTTCCCTTATCTTGTACCAACAATAACATCATCCAACTCTTTCAACATCACCAACACATCTGAATATCTGAAGAACAAATCAAATCTGCCGTCAGTAGAAGAGATCCAAAAAATGGCCTTGGGCCTGACGGTATACCAGCTATATTTATTAAATCTTGTGCTGCTAGTCTAGTAAAACCACTTCTGATTATTTTCAATCAATCACTGAACCGTGCAAAATTTTTGAAGAAGTTTTAAAAAACTGGTATTATTTGTCCATAATACCAGTTTTTAAAAACGGAAGAAATTCAGAAATTTCCAACTATTGGCCCATTCCATTGCAGTTATCATGGAAAAATAATCGAATCAATTATTGTTACCAACGAGCTGTTTCACCTAGTGAAAAATCATAAATCAATTCACCAACATGGATTTTATGAGAAGTGTTTTAACTCCTTTTGTTTAAGATATATACGACTCCATGGAACTTCAACTAATGTCGTGTACACCGATTTTTCTAAAGCCTTCGATAAATTCCATCGCCCTACTTTAATCGTGAAACTTAAAAAACGTTGTTGTTCATGACTACTTGCCAAAGTGGTTGGCATCATATCTTTCTGAGAGATCTCAACACACCACACTAAACGATTTCAGATCCGAAGAAAAACTAATTGTGTCGAGAACCCTAAGTCGCATACCTAGGTCCAATTTTGTTCAATGTTTTTGTTAACGACGTTGAGGACATGTTTATTGATTCAAAAATGAAACTATTTGCTTATGATTTGAAAGCATATAAAGATATAAGACTACCATCAGACATATTGCGTTTCAGGACGACCTAAATCAATTCTCTGAATACTGTCTCATAATCCGATTATCAATTAACCTCAAAAAATGTTATTTCATTTTGTTTTCAGAAAACCTCAACCCTTTTCCCGAAAACCTGTACATAACATAAACAATCAGCTGATTGCAGTGTCAGATGAAATAAAAGACCTTAGTATAATATTAGACAAAAAGCTCACCTCTGAGTGTCATATAGAACAAACAGTAGGAAAGTTCTTAAGAACCTCAGGTTTCATTCTCCGTAATACTGATGACTTCCAGTATCACAACACAATCACAACATTGTATAAAACCCTAGTGAGACGTTTCCTCGAGTACAATACAGTAATATGGAATCCTTTTTATAATAAATATGTTAAACGCTTAGAATATGCCCAAAGGAAGTTAGTAGTAAGTAACCTAAATTACAGATTTTTTTCAACATAATTTCAATTATGAAGCTGATCTTCAATTTTATAAATTTATTAATCAAAAGAGAATTTTATGACTATAAAATAATCATTGACTCTGATCATGCTTGCAGCAACTATCACTAAATTGCAATCCTTATAATTCAAGAAATCGACTAAAATTCTATCCTCCAACTTTTTCAACGAACTATTTTTGTTATTCTCCCCTTATAAAATTGACTTTTATATCTTTGGCGACAATTTCACTGAGTTTAAAAAAATTGATACAAAAGTAATTTATTTTTATGGTATAGTTGCCGAATAGGAACTTTTCATTGGATTTTAGGATCAACAGCTTGTTTTTATTGAGTACCATATTATAATTATATGTTCTCTAATGACCAGCATAATCTGAATTTTTAGAATCTATTATACCTTGCATCTGTTAGGTGACCCCTTTAATTAAATAAATGAATAAAAACAGGCCTACGACTCGTCAGGTATCAACTGTTTGACTTTTTCACTGTCACTTACTTCATAGTTGATATCTGTTAAGATGGATTTTGGCCTCTCCGTGATTCTATTCAAGTATTCATTCAAACCATCCAGTAAATTTTGTAAGAACTCTTGATCATCGTTCTGGGCGCAAGCGATGAAACGAGGTGCGAACTTTTGAATTTTCAATGAGACAGTATCAACTACACAGTGTGATGAACCAATTGACCATAGTTTCTTGATCACCATTGCAAAGGCTTTGATCGAAGCTCCTTTAATGGTTTTTATGCACTAGCGGGCGGTAAAGTACACTTTACCGCCCGGTTCGCCGGGCGTAAAGTGGCACTTTACCGCCCGTGGGCGCATCAAGGCCCGCGGGCGGTAAAGTAGACAATATACTAAAATTGTCCATCATTCACGGAAGACCTACCACGAAACAATGAATTTAGTTCAATAAAGAAATACTCATTTAACAACTTTTATTCATAATGTACATTTTTGCTCCATAACCCTGAAAATTAGAATTTTATATTTACTATGCAATTGTTACAATTTTGAATATTGAGGGTGGGATATTCACTTTTCTCTTGAAAATAATTATTCCCATTTGAAACATCCTCACGACTCATTTTAGATGTGGATGGTAGGTCCAAATAATTATTATTTGGTATCGGTCCATCACCATCGCCGGCAATTTTTTTGGCAATATTCAATTTATTTGAAATCGATTGTTCAATGTAGCTCTCTGCTACTGTAGTTGATATCCAACCAGCGTGTCTTTTGATATTGGTGATACTTTCCCCAGCATCAGCCAATAAAGTGGCTGAAGAACGCCTGAAACAATGACCCGTATTCTTCTGGGCCTGGTAGCTTCAAAAATGCTGCAATTTTTCTTGGAATTTGACCGAGGATATTCTTCCCAACAACTTGTTTTGTACATTTGTTGTTCTTATAGAATATAAAAAAACGCCCATGTTCAGTATTTGCGGGACGTAGACTAGCATATCTTCTATAAATATACAAATAATTAACTGACTGGTTTTCAGTACTGCAGATGGTAAATGTTCGTTGTATTTTAGTTTTTGACTCTCGAATTGTAATCAATAAAGCATAAGTTAGGTCTTGAATGTCATCAAGCTTGAGATTTGTTAATTCTTCTCTACGACAAGCACCATGTACCCCAAATATTACTGCAACCTATAAAAGAATCAATAAGTTTTTTAATTACTTAATAAATATAGGTAGGTATAACATACCTTCATCATCAGATAAACATTACCTGGAGCTTCTTTTAGAAAAAGTTCGATTTCATCCCTATTCAATATTTTGGATTTCTTCGGCTTATATCCATCATTCTTCCGTTTCAAAAATGTTATCAATTTTGAAAATTTGCTCATGTTTATATTATTATACAAATTCAAAGTAGACTCTAACATCGAATAGTATAACGACAAAGAAGATGGTTTTCGATTCTTGGACTTCTCAAAAAAATATCCCAGTAATATATCTTCTGTAATCACCTTCACATTATTTTCATTGCGCCATTTTATGAACTCATTATACGTCTTTTTGTAAAGTTTCTTTGACTTTGTTGGTAGCAGTTCTAGTTTGGCACTCTCAGCCGATTCCAAAATTTCCATTGGTATGTATATATTATGTTCTTCATCTGATGATTCCATAATTTTCGTGTTGAGTTCACTCACGCACTTTTTCATATAAACATGAAGATGATTACCTTGTTTATTGAATTTGTTGCTAGACAACAACCAGCTTGCGTAACAACGTCATAATTAGGTGGGTATATACTGGGTATTCTGTGTACAATTTGAATAAATGAATCTATTTCAGTATACAGAGATGATTATTGACACGATAATTGCGATATAAATATATATACAGTGTCCGCCAAAATATTGGAACCATATGGAAAACTTTTTTATTAATAGTTGCTCAGAAAATGTCATTCTTCATAAAAGTTAGTTTCCCATGCTGTTCCAAGATTTTGGTAGACACTGTATAAACCGCTAGTGCATAAAATTTTGTATGTATCACGTGCGTAAAATGCGTTTAAGGCCTTCGGCGTGTAATGACCCTCGGCTAACGCCTTCGGGCCATTATCCACGCCGCAGCCCATAAACGCCTACTTTACGCCCTTGATACATAAATAACTATTAAAAATTGTTTTTTCCGTTAACCAGCTGTCATCCCCCTACGAACGACAGTCCTCAGAAGTCGAAACTTGTGCGAGCCAAGGATTAATGAGGTCTTACCTTTCAACGTGCGATTCCTAGCATAGTGGGGGTACTCTTGTTTATATTCCTCATGTAGGCATCATTTGTCAAATATCTTGTGTTGGATAAGCACTGGATACACTGTTCATAAAGCATGTATTACCAATATTTTCAAGTCCATTAAAACAAAGTATTTTGACGGTTTCGTGTACTGCCGCTAATTGGAGTAGGCTCCAATGGGCCCTTTTTGCCATCCCCGGATCTCCTCATTAATGATATGCTCTGCTTGTTCCGTCCTCTCAAGTGTGCTCCTGATCTTCCTCATAGTGTGGACTCATAGTATGTGTGTGTATGTGTTGGTGCTTGTAGAAGAATCGAGTTTTTTCAAACCGTCCCCTTGTGAAAGCTCCGGTTGGGCTGATTCTCGGCCGGGCGGTGCGGCGGCCACTGGTGATTCCATCACCGGCTACCAGTCCCGCAGTATCCGATCCAGGGCCCCTTCTTGGGTCCTATTTGAGACAGGTTTTCCAGTTCTCGCAGCGAAATCCTTCAAAGCGTTCTCTCGTTAATGTCCTGGTAGGGCTGGTTCTCAGCCGGACACTACAGCGGCCGCGGGTGATTCGTTCACTGGCTACCAGTCCCGCAGCGTCCGATCTGAGGCCCCTCCTTGGCTCCCATCGAAGACAGGTAATCCAGTTCTCCGTGCGAGTTCCTTCATTCCAGCTCATCATGAAAGACCTGGTAGGGCTGTTTCCCAGCCGGACGATGCGGCGGCCGCTGGCGATTCATTCACCAGCTACCACTTCCGCAGCTCCCGATCCGAGGCCCCTCCTCGGCTTCCAGTGGAATTAGGTTTATTAGTTCTCGCACCCTTCTGTAATGTATAAATGTGTATTTTGGGTGTTGGAGGAAACTTGTGTGTATTTGGCGTCGGTGTATTGTGAGCTAGGGGTCCACCGGTCGCTACTCCGGTTGGCTTCGGCGCCTCAGCCACCCCTAGAGTCCGCTTCACTCTCGTTAGCCGTCATGACAGGTCATGTCGTTGCCCAGGATTCACCACGTGGACATGAGAGTAGCGTTGAGATGCCCGGACTCCAGGCAACCCCTTGAATCCCAGGAATATATACAACTCGTCCAATAGTTCAGTCGACAGGTTGAAAAATGTGGGGTTAGGTGGAAAAAGGTCGGAAGTTAATGAAACTTCAGGAGGTTCTTCAGGGATGGTCAATCAACATTTTCTCAAGTTTTGGACCTCGAGGACCCTGTGCAAAAAAAGAAGGGGGGGGAACTGCAAAATTTTTGACCTCTCTCCGGTTTTTCCTCGATTATTTCTTTCTCTTACGTCCTACGGAAAAAATATATCGATACTTTTTTGTAGAGCGTAAATTTTATACAATTTGACTGAAACATGTCTGTATGTGGATTCGCTATCGAGATATGGCACGTCAAAAAAAAGGTCAACATTTGCTAAGAAATTACAAAAAATGCAAAATTACAGCTTATTTCATCTGTTATACCCGAATTATGATGAAATGTTGTAGTAATTATGGTTCTTAGTTTAAGTCACCAACTTTGGACACCCCACTCCTCCTTCCCCCACCCAACCCCAATTCTCAAAACCTAACTTTCTGATGAAAGCCAACCATACCTATTCACATCATTTTGGTATTGATATCAGTTACTTTTCGGATCGATATCCCCCCGTTCCCCTACATAATTATCCCAGGACAGGAAGAAAAAAAGACGTAGTCCTTTTGTGAAAAAAATTAATGTAATTAACAATACAGTTCGACTGTTTTATCTTTACCCATGCGTCATCAATGTATGATCGAAGAAATGAAACATCCTCTATCGAACATCTTTTTCTAACAACCGCTATGAGCGAATCAAAATTCGTTTAGATTTGTCTGCTAAGCTGATTATGGTATTGTGATGATGACGCATTAGTAAAGATAGAATAATCGAACTGTATTAAGTTATTTTCAAGAATAAAGATATTATAGCTAATCATAGTGGGTAGGTAATCATTTGTATTCATTTGTACTCATTACATTTCCTGCCGAGATTTCTTAGCCGCTGGTTCTGCTCGTAACAGCTCGTCGTACTCCTGAGCGATAAGGCTGTCAATGAGGTCGCTGTCGTCGTTTTCGTCTAATATTTCTGGTGAGTCTTCCTCGATCAAATCAGTTGCGGGGGCGATTTCGCAGGAGTGGCCTGTACAGTGCTTGCACATTGCTGAGCATCGGAGACCTGCATTCTTGCAGCCACAAGCTCCGCTGCTACAGCCTTTGCTGCACTTGCAGGAAACAATATGGAGGATGTCATCCGGCGCAGCATTTCTGGTAGTACCCCTCGTGTGGTTAGGCTCCAGCCCCATACTGATGGTACATGCCTGTACTTGCTGGTAAGTGCGGAGGAAGTGGCACTTGGCAGCGTCCCTTGTTGGTGGTAGGCGGGCTTGTTATAATTTAGCCTTCGTCACTGATCGTGTGAATAACACGGGTCAACATGAAATTTGACTTTGATTGAAAAGCATTAAATTTCGGTAGTTTAGGTCGTAATAAGACGGAAAAAAAATATATGGCATGAAAAACTTTGCTTTTGTGCTTAGAAGACTGATTGAACGAAATTTTTAAAAATCTCGGATTTTAATTTTTGATTGAAAATAAAACTATTGAAATAAAAATGTTTATTATTTTTATTAAGTTTTACTATCAAATTAGCTTACAGAAAAGTGGAAAATAACTCAAAAGTGCACACTTTTACTTTTTCTTTTATGTTCATAGCTACTTTCTCTCAATAAACCCCAAATATAGTCGCCCATCATGTTTTCATTGTATTGGCCTTGATAGCGTTGTTCAAAATTCATGATGTCCTGATGGAAACGTTCTCCTTGCTCTTCGGAATAGGCTCCCATATTGTTTTTAAATTTATCCAAATGAGCATGCAGCATATGTACTTTTAATGACATCCTGCAGCCCATGGCCTTAAAATTTGTAAGCATATCCTCAACCAACTTTTCGTAGTTTTCAGCTTTATTATTTCCTAAAAATCCAGAAACTACTGCTTTAAAACTGTTCCAACTTGCTTTTTGAGTACGATTCAGCAACGTTGGAAATTTTTCATCGGCGAAAATCTGTCTTATTTGCGGACCAACAAAAGCCCCAGCTTTAACCTTTGCTTCCGATAACATCGGAAAATTTTTTTTTAAGTATCCAGAAGCTTCTGAAGTTTCATCCAGTTTTTTAACAAATTGTTTCATCAACCCTAACTTAATGTGCAAAGGCGGCATTAACACTTTTTCCGCTTCAACAATCGGCTCAAATTTGACGTTCTGTTTTCCGACACACAATTCTGTTCTTACAGGCCATGACCGTTGAATATAGTGTTTAGAATCCGCTCTGCTATCCCACAAGCACAAATAACACGGGTACTTTGTATATCCACCCTGTAGCCCCATTAAAAATCCCACCATTTTAAAATCTCCAATCAGCTCCCAGTTATACTCACGATACTTTACAGATTCAAGCAAAATTTTGACACTTTCATAATTTTCTTTAAGATGTACTGAGTGAGCAATTGGAAGAGACGGAAATTTATTTCCGTTGTGCAATAGAACTGCTTTTAAACTTTTTGTAGAGCTGTCAATGAATAAACGCCATTCGCTAGGGACACAGGGTATGCCAATTGCTTCAAACATACCTTTAATGTCATTACAAAAACAAAGTCCATCTTCCTTCGTGAAAAACGTTGCAAACATTTCATGCCTAGGCCGCTGATCCGTGATCTTAACATCATCAAGCAAATTCCACTGTTTTAACCGAGAGCCTAGAAGCTCTGCTTTATATTTTGGCGAATTTAAATCTCTAATTAGATCGTTAAAATCTTCTGAAGTAATGAGATAGTGTTTTGGTTGTTCAGGTGTAGGCAAAAACTCCTCATCGGAATTACTTTTATAAGAACTGAAAGATGAGCTACTTTTCTGCGATAATTTTTTTGGTGGCTCAGGTACTGGTCGTGTCAGGTCGTGAGCAATTGGAGCAGAAGAAGATTCGAGGTCAAGATATTCAATTGGTTTTGCATTTTTACCTCTACGTCTTTTACTCGGATTCACCATACAAAAGTAGCAGTCAGTAATATGGTCATTTGGTTCTCGCCAAATCCTTGGTATTGCAAATTTCATAGACCTTTTCTCACCTCGATACCAACCTAAAAATATAAAAATAAAAATTAATATGTCTATTATTTTGGATTCATCGCTTAATTAAATAAAAATTGCTTACCTTCCAAACACCTTTTAAAATAACTACAAGCAACATGTGGAGCCCATGGCTTATCTTGATTCCGTACAGGACAGTCAAAATATGCTTCATAGGCTTCACAGAGAACGTGAGATGTCTTTAGTTCATATTTCACGTCTCGAACTTTAATAAATTGACCACATATAAAACAAAATGTATCAGCATCGTATTTGCACTGTCGTGACGACATTTTAAGTTATTCTGGGCTTGTAAATAACACCGGATGGTTGTTTATCACTCGGGTGCCATCTAGCGGCACAGTGTAAATCCACTCTCACAGCGCGGTCTTTTTAAATATATTAAAATCAATTAAAATTTATGAAAAAATTGAAAAATGAGTATTATTATTATAACTAAAATTTTTTTGTAGAGTCGTGTAATTGGTACCTTAGGTCATCGAGGTTGTCTCTGTCAATGTTGCCTCCATAAACTGCAACCAGGAACTTTTCTCCAGCTGCTGAGGAGTAGCGTTTGGTGTGAGAAACGGGGCCACTACTGCAGAGAGGGAGGTATTCTTCACGTAGGTTTCCTTTTTACACTGGACTCCAACAGTCTGGCAACTCCTCTGGCTTTCACTACAGTTAGTTCACCTGCTTCAACTCCTCCTTTACAAATAAAACGCAAGTCTGATCCACGAGAAGTAGACGCCATCTCAGAAAACAAACGCTAACAAAGTTATTCACTTCAAGAGCTGAAGGTTTCTAATGTTACTTATCTAACTTAATGTTATATATACTCTGAGTGGTTAAACACTCTGTCCCATTTTTGCCAATCCCTAATTTTTATTTTCATATTATCTAATTTTACTATTCTACCTGAGGTACTCATACCCTTCTATAATTACTATTTTTCAATTTCTTCTTGGAATTAATGAATAATAGAGTCATGTTGAAAGAATAAAATGAAAAGTGATCTAATATGACCTCAAAAATCGAGAACAGGTAGCGCAGGTAGAATAGACAAATTTCAGCCTTCTATGTTGAATATTGGCTCATCGTTTGCATTCCGTAGTTCCACAGGAGCAGTGTTCTAACATCTATTGCTTGTCAGCTTTTTACAGCTGTGTGTAGCTGATCACACACTCCCCTCGGCCCGACACTCTCTTGTCCTTGGGAGGAACGACTTGACACCTGGTGAGCAAGCAGGGGTGGGGGTTATCTAAAGTTGGTGATTTCAAGTAGGAATTATAATAGCAACTACATTTCATCATAATTCTTGTATAACAGAAGAAATAGGGTGAAATTCTGCATTTTGTGGTGAAATTAGAAAAATTACCTATTCTTCGAAGCGCCATATCTCGGTAACAAATCAACACACATACATGTTTGAGGCATTAATTTCGTAGGGAATTTGACGATCTACAAAAAAGTGGAACTACGTTTATGCTGTAGAACGTAAGGCAAAAAAGTTATTGAGGAAAAACCACATCAAGGTCGAAAAATTTGCAGTTTTCCCCCCCCCTACTTTTTTAGCACAGGGTCCTTGAGGTCCAAAACTTGAGAAAATGTTAATCAAGCATCCCTGAACAACATCTTGAAGTTTCATTAACTAATTTTCAGGAGTAATACAACGAGTGATTGAATTTTCGTGATGAGTCTGTCGATTTATTTCTGAACGAACGAAACTGAATCCGCAGGACGAGTGGTGTTTTCTCAAAACAATTCAGTTGAGTTCAGAAATAAAAGACAGACTTATGAGATAAATTCAATTATGAGTTGAATTTTATTAGACTATTTCACGAATAAAGTTTCTTCAGTAATATAAGTACGAACAATGTATAGCATTCATAAACAAATTATTAAAATCGCCAATATTATAATGTATAAGCGACTCATTTTGACACAATCAGGTACAATTAATATTGATAGAACTGCCAAACTTTGTGTTGCCATGGTTACGTCGTTGAAAATACCGAAGCTGATCCTCAAATCAGAATTCAAAGACAGCTGGTGTTATCGCGATAACACGAGTTGTCATTGGTTTGCAATTGGTCAGATTATGTGAGAATTTTAAGATGAGTGAAATAGTCAGTAAAACAATAGATAGAAAGCTGTCACCTATTGATTTATTTTGTAAAAAAAAATATTTTGAAAGGATAGCTCTGGTGTGCCATCAGTTTTGTAATTTTGTAGTTCGTGCTAGGAATCGCACGTTAAAAGGTAAGACCTCGTTAATCCTTAGCTCGCACAAGTTTCGACTTCTGAGGGCTGTCGTTCGTAGGGGGGTGACAGCTGGTTAACGGAACAAACAATTTTAAACAATCTTGTGTTGTTACTGAATAATCATCGCCCGTTGTTATTATCAAGGTGTCCAGGGAAAACGACATCTGTGGTAATCTATGGTGTAGATTCCTACTAATCTCTTTTTCTTCGGTACTGTTTCTGTAACTTCCTGGTTTACGAATTCGGTCAAGCTTCACTGAGAAACCGTTCACGAGTTCAGTTAATAGTAGATAATTTGTTCTTCTCAGTGCATTATTGCATTCGAAGAGAGTGTATTTTCTTTTGTACGGTTCGACTGGCTACACAAACAATCAACCAAACGTATTGGGAATGCAATAATTGCTACATGCTGGTAAGATTTTCAAAGATCAGTTTTTTCAGCTAAACCCAAAGTTAGGCAATCGAAAAAAAAAATGAACAAAAAAAAAACTGAAAATGTAACAAATAATTTTGTCCAGAGTACAAGAAAAAGAGTTGTTTGAAATTTATATGTAACTAGTTTGTTTGTTTCAGAATGTTCTCTATTTTCGGGTATTTCTTCATCTTCATCGCTGCCATATCCTGTGAGTAACCAATTCTTCAATATAGTATAATAATAATAATAATAGAATTTATTCGTCTTTCCTGATTATACAATGATGATTTGAGACATGTCATGACATCACATAAAATCACTGGAAATGCTATGTACTCACTTATCTATTTAAACATTCTTCATGGGTCGTTTGAAGATTTTATGGCCTGTGATGTTTTTTAGAGTAGATGGGAGAATATTATGCCGTTATACGGAGGATTTGCTTTATATGAATTGTTGTTGAATGTTGAGGGATACAAAATTGTTCACCATATCTTGTTGAATAGTTATGAAAGTTTTGGTTTTTAGAAAATTCAGAGAAATGTTTTTTAGCATATAAAATACATTTAAAGATGTATACTGACGGTATATCGTTTTTGAAAAGATCTCTATGTGTTTGCTTGAGAAAGTTAAATATCAACCTGATTATTATATGATATAGAGGAATATACGAGTAAATAGTAGATTTAAGAAGCTGTTCAGTATTGATAGTGTTTTTTAGTTGTAGTATAATAGCATAGTGAGCACAGTTCAGTTTTTTCAATACAGTCAATATTAGATATCCAACTCATATTACTGTCAACCATTACTCCAAAACTTTTTTTTTCAGTTAATAGATGAATATTCTCGCTTTATACACTGATAGTGAAGTGGCTAGTTAATTGATTCCTAAAAAAACTGCATTCCTATAGTTTTATTGCACCACAGTGTAGATTGTTTAGCCAGTATATTAAGCTTCTACAGGGTGGCCAATGGAAACTTTCCACCCTGATTTGTAGGATTAAAAATCAAAATTGTGGAAACGTTCGAACACGTCGATATTTGATTTGAATATATTTATTGAGTATGCTGAAGTGGCATCCCTGAAATGCATATAATGCAAAATATTCCACGAAAACAGTGGCTATATCTTTTTTGTTATGAACAATTATATTTGATTTTTCTATTGATTGGACATTTTGAGAAATTAACTCACCAGTTTTTTTTACGGAGTTTTGGTGTGCCTTGGGTGGTTTTTTGAGTTGTTTCAAAATAACTCCTTTGATAACTTCTAAACAAAGTGGCCATATTCGTGTGGACCTCCTAAACTGACATTTCGACAACTTTCAGGTTTATGTGATGCTGAAGTAGTGATACAATCAACCACATCAGGATTAGTTTTCGATGGAAGTGAAAAAAACGTCGTAGCTGACAAGTGTCAAGGGTCAAAGGGTCAAAAGTGGACACTGCAATGCAAGTCAAATGGGCATTTCATCATAACAAACGTCAAAAATAAGTGAGTACCGGTTTCAATAAAATATGCAGTTTTCCCCTGTGCACATAGGAAAGTAACGCATATAGCACTAGGAAAAGTTGCTTTGCGTACGTGTTCAGATAAGCTGTCAAATGCATAATTTCCATTTGGATTTACCGCTTTCAAGCTGTCAAATATTTGATTTCTATTTGAAGCAGGCCCTTGCTTTAACGATTATGGTCCATTATATTCAAAACTATTTGAGTAGTTACCGACAAAGTAATTAATAACATTTTGATTTAGTTGAATTATACTAGATTACAAGCCCAGGCCAATTTTGGGGGGGTCATTTGACCCAGCATGAATTATATTTAGAATTATAGTGAAATACGAAACAACTTCTTTCCGCACTGTGCCGTCAGTTGTGAGCGGTGCGTATGAGTACGCAGGTCAAAGAAACTGTCCATCCAGAGGAGGGATTTTTCGACAAAAAATTCTTGAACGGCATTTCTTAAGATGATAGATAACTGAAAAATAATCAAATAGGACCTAATGCCGTACAAAGAGAACGGTACTGAAATTCATGTTTTTTTTTATTTTTCGCAAATTTTTCTTATGAATCCAGGTGATTTATTACTGTACGGCATTTGTACAATTGAATTTGTATAACTACATAGATTAATTTTCTAGCAACGCCGTATATATTTGCCGGTACAGGGGTGGGGAGCTCCGCACTTAACCCCCCACCCCTAACTAGTATAGTTTGGGCCATTTGATACAACATCAAACTCAATTACTTATCTTAATACTATTCTATGGAACGATGAAATTTTTTGTTATGCCGTACATTTATTATGGAACATATGGCTGACCGTGAAAATTTATTTCCCTCTGAAAAGGGTCTTTAACGGTAATTTGTTTTTTTACGGCGTATATATATTTTACTAGAAAGTATTGCAATAATCAAGAAAAACTCTATGCCGTACAAAAAAAAACTAGTTCTATACGACTGGAATTGGTATACAGTGAGATTCAAAAAGTTTGCTCCTGGAGATAACTTGTTTATTTTACAGAAAATTTTTATTTTTCATAAAATTTGATGCATTGCAAAAAACTTGCACGAATGTTATCAGAATTTTAAATTTTTAAATGGTATACAGGGTAGAACAAAAAATAGGAAATTTGATCAAGTATAAACTACCCTTATTTTTGACATTATCAAAAAAGTTTATCGAAAAAAGTTGTTTAGAATCAGAACAAACAATCAAATTCAGAATCATAGCCAGCTAAGCTCAAAAAATAAAAAAAATCACATGTTTCATGATTAAAGTGATCGTAAACTTAAATATTTGTATCATCGTTTACCAATAATTAATTAATTGATTAAATAATTTCCTTCCATATCACACTGATAGTTATTATGGACATACATACAGAGTGAAATAGGTATCCAATTTGCACCAAAAAACTAGTAAAAATTCAACAACCATTGATATTCTAGTACAGATGATAAATAAGACCAACTTTTGCATTTAAATGTAAAGCGAGTGATTACTGGGTCTGAGAATCCTGTGCCCTGAGTATTATTATTATTATTATTATTTCCTTAAGGATCTTTTAGTCAGGCTCTGCCTCCGGAGCCCCGATACTTTCGGAGGGCGCGCTGGATCATTGAGCTATATAACCACTCCCCACGTCCGTGGGGTGAGCGATTACTGCGTCCAAAAATCATATGCCCTGAGTAGCCCTAGTGAACCAAGGATGACCTTTGTTTCTACATCTTACTGAACCATTGAACTTAGTGAAATTTCCACTTTTGTGGAAATCTAGTTTCATCAGCCCAACCTTCAAGTCAGGAGATTAAGCAAATATATAAAATTATAGACCGATCACAATTCCACGTACCTGGGCCCCTTCTTATTCAATTATCATACCTTTGTCCAAACATATTTTTGAATTAAGTACCCGCTAATAAATGAATATAATCTGTAAGGACATTCTTATCCAGATTGAGAATCAAAAATATGGTGTTTTAAAAAAGCGACAAAATAAAATGAAGAAGGTACAGTAGAATAATTTACATTGAACTGAGAAAAAAAGCTCGAATTTTCGAAATTCGAAAGTTATACGGTTTCAGAGTAGGTATTGTATGTTCCATATGATATGAACGGCATTGTAATTCTCAATTATTATTTTATACTACCAATAAAGTTTTCTGAATGCCGTACAATATTTAAATATTTCGTAAAAACATAATGCAAAATCTTATCAGCTGTGAGAAATCCTTAAATTGAAAATGTACGGCATCAATTTATTTTTGTTAAGGGATGCTTGAGAAATTAAAAGAGCAATGATATTCTAAAAATTACTTCTCTAATAAATCACAAAGGAATTTTTTTTTAGCAATATTTTTATTTAGTTTCATCAATGATAACCTGCTATAACATAAAACAAAAATATTTAGCCTAAAAACCGGTTGCCGTACGGCATTTATAACCTCTCTTTGAACAATATTAGATTCAACCACACTAAAAGAGGTAATTTTTCACTTAATTTTTTCATTTATTTTTTGCACCAACATTCTTAGACGGCATAATTTCTGAAAATCATTTTAAATGTTGAATAATAATATGGAACCGATGCGGTACATTTTCCAATGATCTTGAAACATACAGGTCTAAGTATGAATTTACGTGCGGGGCTCCCCCCCTGTAGAGGCAAATATGTACGGCGTTGCTAAAAAATGAATCTATGTAGTTATATAAATTCAATTGTATGAATGCCGTACAGTAATAAATCACCTGGATTCATAAAACAATTTTGCGAAAAATAAAAAAAATTCCAAGATTTCAGTACCGTTCTTTTTGTACGGCATTAGGTCCTATTTCACTATTTTTCAGTTATATATCTTGAGAAATGCCGTCCAAGAATCTTTTGTCAAAAAATCCCTGCTCTGGATGGAAAGTTTTTTTGACCTGCGTACTCATCCGCACCGCTCACAACTGACGGCACAGTGCGGAAAGGAGTTATTTCGTATTGCACTATAATTTTGAATAAAATTCATGTAGGGTCAAATGACCCCCCCAAAATTGGCCTGGGCTTGTATATACCTGACTGTAGGTTTGTTCACAAGTTAGGATCAACTCCTGTTTAGTAGTACTACCGATGAAGTTAACTTGGTTAACGAAATGCGCATGAAGAAATGGAATTACTAGTGTGGTGAATTGGAAAACTTCTTTTGTTCTTACTCTATTTGATTACCTACGCATTTACCTTTGAAGCAAAAAAAATAATTTAATAAAAGTAATAATTTTCATATTATATATTTATATATATTTTCATGATACAAAAAAGTTAACTTCGCCCAGAATGGAACCTTTTCTCAATTGAAATATTCGAAACCTAAAAATCTTTGATGAATTAGTTAAAGTTTTTGTGACCAACATTTGAAATATAACTTTTCCTTGCCGTCGTATTAGAATATACCCCGCAGTGGTGACGTCACAAATGTCAAATGTCAAAATATCATTTTTTGACGCTTTCCAAACAAATCAGTTTTAGGTAACAGATTTCGAAAAAATGTTTCCTGTGGCAGTGAACCTGATAACGAGCTTGGTTATGGCGATTGCTATTGTTGAAGAGCTTATAAAGATGTAAAAATAAAATTAATTATCATTCACTTGAACTCACTTTTGGAACCGAAACCTAACGGACCCCAACAATGATGGTGAAATGACGTCACGCTTGCGGAGAATATTGCTTGAATACTAACATTTCGCTAGCACGAGTGGCTAACTTCTTCACAGAACTGAAATTGTACGATGGAATATTATCGGCATATTGTATTCCCGATATTTCTGATGGGTAGTTCTTGTAGCCAATCTATCAGTACAAAATATAACAAATATACACGTAATTTAAGTATTCAACTGATAGTAGTCTGGAACATTGAGGTACTCCCGCTCTGACCCTGAGCCAGAAGAACTTGATACAATTCTACTCGAGAAACTTCGGAGGAAGGCCTCGGTCCATCTGCTGCATCTGATAAACACCATTATCAACTGACAGTGTTACGCAGATTTCCTGAAAAAGACGATGATCATACCAATCCTTAAACCTGGTATAGATGGCCATAAACTGGAGAGCTGTCGTCACTTATCTATGTCTCTCCCTTGAATGTGACCGCCAAGAGAGGCTCAAAATATAATAATAATAATAATACTCCCTCATAAACACTCATAGAGTGAACCCAAAGGCATAGCCTGTGCGGGTAGAGGATGGCTATTATTATTATTTGCCGTGGCGTTCCGGGGCGACTTACTGATTTTTGGTGGCGTATTCACTTTTCAGCTATAGGGAAACCCGGAAAACCCACAGCACTACCCCGAGTGGTCGGCGCGAACTCCAAGCAAGCACCCGATGTCCAGTTTGGCTTCCGGTCAGTTTATAATACGACCTCCAATGTACTCCAGATTGTGCAGGGGATGAAAGAGGCAGCTCATCGCCAGCGCCCTCTCACCGGGACCCTAGGTTCCACTAGGGTTGGCGCTTTCCCACCTGGCTGGCAGCGGTCAGGACGGAGAGTAGGTATTCTTCCTATCCCACCCTAATCCCCTGCTGAGAGAAGATACTGAAAATTTGCTATGTAAAGACTTCGCAAAGTGAAATGAAGTGTTAATTTTTTATTTTATGATAAATTCCATTTTGAAATTAATGGATTTAATTGGGAATAAGTAAAAGGTATTCGATTGATCATTTATTAATTTTGCAGAAATTAATATTGAAATAGTGATATATGGTGTGTGTAATTTTCGCATGACTTATGATTTTTCTCTCATAAATCTCGATAATCTGGCAAGACGGTGCCTCTAAAGATTCCTCCAAATCGCTCGAAAAATAGATGATAGAATCTCACAGCCAAACGAATCCGTGAAAATGTCTGTATCTTTGATACCTGACAGTACTTTCCAAATAGAATGGGGGAGTTTGGGTAAAGTTACATTACAGTTAAATACTATTTATTCAGATGATCGTTGACAAAATAAATAAGTTCATCAATCAATAACAACATAATAGTCACCGAGTTGGAACTCTAACCGTTTGAGAAATATAAAACATCTATCGAAGATTAAATTCCGACTAAAAAAGTATTTCTCAGTTTCTTAACTTTTTAGAATTTTATCAGATTTGACAAATTAATTTAATTTGTATTCATTTATCCTATATACATATTATATATAGCCAATTAGTCCTTGACTTCCCTGTAAAAACATTTAATGTTTCTTGGGTGAATAAATATAAATAAATAAAAGGCCCACGTCAGAGCTGCGGAGTGTGAAAGGCTCCTACAGCTATATATATAAGGATAAGCCAATGCACGGGGTCTCCCTCAAGAACTTTGAATACCTTGACTTATCCAGGAACCTGACATTTCCTTTTCTCAGGTCAAGTGAACTGAAGTCGGAAACCGACGGATTCCTAATGGCCTGCCAGGATGATGTCTTCAACACCCTCGTCTACCGTAGTCGCGTGATGAGTATAGAGGTCCCTGACACTAGATGCAGAGCGTGCCGTGGGGCAGCTGAGACCATAATGCATTTGCAGTCAGCCTGTCCAGCTTATGCGGTCTCAGCCTATATCCACAGGCATAACGCGGCGTTACGAGTGTTGTACTACCATATAAGACACTCGTACGGTATAGATGAGACACCGGTGTTGGCTTATGCTCCGGGAGATATATAGAGTCCGTTGTGGAGAATGAGAAGTGCCAAATCTATTGGAACTACTCATTCCCCATCCTCAGGCAAATACAAGTCAATAAGCCTGATGTAGTCCTCGTCGACCATTAAAGTAGGACGATTTTCGTCACTGAGTTTTCAGCTCCTGGTGAAACGAACATCGCCCGAAAAGAGGGGAAAAACGGACTAAATATCGAGATCTACTCTTTGAACTCCGCAGGCTTTACTCAAACCATTCTGTCAAGATGGTGGTTTTGATAATAGGTGTCCTTGGTAGAATGATGGACACACTGCTCTCAAACTTAAAAATCATAGCGGCTTGCTATGATGCGGCATAAAACTTAGCCGGAAGAATGCAGAAGGCCGTAATTCTTGCTTCACTACGCCTTCTCAGGGCACATGACTCACGGACCCAGTAATCTCTCACCCCACGGACGTGGGGAGTGTTTACTGGGATAATGACACTCCAGCGTGCCCTCCGGTTGTATCGGGGCTCCTTAGACAGGGCCTGACTGGTACATTTCTTATGGAAAAAATCATTTATAATAATATTAATAGTGTTAATTGTTATAAACTATCTCAGCAATCATGAATTAGATCTAGTGCAAAATGAATTATTTGGTACTAACACAAATTACTTTCACTATTATCGTAACTGATATTTGACTCATTGTTTATAGCAAGCACAACCAACGAATTATAAAACTCGAACGACGTGAGAGCAGCATCCATCGAACCTAGCAGCCAGTTTGCATGTGCCAAAATATCCCTGTATTGTCTGTCCATTTTGATTAAGAGCATGCGTTATCCCGAGCTAATACTTTGTTGAATTCCAAAATCTGGATTAGACTCCTACTCCCATAAATCCAGATTCAAGTAACTCATCGAATTACTGTTCTTTCAGGAGTTTATCTTGTACATAAAATTGTTCCAACTGAACCTGGTGAACACTAGAAGTAAAATCTCTTATATAGGTCAATTATTTTCCTATTTTTGCGAATTGACTAAGAGGACAAAGTCAAGTCAGTACTGAAGAAGCAAATTAAATCCAGATCGGTTAAAAGAGCAGATGGATAGTGGAATCTCGAAATGGCTTCATGAAGAGTATGTTCCAAATTTTCTAAATATTTATATAAGTATGCCAAATGTTTACAATTTCGGACAATTTTACCGTATAGCTTTATCAAGTATCAACTAAAATCGTCTTCCGGTCATCATGGAGGGAGCAAATAAATAGGTCTCAGAGGAATTGTTTCGGCGATCGCGATTGATCAATGTTGTGCAAGCTCTGGTAGAGGTGGATCGGATTTATTTGAGGACTGGAAAATGCCCAGCAAACACAGATACATCTCTGAGATATTGCTGCGATGTCACTTCATGGCCTGCGACTCAATTTTGTCACACTCATGATGCATGCTTGCGACGACTGTGCGATGTAGTTCCGAAACGTCTCTGCGATGTAGTTTTGAGACGCCACAAAGATGCCTCCTAATAACGTATCAGGAATGTAACAGAGCAACATAGCAGCGATTTCTTCACTTTAAAGGCGGATTTATCGGATTTATAATGCACAATTTAATGCATAATGCGTAATTTTAATATGAAATTCATTAAATTGGGCCGCGGTGGTTGCGGGTTGAGTCCTCGCCTCATAAGCCAGAGAGCGTGAGTTCGAAACTCAGCATTGCCACCGGTCTAGTGCATGGAATGGTATTAAAAGGTAAGGGCACAAGTCTCTGGCTTTTGAGGGTTGCACGTAGGGGTGCAACCGGTTGACGGATATAACAATTTTAACAATTTTTAACAACAATATGAAACCATTTACCCATTTCATAATTTATAATTCATAAATGGTTTCATATGAATCTGAGTATTTAAATTTTATAAATTGTACTTTAAAATTATGCATATGCATTGAATTGTGCATTTATATTCAAGAGACGCCAACGTCTATGCGATATTCCAGACAGAAACAACAAATAGAAAAAGAAAATATATTTTCATTATGAAAAAATAAATATAACAAAAATAAAAAAATTCTTAAAAAAATTTAATTTTTCTGGCATAACATTAACAAAGTACAAAATTGAAAATTTACAAAGTAAATATTAAAAATATATTAATTAAAAAACTAAAAGTCAATTGCTTTGGTTCCTTTTCCTGTCAAGCCTTTGTTTGGAATGCCTGAACCAATTGGAACAGGCTGCTTCGACATTTTTTTCGTTCTCTCCGTCACCACATCTGAAAATCAATTGAACAATATGAGACCACTGAAAGCTACAATGCCACATACCTAGTAGTGGGACATGAAATAATTCAGACAGTAATGGAATACTCAGTATAATTTGGCACCATTGAACAGCTCTAAATTATCTGATTTCAAATATACAGGTCGTATTTTTTAGGTCATGCCACTATTGGTATCTCGATAACGGTAAATAATACAACGATACTCACTTTTCACACTCAGTTTATGGACACTAAAATTTGCAAATATGATCAGCTCCAGTTGGAAATATCAGAACATGAACGGTACGCAAAGCATTCAAAGCAACAAAGCTTTGATCTTCGATCAATGCATAGAAACAAAAAACAAAGAACAAAGAACTAGAACTAAATATGGTAACAGCCGGTCACGCCGTCGCCTCCCGCTATCAGGTTGGCCAACATTACCTACGATCTTGTGTTGCCAACTTACCGCGTTAATTCAAAATAAACATTTAACACAAATTGAGGATTTGTCTTTCGACCGTGGTGAAGGACAGATGGCGTTCATGTGGTTGGCAGTCAAGTGAATGTGTGTGAAAGTCCTATTATCACCTGATCTGGAGATAACTCAATAAAAATATAGTAGCAAAGCTATCTAAGTATAGATTTTGATGTCTGAATGATGTCGCAGTATGACGTCTATGGAAAGTAACAATTTGACATTGCAGGAACATCTAAATCCAGCTATTACTAATTTAGATATCCCAGGGATGCCGCAGTGTGATATCGCAGTGATGACAACAATGTGACATCGCGGATACATCTATATCCGGCTATTATTGATTTTGATATCTAAGGGGTGTCGCAGGAATGTCAATGATATGATATCACAAAGACATCTAAATCCCATTTTTGACGATATTGACATCCATGAGATGTGGATGTTTGCCCAATGTCGACTGGGTGGATCTCTTGAATGAACATCAGATGCCACAGTTTCCAAGACTAAGTATGGACTATCTAAAGAGATCTATCGGTATTTATTAGGTTAATTAACCATCATCTCATGTTCTATGTACGGGTCAATTCCAGAGAGAATAGCAGGAATTATTCATATTCGATGAACTACTCGAGGAATCAGGATTTTTTGAAGTGAGAGTTTATTTCAGATTCCGAAAGTTAACAAAGTATTGGCTCTGGATAGAGTACACTGATGGCGATAATTAATAGAGGGATATTATTGCACATGCAAATTGGGTGCCACTAGCAGAGGCTGCTGTGCTCGCGTCGCATTAGTGTGTGATAGGTCCTTAGTTATGCATTCCATAACCAAGGACTCAAATAATCAAATTCAAGATGATGAGGTCATGTGCTCGATGCTGTCTGATATAAATATGAATAAATAAGTATCTTTTCAACGAATGATCAAGGTTTCAAATAGCAGTTGTCACGGTGACAGAAGCTTGATTAGTTTTTGATGTTTTTGAGATAATCCATGATTTTCTTATGTTCGTTGTAATGGTAATTTACAACCAAATAATTCACTTCATCCGCGATCTGATTTAAATTATTTCAAATAATAACTTGTGAATACTGAGATAATTGCTTGTGTTTCATGATTATTGTTATTATTACTGATGTCAATCTTACTAATATATTGTGTTCGATCCACTCATTAATTTTGCCAAAGATCATATGAATAGACAGAATTCATTACATCTCTATCAAAAAATTTAGCAATTCAAGAAGTCCGGGGTGAATATTGAAAGTTCCATTCATAGTTTGCTCCCAACATCTAAACTTTCCTATTCAGTCTGGAAGGTACTATCAAGTACAAAAGATGCAGATAATTTCACGGATTCGTTTGGTTGTAAGATGCACGAGTCCTCAGTTTTTTTAATGACAGTTTCCCGATAAATAGGCAAAAACGGTATATCTACGTATTTTTCTCATAGAATAGCGAAAAAAAGATTTTTTCTTTAAGGAAACAAATATTTCAATTTCGACCGAAGCTATTTATGAAACAAACTGGCATTCGATTATAATTTTTGTGTTCATTTCAGGTTGGCTATGGATGTACAGAAAGGCTGCAAATCTGGTCAAAATATCATTGTTTACGAGAAACACTCTAAACAAAATCAACAATTCTACATCAACTCTGACGGTACTATTGGAACAAATTGTGGCAAAGACATCATCTTGTGCATTAATAAAAATGGAAACGTTGAAACGGTTCTGAGATCAAAATCTTCTGGTCTTGACGTGTTTTTCAAACTTATACAGCTTAATTAGGATGATGGTAACTTTCATTGAGTTAGATATTCCTACCCAAAATAAAATATATTCAGCAGTATCAACAAGTGTCATTATTCCGAACAATTATTTCAAAGTTCAAAAGCTTTGATAATTTTTTTTTTGTTAAATACACAATATTTGTATTGTCTCTCGGATAGCCTATTCGATTCGGATATAAAGTATCCATCGGCATTCAAACACACAGTAATCATTTCGCTCCATAAAAAGTAAGTAGGAATTACCGACCAATATCTTTGATAACGCTGTTGGAATGCCAGGGAGATCGACTCAAAAAATGGACTGAGTGGTTCTAAAGTTTTATATGTTCAAAAATACTTTGATATAACGAAATTATCAATTATATAATATATATGACAACGTCAAGAAAAAAACTTCTGTCACTATAATTCATAACACAGGATGTATCCAATGTCGAGTGAAATAAGGGTCGAATTCCAACAAACGCACCTCTCAAAAATATTTGAGAAAATTCTGAAAAACGGATTTACTTCTTTTCCTGAACAAATTTAAAATTCTTTTTAAAAATTGATTTGGATTTAAGGAAAATATATCAACCCAGGATGCAATTCTCGCTTTAACATCAAGAATAATGAAATATTTGAATGAAAGCAGTCCATGTCTGTGCATATTCGTAGATTTGTCAAAAGCATTCGATACCGTCAGCTGACCTACTCTCACAGTCACTCGAAGATGTTGGTGTTAGAGGCATTTGCTTAGAACTCTTCTAAAACTGCTTAAGTGAAAAAACTCAGGCTGTGTTGATGACGTGGTTAGCGATGCTGAACCAATTGACTATGGTGTACCACAAGGAACAGTCCTAGGACCTTTCTTATTTAACATTTATATTAATGGACTATTCTCACTAGACAGTAGGCTGATAACTGGGTAGAGCATATTTTAAGAAATTTTGATTGGGCGGCACTACAGCTCGTAGAATTTTTTCACTCACTAGCGGTATGACAATACAACCAAGGAAAGGATAACGAAAAATAATAATAGGCACTTTTTAAGAACGTAATATTGATAAAATAATTTCTAAATTCTGATATCAAAATAAAGAAATAATATAAAAAATAATTTTATACTCAGGAGTCTTTCTATGTCAACCAACACTTTTTTCGATTCGAAACAGTAATTTTAACACTAATGCCGACTTAGTTGTTCAGTGGGTCTAGTGACATCGAGGAGTGAGAAGAAGAAGCAACAAGTTTAATTGAAGCGAGGGTTTTTTACTAGCAACAAATATGTCGACATAGGTTGTTCCCGAGCATGCCCCTAGGTTGCTACTTTATGGTTATTCTGACCACGCTTATGTCGCTTATTGTCACCGTCATCCATTATATTATTTCCTAGGATCCATTTTTTTTTCAATGCATGGATATGGAACAATGAAACTGCCGACGGCACAACCACCTTTCACTAGGCGGCACAAACAGGCCACTAGACGGCACTAGTGCCGCCTACTTTATTGGTTATTTAACGAACAAGTGTATTAATAAGGACGATTAACAATTGAGATATTTTAACGCGTGAGCGGAGCGAGCGCGTTAATGTTCGAGATTGTAAATCGCCATTTTAATTCATGAGTTCGTTACAAAACTTCTCTGTTGACCGTAATTTTCAAAAAAAAAAAAATGGTACCAGTCGGGGATTGAACCCTCGACCTTGCTATCACCTCAGGACTCAAACCAGCATTATACCAGCCGGCTGCGTGACTATCTAGCTATCAATGCTACTGACAACTTTACTAAATAAATAAAAATATATTTTCTAAAATTCACAATTAAAATATTCCACCAAATTCTACAGATCTATACAAATTTCATTGCCTTCTTTCTTCGCCTAGTCTAGGCTTGGATGTCGGGAAATGAGAATCTGGACGCACGGAGAGCCGCCTCCCTCTCCACCCCATTGCTGGGGAGGAGGGCGAGCGCTTGTGCCAAGTGGTGCCTAGGGCCCCGATCAAGGGACGCTGACAGCCGCCTCCGCTGATGTTAGCGGTTGGTCGAGCTGTAGAGCTTGTGAGGGTTGTAGGTGACATAATAACACGCCTCCTGCGAAGCTTATGCGTGTCGTTCATTGCATTCCATTGGATACTGCTATTGTCTAAGTTCGTGTGAGGCTGATTATTGCGAGCTAACCCCGGAAAAGGCTAAAAGCAAAAAAACCGGGTCACGAGAATTGGCGTTTAGATTACGTGTATGGGTTCTTCACAGAACCGGTTCCTTCCATCTTTCCTGGAAGGTATCCAGCGCTTGATAAATGAGCCCACCGTATTTGCGGGGCTCATTATCGAAAATTCTGGTGAGATCTCTAGTTAGAGAACTTTTGGGGAGGTGGAACTTGTAAAACTTGTATGACAAGTTATTTACATGTGTCGGGATCGAGTCGACGCCCGCAAGGGCACGCAGCGCATCCAATCGGATGTATCGGTCACTATTCGTGATGATACGAAGCACTTTGTTCTGCATCCTGTCCAACCTCATGAAAGGAGTTTTGGGCAGGCTGCAGAACGCTGGGCAAGCGTATAACATCGTGTTATGTATTTTCAGTAAATTAAGTAGTTTCAAAAGTAAACTTTATTAATGACATACATATTTTTATGACAGTCACATCAATAATCTTAGTCTGTTTTTGTTTCACTCAGCAACTATGGAAATTATACAAAACGATCTATAAAAACGATCTATATGAACGAACCTAATATCTAACATTTCCCCCCTCGTTAAATTACAAGTCCAATCTTTCTGGTTTGACAATACGTCTGCCTGATCTAGTCACATATGCCCTAGTGATATGTTCATCATTTGTATGTTCATCATTAGATTCTTGGTTGAGAGTTGGAGCAGGAGGTGTAACAAGTTCTTGGGTATAACTATTAGATGAATATCTATCAGATATTTTGGTAGATGGGTTCTGTTCAAAGTCACTGTCAACATTCAAAGATTCTTCAGTAGTATATGGAGTGCTGGTTGTATTTTTACGCAAACAATCGGCGTGCATGAATTTTACTACTTCACCCACTCTTACTAGGTATGTGTTGACGCTTACCACTTTTGTTATAACACCCCTTTCCGATTGGCGAGATCTTAAATTTTTGACAAAAACATTTTTATTGACATTAAATCTTACAAGTGACTCTTTAAGTATAGTTTTCTGTTCTATTTCAATAGGTGGTTTCAGTAAATCAAATCTAGATCGTGGGCGATTTTTTAGTAAGAGTTCGGCAGGAGATATCCCCGTTATGCTTGAAGGAGTATTCCGATAACTGAATAAAAAGTTTATCAGTCTATTGTGCAATACACTTAGTGTTATATCCACTTTTTCACTGAATAACGCTTTCTCCAAACCTTTTTTTACAGTTTGAACCCCCCTTTCAGCAATCCCGTTACTTTCAGGGTGATAGGGTGGAGATTTAATGACTTTGATACCATTTGCTGAACAAAAATTCACAAATTCAGATGAAGAGAATGGTGGTCCATTATCAGACACTAATTCATTTGGTAATCCAAAAACAGAAAAAATTTCTTTTAATGCAAAAATAGTTTCTTGTGCCGAAGTACCTCTACTCATTATTTTAACGTCAATCCACTTACTTTTATTATCTACAAGAATCAGGAAATTATAACCATTTTTATGAAAGAAATCAATGTTTACCCTGTAGAAATTACAAACAGTACTCGGCCAAGGTAAAAGTGGAGCAGCTTTTGTGAAATTTCATGACATTTGACAAATGTCACACTGGCTGATAAATTTTTCGATATCTTCATTGATACCTGGCCACCAACAGTATGAACGTATGAGCATTTTGAATCGAACAATACCAGTATGATCTTCATGAAACAATTCCAAAACTTTATTTTTCAAAGAAGTTGGTACAACAACCTTGGAACCCCATAACAAGCAATTTTTTTCAACAGATAACTCGTGTCTTCGACTGAAATATGGTTTGAATAGATCATTCACATTATGTGGCCATCCTGTTATAGTCATTTCTATCACTTTTCCTCGCAAAATATAATTTTTGGATGCATTTGCAATGTCTTCAAAATTTAATGGAAGGTCATTCGTCATACTAAAAGAATATAAACTATCACAAACTTTTGTTTCCCCTTCTACAGGCAATCGTGATAGAGCATCTGCATTAGCAAGTAGACTTCCATTTCGGTATTCAATATCATAGTCATATGCTGAAAGAATTAAAGCCCATCGAGTAACTCGAGATGCTGCTGTTACGGGTATCTGTTTCTTTCTTCCATAAATGAATTGAAGTGGTTGATGGTCAGTAATCAGAACAAATTTTCTACCAAAAATATATTTGTGGAATCGCCGAACACCGAATAAGAGCGCCAACGATTCACGCTCAATATTGGAATATTTCTGTTCTGCTGGTGATAGAGTACTAGAAGCAAAGAGAACTGGACGCTCTTCACCATCTACTCTGTGACTCAGTACGGCACCAACTCCGTAACTACTAGAATCACAGCTGACATAAATCGGTAAATTTGGATTATAATGGGTAAGAACCTGATCTGATGTGATCAAATTCTTACTCATTTCGAATATCTTATCATGCTCTGCTGACCAAATAAATTCCACATCAGCTCTACACAAATCATAAAGAAGTTTTAATCTTGAAGACAACATAGGAATGAACTTACTGTAATAGTTCAGTAACCCTAAATATGATTTGAGCTGTGTTAAAGTTTGTGGGCGTGGAGCATTTTGAATACACTCAATTTTTTCATTTGTAGGATGAATACCATATTCATCTATAATGTGACCTAAAAACTCAACTTTAGATTCAAAAAATTTGCATTTAGACGCATTTACTTTAACATTGAAATCATTCAACCGTGACATGACTTCAAAAACATTTTTATTGCACTCTGAAAAATTTGACCCCGAAATCAAAATATCATCCAGGTAACAACTGGTTCCAGGTAGACCAGACAAAATTGTATCAATCACAGACTGAAAAATTCCTGGAGCACAACTGATCCCGAAAGTCAATTTATTGTATTTGAATAGCCCCATGTGTGTGTTAATTGTTAACAGTTCTTTAGAATTTTCCCCCATTTGAAGCTGTTGATATGCTCCCTTCAAATCAATTACACAAAAATATTTACTACCAGATAGTTTTGCGAAAATGTCTTCTGAGAGAGGTAATACGCAATGACTTGTTTCAATAGCCTTATTCGGGGTTTGCTTAAAATCAACACAGATTCGAATATCTTTCGAATTTTTTTTGGGAACGACTACTATTGGACTAGCCCAATTACTACAACTTACTTTTGTTAATATACCTGACTGAACCATTTTCATGATTTCAGTCTCAATGCATAAGGCAAACTATAAGCTCTATGAAAAACTGGCTTCGCATTGTCTTTCAATTTCAATTCTATCACAAAATCTTTGATAGAAGACCCCTGCACATCATCAAAAACATTATGAATTTTTTTTTATTTCATTGACTGTCTGGTTCTTTACTTCATCAAAATTTGCTTGATCGAGACTTGACTCATTTTCAGGCTTGGAAAAAGAACTTGTTTCAGACAACAAATGTTTACAACCTAGAGCATTTCTCCAGTCAGGATTCAGAATATTCATCCAATTTCTACCCAAAAGAGGAATGAATTTCCTTTGACTACTCAACACTACCAATGGCAGGCAATAATATGTATTTTTAAACAATACCCTACCTTGTATTTGACCCAAAATTTTGACTTCCTCTCCGGTTACAACTTTCAATTTAAAATTGACTAGATCAAGTTTCAAACCAAGAAAATAATACTTGTAATCATTTACATGAATAACCGACTTTGACGCCCCAGAATCCACTTCCATTTCCAAGAGTTTTCCTTCAACTTCCAGGTTGACTTCTAAGGGTTTCTCTTGATCTCTGTTGTTCAGTCTGGCAATGAAACCCAAATCTAGCAAATCATCTCCTTACTCAGTTTGGTCAGAAACTTCTTCACAATGATCAACTTGGTGGACTCTTCCCTTGGTACAAGCGAATGATGTGTAACCTTTAGTTCCGCATCGATAACAAAACCACATTTTTGCTGGACAGTTCTCCGGATCATGTTGTCTTTTGCATCTATAACACAGCTTTTTTTTCGAACTTTTGAACCGTGACCTTCTTTCTGAAAAGAATTCAGGACCATCTTTATGTCTATGACTATTCTTATCAGTTGATGACTGAAGCTTATCCACATTTGATGATGCTGCTCCTTGGACTAACCTGCTCTGGGCTTCAGCTGTCTCAAGACTTATTGCAATTTTACATGCATTCGAAAATGACATTGACTCTTCTTCACCCAGAAGTTTTTGTTGAATGAAAATGTTATGCACTCCGCATACCAATCTATCTCGTAACGCTTGATTTAAAAAACTATCAAATTTACAATGGCGTGATAATTCTTTGATAACACCAATATACTGGCTAATAGACTCGAAAGATTCCTGTTTTCAATTATGGAATCTAAAACGTTCGATGTTCATACTTTTAGTTGGAACATATTTTGATTTCAGCACGGCTACTAATTCGCTATATTCCTTCTTTTCTGGTGTTGAGGGATATATCTCAGTTTTCAATACTTCATATGCTCTCGCAGACAATAATGTTATTAAATTGGGTACTTTCAAATGGTCTTCGATTTTACTAACAAGAAAGAACTGTTGCAATCTCTCTTCCCAAGATTCAAAAGACTCGAGATTTTCATCAAACTCCTTGAACTTTGACATTTTGACTTTCAAATCTTATGATTGATGAAATTTAGCAGGAACGACGTTTACTCGACTCAAATAGGGAATTTTCCACTTCTCGTCGCCAAATATGTTATGTATTTTCAGTAAATTAAGTAGTTTCAAAAGTAAACTTTATTAATGACATACATATTTTTATGACAGTCACATCAATAATCTTAGTCTGTTTTTGTTTCACTCAGCAACTATGGAAATTATACAAAACGATCTATATGAACGAACCTTATATCTAACACATCGCTGGCCGGATCATCTGTTTGTATATTACCATTTTGGATTCCAGTTTCATCCTTGAGCCTCTGGCTATCAGAGGGTACACGCGTTTTACCGCTGCTGCAGCCCTCTGGATAGCCAGGTTCAGGTGTTTGTGCCATGTTTTGCGCTTTTCCAACTGTACTCCCAGGTATCTCACATTGGTTTTTACCTCCACAGCTTTGCCTTTGACCCTCAACTTCTGCGGGATTTTCGAGAATTTGAATTTCTTGGAGAAGTTGATGGTCTCAGACTTAGCCGGGTTCACCACGATCTTATTATCCTCCAAATACGGTATGATTTTCCTGTCCAGACGGGTCTGGACCTGCATAGCAGCTGCAACTCTGGAGAACGATTGGGCGTATATAACGGTGTCATCCGCATATATAGCTGTTTTCGTTCTCTCGCACATAGGAAAATCATATGTATATAGAGAATACAAGTGTGGGGATAGGCTAGACCCCTGTGAAACACCTGCTTCGATTGCATACTCCGCGGACCTTGTGTTGTTCACCCTCACCGCAAAAGTTCTGTTGACCAGGAAAGAAATCATAAGTCTCACCATGTATAAAGGCATGCGTGCTTTTTGCAGATAAGACCCTCAACCCATACCGAGTCGAAGGCTTTTTGCATGTCAAGCAGGACCATGACTGTATTCATCCCTCGATGAGCTGCCTCTTTCACCTCGTGAACAACTCGGACGATCTGTGAGGTCGTACTATGACCTGCACGAAATCCGAATTGCTCAGCGGGGATCATTTTGAGTTTCTCCTCGAGGGATATCAACCGTTTGAGAAGTATCTTCTCCACTGCCTTGGCAACGACGCTCAGAAGTGAAATCTGGCGGTAACTATCGAGTTGATGGCCACCCTTGCCCGGCTTCAGGATAGGTATCACCAGCGCCTTCTTGAGGCAATCCTGGTACCACTGCCACTTGATGATGGCGTTGACAATGTGCAAGAATTGCACGAGGGACTTCCTCGGCAGGTTCTTGAGTAGAATGGCGTCCAAGCCATCCGGCCCAGGCGCCTTATTCGTCGGAAGTCGCTTAATGACTTCCGTCAGTTCCTCATAGTTTGCCATTAATTTGGCAAACCTCTTAGGACCGATAGGGGCGGCCATAGTTTGTCTAAAGTCGTCGGTTATCTTAGACTTTACTCTATGGCCGTCGCTAACGTCCGGCGCCCTCTTGTGGACGTTGGCGAAATGCTCACCGAATAGCTCCGCCTTCTGAGGGTCTGTCACTGTTCGTTCGTTACCGCCCACTATGGCTGGGACGGGTTCAAAGCGCCTAGATATGCGCTTCGTCATCCGCCACAGCGAGTTGTCCCGAACGTCCAATTTCTCCAGTTTATTCTTCCACCGGGTATCGTTATGGTCGTTGATCAACTCCGAGATCTCTCTACCAAGCCGAAACATATCGGCTCTATGCTCCGGGTTTCTGGTGGCTTGCCACCTTTTCCGGAGGGAGTTTTTCAGAGTGATCAACTGCCTAACTTCCGGCGGGAGAATATTCTGGTTCCTCTTAACCATTATCTTCTTGATGGCGCGGTCGCGCGCGACCTGAATGTCACGAATAAAAGTGAGAGTTGCCTCCTCAATTCCATCCCGAGCAATGCCAGGCGTGATGGTCGTCCTGGCATTGATGACTCTTCGGAACTCGGCTCAGTCACCGTTCCGGTAGTCGTACAAAGTTTTGGGAGGTATATCCTCTCCCTTGTACTGAAGACTGAACGACACTGGGTCGTGATCCGAGGTCATCTCATGGATGGCCTTGAGTTCACTCATATTCGCGACATTCTTGTTCACTACCAAGTCGATAATGGTCGGAGTAGACCCATTCCAGGGGTAATGCGTTGGCTCATCAGAGTGAACGATTACCGCATCACTACACAGCGAGTACTCCCACAATGTCTTGCCATTGGCGTTTGACTGTGAAGCCCCACTCCACTCAGGTCGCCTGGCGTTGAAGTCCCCTACCAATAACACCTTGTGGCCCGCGTTACACAAATTGTCCAAGTCGGACTGTGTGAACCTATCCCTTGGTTGGTTGTAAACCGCGAACACGCAGGTTCCATCCGCTAGCTTGATACCAACGTGCTCTATCGAGCTTTGTTGTGCTGGGAGCTGCGTATACGCAATGCCATCCTTGACAAGGATGGCCACCCCCCCCCCCCTCACTGCCCGAGGGCGGTCTGTCCTGACAGTGGAGAAGCCCTTCAATCGGAATATATGGTCCGGCCTGAGCCAGGTCTCCGATATGAACATTAGGTCTATCTGATGCCTTGCCGATGAAGTCAATAATAAGTGGGAGCTTATTATTATTCACTGAACGGGCGTTAAACATGCATGCCTTTATACGACCCTTAAAAATTGTAGCGCTGACTATCCCCGAGGACTTCAGCCATAGCCTTCTCCAAAGGAGTCTTGGCCTGTGCTAGCCGGGCGATCAGATCGTCCATGGCCCTGCACAGTTCCGAGATGTTTAGCATCGCACTAACCTGCTTTATTTTGTCGCCCAAACCCATCATCTGCTGCAAGTCAGAGGCCCCCGATCTGGGGTTCCTATGCACCGACGACTGGGGTGGTGGGGTGTAGGGGATCTCCGGGGCCTGAGGAGCTTCCTGGATCCTGTTGCTCGTTCTTCTCCCCGCTTCTTGGGAAGGTGCGGGGGGAGCGCTTTGCTCCTGGGACCTAGCTAGCCACGCATTGGATTTCGGCGGAGGAGCTGGGACAACTTTACTGGTATATTTGATGTTTCCTGAATTTTTTTTTTTTACAGAACTTCGTCACTATCCATCTTTTGATTTCAAAATAAACGTAGAATTTTAAGGAATTACAATAATGAAATAAATGATGACAGATAGTACTAACACAGCTACTTGATTTCCAAATAAATGTTTTAGCGGGTAAGTATAAATATGTTTGGTTGCATACGCCACAGGTCACTATATAAATATAAAATGTATTGGAACAATGTACGTTGGGTTGCATATAAGTAAATCATTGATTAATAGAAAATCATTCATTACAAGGGGTCATTAATCAACGTTTTTGAGTGCGTTAAAATACATTGTAAATAAACGGTCGACGGAAAATGATATTTTATGCTCTGTAACTGGGAATACTTGAAACAGAAAGCCGAGTCTGACTTTCACTGAATAAAAAAAATGAATATAAATTACTCACTATCAACACAGAAAAAACCAACTATTTACCAATCAGCTGTAACTCTCGTGGTCGGCCTAATCTCAGTAAACTATATATATAGAAATTAATAATGAACATTTTTTTATAGAACCTGTTAAAGATATTAAATACTTGGGCGTCATCATTGATTGTCACATGAAATGGGACTCACATATATTATAATATACGTAGTTAAGATTTTGAGATGGTGGTATATTCACTTTTCAGCTATAGGAAAACCCGGAAAACCTACAGCACAATACTCGGAGAAAACTTCATTATATACCAGCCTTGATTGGTCAAAGCTACCACATAGAATGTTATCCTACTAAGCACCTACGTTATACAATAGCATCCCTGAAGAATTAAAATGTATATAGCAAAAAATTCAAACAACGATTTAAAGCATTTATGAAAGAAAATCCTATAAGTAAGATATGTTCCTTCTTTGAGGACTAAAAATTAAGAAAAAGTTACCTATTCAATTGATAAACAAGGGGAAAAATGTTCGCATATTAATACATATCTTTAAAATGTGAGCCACCCATCGAGTATATTACTTATTTTCATATTTGTTGTTCTGAATTTACCTTTAAACATTTCGTGGTAAATATCTACTTGATTTCAAATGTATATATCTTTATTCCTGTTCTGTTTTTAAAAATTTTTATTTCATGACCTTGATTATTTATAACTCTCAATTTTATTATAAATGTATGTTGAATTTTATATTCTGAAATTAATACTTTATTATATCTATTTGTGTACCTATGTGTGATAATTTTATTAATAAATCACTATTTGTAATTATATATCAAACTATGCTTGATTTTATCCATGTTTATTTTAGCTAACTTACTATGTTTTTCAATTATTTTTATATTCGTGAAGCAACTGCAATGGCTTTATTCAAGAATTTTTTATATATAAGTATTTATCGTATATTTCATTTGCATGAATGAAGCTTATTATTATCATTATATTGAACACCTATGTACTATGTTTCAGTACAATATCTCGCCCCCGTAGGATTTTTTTTTATATTAATTAAATTGGAGTATGTCAAATACTTTTGCTGCCACCACAGCCATAGTATAAGTAGTTTGAATCCGCTCTGGATCACCCGATATTGCGGATAACCTCCCCAAAGCCAGGATGCTCAACCTTATATTTCACAGCCCTACTGGTTTCCTAAGTTCTCAAGATGTAGGTCCCGCCACGACTTAACAAATGCGTGGACTTTGTATGAAGGTGATGAAGGGGTAAGTAATAGTCAGCAAAGTTCCACCAACCAGCTTTATTTACCAAAGCAAAATGGTGGAAAATACCAAAGAAAATATTAAAGTAAAAATAAAGTAAAATATAAAAATTTGTGAAGAAATAAATCAACTGTGAGAATTCATACAGTCCGTCGTATCTATGTTGAATCAAATGTTCACGCTCTGAACAAATCAGGTATCATTTTCATTAGACTTAAATTCACTTTTAAAACGTACCCGATAATAAATCAATAGCCATATTTTTAAATTAACTTACTACCTACCATCATTATTACAAAAGAAATTATGGCCAAGTTTATATTTAAACTATTATAATTATTGTTCACTCGTATTTGCCATCATTACTCCTTAAAATTTATAGTACAGCTACCATCAATTCAAAATGACAAAACACCCAATATCTAGTTATGATTATTATTATTTACATTTAACTACGTTAAAAGCCCGAAATTAATATTGAATAACACGGTGATACAACAAAAACATATTTCTATCCAAACAAGCATTGCTTTGAAATACTAAACACGACCCAAGTTTATAACGAAACTACTTCTATTATTCTTATTATTTGTCTTGGAGAAATTATAGTAAAACTAGTTACTGGATCCACTTAAGTCGGCGCTACATGATGCTACGAACACCCTCCACCGTTGGAGGCTTGACAGTGCGGCCCATCGTGTGGCCGACCTTCATACCTGCGAGCTACCAATGTTGAGCTTCCAACGTTCTCGTTTGAACACGTTCGGGCTATTGTCGGTATTCTTGGCCCGAGTCAAAGGAATTCCTAGAACGTTGGAAGGAATACATTTGTGAATTTGATGCACTGCTACACGACTCGTAGTTACGTAGAGTCGTTCGACATAAGCATTAGCAGGGTTTGTTAATGAATTCATGTAGTTTGAAAAGGTGTGTATACTTTTTATTATAATTGGCAACTGTTTTTTATTTCGTATTCCCTCAAACACTAGTTTCTGAATTGTATTAGAAAAATAATACATAATGAATATCAGAGGCAAATGTTTGTCCCGCACTTGCTTCAAGTGTTTCTGCTTCAAACATTCGTTTCACCGTGTAGCAGAAACGTTTGTCGAACCAAATGTCGAACCAACTGTCGAACTTTTTGACTCAAATGTTCGGTCCAGCAGTGGAGCCAATATTCGACACATCGTGTAACGCCTGCTTTATACTCATATGATGACTTTTTGAGTTGTTAGGCCGATGTGAGAAGCCGGCGCTACACATGGCTCCAACGCTGGACCGAACATTTGAGTCAAAAAATTCGAAGGTGGGTTCGACAAACGTTTCTGCTACACGGTGTACGAATGTTTGAATCATGAACGCTTGAAGCAAGTGTGGTACAAACATTTGCCTCTATATCACCATGGAGAATACAGATGTTGTAATTGCAGCAGCTGCAGCGGTAGTAGTGTTTAGTTGTGTCAACTTATTAATTGAAAAATGCGAATTAAATTTTTTTTGATTTATTATTTGAAACTCTGAATGTAAGTATAAAATTTAATTCTAAACAACTATTTCCAATTACTTTTTTCGATATCTTGACATCTTATCCCACTTTTGGCCTCTTTATGGTCACGTTACAAGTTTTAAAATCGATTAAAGGTTATCGAATATGCATAAACTTTTTCAATAAATGTATAAGCATTAATATCCTACAATATCTGTAACTCACACTGGGTATACTTCAACTTGCAAGACCATGTCCAGGTAACGTTAAACCAAACTGGGTGTATGCCATAATTTTCGAAAATATCTGCAATGGGGTAATTGCTTATATAGATTTGGAGGATTGATTCAATAAAATTTTAAAAAATGTCGTTTGATTTTATTCCATAAATCAACGAGTCGATATGAATGTACATCAACTTGCTGTACAAGTCATAGTATTCGCCTAGTGTATTTGAATAAGAAGAAATAATTACAACTATATAGTCGAAAATATCCTCCTCACATGTTTCGATATATTGAAAAAATTATGCAAATATCTGTCAGAAAACAACTACTTCCGAATTACATCTGTCATCCATTTGTGTAATGTTCCTCAAGTAGGAATCTAATTTTAAAAATTCAATCGATATCTTGTATCTTGTGATATTGATATCTTGTATTAATTTGCAGGAAAAGTGTTGTAAAATTGGAAATCAAATAACCAGTAAACTACCCGAAATTATCAGAGTACCAAAAATTTGAAAACGTTATTTGATAAAAGACATACAAAAAAGTATATAAACCGGGTAAAATCAATATGTTCGGCCAGAAAGCTGTTGAAATGTCAAAATAAAACTGAAATGCCATCTATAAACTACCCGAAATATAGAGAGTACAAAAAATTGAAAACGTTATTCGATAAAATACTATTGTTGAAGTATATATACAGGGTTAAATCAAAATGTTTGGCCGGAAAAGTGTTGTAAAATTGGAAATCAAATAAAATTCCATCAGTGAACTACTCGAAATATTCAGAGTACCAAAAATTTTAAAACATCATTTGATGAAAGACATCTAGAAATGTATATATACATGTGTATGTTTTCACTGCGGAAATATAACAAATAAAAAACTAAAATCATTACAGTGTAGAAGGTGTGAACAACTGTCTCACAAGGAATGTCTGAGAATGCCCCAAGAGGGTAACAAAGGATATATATTTGTGAACTGTGCGAACTTAATTCGAAATTAACCCATCTAGGTACTCCTCGACCGCGATGTCAAATTTTGTAATATTTTTAGTAATTGTGAAAGTTTTGATAACATCCATAAGTAGAAGCTGCATTTTTTCGGCATCATTATGTACAGAAATTATTTGACAACTTTTATGAATGTTTTTTTTCTATTGATGAATAATTTCTGGCCAAAAATATTGAATTGACCCTGTATATACCTTTCTTGAGGTATTTTATCGAATTTTCAAAAATATTCAAAATTTTCTCCACCTACTCGAGATATTTCTGGTAGTTTACAGATGGCGTTTCAGTTTTATTTACATTTTTAAACAGCTTCATGGCCAAAAAAATTGATTTGACCCAGTATATCTTTTTCAGTATTCTTTTATCAAACGGCTTTTTCAAATGTTTGGCACTCGGAATATTTCGGGTAGTTTACAAGTGATATTTGACTTTCATTTCCACTTTTCAACATTTTCCCGGCCAAACAAATTGATTTGACGCTGTATATATAATTTTACAATAGTCTTATATCGAAAGGATTTTTCAAATTTTCATTACTCGGAATATTTCGTGTAGTTTACCGGTGATATTTTCTCTTTATTTTTACTCTTTCAACATTTTTCCGGACAAAAATATTTATTTGACATTTATTTTATCAATTGGCGTTTCCAAATGTTTTATACTCTAAATTTTTCTGGTAGGTAGTAATCTAACACATCTGCAGTATTTCATTCTTCCTTGAACTGTTACAATACCGTAAATACTTCCTCTGATTTGAAATTAACCAGGAAAACTGATAATGAGCATATTTGTAAAAATTATTAATATGGCAACACCGCACCTTCAGAAACTGTAGCTGGAGAAGTGTGGACAGAAAAGTGTGGCTAACTTCACTCTAATAGTGTATTCGAGTTGAAAATTTGCTACATGTTCTGTGCATGTTCGTTTCCTGCCTTGGTTATGTGACAAGCGTTAAAATTGTTGTAAAATTAATAGGGCGCCGGCAAAATTTCAACTTTCAACAGAATCGATGAAATCGTACGGAAATATACCCTTTCGAGTGAATAATTCCTACTGGGCCGCATTAAGTTGTTGAAAGTTTATGCGTCGAAATTTTTTAATCATGCAACGTCTAAGTTTGGGCCAATTGCCCCGAACTCATGCCCATGAAACGAACAAAATTATGAATTTATGTCAGTGATGCCGTCATATTGGGTGAAAGGAATGTATTTCTCTCCGTTAACAGGCACAAGGCTGATTCCTATGATGAAAAGCGATGGGTACCACGAAATACTCTCTGTAGCGCATAATGCACTGTGCATGCGCCCATCCGTGGAAGGCGCCTGTGTAGTGATTATGGTCTTTAACCAGTTTATAGTTAGTTTGTTAACGTTTTTCACAGACGTTCACCTCAGCAGGTGATGCAAATATGGGAACGATATCTGAAGTTTTGGCTGCCACAAATTTAACTATATCCCATATTTGCTGCGCAAACCAATCTATGGAATCCGTGCCCTTGAAGTGGAATCCGCTACTGAACAGAATACGTTTTCGGTACATTTCTGTTCATAAGGTGCACCCAGCATCTCTCCGATCGGTTCCAAAATCGACTCAAAATCCGCATGAATTACAAATGAGGGTTTTTCTTTGTATACAAAGTCACGAAATTTCACATGATCGTGACGAGGAAAGAAAATTGTACAGGTGTTTTATTCAATCAATAGTATGACTGAACAATTTTTCCTCACCTCCGAAATGATTCAAACTCCTATCGCATATAAATATTCATTTGAATTTTTACTGAGTTGTGCAACGACCAGTAGGTATAAACCCCTAATCTAATAAAAGTGATAGCGTATATAACTATCATCGTCTATCACTGGCACCTCTTTGTAATAATTCAATTTTGGGTAATATTCAATTTGGATCGAAAGTAAATTGTCAGGGCAGTTCAACTTTTGTTCTGTCAGTCGACTTGGAACTGTGCCCTAGCTCACCGTACACCGACATCAAATACATGCATGGTCTCCAGACACTTAACACATATCCAGTGACACATTATAGAGGAATGCTAGAACTTGAAAATCCGCCTTCCGTGGAAGCTAACGAGGGGCCTCGAACTGGGTTGGGACAGTTCTGATGACCACATCTGTCGGAGTTTATACTGATACTTGCCGCGGAGAGAGTTTTCAACAGTTGTTATCTCTTGAGTGTGGCGATGTTTCACCCTCCAGGTAGGTATACGTCTTTCTGGCATCCAGATGATGTATGATGCTTCCATCTACGAGCTGAACGTCCTCTCCGTATTCTTCGCATCGTCCTCTCCGTAATCCTGGCATCGTCTTCTTTTGAAATGTACCGTGGGACATTTGTTGATCCCAAACTCCATTTAGATAGCATGCGGAATTATGAAGTTCCTTTTCTCCGGAGGTATATAGTTTGAGGTCATCCATGTTGAACAAACGGGTTACTTTATGCTTCCGGTTGCTGGGGGTGCCGCAGTTGTATCCGCAGGTTTTTCGTAATGCAACGGAAAATGGCAATAGTGAGATGAGAAAGAGAAGAGGGCTGAGGGAGTCTCCCTGGAACACGCCCATTCTTAAGATAACCTACTCTGTTTGGACTCTGACTTGACCAGAGTTAAACTTCAGTATCGTCAAGATCGTGAACAACCATAACAAACTCATTAACAAACTCACGGACAAGATCAATGAACTAACTGAACAGGAGGAATTCCCTCGATTTGACACAGGTAGCTCCAGAAGTGAAAGACAATCAAACAACGAGACAATAACATCTCAGTTTTTGGAATCCCAGAGGATGTTGACGATTGTATACTACAGTCCGTAAATTAAAAGGCACTGAGTAATAAATCCTCATTTAGTATGCAATCCTTACAGGAAGGCTCGTGCAAATTTTGATGTAGAACGTTTATGAAAATAGCGAACAACTGTTTTCTTCATTCGCTAGGTGGTGCCACCCGGCAAAATATCTATTTGTCGGATTAGGCCATTGTTAAGGGATTTGAAATTCTGACCAGCCACCTTTCAGTGGGGTATCTTGAGATATATGTAATTTCTGTTCAAGAATGGAATGGTAAACATTTTATGAAAATATTTAGGTTGACGTCAAACATTGCTATTGAATGTTATTTCTTAATGAAAAGTTGGTTACCAGCCCTTCCAGGGTTTTCACGAGGAGGGTTGTAAGAACTCGCTACAGGAACTAGTAAATCTGGTCTTGGAGGGGCCTTGGATCAGAAGCTGCGGGACTGGTAGTCGGTGAATGAATCGTCCGCGGCCACCGCACCACCCGATCGCGAATAAGCGCTACAAGGACTTTCACGAGGAGAAAGATGAAAGAAACTCGCAGTGAGGACTGGATAACTAGTCTCCAATGGAAGCAGAGAAGTGGCCTCGGATCGGATACTGTGGGTCTAGTAGCCGGTGATAGAATCATCCGCGGCCGCCACACCGACCGACTGAGAACCAGCCCTACCAGGACTTTCTCAGGAATAGGCAGATTGGAAGAACTCGCTTCCTTGACAAGCACACACATATTTCGAGGATTCATCATAAGCAGACCACATGCAGGCTAAGCTAGCTTGTTTTAAGAGCATGTCTTGCATGAAGAGACAAGAGGGTGCGGCCTTCTTGTCTGGTTGCAATAGAGGCCACCTCGCATCTACTACTACTGTTCAAATTTCAAGAAAAACTCCATACCTTCCAAATTCAATGAATTTGATTTGTGGATGAACAGGGTCATGAGGAAATGGTGATGATTTCTGAATTAAGGGTACTTTATTCTTGTATACATTTTTATATTTTTTGACCTACCCTGTATGCAGATTGATTTTCACCTAATATGATTATCGAAAATGCACCAATTTCGGCAATATTTGTATTTCACAATACAATTTTACAATGAATAAAAAAATCCCAAATGTTGCACACTTAATTGGCCACAGTGTATTCTTTATGGGAAAAAAATTTCACTCAATGAAATAGCTGTAACTAGAAAAGCTTCTGAGAACACCATCCACTGCCAATAACGAAAAGCAAGGAGAACAGGTAAAAAAAATACGAAGGTGATGGTACTGACCAGAAACAATCTGCTTGATGTATATTAATAGCATGCTGTCTTTCCCGTGATTGACTCTGCTTCAACTCACAGAAGGCTCAATATTTTTCTATTTTATTCAATATTCGTATTTTTCATGATATAAAATATTCCATTAAATCGGTTGATATGAATCAGTATCTCCTTCATTTCACGTTTCTATGACTATAGCCACAGTTTTGATCCAGGACACTTTCATTAGATATCCGCCGGATAAAATTACACCCATCTCGTATGTCCGCGTTTTTTTCTGGGAAACAATCATCATTCATCGGGTTGAGATTGACCACCACCTGCAAACATGTTTCAAGGACATTAGCTCTTATCATTGCTAGAATCAGGACAAACAACATTTGAGTCATCGAATAACCAAAGCTTAACGGCAACTATATGATAAATGATTACACACATTAGTACTGCTATATATATTTCATTCTGGTTTAGGGTTTTTACTGAATATGAGGGTGTCTCCTTCTTATTTGACTTCTATTAGTTTAAATTGCACATCAAGACTGCAAGCATGTGCTTTTGGAACCGTTTCCACGTTTCCATCTTTGATATGCAAGATGAGGTTTTGAGCACAGTTTGTTCATATAGTGCCGTCGGAATTGATGTAGAACTGTTGATTGTCTTTCGAGTGTTTTTTGTAAACAATGATATTTTGACCAATTCCGCAGCCTGCCTGTACATCCATAGCCAATCTGAACTGAAAAAACAAAAATCTAAATATAGTGACAGTTTCCACTTATTCCCAATATAATGTTGTTGCTCTAAAATTAACAGATTACTACTACATAATAACTCAAGAGAAAATATCCTGCAGATGTTGCTGTTCTTTAAAAACAAAAGTATAGTCCAAGAGCTGGTGAACAATTTTGAGTAGGTATTTGAGGCACCATAAAAAATTGTGTAATTGCACTTCAAGGATACATGAATAGTAGAGTGCAGACTTAGCTGAAGGGTAGTGGTGTTCAACCAACCCCAGGGTTTTTTTGTAAGGGTAATTTTTTCACTAAAAAACTATTCTTGACATATTACCTGCAAGGAGAACGAGAGAGAGTATATTATATGTGTGATTGAACAGCGCTATGTTTAGCTCAAGGTGTGAGAGAGACTATATCAGCTGCTCTCCGAAATAGATGTTACTAGGCGCGACTGGCTTTCGCAACACCACATGACTCACAACACGCATGCGTGTTTCAGAAATTTACCTGGAAAAAGAAATTATCATTCGTATAATGCAACATTTTTGTGTGTCAAGTGCTATTGTATATTTTATTTGATTGTTTTTTTGACACTGATGAAGTGATTGCTATCAATCAAAACACTCAAACGTCAAGAAATATATGAATAAAGAAAAATATATTAAAATTTAGTAATATTATTTCACCTACCAATATTCACCAATATTCCAAAGACGGATATCATGTCCAATGTAACAAAAATTCTGAGAAAGGACCCCGCCCTTCCCTTATGAAAAATGGCCTTCGGTTAAATTCCTTAAAATTTCAGTATGTTGTAATATTCGATAACCTTCCTAAAAGTGTCTATTGACTCAATGACTGGTTTTCGAGATATGAGGTGTTGAAGTTCATTATTTTGTCCGCCATTAGATGATTCAATAACTTTTTTTCTGATAGTCGCCATTCATTCAAACCCAAACAGTATTCTGATGCTTGAATGAAACCTATTTTTTAATTTTATACAAGGTAATCTTCAAAGTATAATAAGCTTAATCGATTACCAATAATTTTTATGCCATCGATAATATTTTTCAGTTAAACATGTATCAGAATATGATCAACTGACCTTCATCGAAAATAATTCTCGACTTGTAGTCTCATACTGGGCGATTCAAAAATTTTGACAATAAATGGCTCAGTATTTTTGAGTCATACTGTATATTTCGAAATGAGTACGATTTATATGGTGGAGAAATTCTGAATTTATATCAATTTGGAGAAATCCAAGTGATTCGAAAGAAATAAGCCAAATAAAATTCTAAAATATGTTATTTTATTGAAATCACCCTACATTTCAAAATGTCCTCAGTTAAATTGTTTGATTTTTCATCAATGTATCGAGTGATGATATTCCATTGGACATCTTTCATTTTATTCACCTTCTATGCTATCAAGGCGTTCAGGTGTTCCTACACATTTGATGTAGTCATTCGTGGGATGTTTCATTACTGATTCTGAACACATCCAACACTACCAACAAGAATGTCACTCCCCCACGCGATTAGGAAAAAGCCCCATACAAATCAACTGCAACCAGGTCTCCGGGGCTAGCAGGAATAATTGGGCCCAAAGGGGGCCTGGGTCTATTAGATGATTTACTTCTTTGACACAGATCACACACACACGAGCTGATGAATCCCGTGACACCAAATGTCTGAACGTAAAGTGCAACAGGTCTTGTATACCACAAAATGACCGAATTTGTTATGTTAATATCGTATATATGAGTTCTTGCAGAAGGAATTTTTGTAATTGTTATTAAAATTTTAATTTCCGTTAAACAGCTGTCGTCCGCCTACGAACGATAGCCCACAGAACTCGAAACTTGTGCGAGCCAAGGATTAACGAAGTCTTACTTTTAACTTGCACTTCCTCAGGTCGTCAGAAAATTATACCGCAGTCACTGGGCTTTGAATCCACACGACCGGCAGCCAGAATGATTGAAAAGCGGTGATTTTAACCACCCGGCTACCTGGCCTCAAAATAAATGAACAAAACCTGTCTTCCCCCTAGCACCATTGCTATAAAAATTACCTTTTGTCAGATATAAGGGAGCTTCAGGCACGTAATAATTTAGCACTTTATATAGTGGTTAGATAGCTGATAGCTGACCGTCAAGCAGCAAGATGCGGATCCGTTCTGAGAGCGTAGGTGGTGGAAATGGGTAGGAGGGGTGCCGTCTGGGCATTTTCAATGTTTGGTAGTTTCTCCTTCCAGGCCCTATGGTGGGGAAAAATATTCACGTTTCGACTTGACGTGCGGATTTGAATCATATCATGCTTTACATATTTTGTTGGGGAAGTAAGGGCCGATTTCACAATTTCCGTTTAGGGCTTTGCGTAACGCTTAAATTCATGATTATTATTGATATAAAGACTTGACTTACCATTCTACATTTCCTATCGTATTTCTTAAATTCAAGGGCCACTTAAAGGGTTGCGTGTAACCTGTGGTACTAGCCTTCAATAATATCTTTTTTTTTTGGTTTAATTCATATTGAAATTATTTGATAATTGCTACTTGATAATTGTCATTTGGTGCTGCATGAATCCACACTTAATCTATTGTATGTATAATAAGGCTTGACGAAGTCAAATTGCTTAAATTTCCATTGTCTTTGTTAAACCATTCCAGTCTCCGTGAAGGTTTGCTTTCAAGTATGGTTATCTTCTCACTGTCATTTATTATAACTTGATAACAGTTCAGATATGCAAAATTTAAACTTTGTTTCCCACGTTACGATATGAAAACTCACTCTAACTAATTCAGTTTATTAATAATAGTCAAATAATGCCAACACACACTATGTGTAAGATCAAGGTCAAGGTCACCGATGACGTCATAGTGGTGGGGGGAGGCCCAGAACCGGCTCAAATCTCCTACTGCAGACATGCATGTTTCGAGGTTTATTGCCTCTCATCAGTGACAGGGTAGGTCGGACAACTTTATAATTGTCCTGGCTTCGATATACGCGGTTTCGATAAATTTCAGTTTCATATCCCATTAAGACGATGGACGTCCGAAACCAATCGAGTTACTACATCGTCTACAACCTTTGAACAAACGACGAAAAATCATGTTGCAATAAAACCCATTTATAACGTCAGGTGAAGTTCGGTTTGGGGGTAAAAGGCTTCAATCGAAAAGCGGTTTATGTCCAACAGTCTCCCCTAATTCAGAGTTTCAATAACAAATTTATCTAAACTAAGTAAAGATTGGAAAATCCTTGGGCACCTATGCCAATGAGTTGTTGGAAATGAAACACCCTGTATGTGCAAAGAGTAACGCAATAATTTTTTTCTAGATACCTACTGTACCAATTCTTAACAATCACGAACACACTCTTCTTGCATATCTGTTGGTTGTGTGAGCCTTAAAACAAGATAAGCTCATATTAATATTCTTCGTCTCATTGAATGAATAACATGTCATATTTCCAAGGCACATTCATCATTTACATTAATATCGAATCAAGAGTTTATTGCATTGCATTGAAAAATTCCCCAATTTGCTTTTTGATAGCAAGCGCCGGCAATACTGTACAAGGCTCAGTCTGACGAAATAGATTTCTGCTGCCTACACTATCTGATACAATCCGAATATTACCGAATATTACTCGGCTTGATTATTGGTCTACGGATGTCCAGTCGTTGATGGTATCGAATTAGATATTCGTTAGATGTTGGTTATGTGAAACATCAATCGGAGAATATATTAAGACCTCAAATCATTTGACTGTATGCCAGAATAAAAATCCAGAACTGCACAGTCGATATTTAAAAAAAAAACGGTTTGATATGGTGGAATTTAACTTTATGCAGTGTGGGAAGTTCATTTAATTTTTTGATCATGAAACTAGTCTAACAGTTTTTTTATTTGTTATAATGAAGAATGTCTCTGGTTCAGTAGAATGACTTGAAACTTTATGACCGTGTAGCCCAAATGTTTAGATATACACCTGATTTTGTTTCATTCAAATCAAGCAGTATTATTGAAGTTATGACAATTTTAGTTTGCGTCCTTTTCAAATATTTCGGCGAGCGCGCCATACTCACTTGACGTCATTTTACAACTCCCACCACAACACTTCCCAATAGGCACTCCACATGGACCAATCAAAACTCTATTTTAGTTGCGCCTGCGTGGTGTGCAATGTCATTTTAGGTTACGTTGAGGATCAACTTGGATATCAAGGTCCAGTTTGGTTATATTAGATCATGTTCCCTTCTTTTATGGCTTAAAAATAAAAAAAGAAGGTAACATAATCTAACCTAACCAAACTAACATTGCTATCCAAGTTGAATACTTGGGACTACTATACCGCCTTAGCATCGATTCAAATATACCTTCTTGGTCAGGATAGTTCTGATTGGTTCATGCGGATTGCCTATTGGGAACTGTTGTGGAAAGGAATTCTTGCTCCCACCGTACACTCGCACTCTCTCATTGCTTTGCTATAAGTATAATATCAGATATGGAGTAACTTCACTGAAGAAGCTATGACTGAAATAGTACGCCTTATGATTGTACCTGCTGAACGAAAATTCAGTGCAAGGATGAAATTACATTGATAAAGGCGAGTTTTTTTCAAAGCAATCATTATATTTCTTGATATACAGTGTGCAGTTTCAGACAAGATATTTATGCAAAAATATCATTGTTGAGGTATTACTAGTAATAGTTGAGGTTTTTAGATATACACATAAGAGCTGCTTTTTCCATGTCTTCATGTATTATTATTTGATGTACAAAATAGGCGTAGTTTAGCCAAAGGCTACTCTTACACTCAACCTAAGATGTACATTTCGAAATAAAAATATAAAGAAAATGACACAAAATTGAGACATATGTGGAAGATCAATAACGTTTCAAGTTATAATGATTCTGAAATTGGCATATGACATTTGAATTCATGTTAGTATTGAAAAAGTGTTTTTTCAGAATGGTTCTGATTTTGATTTCTGAACATTGCATATAATTGTATAACAGTGAGATGTAATATTTGATAGACAGATAAGTGAACGATCTCTGAAACAATGAGGTATGATGACGAGGCACATGTAGTTTGTTTTTAGATCTCACATCAAGAGAATGTATCATGGACCTTGGAATCAATTTATTGTAAAGTGATAAAGGAATTCTGGATTTTAATACTTGGTAAATGAAGTTGCATAAATTAGAGTTAGTACGATTATTCATTGTTAACCAATTCAATTCAATGATTTTGTTGGAGACATGCATGGCTTAATCTTTGAGACAAGCATATGACTGGTCTGGCAGGATCAACTACTATTCGAAAAATGCTTTTTCGTATTCCGTTTAATCTGATTCTGCAGGTGATGTATCTTTCTCGTATTCAGTGTCTTTCAAAAGTATCGGAACGGTCTCATATTTCAGAAACGGCCCAGAGAAAATTAATGAAAATTTCGTTAGGGTGGTTTTTGATGATGCCTGATTCAATGGTGCATGTTATCGGCAATGTTGCAAAGTTAACAGTTTTTCAGATATTGAGGGTAACTCAATTTTTTCAAATGGAACACCCTTTTTGTTTTCATTGCAATCAATTCAGCGACGCCTCATTACTCATGTCTCCAAATATCAGATTTTGAATTGATGTAGTTTTGGAAGTATGACAACATGGCATTTTCATTCAAAAGTCTGGGAACGTTCCAATATTTTCAATACGGTTCAAGAAAAATTTGTGAAATTTTATACATGCTGGGTTTTGATGATGCCCGATTCAATGGTGATATCGGCAATGTTGCCAAATCAACAATTTTTCAGATATTGTGGATAACTCAATTTTTTCAGATGGAACATCCTATTCGCTTTCATTGCAATCAATTCAGCGATGCCTCATTATTTATGTTTCCAAATATCAGATTTTAAATTATTGTAGTTTGAGCAACCAGAAAATTTAGCAATCTTGAAAAATAAAATATGTCAGGCAGCTCGTTTAATCACGCCTCAAATGCTAACTGATACCAAATAATGGCAAACATTTTGAACACTTGGTCAGATAGTTTTCAGTTTCTGTTGTTTGATTCAAAACTCTATTGGAAAATAATTCAAAATTATTAAAAAATTGTTTTGACAAAAACCATTTTGTATGAAATATCATGATATTTTCTCGAGCCCTTTTGAAAATATTGGACTTTTCGCAAACATTTCAACGAACCATGTTCTCATATTTCAAAAATCACATTAATTCACAATCTGGTATTTGGAGACATAAGTAATGACAGGGCGCTGAATTGATTGCAATGGAAATAAATAGGGTTTTCCATTTGGAGAAATTGAGTTATCTTCAACAACTGAAAAACGTATGATTGGGCAACTTTGCCGATATCACCATTGAATCGGGCATCATCAAAAACTATCTTATATAAAATTTCTAGAATTTTTCTGGAACCGTATAGAAAATATTAGACCGTTCCGAGACTTTTGACCGAAAATGCCATGTTGTCGTATTTCAAAAACTGCATTGATTTGAAATCTGATATTTGAAGACAGAAATGATAATGGAGTGCTGAATTTATTGCAATAAAAATAAAAATAGTTTTCCGTTTGAAAAAATTGAAATACCTACCCTCAATATCTGAAAAACTGTTGATTTGGCAAAATTGCTGATATCATCATTCAATCGGGCATCATCAAAAACCATATTGCATAAAATTTCAATAATTTTTCTTGAACCGTATTAAAAATATTGGAACGTTCCTAGACTTTTGAACAAAATTTAAAATCTGATATTTGGAGACATAAATAATGAGGCGTCGCTGAATTGATTGTAATGAAATCAAATGGAGTGTTCCGTTTGAAAAAATTGAGTTTCCCTCAATATCTGTAAAACTGTTGATTTGGCAACATTGCCGATATCACCGTTGAATCGGGCATCATCAGAAACCACCCTGTCGAAATTTTCGTAAATTTTCTCAGCCGTTTCTGAAATATGAGTCCGTTTCGATACTTTTGAAAGACGCTGTATAAGTATTATGTTTTGTACTTGTAATTGAAGAGGAATCGATTAAACTGAAAATTGAAACTGTATCCATCAGCTGTTTGTACTGCATCGATGACTTCTTGACTGTAATGTTCTTTTTCATCTTGAAACATTTTTCTCAGTGATTGTTGCTTCATGGCCAACTTTATTTTTCAAAACTTGATAGATTCATAGACTTTTTTATGCATTGATTATTGTTATCATGTAATGGATTTTCTATTATACCATCCTCTTGAAAACAAGCAATAAACACTTTTTCGGGTACGACTGATCTTGAAGTAATATCTTCGAGTAAGAGTTTTCCAAATAACTCAATTTGATTTGATTTATATACTGCAGACCTTTCAGTCTTCACGTTAATTCGTTTTTGGCATTCAAACTTATGTGGAACAACTCCTTTTTCAAGTTTGATTCTAACTCTAATTAATCCATACTTCACGAAGTTTTCCATGTCACTTTCAATCTGAACCAAAAAAATGTATAAAATCAAAATTTGGTAATTATCTCATTCGCTCTGAAAATAATTAGTCCAATCAATAGAGCATTTTTTCGTATCAAAAATACAAGTAGGAAACCTAATGCACCCACACATGAAAGGCAGGCATTGTTTGTTATTTTCCGTTATATTTTGGACTCGCAACTGTCATTTATTAATTTGTTATTAACATTTAAAACATATAAAAACGTTTTATAGTTTTTTGCATATAAAATACAGCAAATACTCATTCAGCAATCTGGTTAATTCAATGAAAAAATCGTAGAGAATTGAAATACGAACAAAATGAGATATTTTACGACCTGATCGGATCATTAGTAACGGAGAAAAACTGGAAAAACCGGAAAATTTCGCGATTCTTAAAAATAATCATAACTCCGTCATTTTTCAATTTGTAGGGTTGGCCCTTCTCATAAAAGTATTGTGTACTTTATGTGTAATATTTGAAAAACTGTATTCATCTGTCAGATAGAAGGGATTGGCTGGGAATTGGTTATAATAATTTGACATTTGTTATTGCTGACACATGGCACATGCCAAAATACAGTGTATCAAATATTAAAAACAAAAATTCATTACCAACCTGACAGCAAAAAACCCATCACCGATAGCCTGTGGAATATTGTCAATTGCTATTTGAATTCTTTTTTCCACTATCTTACAGGGCAAAATTTTCCGGTTTTTCCAGTTTTTTCCCGTTAATAATGATCCAATCGGGTCGCAAAAGAAATCACTTTGTTCTTATTTCATTCTCTACAAATTTTATCATTAGAGCAACCAGATTGCTGTATGAATTTTCATTTTATAAATAAAATACTGAAAAATTACTTTTTTTTTAAATTTTAGTGCTTATAATGTTTAGTAATGAATGTAATGACACAAATCCCAGAAGCTCGAGAATATATAGTTGTATCAGTGGTCATTGGGAAAATCTTATTTGCCTCAGGTTCAAGAGAAATTTGCCCTGCTCGTATTCTCCAAAAATGCCTCTCAAGCGGGGAATCACTTGGAAATGATTGTAGATACCGATCAACCAAAACGTCGCACAGACGGGTATTTGATCGATCTGGTAGGCCATATAGTTCAGTCGACAGGTTGGAAAAAGTGGGGTTAGGTGGAAAAAGGTCGGAAGTTAATGAAACTTCAGGAGGTTTTTCAGGGATGGTTAATCAACATTTTCTTTCGGACCTCGAGGACCCTGTGCGAAAAAAGTAGGGGGGGAAAACTGCAAAATTTTTGACCTCTCTCCGGTTTTTCCTCGATTACTTTTTCTCTTACGTCCTACGGAAAAAATATATCGATACTTTTTTGTAGAGCGTGAAATTTCATACAATTGTGGTTGGAAAAACAGGTTTGTATGTGAATTCGCTACCGAGATATGGCACGTCAAAAAAGGTCATGTTTCAAAATTTGCTAAGAAATTACTAAAAATGCAAAATTACAGCTTATTTCATCTGTTATACCCGAATTATGATGAAATGTTGTAGTAATTATGGTCCTTAGTTGAAATCATCAACTTTGGACACCCCACTCCTCCTTCCTCCACCCAACCCCAATTCTCAAAAGCTAACTTTCTGATGAAAGCCAACCATACCTATTCACATCAATTTGGTATTGATATCAGTTACTTTTCGAATCGATATCCCCCAGTTCCCCTACTTAATTATCTCAGGACAGGAAGAAAAAAAGACGTAGTCCTTTCGTGAAAAAAATTAATGTAATTAACAGTATTGAGTTATTCTCAAGGCATATATTATATTGAGGAATAAAGATATTATAGCTAATCATAGTGGGTAGGTACTCATTTGTACTCATTACATTTCCTGCCGAGATTTCTTAGCCGCTGGTTCTGCTCGTAACAGCTCGTCGTCCTCCTGAGCGATAAGGCTGTCAATGATGTCGCTGTCGTCGTTTTCGTCCAATATTTATGGTGAGTCTTCCTCGATCAAATCAGTTGCGGGGGCGTTTTCGCAGGGGTGGCCTGTGCAGTGATTGCACATTGCTGAGCATCGTAGACCTGCTTTCTTGCAGCCGCAAGCTTTGGGGGGTGTGGCGGGGCGGAGGAGCGAGGGATATCGTGACGTGGACGTTGGAATGGGATGTAGGTGCAGCTTTATGGCCTAACGGCTTGGTAAGTGCAGCACACCTGGGGTGGTTTTAGTCAGTAAGAGTCTGACACTACTGATATGCGATGGACACCGAGCGATCAGAGTCCATGAGGATTTCCACCCCACTGAAAAAAAAAAAAAAAAAAAAAAAGCCGCAAGCTCCGCTGCTACAACCTTTGCTGCAGTTGCAGGAAACAATATGGTGGTAGGTGAGCTAGTTGTAATTTAGCCTTCGTCACTGATGGTGTGAATAATTGTTTCCTTAGGTCGTCGAGATTGTCTCTGTCAATGTTGCTTCCATAAACTGCTACCAGGAACTTTTCTCCAGCGTCGCTGATCTGCTGAGGAGTAGCGTTTGGTGTACTGCAGAGAGGGAGGTATTCTTCATGTACGTACTGCAAATTTTCTTCTTCTCCAATCCAAACGGTGCTGCGCGAAGGAAAAGTATGTCCTTGGGAGGAACGACTTGACACCTGGTGGGCAAGCAGGGGTGGGGGTTATCTAAAGTGGGTGACTTCAAGAAGGAATTTTAATAGCAACTACATTTAATCATAATTCTTGTATAACAGAAGAAATAGGGTGGAATTCTGCATTTTGTGGCGAAATTTGAAAAATTACCTATTCTTCGAAGCGCCATATCTCGGAACAAATTGACACACAAACATGTTTGAGGCAACAAATTTGTTAGAAATTTGACGATCTACAAAAAAGTTAAACGACGTTTTTGCTGTAGAACGTATGGCAAAAAAGTTATTGAGGAAAAACCACACCAAGGTCGAAAAATTTGCAGTTTCCCCCCCCCTACTTTTTTAGCACAAGGTCCTCGAGGTCCAAAACTTGAGGAAATGTTAATCTTCCGACCTTTTTCTATCTGAAACTACCTGTCGACTGAACTACAAACGCAATTAACAAAAACTAATTGTTCCCAAAGAGAAGTACCAGGTACTAATTTAAAATAACAAGCTTCTCTAATATAAAAATTATTAGTACCTATCTGTATCATAATTTCGTTCAATTACCCTGTACAGGAGTACCTCTAGTTAGTATGATTTCAATTTATTTTCTAAGCCTATTTTTTACAAGTAACTTCTCTTTAAAATCTTTAATAAAAAAGTGAATCACATGAATAGAACTAATTGGTCCCACTCTATATAGTGTGTCCAATTAGTGTCATATATTTTATTTGAGAGTAGTAAAATGAATGCCAGTAAAAGTAAAGATAGGAAAGTGGAAATAGTTTTCCATTTATTGAATAGGTTTGGCTCTATAACCTTAAAAAGTCAAGATAGAGACGGTTTTCAAATTCTTATATCACGGAAACAGTTGAACCAAACCATAGTATATAATCTATTGAACTTTTCTGAATTCTACCTATAATCTAAAACAATATAGAGAGTTTCATTCGAAACAAAAAATTTATGGAGCACACTGTATATACAAAAATATTTTTCATTACTACACCTTGGAGCATCAAATAACTTTATGAATTAATGTTTTTTCTATCATTACCCTTCGAGGAGATATCATCTGATATAGCTCTAATTTGACACCCTGTCTATATTTATGCACATATTTTTTGCTGTTACTTTAAATTATAATTATAAATATCCCAAATTCACTTAATTATTCCTCAAGTATGAGTTTTAATGAATATTTGATTTTGGCTGCCCAGGTTGTTCAAATACCCGTCTGTGCGTCGTGACTTGAAACCATGGAAATATGGTTTCTTTCTTTTTTAGGCAATGGAAGTCCGAACAATTTTATTCAAACACATTTCCTTTCATTATTCGGTTGAATTTATTTATTTCTCATTCCTCGTAATTTCTTGTTTTACAATATTCCAATTTCAGTCAAAGTGATTCAATTACCAATCATCTACCTATAGCAGATCAGGAATAAACGGATGTTCGGCAATCTTCGGCGTTTTGGCTGCTGGAAATTGTCCTCCTTTGTGTACTGCAAACATGTACAAAACATTTTGTTGGGCAGCCTATATTGTATCGATAGCAAAACTGTTGGTTCATCATTGTTGGATTTCTTCAAGAAAAAAAGATAATGTAATCATCCGACATAAATGTACGCACTAATGGACGAACAACCTGTGAACTTCTCTGACGAACCATGGCCGTTTTCCAAAGAAATTCATCATTTAGTATTCCCGTAAAGTCTGCCATCCATTATCGTTTTAAAAATAGATTTCATTTCGATATTCTCGATCCTGTTAGGGGATATACGATCGGACGAGAAGTGAATTCAAAATAATTTAATATCGCGGACATATTTGAAATGAGTGATTGCCAGTCCATATTATTATACTGTTGAAATATATAAATCGTGCGAAATCGAACATCAAGAAACGAGACCTATGTAATAGTAGCGGTTTCTGCTTGTATTTTCTGTTGAAAGAAGGTACTCAAGGTGATTAATGCCCACCTAACTTCAAATACTTTTCTAAATGAATACTACTCAAATGTAACAAATAGTGAGATAAGAAGATGAAACATATTTTTCTGAACCGTAAGATGCTGGATGAGAGATATAACTCTTGATAATTTCCATGGTAATAATATGTTTTTAATAGTTATTTATGCAACAAGTGCAAAAAGTAAGTGTTGTCTAACTCGGCCTAACGGTCTCGTCGGACAATTTCACGTCGAGTGTAATACATTTTTTTTTGCACGAGTTGCATACAACAGTTTTTGTACGTTCATGCAAAATGCAAAAAATTATCTATTAGGTGCGGCACTAGGTGAAGGAAAATGAAATACGCAATTTAAATAAATAATTATTCGAGGGGTGTGCCACTTCAGAAGTAAGTGTACAAATCATCGAAATTAATTCGAGTACCCACATGTGAGTACAAATAATAGAAAAAAGTAGGTTTCAATAAGGGAAATTACGAAGGAGTACAAAAAAAGTATATAAATGTACGAAAAAGTATGAAAACTATGAAAAAGTAAGAAAAAGTAAGAAAACGTAAGAAAAGAGTACAAGAAAGTAATGCAAGAGTAACTACACGAAATTACCTTTTCTCGCCTAAGAAAACAGACGGAAATTTGGCACCTACGTTATTATTTCGGCAGTGTGAAAGACACCGGGCACATTCACTCAACTAAAATTAGACTTCTATGGCTGTGATATTGAACGTGTGATGAACGCACGATTTCAATAAAAATTGTCAGAAAATTGTCGGAAAACAGTGTGAATATAAGGTAGGTATTTATAGTAGTAAGTGTAATAATATATGAGTTTAAACTCTCAAGCAAAGGACCCCGCAAAATCCTTATGGAATTTGGGTCTCGGTGGATTTTTTTGAATTTTTGATATGATGTAGTCCATGTAATTCTCAACCAATGTTACCATTGCGCCAACCCCAAAAAATGGACAGTTTTGCCGCTAGGGGTCGTTAAAATCACCCCTTTCTCCGAATAGACAATTTATTCCCGTAACCGGGAACGACATTTTCACCCGTTTCATTGTAGATAATGTTGCATATGATTATGCTCTTTTATAAAAAAATCTTCATCTCCCTCCCTCTTCCCCCCACCACATATTATGAAACACAAAAAATGATATCTGGATTACTTTGAAATGCATCGTCAGATGTTTGAACATGCTTGAATTAGGGAAATAGCACTTTTTCATAATTATCCCCCCTCCCCCCGAGGGGTACAACACAAAAAAATTTCTGAATTTTCATTATGATGCAGTTCATGTTATTGTGAATAGAAATTAATCAGGTGATAAACCCAAAAAATGGATGGTTTTCGTGTTAGGGGGCGTTAAAATCACCGCATGCTCAGAATTGACTATTTATTTTCAAGATCGAGAACAATATTTCCACCAGTTTCATTGTAGCGAATGTTGCATAAGATTGTGCACTTTTATAAAAATAATATTCAACTAAAAAATTATTCACCTCCCCCCCGCCTCTTCCCCCCACCTCCTATTATGAAACGCAAAAAAAATATATCTGGATTATTCTGAAATGCATCGTCGGATGTTTGAATAGTTTTGGTGCTAGGGGGCGTTAAAATCACCTCTTGCTCAAAATTGACTATTTATTTTCAAGACCTCACCAGCAGTTTCATTGTAGCTAATGTTGCATAAGATTGCACTCTTTTATAAAAAAAATTATTTTTCCCCCCTTTTCCCACCACCTCCTATTTTGAAACGCAAAAAAATATATCTGGATTATTCTGAAATGCACCGTCGGATGTTTGAATAAACTTGATTTTCATGATTTTTCCCCCTCTCGCGATGTCAAAACAATTTCGCTGGATTTTTCTGAATTTTTAGGATGCAGTTTATGTTACTTACTGTGAATAGGAATTAACTAGGTAAAAAAAACAAACATCGGTAGTTTTGATGCTATAAGGGGCGTTAAAGTCATACCTTGCTCAGAATAGACTATTTATTGCCGCAATTTCCTCGCCTTACTTTGGAATATTTAAAACGGTTATCTCTAGGTGAGATTTTGGTGTTGTTATAATAGTCTTAAACTGGATTTTTAACTTCTGGTATCTTTCTTAATTCACACCTATGATTTTAGGTGTCTATTATCTATATTCAGGACAAGTTTCAGAGAGATGCGGGTGAAACTATTCAAGTAGATGAACATTTGAATGAGAATGGGTTTATTAGAATGCGCATTTACTCAAGATATACCAGGCTCTTCAAACATCAGCTTTGGATTGCTTTTGACCGCAACATGCAAGCCGAAAAGGAGGTTGTGTCAATTTTAGGATATTGCAAAACGGGGGCAAGAACTTTGGGCTCTTGTGCACATGTGGCAAGTGTGTTATGGTTCTTGAGCTTTGCACGCCATGAACCGAATATCAGATACCCATGGACGACGCTCTTGGATGTAGTAATGGATGCCGCCAACAGGCCTGCACAAATTGATCCAAATTAAGCACTACCCAAAATTCAAATCGTTGATGTTTGAACTTGTACAAAGTCTCACAAGACTATGACAGTACTTTATATAGGCATGATACGATGGGCGGCAAGGCCTGAGTGTCACTGGGGGCAATAGCCTGACGGGCCTGCATAGAGGTGGAGGTTTTAGTGAGTCCTGACATCTGAGATTCAGTGGAGTCTCACAGTAGGTCTTGAGTTTTGAGGTTTTGAGACTCATTACCTCTCTATAAAGTATATCCTTCACCTCATACGAAAAAAAAAATCGCGTCATTCACCCTCATTTTTTTAAGTGGGGGAGGTATAAATGAACAAGTATGATTTCCCTCATTTAAGCTGAATAAAACATTAATTTTGACTACGCCTTCAAAAGTATAGTCAAGAATTATTTTTCAGTGTTTTAAAATAGGGGTTGGGGGAGGTTTTAGAATTCTTCTTATGAAATATTACAATATGACTCATCGTAATCTAAAATTAAACACGTTCAAATATCTTTCCCTCCTATAATAATAAATAGTCTATTCTGAGCAAGGTATGACTTCGAAGCATCAAAACTATCAATTTTTGGGGTTTAGCACCTAGTTAATCTCTATTCACAATAACATGAACTAGATCATATTAAAAATTCAGAAAAACTCCCCATTTTTTTTGTTTTGTACCCCTCGGGGGAAGGGGGATTATCATGAAAAAGTGCTATTTTCCTAATTCAAGCTTATTCAAACATCCGACGATGCATTTCAGAATAATCCAGATATATTTTTTTTGCGTTTCATAATAGGAGGTGGGGGGAAGAGGCGGGGGGGAGGTGAATAATTTTTTAGTTGAATATTATTTTTATAAAAGTGCACAATCTTATGCAACATTCGCTACAATGAAACTGGTGGAAATGTTGTTCTCGATCTTGAAAATAAATAGTCAATTCTGAGCATGCGGTGATTTTAACGCCCCCTAACACGAAAACCATCCATTTTTTGGGTTTATCACCTGATTAATTTCTATTCACAGTAACATGAACTGAATCATATTGAAAATTCAGGAAAATCCACCGAATTTTTTTTGTTTTGTACCCCTCGGGGGGAGGGGGGATAATCATGAAAAATTGCCATTTCCCTAATTCAAACATCTGACGATGCATTTCAAAGTGATCCAGATATCATTTTTTGTGTTTCATAATATGTGGTGGGGGTAAGAGGGAGGGGGGTGAAGATTTTTTTATAAAAGAGCATAATCATATGCAACATTATCTATAATGAAACGGGTGAAAATGTCGTTGCCAGTTTCGGAAATAAATAGTCTATTCTGAGAAAGGGGTGATTTTAACGACCCCTAGCGGCAAAACTGTTCATTTTTTGGGGTTGGCGCAATGGTAACATTGGTTGAGAATTACATGGACTACATCATATCAAAAATTCAAAAAATCCACCGAGACCCAAATTCCATAAGGATTTTGCGGGGTCCTTTGGTCGCCGACGAGTTTCAACAATCGCTTTGTTTTTTATCAAGTTTTCAACTGATAAAAACGCAATTTTCCGGTTATTCATGCAAAAATACATAATACATGTAAAATCAGTATATTCATCAACAAGTTTTGAATGACTATCAGCTTCAGGACTTGATCTACAGAACTTGTTGAAAATTATATATACTTCTCGCTTCTCGTATGCAAAGGTGTGTAAATTTTTTCCATTTTAGGAGTTTCGGAACAATGGGTCGTATGAATAAAAGCTAGGAAATGCTCGAACTATAGGTTTGTCTCTTCCATAACTTAACAAAAGTGATATGACTGTTTCAAGAAGTGAGAGTAAAAGAATTTGCTCAAATTTTATTCATACTACTCAAATATTTATTACAGATTGACATATCTCAATCTCTTCAAATTCTACTTCTCATACGCCCCGGAGCGCCACGGCAAATAATAATAATAGCCGTCCTCTACCCGCACAGACTATGCCTTTGGGTACACTCCACGAGTGTTCATGAGGGAGTATTATTATTATATCGAAATTGCCAAATATAATAATAAGGGTACTCAGCTTTTATGGTCTAGTTGTCCAATTATTAAGTCAAATGGAAATTTGGTTTGAAGATGTAATATGAAATTTTAATGAGAAATACAAGGTGACTAAAGAGTCTTGAATTCATGTTCCGATTCTATTGAAAATTTATATGTGAAATATTACAATTTTTTTGGCTTAATTTGAGATGGTAAATAGGCTTTGTAACTTATAATACGATTATTGTGAAATCTCGTGTACAATGCAATCCTTGAAGAGCACATCTGCTGAAATAGACCTGCAATGTAATCATCCAGTCAGTGATATATTCATATTTTTTGAAAAAGAGAACAATGTCAAATTACCAGAGTATTTGAAAAAGTCATTTATTATTTTGTGGTTTTGACAACTTTCTGATTGAATCGAAACTCGATCTGGAGTAGGATTTGAAATCTCTATAAGATATTTCACAAAACTACCTTGTTGTTATTTTCGAGAATGATGAGAAAACTTATTCCGGGCTGTTTGAACATCATCCAAATGTTCCATATCGCCTAGTCATCTAGTTTTGCTGATTTCACAGAGGAGAGAATCAAATGATACACCAGATGAAAATACAAATTAGAAAAATCAGAAAATGTGGTGACTTATATTGGCCAGATTACCACCAGAAGTGAAAGAAAAGTTGTCCCTCCCAAAAATCATTCAATATTGTTTCCTCGATGTTTCCACAATATCTTTCATGATCTAAAACTTTGTTGAATATTTCTTTCATGCCAAAAAATACAAAGCACATTAACTACCGGTTGAAAATTTGAATTCTTGATGTTTTTTTCCCCAATCTGTCAATAAACACCTTGTCATTTTATCATTACTTATTGAAAGTATTTTGGTGATTTACTGTACTAAATTGATTTCTGCATTCAAATATATGGAAGTAGCTCAGAAGAAGCATTGAAAATTCAATATACAGAACAGACAGAACAACACAAGTTGCTGTAGCCATATAGTATCATGTTACACCCAGTGCATGAAACTAGTGTGAATAATATGGTAGTACGCGAGCCCTCGTACAAAAGTGATAAGAAGCAAGTTGTAACTTTGCTTACTGTTTAAGTGTGACGTGTCTGACAAGATGTTGCTGAGAGAAAACCTTGAAAGTGGTGAGTTTTCCTTTGTCGCCAAAGCAACATTTTTGGAGCGTCGGACTGCTGAAGATCCTTATTAATTTTGTCGGACAATGGTGCCATGCATTGAATATCTCATTAAATCATTGTATTCTCCTTAAAAAATTAGACAAAAATTCCGTTTTTCAATTACAGCTCAATGATTTTAAAATCAGAAAGGCTACATGGCATAATTATGTCATTCAAGATCATATCTATTGAACAAAAGTAAATAGTCATGAATAGTGTCGATAAAATTCATAAAGTTTGGAAATACAACGAGTATTTACAGCAAAAAAAACGAAGAAAGACACATATGCTTTCGTTGTAATTGATTTTTTCGTCGACCTCAACAAAAAATTACATTTTACGGACTAACTTCCGGACGAAACATCGACTATTTTTGAAGGCAAATACTTTTCGTCCGCAAACACTTTTCGTCCGCAAACTCTTTTCGTCCGCTGTGGTTGCTATGATACGGCACGGTACGAGAGTGGTGATCGAGTCATTTTCGTAAATTCCATTTTTATTAATTTTGATGCAAAATCATACCACAATCCTAATTCTTTATCAGAGAATGTTTCGTCATAGTCAATCTTCAACAACCACAAACTTTGCATGAATATTTTGGCCTTCACTATGACAGAGCCTACGAAACCCAAAGGATCATAAAACTTTGAAATGAAGTTAAAAACTTGCCTTTTAGTTATGCAGTCCTTGTAGCTGATTACTGGGGCAGATATTTTAAAACTGTCAGTAGCTGTGTAAGATAAACCTAATGTTTTAACAAAAGCATTATTTTTATCTAATTCAATTTCTTCTGTTTGTTTTTGAGAAAAGGGTATATATTGTTTAAAATCATGTCATTGTTGGAACTCCATTTGTGGAGTTCAAAACCTGTAGACTTCAGAGGCTGAATCAGTTCATTTTTCTGACAGATCGAAAACTTTTGCATGGCCAAGTTGAATATATTCGTCAATGAAGTTCTTGTATTTAAAAAATAAATCAGAATTATTTTTGAAGCGTTTTTCTAAATTAATCAATCTTCTCTAAGCTACAGAATAAGAATCACCTAAATTCAATTCATCTAATGGACATTTCAAAGGTAGAGAAACCTAGAACCTGCCATTTGTTATGATTACACTAGACTTGAAAATATCTTCACAAGCAGCCTGTTCCGAAGAGTATTCGGTAAATATTTGTGGAAATTTCTCAGTTTCCCAAAATTGAGAAATAAGAGTCTCTAATTTGACAGTAGAATGCATTGAAACGACTGTGCAGATCTGACTTTTATTGATGGATCCAAAACCGCTGACAATATATGCAAACCTAGTATTTTGGAGTATAAAATGACATCTGCGCTGAATAAAATATCTGTTTCAGTCGCCGTATGAAAATTTCCATTAGAAAGTTGAATATTTTGAGGTATTTTCGATTCTGCGATATCAATACAATTTGTTGGCAATGACCTAGTTATATGTTCAACCACAGAACATTTCAAAAGCAAGGTGAAATCATTGAAAGGCGACTGAACCTCAACATTTATTAATTTATTGGCTTTGATTTCTATTTCAGAAATTCCCGAAATCCTCAGAAAGCTGTTGAGTTTATCTAATTGCAAATAATTCATAATTTTTTCAGATACCAATGATATTTGTGATCCTGAATCAAGCAGACCACAAGCTAGGACAGTATTACCTGATTTTCCCATCAATCTTACCTTCACAGTAGGCAACAACACATCTGAAGGTGACTTGGGGCATCTTCCAAATAAAAGTTGAACTGCACTGTCAGATGTTGGCTGATCAGAATGCTTTCCTTGAGATTTTTCGAAATGCAGTAGTGAATAGTGACCTTTTTTACAAGTTTGACATTTGAAATGGCTTTTGCTGTGACCAAAATGTTGATTCAAGCATATCCTACAAATTTTATTTTTATCTATGAAAGATATTCTTTGAGATACAGAAACGTTTCTGAATTTATTACATTCAAACAATCTGTGTTCTCCTAAAGTACAAAAGATGCATTTTTTTGACTTTTAACCAACAGAATTGGTAGTTTGCAAATGAACACAATGTTTTGAGCCTCCTGGATTATTTTCTAGAGGAATAATTGATTGCATTGATTTAAATTTTGTTTGTGAGAAATTCAAAAACTCTTTTAAAGTTGGAAGCTTTATCTCGAGCATGGTGATATTCTTGGTTTGTATGGAAATAATTTTTTTTACAAAGAATGCACAACAAGATCATATCCCATGAAGTTACCGGTTGTTTTAAGTTTTCTAAATCACCAGTGTGTTGTTTGACCCTTGCTACAAATTCCTTCAAATTGTTAGGAGAACATTTATTGAAAGAAGGTAAATCTAAAATTGCATTTATATGTGCATTTATGTGCATGGCCTCATCTTCATACTGTTCTTTCAAAAGATTCAATGCAAATTTGATATCAAAAACAAAGCGTTCCCTTTCAAATAACTCCGCAAACGAAATCGTTTCTCAACGTCATGCATTTGAGTATTTTTATGAATGACAGCTTTGAACATGTCAATAAAAGGTTAATATTTATTCAAATTGTTACCGTCAAAAAATGGTATGTTTATATCTGGTAATTTAAAAATGGGAATATCACTTTGATTATTCACATCACTTAGATTTCGACTCTTTGATTGATTTTGATCAGTAAGTCCAAATATAAGCCTTTTGATCTGCGAAAGAATTTAAAAATATAAATTTTCGGTATATTCAAATTGATCCTCTTCATTTTTATCAACTGACAAAAGTTCTATTAGAGACTGCTGAAACTGTTTATAAACATCTACCAATGCGTCTTTTCGTGTTGATAGCTGATCAATGAGTTTTTCTGAATACTCATCTTTCTCATGTTCTATCGAAAATCTATTTATACTAGTCATAGATGATTTTGCAGCCTTGATTTTACCTTTCAAGGCACGAACTTGCTCTTCTTCTAGTTCACGCGGCATTTTCTCCAAGAAGGATACCTTTTAATAATCAGAATTCTAGCAAGATTTCCAAAGGAAAACACTTGAGTAAATATAAAAACCTGATTTTGGCTAAACGAATACTTTCCTTAACAGAAGTGACATATCATGACAGGTTGAAGTTGGAATTTGAAAACACTTTCTCAGTACCGCCGGTGCCAAGCTACTGGTGGTAAACGGGTAACTGGAAAGGTTCACAATCGTCGTCACTGATGTCATCTCGTGGAAGAAAGTAAAGCATAACAGCAACCATTCTGCGAGGTTCTCGAAAAGCATCATTTTCCATATCCGGCTCGAAGGACCATTTTGATGTGCAGTAATACACATCAAGAACTTATTCACACATTTATTTGTACAATATTTACATAATAAACTCGATGGACCTTTAGTTCTATTTTATATTTCTAACTCGCCTTTTTGTCAGCTCAAAAATTAATAATCAACAAGAACAAAAGAGTACACATAGAAACCTTATTACGAACGTGCTTCATAGTCCAGGAAATATCGAACAGCCTTTGGGTACAGTCAATGAGTGTTTATGAGGGAGTAAGTATACATACATACACAGTGACAATACACTTTTCATAACATAATTCACTGATTTTTGTCGTATTTACAGGCAAACTATTGAATTAGCCAAATATTACCTTTATATTGATAGATTGAATCAAGCAGGTAATTAACAAAAAAACGTGTGCAATAATTAATGAATTAAGAGGTGATAAAAAACAAAATAACCCAGAAATAGAATTAGGTCTTGAATATTATTGTTCAATAGCCTCAAAACTGACAATGATATCGTTCCAACAATTGACCCGCTTGCTTCATAATTGGAGTAATGTGATCTCTCCAATAAATTCTTTGTTTTTGTTTGATATCGATTTAAGTGAGCTAAAACTTAGTAATGAAAGACATAAAATACAAAAATGCCGCTGGTAAAGATAACCTTAGCCTTTGTATTAGCGATCAACACATCGTTTACCACTGGTATATTTCCAGCTAGTTTGAAATCTGCTAAAGTGATGCCGCTATACAAAGGAGGTACCACTGACGACCCCAGCAACGTCAGGTCAATCTCTGTTTTATCAACGTTGTCTAAAATCATCGTCGTCGTGGGATAATGTTTTTTTTTTGGATAGACACAAAATTTTAATTACCGAACAGTTTGGATTTCAATGTAATAAAAACACGACTGATGCCATCTTTGATTTCCTTGAAAAAATCTACACCACTCTTAATGAAAGGGAAGTAGCTACGGCAGTATTTCAGGACTTTTCTAAGGCATTTGACTGTGCAAGTCATGGAATCCTCTTGCAGAAACTCTTCCATTATGGATTCCGAAGAACAGCCTTACAATGGTTCATGTCTTTTCTAAATGATAGAAATCAGAAAATGTCATTGGGTAACAAGAACTCTCAGGGGTCAGTGTTAGGCTGGAGCATTCACTTCATTTTCCGATGACACCACCTTACTCTGGCGTAAGCCACTTTGACTCGATGTATCTACTTAGACATCGGAAAAAATTTAAAACTGGTGTGAATCAAATATGTTATCGTTGAATGTTTCTTAAACAAATGTGATATCATTCAAGTGGGATTTGGAGCAGGTAACATTAGGTGATCAGATGATTGAGAGTGAGCCGATAACTAAATTTCTTGGCATATATCGACAGTGATTTGAAATTTGATGCGCAAATTACTGCTCTGAAAAAAATGTCTTCTGCTTGCTTCGAAATAAATGTTATATCTCGTGAACTCGGATTTACTCCCTTTTGGAGAGTCACCTGCAGTATGGAATTCCATACTGGGGCTCTGGCAGCCAGGTTTTATTGCAGAGTATTTTCGTTGTTCAGAAAAGAGCTTTAAGAATAATATTTAAATTGAACGAGAGACTCGTGTAAGCCACTTTTCTGCAATAACAAATTACTCACCATATTTGAAATTTTGAATCGATGTAGCCGATACTTGATGAAATTCCATGTTAATGTTTAGATAAAACTTTAATTTTGATTTTCACTATTTGAGTTTACAAAATTGCGAAACATATGTCGCAGTTTTGTAAACTCAAATAGTGAAAATCAAAATTAAAGTTTTATCTAAACATATTCGAAATTTTCATTTTAGAGACTGTCTGCTTGCTTCATAAACATTAAGTAAAGTTTTTGAACCAAACCGAAAGACATACTCGTAGTTATAGAAAACTTGCTCTTCCACTGCCCATATCATCTTCGACCAGACATTCTGTAATCTACAGAAGTAGACAAATATATAATAATTTGCCAAAACAATTAACAACAACCACTGACAAAAAGCAATTTCAAAAATCAGTAAAAAACCTTTACAGTTTGGAAGAGTATTTTGCACATCATTTCTAATCATTTCTAGTATTTTTATATTGATCGAACGTTTTATATTAGGAAATTTAAAAAAGTGTTTGTTCTCTTTCGTTTCAGATTCTAGTTTTATAGTAGATATACTTTCACTCTTATCAACATATGTATTTTTATAGTAAGTATTATTTTATTATGTATATGTATATGTATCGGTGGATCAGCGGTCTAATGCACAGGCCGTTCGAAACTCCAGCATAGCGATAGTCGGTTCGAATCCGATGTAGGTACGAGAATTTTTCTCAACTACTTTATATCGGATTCGATAGGCGGCCGCATGCCTTGTTGAAAAGCAAGTGTATTGTGAGTTGTCTAGATGCCAATCTCGTGTAGTGCTAGCTTGGAGTGCACACCGACCACCCGAGGTGGTGTCGTAGGTTTTCCGGGTTTTCCTAAAGCTGAAAAGTGAATACATCACCTAAAACATCAGTAAGTCGCCCCGGAGCGCCACGGCAAATAATAATAATAGCCGTCCTCTACCCGCACAGGCTATGCCTTTGGGTACACTCAACGAGTGTTTATGAGGGAGTATTATTATTATATTATTATATCTTTTACACATGACACAGTTTGTCAACAAAATGTATAACATTAATACTTCTACATTCAAGCCCAAGTCGTGTTAGTAATTTGCTTTCCTTGTGTACACCTGAGTCAGCATTTGATTTAAAATTTGTATGGAATAAAAATAATAAAGGAATGGTATGAATTTTTTCAATTTCATCTGAACTCACCTATACAATGTACTTCAGAATTATTGAAAAAGGCCACGTGCTTATGCACTCTGGAATAAAACAAATTTTGTTTTTTTTTTATATTCAAATCGAGAGATAGTTCAAAGGCAAAACGTTTACTTTGACAGTTTGGAGAGTAAATAATGCCTTGTTTGTCATTCCATATTCAGCTGACAGAAAAACGTGCAAAGATCTTTTGATGTTGCTCTTTTGATGTTCTGGCAACACTTCGCGCATTTTATTTTCATCTGATTCAACAGACTGTATCGTGGTACATTATGATAGAATAATATTAAGTTTAGAATTGAATAATTTCGCTATTTTCGGATATTATAGTTAAAGTGTTCTCAGAATTTTTCTGTTATACTTTCAATACAGCTCTGAACCCTATACAGGTTTATCTGTAGTAAATTAGTAATGATGTGTTGATTTGAAATGCGACGCTAAAGTATACAGCTCGTCCCAGAAGTCCTAAATCATATCAGATCAAGCGATGGTTGGATGGAACAGCATGGCATGTCGTAAGTCATCATGTGCAAGAATTGAATCCTGCCCTTCATTAGGATATATGCTTATTCTGTATCTTCCATAGAAGAGGTTGTTATTTTTTTTCAGATATACCCGGAGGAGACACTGGTCTCATTTACCCAAACAACCACTTCCCACATTCATGGGGTCATATACTCTGAATATTGTAGACAGCATTATATATTTCTGAAATATCCCTCAGATATGCTGGAATATCTAACCCTGATATATGCATATGCCCTGATCACATTCAACGAACATATTATAAGAAAGTGCTTCAAAAATGATACTTGAAATATAAGAGTGCAAATATTCCTGGAATATCATTCATTGTACATTCTTCATAGTACATTCATAGAATGTTTCGTATATGGAATTATGGAATATTCGTGGATTATTCCAAATAAGACGTTCTCGTATTTGGGCGGAATACGAAATTTGAAATTATAAATAGACCAAAGAACCCCGCACCATTCTTATGGGAAATGGGTCCCTGTGAAATTCGGTGAATTTTTGGTAAAACATAGTCCAAGCTAAGCTAATCAATAGTGTTCATGGGTCCAACCTTGAAAAATGAACAAAGGGAAACGAACAGAAGTATTGATAGAAAACCAACTTTTTGAGAATAACTTCTGACAATATTTTTCCAGTGTTGAAATTCCTTGAAGCTATAACAACTATGAAAACTGCAAATTTCTGAAAAAAAAAAAATACATTAATTGAATCTATTCATCTGATATGGCTTTTAGTAATAATCGCTGAATGTTACTGATGCTATACTTTCAACATTGGTCTCAACTTCATATTATAGAAGTTTTTTCTACTAGGTATTGAATGTCACTAGGTCATTTATTATTATTTCAGACATGAAACAAGTGTTTCTTCTAACAATTTTTTTCTCTGATGGTAATTGGAGGCGAAATTCATAAGCAAACGTATTAAAATAGCTGATAAATGTGTCGAATTTTAGATTTAGCATTTTTGAATTATTTTGTCGATTTCAACGGAATGGCATCTTGAACGCAATTAACTTTTGAAAGTTATACCGAAATATGAAATTAGCCTATTCTACAAATATTTTCAGTTGGTCTTTCAACTTTTTACAGTTTTCCATTAATTAAAAACCATATGTTTTAGATCGTGGATCCATATCACTAGGGAATCGAGTATCTACCCTTCAAGGGACATTAAGATAGAGTTGGATTATAGAAAAAAATGTGGTTTGTTGGACTGTTACCCAGTCTCCCTTCTCCCTGTTCAATCAACTTCAGGTTACCAACGTGGGACAATTCTTGATGCAAACATTTGTTCCCTCCAATATTGGACTCGATGCAATAACAACACTAAATTACTCAGAAAGACATGTAACTGAGTTTGCTATCGTGCTAACCCATAACCTAATATTTCCAGAGTTATTGCAAGTATTGCTGGTACCTACTGCTTCATTCCAAAGGGCAGGAATTTTCGACTCGACTTCGACAGTCGGTTTGCATCCACAAAGGACGACAATTTCCCAAACCAATTTTGATTGTGGCACCACATGGATACATATTGCAGTGGCAATAAATGAGAAAACCGTTAATTTGTAATACCAATAAAATGAATGGTGTCTTCAACCGACATAATTGCCATTATTGGAGTGACTCAAATCAACAGTATTCAGGAAACTGAATATTCAAGAGTCTTGGCAGTTCAATGTTTATTGTGCGATAAGAAGTGAGGCACTGCATTTTTATCAAGAAAACTTAAATGTTAAGTAAAAAACAGATGTCAATTTCGAAACAAGAATAGGATGAGATGTACTGTTTTTGCAGGTGAAGGATATTTGAATATTTTGCGTAATTTCGAAAATGATTACTTGGACACCTTACCAATCGCTGAACATAGAAGTTTATTTTATCAACATGACGGGGCACCTCCGCATAATGATCACTTAGTCAATACTCGTTTACAGCCAACATCTGATCATTTCTTTGGCCACTCTTCAGATTTATCAGTGCTCGATTTTTTCATTTGGGGTACAATTAAAAATCAAGTCTATGAAACTCAACTGACTACCATGGAAGATTGTATGCAATGAATTAGAAATTCATTTGAGAATCTCAGACCCGATTCAATACGAAAAGCGACACTTCAAGAATTATTAGTGAGATGAGAGGAATGTTTGGAAGTTGAAGGGAGTCAATTCGAACATTTACTGACCAAATAATTTGTGTATACCTCTCAATATCATTAATTCTTCTCTTTTATTCGAATTGTTTCAGAATTTCTTTATCTACAGATGGAATGTTTTTGAAGTTTTCCATAATTCGTTCAACAGTGTTTTGTGAGGGCTTCTGCTTCTGCGGATACCGAATAGCAAATATATCACATGTTCTTGAGATAACCCTAATACATTCGCCATAAATAATAAATTGATTTAAGTAATCTCCATTCGCATAATTCAAACGATCCGGCATGATTGATTACAATGACATTTCCGTGGCAGTTGATTGTTTCGAACGCAACCGCGGGCGCCATGGCCGACTAAGAATAAGTAAACTCCAGATTACGAGATTTTCTGAAACTGAGACATGTTAATTCGACAATATTTCGAAAACTGTGAGTGTAAGCATAGATAAGCTTAGTTAAAGTTAGCTTTATTTTCGAGTCCGAATCGAATAAGAATATGAAATTCGGGGGTTTTCATTAGAAAAAAATACAATAATTTTTTCAACCGGATCTATATCATTTTCTGATGAACGCCCTGTATATCTCTAATCGAATTGATATCAAAGTTCTTCTGAAATGGGTTCTCTCCTGATCATGTCCAGAAATAAAAAAAAAAAGTATTTTTCAGTCTGCAAAAAATATTTCTAAAACGGTTAGACTTGGGTATAGAACATGAAATATGTTCAGAATCATGCGTAAAATCTAAACTTCAATATTATACAGGGTATCCCATTTAAAATAAGGAAGTTGGGGTCCACTTCCGGTACATCCGGAAGTGCCACAATCTTCAAAATAGTTTAGCCGGATAGCACTTATCAACAATAGTGAACTCTCAAATTTTCAAATTCGGCTCACCTATGGCTTTCTATATATCGATCGATGCAGCTCCCGGAGGGACCCCCTGTATATACCTAACTGAAAATGATATGAAATATGCCATCTGTCGTCAGATAGGTGCAATGAAAATTTCATTTAATGAAAAACAAGTTTTTTCAGTATATATATAGTTCAATAAAGTTTATTTTTTTGCCTGATTCTAGAAACAGAAAGTTAGCCTTCAAATTTCTGAAATAGGTATATTTTGTATTTGTTACATAACAGAAATCGTTATTTCGTTGTATAACATCAACAGAATTTCGTAATCAGAGGGGAATTCCCTCAACTTTTTATCCATGTAATAAAACCCTTTCTCTCCCAACCCAAAGGAGCATTATACCGTTAATCCATTCTCTTCCACTCAAGTGAAAAGGCGATTGGAAGTGGCTGCTGAGCCATAATGTCGATTTTGTGTCTTCTTCAATACGAAAACAAAAAATAGTATGTTGTTTAACAATTATTATAAGTAACTTTGCACGTCTTTTATGATTAGTTTTTGAGATATGCGGTGTTGAAATTGAAGGTGGCCATTTTTATTTCATTATCTTTTACAAAATTGCAAGATTCAATAATGTTTTTTAGACATTTGTCATTTATATTGCCCCGAACAATATTCTGATTCTTGAATGTGACCCATTTTTCAATTATTATCTACTTACACGGTAAGCCTCTAACAAAAAGATAAACATATTAAGCCTTCGACAATATTTTCCAGTAAAACGTATATCAGAATATGATGAAGAAATCAAAACAAAAATAATTTACGATTTCCAAAATCGAAGTATTCAACCGAAGAAACTTTAAAATATAGGGTGACTTAGTAGTAGTAGATACGGACTGGCCGCTACTGCAGCCAGGCAAGTAGGCCCCTCTGGGCCCTTTTTGCCATCCCCTTGTCTCCTCATCCTTGACATGTTCTCAAATCAACCTAGTTCAGTCTTCTCAAAATAAATCCTCAAAATATGTGTGTGTATGGGTGCTTGTCAAAGGAGAAAGTTCTTTCTATCTGTCTATTCCAGAAAGTCCTTGTATGGCTGGTTCTCAGTCGGGCGGTGCGGCGGCAACGGGTGATTCTATCACCGGTTACCAGACTCACAGTATCCGATCCGAGGCCCCTCCTTGGTTTCAACTGGAGACTAGTTCTCCAGTTCTCTCTGCGAGTTCCTTCCATTCGCCTCCTTCATGAAAGTACTGGTAGGACTGGTTCTCGATCGGGTAGTACGGCGGCCGCGGACGATTCATCCACCGGCTACCAATCCCGCAGCACCCAATCCGAGGCCTCTCCTTAGCTCCCACTAAAGGCAGATTTTCAAGTTCTTGCATCCCTCTGTAATGTGTGAGTGGGTTCAAATTCTGATTTTATTGAGATATCCGCATGTGTAGAGCACTACGGCCGCATCATAAAAAAATTAACAGATTATTCTTGAAATATTCAAGAGGAAAACGTATTAAACAACAGGTGGCGATCAATAAAATAGGAGAAATTACCAGCTTAATTGCAAATTGGCTTGGAAAAGACATGTATAAGAGCTACACAGTTCACTGTTTCAGGAGAAGCTCTTTAACTCTTCTGGCCAATGCAGGGGGTAACAATAAAACGTCACGGTGGCTGGAAATTTGCCTCCGTAGCAGAAGAAGATAGTTTAAATAACAAACTTGAAATGTCTAACAAAATATTGAATTGTCCATCTTTTTCCAAACAAATTAAAATATCTGACGTTTCTGATCAGCAGAAACATGGAACATCTTCGGGAATTTGGGAGTGATTGTTTAAACTTTACTATCAATTATTATTATTTCAATAAATGAAATTGTTTTATTATGAATAATCAATTAATAATTGATTCCTTCAAAAAGTAATATTTCATGTTTATTTTCTGAATTATTTTGGCACTGAAAAATAGTAAACATTTATGCATCAATAGATATGTAGAAATGTCAATTTTTTTGGCAGTTGTACAAAAAAATTGTTTTATCTTGAATTTCAGAAGAGCATCTAAGATGTCTAAAAACCCTGGTGAATACAACGATTCGATTATGTTTTGAATATTTCGGACCTGTTGGATTACGTTTCAGTTCCCGATTCTCCGCTACGTTGTGCTTAAGCAGGCGCTACACGATGCGCCGAACATTGGCTCCAACGCTGGACCGAACATTTGAGTCAAAACGTTCGACGGTGGGTTCGACAAACCTTTCTGCTACACGGTCTTTAACAAATAACTTCGAGTTCATTTCAATAATTTTGTGTCAGCATTAGTCGGGTATTCTAACGCGGAAATAATGTCGTTCAACTTTGTGTCATTTCTATGGAGTTTTGCTATGTCGTCGCTTTTATTAGGGTTCGATACGGGGTTTTGAGATAAACTGTCGGCATCGAGATGTTTCTTGCCGCTTTTATGAACAATTTCATACTCAGAATCTTGCAACCGGATGGCCCACCACGCCAACCGACCGGAAGCATCCTGATTTTTATGCAGCCAACAAAGGGCATGATGGTCAACTACTATACGGAATTTTTTTCCCAAATATAGTGCCTAAAAGTCGTTACTCTGTAAACGACCACCAAACACTCTTTTTCAGTGGTATTCCACTTTATCTCACCTTCTGATAAGCGTCGCGATGCGTAGGCTACGAATTATATTTGTGGTTCACACAAAAGGGTTTTTAAAAACTTTTTATTTGAACAGAGTAACAACTTAAAATATAGAAATATGAATACTAACTATTACAATTCAATTGATGGTATTTATATAGAAATCATTGTCGACTTTGCATGAATCAGCTATAAACAATTGCAGGTCATCGATCACTAATATTGCTGACAGATGGGGTTATCGAACTGTAACTTCTCCATCCCCTGAGGAAGTCTTGTAAGGGACGAACAAGACTGAAGATGATGCTTCATTTCCTGGAGTTGGTGGATCTTCATTGGCCGGTTTTATCTTCGGTTGTTTTTTTAATCTGTAAAATACGAAGAGAATGAAGATGGTGATTAGTATATAAATGGGAGTCATCCAGAAATGGCTGGTGTTGGATGGCCGGGTTTCTTCTGGGATGAGTTGTAACCTTTCTTCTTCCAGGGCCAGATGTTGCAGCTTGTCCAAGGGAATCTTGTTAAGTTTCAGTGGTTTGTATTTAAATGAAGAGTTGATGTGGGCTGTCTTGATATTTGGTAAAGTCAGTGGTTCTTCTAGGATGACGGTTTTGGAGTTAATAAATGCTTCGTTGTTGGTTTTGAATTCACAACCTGGCGGAAGTTTTATTAGGTGCACTCCCTCCAGAACCATTACTTTCGTACTGGAACAATGTGTAGAGATCTTCGTAGCCTGGGGAAATATTCCTATGTAATGGGCTTCTGTCATCTCCAAAATCAAGGTTGAATTGATTGAAACTGGAACGTGTTCGCATCTTGCTTCATCATCTGTTATTTCCAGCATCTGAGTAACACAGTCAGGGGATCTTTCGGTGTCTTGAAGAAAATTTTCTTCGCAAAGGTATTCGATGCCAATTCGTTCACGAGGTGAATTAAGGTATTGATAAAGGTAAGGACTTACTGTTAAGTAAGGAGTTGGAGGAATTATTATCGTCGAATTTTGTCGAATGGGAAATAAGTGAAAGTAGGTAAACGTTTCAGGAAATATTAAGGGAACATGTAGGATGAAAACGATGTTATGATCCGTGTGGTAGGCGTCTATTTTAATGACGTCGTAGTACTTATGGATGTCATCCTCCTGGTTATAGAGTAGCTAGTTTTCTGAGTGGTAGGTGAGCAGTGTCCTTACGATCCAACTCAGATCTTCGCTTTTGAGAACGCTGTTATGGACTGTATTTATCCTTGCGAGGGAAACTGCCGTTTCTAAGTCGTTCAGTGTTTGCAAAATAACTTGGAGAATCAGGTTGATTTGCTCCAAGACGTTTCTGGTCTCTAGGTAATGATTGAAGTCGAAAACGAGTCTGTTTAGATCGGTCTTGATTATTTTGACTTCTACTGAGATGGCATCTTGATTGTGTGTTAGTAACGAGATGGTTTCGTTGTAATCTTCCAATATCTTGGTGTTTAAACTTATGTGTTGATTCACATGGCTTATTATGTTTCTTTGGTTGGTTTTCAAGGAAGCAATAGCATCCTCGTACTTCTTAGCGTCTTCTTGGTCCAAGTTTCCGGAAATTGCTTTGATCACACTTCCTAAGCCATCCATGAGTCCTCGTTTGGATCTACTGAGAGGGTATAGAGTCTGTAGTTTGTCTCTGGCAGTTTTCAGCTGGTACTTCAGTCCTTGATCAAAGTTCTGCAGGTTGAAGAAGTAGGGGTCACTGAGTCCGTTACGAATGGCTGTGGAGACGGCATCATATTGGGATTCTATGGCAGATATCTCCTGGTGGATAGGCTGGAGATCGTAGTAGTGGATGAAATCGTGAGTACTAGTTTTGATCTTTGCTTGTCCCAGCTTGAGGGGTAGAAGTCCTGGGTTGGTCTGGAAATTTTGGATCTCGATTTCTTGTCCTCTTGTCAGATGAATGCTGTGAAGGTACGAAGAATTCGGTTATTTTATTGGGTAAATGTCTTATATTTTTCTTATGAATGTTTGCATTTTCCGTCTCGACAGTTACTGTGTGATTTTTATGGATGGATTTTGGGGTAAAGGGTGGTAATAATTTGTTTCTTTTCACTGTTTTTCTCGTATATATCTTGGTGCAGGGCTTGTAGGTAATAGGGGTTTCTCTTTTCTTGTTTCTCTTCTTTATGACGTTTGCCTTCTGTTTTTGTATATCTTCGTTAATTTTTTTGTACATTTCCTTCGTTTTTTCTCTATGCTGTTGGACATAGTTGTTAATTAAAGCTCGTCTTATATCGATGTCAAATGGATCTTGATTATTGAGATGTCCATTGAGAATATCCATAGGTTTCTGTCTTGTTGTGGAATGGATGGAATTATTGTATCCTAGAATGGCGTAGAGTATTTGTTCTTTGATGTCTCTCTTCTTATGTTTCTCTCTCAGTATTCTCAAGTGCTCGATCAATGTAGAGTGGAATCTTTCAATTATCCCGATTGATTGAGGGTTCTCTGGAGTGGTATAATGTATGTTGATTTTGTGTGTATCAACAAATTCTTGGACCAGCCCATTTTTGAATTCAGTTCCATTATCTGTGACGATCATCTGCGGGATTCCATGGTGGTTTATGAATACTAGGAGAGCGTTCAGAGTGTTTATTGCATTGGATCCCTCTATAGGATATGCCTGGCCATATTTGGAGAATGCATCCACTATTGTCAGAAATTTTTGTCCACTAGCTTGAAAGGTATCCATGTGTATTATTTCAAGTGGCTTGGTTGATGTGGGAGTCAGCATGAACTTTGGCTTCTCTGGTCTTCCATCATATTTGTTGATCTGACATGTCTCGCAGAAGTTGATAGCTTTTTCAATATCCTTCTTGATATTGGGCCAATAAAATAGTCTCCTGATTCTGGTTTCCGTTTCGGTGATTCCTCTGTGGTTCGTTTTTCCTTCATGCTGCTGTGTGATTATTTCCTTCTGTCTGAGTGGGCAATTGACATATTTTAGGAGGCGGTTGCATTTCGTGAGATCAAAAGAAAAGTTCTTGAATGTCTCTCTCACGATTCTGCACATTCTGGGATAGAGTTCTTCGTCTTCGAACATCAGTGCGTATTTTTTTCCTGGGCTGGCATATTCTTTGAAAAAGTTGAAAACATTTTCATCTAGGTTGTCATCTCCTAATTGGACATGGTATCTCTTTTTATTCGGAAATATTTCTTCTATCACCGTTCTTGCTGGGTTATAGCTAACTCTTTTGAAGACGACTTGGTTAGACATTCAGAGGTTTCTCTGATATTGGAACTTCCAATATTGGGCTTTCTCTAGCTGTATGATTGGTGATGTCACTACTGTCTTCATCTGGGGTAGCTATCGGGTCCAGGTTCACAGATTCTTCTTCTCTTTCAGGTGAGGCTTTGTTTTGATTCACCTTGGCTTCCAAAACAGGGACTTCATCTTCAGGAAAATAGCGACGGTAGCAGTCTTCAAATAGTTCGTTAATGATATCCTCCTCAGAATCAGGACATTCAGATGGAGGGTTGTTGTACAGAGATTCCTTATCGTCGTCTTCATTTACTCTATGGGTCTCATTTGTATGTATCTCTATCCTGGAGAGAGCATCTGCGTTGGTATTGCTTGTTCCTTTCTTGTAGACGACTTCATAGTCGTACTCTTCTAGTTTCAGACGCCATCGGACCAGTTTTGAATTTGGATCCTTCAGTGAGAAAAGCCACTGGAGGGGTCGGTGATCAGACAAAATTTTGAATTTTCTGCCGAAAAGGTAAGGTCGAAAATATTTGGTGGCCCAAACTATAGCTAGCATTTCTTTTTCGATGGTGGAGTACTTCATTTCTGTCTCGTTCAAGGTCCTGGATGCGTAAGCTATTGGTTTGTCCTTTCTTATGGGGCTAGAACAGCCCCTATAGCGAAATTACTGTCGTCTGTGGTCAGATTGAAGGGTTTCGTGAAGTCCGGGTACTGAAGTAGTGGTTCGTTGGAAAGCAGATTCTTACAGGTTTGGAAACATTTCAGGAACGTTGGTGTATGTTCGATATGGACATCCTTCTTGAGGCAGGAGGTTAATGGTTTGGTTGTCTTGGCGAAGTCCTTGATAAACTTCCTGTAGTATATCCTAGGAGTCCGAGGAATCCTCTGATTTCTTTGACAGATCGAGGTATAGGGTAGTCCATGATTGCTTTGATTTTCGCTGGGTTTGGTTTTATCCCGTTCGGAGTGACAATGAGTCCCAGAAAGCTGACTTCTTTCTTCAGGAATTCGCACTTGTCTACTTGTATTTTGAAACCAATTTCTCGTAGGCGTTGGAATACTTTAGCAAGATTGACCATATGCTCCTGTAGGGATGTAGAGAAGATAATTATGTCGTCCATATAAACCAAGCAGATAGTTCCTTGAAGGCCCTTTAGGACGTTGTCCATAACCCTTTGAAAAGTAGCTGGAGCATTTTTCAGCCCAAAAGGCATTCTCAGGTACTCGTAGTGCCCGTTTTCTACATTGAATGCGGTCTTGGGGATGTCTGCTTCTGCCATTTCTATTTGGTGGAATCCACTTGCCAGGTCCAGGGTGGTGGAATATTGACATCTTCCCAATTTGTCGAGGATGTCAGAAATGTTTGGAATTGGGTAGCGGTCGTCTATCGTTTTCTCGTTAACCTTCCGGAAATCCACAACGATACGCCACTTTACTTTTCGGGAGGCATCTGGTTTTTTGGGAACGACCCAAATTGGTGAGGACCAGGGGGATTGACTGGGTCTGATGATTCTCTGATCTAGTAACGATGATATCTGCCTCTTGACTTCTTCTTTATGGACATAAGGATATCGGTATGATTTGGTGTTATGTGGTGTTTGACTTGATTGGTGAATGTCAGTGGGGCATCTGGATGATGGAAAATATCGGAGTATTTCCTGCATAATATTCTGATGTGCATATCCTCTTCTGGGTTGAGATGGTCTGTTCTGATAAGGTCATCCATATTTTTGATCGGATCTGAGTATCCAGATGGGATTATGTCAGCAGAATAGAGGTGATGCTCTTGAAGATTGATTGAGTTACTACGTACTGGTTCTGCTAGTACGATTTGAAGTTTATCTGGACCGAAGTTGACGATTTCTGTTCAGGCTAGATGATCGCAGGCATCGGTGAGAGCTTCTCGGATGTAAGCGCCCTGTAGTTCTTGTCTTGGTATCATGATGGTACCATTCTTCTCCTTCACTGGTAATCGTACTTGCGTCACGCTATCAGGCTCTAGTTGGATGGAGTAGAACTGTGTTTTGTTGGTCTCGTAGTACTGGATTGGGAGAGATGAGTTTTCGGTGAAAAGGAAAGAATCAGGGAAATTCAGTTCAGCTTTGAGAAATTTCAGGTTGTCGAGTCCAATAAGGCCATCAAAAGTTTTGTGGAATTTGAAAAGGTAAAACTTGAAAGTACCATTTGAGTTGAACTCAGGAAATATGGGAATTTCTGCACTGTAATCTTGGAAATAGTTTTGAAAAATGGAGGTGACGACAAAAGGGTCTTTTTTGATATAATCGGTATAATATTGGAATCCTAAATCAGGATTGAGGAAAGATTTCGTTGATCCGGTGTCAATGAGGAGTTTGAGGGGAGGATCGGAAATGGTTATATAAGGAAGTTCCCTCTTATCATCAAAGGTATGGAGTTCTACTATGTTTCTGGATTTTGTCTGGGATCCATTGGAAAATTCACAGCTTGTTCCTGTTGGTCTTCTTGTACTTGGAACTCAGTTGTGTCTTCATTGGAATGGAAGCAGGTTTCTTCGTCATAGTAGGGGTTTGCTTCATATCCAAGGTCTTCATCGTATTGTTCGATATTGAACATGGGAGCTGGATTGAAATTTGGTCTTGGTTGAGGTTGGGTTCTCATGCTCCTTGTTGGTGCTCCGTAAGTATTTCTGGTACTGATGCTCATTGGTGTTGGTTCTTGCCCGTTCTGTTTGTTTGGTTGATTCTGTTGGAAACGTTGGGGCTGGACTTATGGTCACATCTGTCTCTGGTTGATATTTTGCTGCCATTGTGGTCTGAAGGTTGGTTGTTGCGGTTGTGGTCTCATCGGTTGATGTTGTAGTTGTCCAGGTCTTTGGAAGTGCTGTATCGGTTGATACATCCGTTGTGGTGTTGACTGTTGGGCAAATTGATAGTTTGCAGCTCTGTGAGGGGTCTGGAGTGGCTTCTTGGGTACTTGTGGATTTCCAAATGATTTTTGCAAATAACGTATATTATTTTCTTCCTGAATATACTGCATCGCTGTAGCCAAGTCCACTGGTTTCATTGCTCTTATAGTGGATCCCATGGGTTCTCGTAAACCGGCTAGGAATGTTGTCAGAGCTTGCTGCTGAAAGAAGTTCTTCTTGCTTGTCTTGATCGTTTCGTCGGCAGTGTGTAGTTGGATATGGTGTTCAAAAGTCCCATTACTTTTTCATAGAACTGCTGTGGGGGTTCATTTTGATCTTGTCGTAGGTTGACCAAATCTCTCGTCAGGGAATTCTCGTTACGTTGGTCCGCGAAGTTCTGGATTCGAGTTCCTTTGATGCTGTTCCAGTCGCTACATCCATAAACTGAGATGACGTCTTTGGCTCTGCCTCTTAGTTTGTTGAGTAGTCCTTGTATTAAGATGTGATTTTGGAAACAACCAGGTTCTTCAGCATTCCAGTATTCGTTCAGTAGCATCGTCGATACGTTGATGAACTGGTATAATTCATTTGGACTTCCATCGTATTCAGGGACGATCCAGAAATTCTTCAAGTCGAACTAGTTCGCCATATTGACGGAAATTATATTTTGTGCGGGTATTTGAGCGACAATGGGTTGAATAGAATTGGTATTCGTAGATGGATTTGGTAGAATTAAGGTAGGAGGACGTAAAATGCTACTTGGAATTGATATGCTTACAGGATAACGATGATGGCTCGTTGCATATTCGTTCACCGAAAATGTTCTGCGAAATTGTTCCTATCTGCTAGGCTAGGCTCCTTGATGGATGGTAGTGAAGAGGTATTCAATTTCAAAAAATTACTTTCTATTATATCATTAGAAAGGAATGGTTATGCTGAATAGTACAGGCAAGAAAAAGTTGTATGTTCCTATTTAAGTTATGGACCTACAGAGTATTGTTTTTTTCCAAATTTTTCCAATATTTTTTTTGGCGGCTTTTTATAACGCCGACGAATGAAAATAAAATATCACAGTAGTAGCAACTGTTATCAAGTGACGTATGGTTTCCATAGCCAACTTTTCAATTTTTGGCTTTCATTTTGCTTCCACGGCCTACTCGGTGAATTTCAATAATAATTTTTTTCTGATCTAGTTTCTGGTTAGATACCAACTTGTGATATGTCACTAGAAAGGGAATTGAATGCTGAATAAAGCGAAAAGAAAAATAAATAGGGTTTGCATTTAAAATAAGAAAGTTGATGTTACTTCCGGTCAGACCGGAAGTTAACTTCGACATGTCAATATGCTCTAATTCTAGCTCTTATGTCATTATATCGACGTTCCAAATTTCACAAACCTACTTCATACAATAACTGAGATATTCCGTAGGCAATACTTCCGTAGCCACCCGGTATAGTGTTTTTATCTATTACTATTAAAATATGAAAAGAACGTATATGAAGGCAATATAATTGCCTCTCTCGCCAACTGTAATAACTCTGCCACCTTCTGGAAAGCTATCAACAATTCCCGAAAACCACAATTAGGTCCAGTCTCGCTTAATATTCATGAATGGGAAGCTTTTTACTCCGGTATTTATAAAGACTACGAAATAGACAGCACCAGTTTCTTCGATGCTACAAATCCTCACTTTTATCTCCCAATCACAATACATGATAGGGGAAAGGGGGGTAGTTTCGGACATTTTAAGTGTTTCAGTTTTTAGTGGTTATCGTTTATTTGGACTTTATGTTATAATTTAACTCTGTATCCAGTCATGTATAATTATAACTGTCAGAGCGATAGCCTTTTATATTTTTCGAAAAAACTGTCCTAATGTACCCCACTAGTGGTGTAGTTTCGGTCAAGAAGTGGGGAAGTTTCGGCCAAGGTACATTTATTTGCAGAAATCATTTAAAAAGTGAAAGAATTGGGTGCTTTAATTAAAACATAAAACAAAAAAATAAATACAAAACATTTTCTTAACATTTAATATATATTAGGTACATAAATCGTTTATTATTTTACAATCATCACACCAAAATTGTATTTTAATGAGTAAATAGATTGGGTTCTGACTGTTCCTGTTAAAGTAGGTTTTTGTAAGATGGACACTACATCTTCTGGATCCACTTCACTAATATCTGGAACTTCGGGGAAATAAAAAGTAGAGGAATTTCCCTTTCTTCTCAAAAATTGCACATTTAAATGATTACCCGTTCCCTTTATTTCTCCTATATAATGAATCTTTATTGTTTTAAGAGGAAACTGTACCAAGACAAAATCTCCTACTGTTAGATTTTCTGTCAACTTCAATATCTACATCTACATCAGAGTCAGTATCGCTTTGCAGAGAAAAATCTGACTCATTACTTGCAGAGCTGTTATCTGATGGTTCACTTTTCTTTAGTTTCTTTTTGGGAACTGGTTTTGGAGAACCGAAGACTTTTCGAATAATTGCTTTTCCTTTTCCACCTTCCACGGCCTTCTTCCTAATACTCCGTTGACTTTCTATTTCTTCAATCCTTTTTTTTTCGCTACTATTTGTGTATATTCTTGATTTGCCAACATTTCTTTTCTTCGAGTTTGGTTTTCTTGGCTCTGCTTTGGGATATGGTCTGACTTGTTCTGGATCAATTATTACGTGGTGCTTACAAGTCAAGCCATTTACTGGTGATTCATTTATTAATGGACTTAAAACCTCAGGAGATCCTCCATTCGCTGCACCTCTATTACATTCGACTGAAGATAATTTGTCTTCTGAATGAACCTTACTCGTTGACGGTTTATTGAATTGGTCATTAATATTGCTGAGCTGGTTTGTCTCGTTTCCAATTTTTTTACTAGTTTGCTCAGTTTTTTTTGTGTTGTCATTCTGCGATGAATCTGGATCTGGTCTATCAGTTACATTGCTCGGTTTGAAGTCTGATTCATTAAAAATTTGTGTGTTTAGAGGAAATAAACCAGTATTTTTAAACGATGGGATATGCTAATAGAAATAGTTTTTCCAGGGTTTGCTAAAAACCAGTTATCAAAGGAAATGGAGATTTTAGTTTTAAATGGTGGGAATATTCCAATATCCAAGGGCTGCATCCGGTGGGTAGTGTGTGGATGAAATGATTGTAAGACAATCCCATTATTACGGGAATATTCTATAGCTGTTATGGAGGTATGAGAATCGTAGTTATCCATGAGTAGAAGTATTTCATTGTCTTTATTGCACTTGGTATGCTTAACAATATGTTTTAATACATCTAGGAATAAGTCTTCTGTCATCCAGCCACTTTTATTTCCTAAAGCCAAACTTCCCACTGGTGCATCAATTATGTAATCTTCCAGATTTCTAACTCGCGGAAAGATGTAGATCGGTGGTAGGGCTTGACCCATAGCATTAATTATTCCCACAATGGTTACCAGCTGACCCCTTTCAGCCGATGCAACTTGCGATACTTGGCGTTTCCCCTTTGTAGCAACAACCTTAACAGTTTTTGAAACCGTAGTGACACCACATTCATCCAGGTTATATATATTTCCTGCAGTAAATTTGTATCGATCTAACACTCTAACATAATTTTCGAAAAACTGCTTCACAGTGTGGGGATTAAACGCCGTTGCACGTGCCAAACTTGTACTCTCAGGTTTCCTTAGTGCTAGAGTCGAATGTCTGGTCATAAAACTTTTGAGCCATTCTGTACCTGCCATACACCGTTCATTCCATATTTCCGGAAATTTACAATTGGGTAAAGCCTTAGCATACTGATATGCAAATTTTCGTATGTTTTTATAGGATAAGCCATGGTTCAAATCGGAACACGTTTTTATATATGTTTCCAATTTTTTCTCTTGCTATATGGACGAATATTTTAACGTTGCATTTTCATTGTCGCTCATTTCCGTTCCCGAATCGATATCAAATTTTTTAAGGTATTCTTCTGCTGTATATTTTCTAAGAATAACTTTTATTCGAGACTGTAAGGTACTCCTTTTAATATTAAAAAATGCAGATGCTCTTCGAAGAGATTTTGAACCATCAAAAATGCTAATAATTGCATTTTTCATATCATCTTCGTTAATTGATGCTCTGTTTGTTTTTTTAATGTACTTTCTTGGCATCTGCAACAAAAAGTTACAGATGTAGCAAAAATTCACAGCATACGAACTTAGATTAAAAAAAATGGGGCACAATCGGCCATAAGAGGGGTAGTTTCGGCCCCTGCCGAATGTAACCCACCAACAAGTGGCCGAATCTACCTCATACTATAAATTATTATTAATTAGAATATATCTCCCATAAAATACTTTTGAGGTTATAATAACGTATGAGATCGAAAAATTAATAAAATTATATTCACAAAGTGCTAAAATTCGTGAGCGTAGTGCCCTCAGTTTCATTTCCATGAGATAAATGAGTTAAAGTTAAAAACTTACTTTGGCGTAACAAAATATCAGCTTTTTCACCACAACAATTTAACACTTGCAACCATCAGCAGATAATGCATCAAACTAAAGAAGTGTGTATTACCAACCATAGAAGTGACAACTTCGCGGTAATTTTAAAAATCAAGTAAGATATTATCGGTGTCCGAAAGTACCCCATGGCCAAATCTACCACCCTTTCCCCTATATATGAGGCATTGAATAAATGCAAAAATAATAAATCTCCGGGACGAAGTTCCTTTCGAATTTCTAAAATCCTTGCCCAACAACTGGATCTTGTATTTATGCACACTTCAAATTTTAGACACTATTTTAATTCCAAAATGCTGGTCCGAAGTTATTTTAAAGATGATTCACAAAAAAGGTTCTATCTGTAACCCATCTAACTATCGAGGTATAGCACTCATTAACTGTATTGCTAAAGTTTTTACTCGCATTATTTACACCCGATTAATGAACTGGGCTGAATTATATAACATACTACCGGAAAGTCAATCTGGCTTCAGGCACAAAAGAGGCTGCGCTGATAATGTTTATACATTCTCGTCAATTATTCATCTCTCTCTTCGTTTCAAGAAACGTAAAATATTTGCTACTTTCATTGATTTCAAGAGGGCCTTTGACAGCGTCAACCATCAACTCCTCTGGTCTAAACTCTTTCTACTTGGTGTCAGTTCCCAACTTGTCAGATTGCTCAGAGCTTTTAACTCAAATGCTACCATGCGTGTCAAATCCAACGGAGAGTATGCATTTCCTGTCTCGGAAGGAGTCTTACAAGGGGAAGTTCTCAGCCAGCTACTATTTTCCCTCTTTTTAGCTGATATCGAAGATTATTTCATTAGAAACGAAGCTTCTGGTGTCAACATAGATAATTCAAATGAACTTCACATGCTTTTATATGCTGATGACATTGTTGTTTTGAGTCAATCTGAGGTTGATGTTGGTAGAAATCTGAGACTTCTGGAAAATTACGCTTCCCTCAATAGCCTCAGAGTAAATACTAACAAACCAAGATAGTATGTTTCTCTAGAGGACCATATAAAACACACAGTAGCTTCTTGTTCAAAGGGCACCCAATAGAAATTACGAATTCCTACACTTATCTGAAATGGCTGTCGCTTCCAATGCTTAAGCCAAACAAGCTACTGCATCCTTACTTCAAGTTCTCACCCAAACCAAAGTTGACTCCATGCGAACTAGATTTCGTCTCTTCGACTCCCTTGTTGTCAGTGTTATGTCTAACTGTATCCATCTCTGGGGCCTGCGGTATGTTGATATAGTTGAGCAAGTACACACACAATTCATAAAAAAGATCTCATCACTGCCGTTCCACACTCCAGACTATGTCTTCAGAGCGGAATGCGGCCGTGTCACAGTTTATAGCTAAAAGAATCAGTTCGCTCACTTGGCGTCGGCACTTTGATCTTTTTGTGTACGTTTGTGCACTGCGCAACCTGCAACCTTATCCCTAGCGCATACAGGCTCTTACAATTCATACAATGTTCAACATAAAAATGGATACACTGCTGGAACTAAAAATAGGTACCTAAACTGTGGATATTTTGACCGTGTTAAGGTCTGTTTTTTTATTGCAGATTATTGTTTTTTAACATCATTCAGTTGATAAAATGTACGCATTATGGGCTCCCTGTTAAAAAATTGCTGAAAATCTAGAAGTTTTGAGGAAGATACCAAATTTTGTGACAAAAACTTTAAAGGACAACAAAGTTTTGTGGTTATTCTACTGACTGACTTCTTTCAAAATTGGGTAGGAGTTTGTGATGGAAATATTACTTATTTTTTCGTTAATTCGAATTTTTCGGAAAAGTTTTGCGATCAGTGTGCTTGTTCTAGCTGACGATGACGTATCGAAATTAAATATTCAGAAGCTAATTTTGGGAACATATATAAGTTAATGAATTTAAGCAAGATGAGAAATTTCTTTTGACATGATTTATTCCAATATTAGTGATGACCACACTCTAGTAATTGTAATTTTATAGGAGAAAGTATTTAAATTTTCCTTTCACAATTCACAATTATTTCTTCGAAACACTGAAGAAGATATCTTCATTTTTTCAATGTCAGGATCTTGATCTTGAATAAAAACTATAGAGTCCTATTGAATGTGGTAAACCAAATGGTACTTTTACGGATCCAGAAAGATAAACAAGCAGTTCGTAAATATTGGGGTAAATGCAATATTCGTAAACATTAAAAATAACTGAATGTAGATAAATGAGTTTTCATATACATAAACTAATTATGTTTTAAAATAGTCAGCTTATGATTGTTTTTTTTTATTACCTGATGACTTTATTCTAATATAGAAATTTAATAGTACAAGAAATACGAACTCTCGTTAACAGTGACAATGAGTAATATTTTGAGAAGTCCTTACAAGGCTTACAGAAATCAATTTTTGAAGGACAATTTTTAATATTCTATCCAATACCTTCTTTTGTGGCCAAATTTTCAATAAGTTCACAATAACAGTTTTCAAGGGCATGTATATATTACAAAAAAATAGTATCAAGCATTTTAAAGTTGCCAAATGAATAATTATTGGCATTTGGATAAGCCCTTTGAAAACTGTAAATTGTTCGATTCGAATATATTTTTCACTTGTGTTTTTTTAAACGAAACGAAATCATTCTTTATGTTATATTGAGGTTGATGTAGTCGTTTAGTTCTACTTTGAGAGAATTCAATTGATGTGGTTGTTGAATCAAAATCAAGGCAGTTTGTTCCTTCGGAATTATCCAAATAGCTAATTGCAAAAAATTTTTTAAATGTCCTTTAAAATTGTATGGGTGCAGAATTTCCGCCATTTCCACTTTACTGCCTGATTTTACCGAAAAAAAATTCTAAACAGGCCTGATTAATTTTTCTTGTATGAATTTTGTTTTCCTTTATAACATCCCACATTTGCAAAAAGGCCGAGATTGACAATTCCCACCCAATAAATTTCATCCCTTTGGTTATATTTTTGTTTCGTTAGACAACAAAGTGATTGATAGAACGCCAACATATCTTTAAGAAATTGAATTTGTGTATCTGTCCCCATGAAAGTCCTATTGAATGATTATGCCTTGTGGACTTTTGATGAATTGAATAGATCAAAGAAATTATCAATTTTTTCTATGAATTCAACTGCCTTGAAGTCTGCTAATGGGAGTTTTTTGAAAGATAAACAAGTATTTGTTTCTGCAGAAACAGTGGAACTGAACACTTGAGCTGCATATGTTGCTCTCATTTTCTTGAAATTGTCTGGAAAAATAATGGTATTTCATGAATAAAGAAATACTCAAATATGTTTGCAGTTTCCTATAGGAGCCCAGAAATCGTTTCAATGAAAAATAAAACACGCGAAATTTATATACTTCTGGAAACTGAATACTTTTAGTACACTTGACAACTATGTAAGTTTGTGTGCAAATCTATTGCGCAACCCGAATTTGTTTCCCCTGCGCTTATTCTATCTTGTACACAAGATGGCGGCGAGTGAGCGAATTGATTCTTTTGGCTATAAACTGTGGCCGTGTCAAAATAACATAATATTTGAGCTTATCATACCCACGTGGTTTTTCTTGATTGCTTTTAGTCTATTATACCACATCTCGAAGATGATGTGAACTAGACGATCATGTATTGAGATGGCTGCGGCGAGAAATGCGTTGAGGTTTAGGTTTTGCTTGGTTTTTCTTAAGAAAACAGTTTTCTGAAAAAAGTTATAAGTGAGATTTGTTGACACATTATAATTTTCAAATTGGTGAATGTTTCACGGATCCCACAGCATAAAACGTATCTCCAAAACTAATCGACGGTATTTTGTTGCAAGATATTCATTTACAGTATTTTGTTAAGGGGTAAGGGCTACGTCTTTCCTAGCTCGCACAAGTTTCTGACTTCTGCGTTAGATGTTTTCATTCGTGACACAGTCTCTCATAATAAAATAGAAATGAAAAGGAATTTCAACGAATATAATATTATTTATTATTTATTTATTTATTTATTTGAAATAGAAATAATGCTAATTTACAAATTCTACTAATATCATAATTAATTATTTCATTAAATGAATGAATATCGTCTGCTATTACTAAGTACAGTAGTTCGTGTATATATACATTCACATGATGAAGGTTAGTTTACATTGTTTACATTGATGTACTCCAGAAGATTGCACTTGAATGAACTCAGTGTTGCACTATCCTTGATATCAATGGGTAGATTATTATATTGAAGTAATCCTTTGTGAAACAAAGAATTCATGTTTTTTTTGTAATTGGTTCTATTTACATGGAAGTTTGAACTTCCTCTGGTCTGGTAATTGTGAACTTGATTATTGAATGTGATAAATTGATTAAAATTATCAACTTCGAAAGCTCTCTAACAACAGAGAATTGGGAAAATCTCTATAATATCTGATTTCAATGAAGCTTTTAACTACTTTCATGAAATTTTGCTATACCACTTCAACATACATTTTCCTCAGAAAAGATTTTACCATAAAAGTAATAACAAAAGGTGGGTAGATGACTCGGTAAAAAATTCTAGAATGTACTTGAAAAATTTGTTTGTGCTGAAAAGTTCAAATCCCAATTTTGTCCCAATCTATAAAGAAGCTAAAAGAAATCATCATATATTAGTAGTTGGAAAAAAGAAAAGGTATTATCCTAATAGAAATCATTCCTCGTAGAATGTTGTATCTGAATTAACAAATAAAAATTAAATGAAAAATGATATAAATATTAAAATTGATAACCAGCTGATCAAATATTCGAAAACTATAGCTTCTGAGTTTAGTGACTTCTTCATTCAAGCTCCCATTGATCTTGTGGAAAAAATAACTGCTAAAGAGGATATCCCTATTTATACAAATAATTTCAATCCCCTCACAATGAACTTGAATCCTTTCACAGAAAATGAATTACTCTCATTGTTAAAGAACAAACTGAAGCGTAAAAAATTGTCTGGCCCATATGAAATACTAAATTTCATATTGAAGAGAGTTATCTACTTGATAATGGTTCCATTGACGCACTTGATTAATATGTCATTCTTGTCAGGTATTTTCCCACAACAACTGAAAACTGGTAACTCCCATTTCCAAGAAAGGGGAAGCAACCTCAATGTAAAATTATCGCCCTGTTTCAGTTCCATGTAAAATCTCAAAATATTTAAATATGCGTTTTCAGATCGCCTCCAATTGTTTTTAAATAAACATTCTGTTTTGAGCCATATGCAACATGGATTTCGCTCCGATAAATCTACAAGTACAGCTACGTTTTCATTAGATACTAAATGAAACTATTGAATTTGTGATTGTGTCAACCATCAAGCACTTATATCAAAATTAGAAGAATATGGCATTAGAGGTGCTGCCTTGAGTTGGATAGCGACATTTCTCGATAATCGAAAACAATTTGTATCTCAACAAGTGAACAGGAACAATGAAATTTTCAGTATCAAATCAGATACCTCACTCGTAAATATGGGTGTCCCACAAGCCTCAATTTGGGCCCCATTCTGTTCATCCTCTATGTGAATAGTATAGATTCTGTAATTACAGGAGGTCATTATACTGCATATATAGATGATTTTTCATTAATTATTTCAGCTCCAGATACAAAAACCTTGGAAAATAAATGTGCTATGACAATAAATCAGGTAAGGTTATTCGTATCCACAACGTTCCAAATAAAATAGAAAACATTTGTTTCACGGTCAACAACATGACTTTAACAAATACTTATGAAAGTGTCAGATTCCTAGGTATTTTTATCGATGAGTTTCTGAACTGGAAGGCTCACTGTCACCAATTAACATCGAAACTTAACTCTCTGAAGTTTCTTTTCATTAATCTAAGATCACTTTTAACTAAAGGTCAGTTGATCCAAATCTATTTTGCTCAAGTGGAATCCAAATTAAGATATGGTGTCTGTTTTTGGGGCGGTTCAACTTCTACTCAAAATGTATTTGTTGCACAAAAGCGAATTCTGCGATGCATAGCAAACATTTCATATAGAGAAACTTGTAGAAAACTATCCAAATAATATAAAATTTTAATATTAACATCAGTTAATATATTTGAACTATGCGTGTATATATTCAAAAACAAATCATTCTTTTCAATGAATGAGAATTTTTGTCACTATCGTACAAGAATGAAACGTCATTTTCATTTGCCATTAGCCAAAATGAGAGTAAGTTCGTGTGCACCTGATCACATTGGTCCAAGAATATTCAATAAACTTCCGGAATATCTAAGGGCTATATAACAGCTGTCCGTGTTCAAAAAAGCGCTGAAAAAACATTTATTAGAAAAATATTATCATACGATACCAGAATACTTCAACTGATTTTGAAATGACTTGATATTATTTTACCATATTTTATGTTGTCTTGATCTCTGATCTCTACTTTTCCTCCCCTCTAGTTCTATTCTCCTTATTTTAATGTATTGATAATTCCCATTCAATGTAAATTTGTCTAAGTGGAATTATTATTATTATTCGCTCGTAAGGGTGCAGCCGGTTGACGGACATAACAATTTAAAGAATTTTTTCAACAACAACCAAAATCGTGGTCAACTTTAACAAGAAGCTGTTTCTTTTCCAACCCTGCATAAGTACCGATATCCAGCACAACAAATTTATTCATAGCTGCACCTCTAGCATCTCAGTATTTGTTTGTTGTAGATTCTCCAAAAAAGACTACTGATAGTTCAGAAATCTCTAATAAACACACAGAAATTTTGTTTTTCCAAGTTTTTACAAAAACTGTTAACTCAGATGAAGTTGTAAGCATAAAATCCTCCTAATTCCCTATTTTTAGCGTAGAAACCCCGAAAATATTTTCGAAATTAATGTTCCCAAAGAATGAGGAAGTTTCAGCTCTTATTCAGGCAAATTATGACAATTTTTGACCTGACTCTCTTATGATGTTGAAAAAAATTGTTAAAATTGTTATATTCGTCAACCGGATGCACTCCTATGTGCAATCCTCAAAAGTCAGAGATTTGTGCGAGCTATTAAGGGCTGTCAAAATTTTCATAAAATTGGAAAAACTGAAAACTGGAGCCCTTTAAACATATAATGTTTCAAATAAAGGCACATTAATATGCGTCGTAGATTCTAAAAATGCAATGAAAAAGCAGGGTGTTCCATGAAGAAAAACAAAGATGGTGTACGCTTTCGGTATAACCGGTTTCAACTGAAACGAGCTCCTCGGAACACTCCAGAATACTAATTTCCAGAAAAATACTCCCAATAGTTTTCCAGATACAACTTATCGTGGTACATCTAGGGAAAACCTCTCCTGCTATAGCAGGAGTCACTCCTGCAAGACGAAATACATTATCCCGACTGACAACATGCAATAACACCGCATGCGCCGATTCTTCGTCGACAAAGCTTCGATACGTTATCCCGCCGAAATGGAAGTCGCACACACAGTAGTCCGCGAACGAATATCGTAAGGATAACAATTTCGTCGCAGGATAATTATGTCCTCGTCAAGTCGCGCGCTTTTCTGTCTTCAGAACTTATGGCTCTACAGGGCGGAATAATTTATTTCGGTTCGTGTTTTCTGTGACAGTTTCGATCTTCAGTGACTTGGTAAACTTTCGATAAACTGATTTGGAATTTTTGTGACGGTGCTATTCAACAAGTGAGTATATTCGAATTAGTTACTTGAACCAATATACACTGAAGGCTCTTACGGCCGAAACTATTATGAACAAGTCCGATTTCCGTGCTTGGAGGCCATGGCCGTGGGCCACGGAAACCGCGTCTTTGGGGGTGAACCGACCACGGCCTCCAAGCCCGAAAACTATACTTCTTCATCAACATACACTACTCCAGATACACTTCTCCAAGAAATTAGGCAAAAGTTTAAGATACATTTTCATCAAAACTACTTGTCCGATTTGGAAGTTTTTTTTTGAATGCCATGTTATATTCTTCTGAACGTTTATGTGTAAACTGTATGCGCTTTAAACCATCTATTCTATGAATAAATACCTACTGGGTGTAGCAATGCCAACTTTTTTTTTCATAAAATATGTAGCACCCTGTAGAGTGTAACAGTTACAATAATAAGTTAGAAATAAACTTAAACTTTACCATTATATTTTTTCAACATTTTCATTTTTTGATGCACTTCATTATCTTTCCTATTTATCGAGAAACGCCATTTTATAGCATAACACGATTTTATGGAAAATGAAGACCCAAATTTAACAACGAAAAAACGAAAAAAAAAATAAACGAGTTAAACGATAGTGTCAGTATAGAGTATTTCCACCTCTGGCATGAATAACTTCTTGGTACCGACGGACCATAAAGGTACTTGAAAGGTACAAATTGCATTCAGTTTCTGCCGTACTTCTTCAAGTATTCAAGTTACGTACCGCTATGGGATTTAAATCCGGGCTCCGAGCTTGCCATACCATGGTAGCAAAACCGAATTCCTATAGATAATTTCTCACAACTCGGGCGGCGTGAGGCCTGGCATTATCTTGCATCAACAAAAATCCTTTTCCTCTATATGGTGCAAATGGCATCACATGTTCTAAAATCTCCAATATGTTCCATTAGACTCCATTAATGATCACAAGATCCGTGCGACTAGTCAAAGAAATGCCTCCCTATACTAGCACAGATCATCCTCCGACTAATGTGGTACGTGAGAAATTACGCTGAGCACAGGCGCGTACTGACAGATTGTTGATTGGGGTGCAGAAACATCGAAGGACTCAGCACGCTACTGGCTGAGCATACCGTTCGTTAGGGCGTATACAGGGTGTTAGGTAAACATGCGGCAAAAATTCAAGAGGTTATTCTTCGACCTAATCTAAGAATATTTGGTTCTATGATGATTTTTAAAACCCCAAATTCGCTAATAGAGTAGCGTAAACTAAATAACTGCAGATATCTCCAGAAGAAATAATCCAGGGTGATCTCCGTGTGTTGCTGTTGAGGAATAAAATTATTTGTACTTGATAAACTCAAAACATACATGGATGAATTCAAGAAATATTGAATATGGTTGTCGCAAATTTTGTTTGCCCTGTATCTTTGAAACAAAGGGGTTCATCAAAAATCATCATAGGACAATATATTCTTAGAATAGTTCAAGGAATAACGCTTTCAATTTTTGCCGCATTTTTACCTAACACCCTCTATAATACATGTTGCCATTCAGCCTCTAACCAGTTACGATGTTCAATGGCAAAATTTATCCTCGCTCTCCGATAAACTCTTTAAAGCTGGACCTCGAGCAGTAATTCTAGTTGTCAAATTAGGTTCCCTTAGTCGCTGACGAACAGTTTCTGTACAAACTTGTGAACCATGAGCATCTCCAAGCTGAGTTTGAAGTGTCCGAGCTGTTACAAAACGTCTTATCAATCAATCAATCAATATACTTTATTGTCATCAAGAAAAAATACAATTCTTATGAATAAAGTGCTTTCATTAATCTAAAAGTTATATCTATAAATATATTACAGGGATAGAACATGGAGAGAGAAGAAAAAACAAAAACAGCAAGTTTATACGATTGCACAGTTTGGAGTAAAATTAAAAAAAGGGGAGTCAGTCATTGAAATTGATCAGAATAAAATTCTTCAAGACTACAGTAGACGATCACTTAATAAAACATGCACAGCCTTTTTAAAATGGTCGGTATTGCTTATATATTTTATATGCTCAGGTGAATGATTATACATCTTGCACCCACTATAAATAAGCGATTCCTTCACTAGGGATGAGGTTGGCCTTGGTAGGTTAATATTGTTTTGCTTACGAATTGAGTAATAGGAAGGAGTATTATTAAACTGATTGAAATGTTTTTTTATTAAGCATACTGTCTCATGGATGAAGATGGCGATGACTGTATGTATTTTATGGGCTACAAACAATGGTTTACAGGGATCGCGTGTCTTTGCTGATGATAAGTATCAAATTGCGCGTTTCTGTAAGATGAGTGTGTTTTGCATGTGAGTTTTACTGCATACTCCCAAAATGGGATTCTATATCTTAGGTGGGACTCTATCAAGGCATGGTAAGTTGTTTTTGCTGTTGAGAGCCCTAGCTCGGTTTTTACTCGCCTCACAGCATAACATCCAGAAGCTAATTTCATATTTAAGCTGCAAACATGTTGTTCAAACTTCAATTTATTGTCTATGTGAATCCCAAAAATTTGGTGTTATCCGGGCCCTTGATATAACTGTTATCCAATTTAATATTCTTTATCTCACACTTATAAGACATTCGGTTGGTTTTTGTTACGTTCAGGATCAGACGATTGGCATGACACCATTGCTTTAAAGTTTTTGTGTCCTTGAGGATTTTATCCTGCAGAGAGTTTGTGTTCTTGTCTTGCCATAAAATGGTTGTGTCGTCCGCAAAGACCGTAAACTTTCCTGATATTTTTATTACAAGCAGATCATTAATATATAATAGTGCTAAAGGTTTTAAAAAATCGATCGATAGTACTCTTTCCATAGCCTGCTACTAAGATGTTTAGATACACCCTGCTACCTAGGTGCTGATAATGCTAATTAAATTCAAATAAATCATGTCCGCGGTGGTGTGCGGGTTGAGTCCTCGCCTCATAAGCCAGAGAGCGTGAGTTCGAATCTCAGCATTGCCACCGGTCTCGTGCATAGCATCACACGTATTAAAAAGGTAAGGGCTACGTCTTCTCCTACCTCGCACAAGTCTCTGACTTTTGAGGGTTGCACGTAGGGGTGCAACCGGTTGACGGATATAACAACTTTAACAATTTTTTAACAACAATGTCATGCTATAAATTGGTGTTTCTCGAGTAATAGGAAAGACAATGAAGTGAATCAAAAAAGAAAATATTGAAAAAAGATAAGGCTGAAGGGTAAGTTTGATTCTTACTCAATAATGTGACTGTTACTCAATAATGTGACTGTTACAGTCTACAGGGTGTTACAAATTTTGGGGAAGTGTATTTTGACTGATATAATTAAATTGTTTCAAAGAACAATCGATTTTCAGTGAGCAAATAGCAAGGGGTAAATTCCGTGGAATTCCGTAGATTTCCGTGGAATTCCTTATAATTCCGTAACAATCCTTTGAATACAAGTGTTCGTTCGATTACAATTTTGTTAAGTTGTTGAGCTTTGTCTGTTACAAGCCTCTCCAATAGAATCCATAATGAAAAAAATTATATGGAAATTTGAGTTATGCTTAAAGCTACAGATTGGAAACAAAGCAACGCAAAAAATTCAACTGTTCTTCATATAACTAATATTTCACCTCAGAAATTTCCATCAAAGCTATAAGTAATCATATGACCCATTCAGAGCGAATAGTATTTTGAATCGATTGGCGTTCACAGAATTGCATCTTTCTTTGACCATTCGCGAGTTGAAAAGTTCATCTGGAGTTGAGAGGAATAATTTTCCACATTTTTTCTTGTAATTTGGAATCAGCTCGTCGAGAAACATTTGAGGGGACTTTGCAATTTTTTTTAGGAATAAAAATAAAAAGTTTTGAATTTTTTTTTTTGACAACATCTGGTATATTTTTCGAATCAATGAAATATATGGAGATGTGTTTGTGACTCGTAATAACTTTGAAGGATTATCACTGGCCAAAAAAAATTATAACAATACCGTCTCACAAATAAAACAGATAAGTATTGAAAATAATTATGGTGGACGTCTCAGGCTAAATGTCGTCAAATGAAAGTGTATTTTTATCAAAAATCTTTGGTCTGATCGATTTGATACACGGGTACTTCTATTCAGAAAATTGCTCAGAAAAGCTTGTGTTGTTGAAAAATCTCGGTCATTTCAAAGTTTTCAGGTATGGACCTTCAGGGGAAGTCAGTTTCTGACTATCTGGCCAATATTTACTTGAAAAGTTATCGATGAGAAACATTTTCCATTTTGTAACTCCAAGGGAACAAAACTTAGTAACGAAAGACTTACAGAAAAAAGTTATATGGAATACGTGATATTTTGACCCCATCCATACATTTCCGAGAGGAAAAGACACTCTGTATAATCCATTTTTCATTATTAATTTAGTGGCCTTCCGTCAAGTGGTGTCGTCTATTCTTCATGGATTGATTTTTCTTCAATCAATTTACGTAGGCTCTGGAATGCATCGAGAAGTCTATGGTCAGGAACCTGTCTACTTGATCTCAAACTTGTGTCATCAAATCTGTGATCGTGATCCAAAGCATGTTGGACCACACTCAATTTATCTCGAAAAACACACTGTGGTCGTTGAACCTTCATTTCATGGCCCTTCTGGCTTGACCAACATATTTTTTCGCAATCCTTGCCGCTTATTTCATAAATCCTCGACTTTTCTTTTTCTTCTGTCTCATCTTTGGGAGTACCCAAGATCTGTTGTAGCTTTCACGAGGTTTTTTATACTATCTTCATATTGAAAATGTTGTTGAAACCGTGAGTAACTCGAGGTTAACGATATATTTCTAAGGGTTATCCCATTTCTGAGAAGTCGAACAGTTATGGAAGGTTTCCTTTAATCTATGTTTCCTAATCAGTTTGTCCACCAAACACATTTCAGTTCAGCTACCTCCCTAGTGATCGTTTTCTCAGTTTTGAATGGGAACTAGTGAGAACAAAAAGAGTCGATTCACCAAGAAATTGTATGCTGCAATTTTTTGCTAGGTCCAATTGTGAGAATTTTCAGGGAGTATCTGAGTGTACTCGTGCCCTTCCTGTAGACATTGAATTCAAGCTGATTCTAGTCGCTTCTAATCACTAAAATATCAAAATATGGCAGCTGCTTTTTGATTTCAGTTTCATACCCGAACGATATGGTTTGAAATTGGGTATTCAATTCTGAAACAAAACTGTCCACGTTGATCGAATATTTGGATGACTTTCTTTTCTTTGTTTTAAGTGTTAATATTTTCTACAATTTTATTCTTGCATGCTTTCCGAAGGAAATCCTCAGAAATTTTTAACCAATTCTGAATCAACACTATACTAAATTTCATACCTTTATTCAGAAGCTGTAGTTCAGCAACATCAAAAATTTTAATAAATGCCTCTGAAATAATAAATGAAATAATAAATGCCTCTGAAAATCTTCCCATTTTTCTAGTTCCTTATTGCTGAGACTATACGTGAGTTTCTTTTAAAGGTCGTATGCTTGAATCTCGAGCATACTTCAGTTACGGGAAAGATAACTGGATGTCTAAATATAAAATTCCTAGAGAATTATCAAGAGATTGAAGGAAAAGGGCATTCCCTATCAGAAAGCAGATGAAAATCTTGATGAATCCGATTATCAAGAAGGGTAGCAAACCTCATTGAAACCGGTCCATACAAACAGCTGACCATAAATCCAGTGACCAGAATGGTTTCCGATGTGAAAACCACCCTGAGTAAATGCAAGACTTCGAAGTTGAAGAGAACTCTCGAACACGAATCAAAAATAGGTATATTGTCTTCCCAAGATTGATAGACCTGGGGAGAGTCAGTACAACTAATCGTCTCCTTGATAGGATCATCCACATATAGAATGGCAAGGTGGCTCAAATAAGAGTTTGAGAATCTTCTAGTGGTACAACCAGGCTTGAGCGTAAAAAACGCACTACAGTTTATGAACCAGATTAGGTACATAAAACTGGAAAATAGAGGAATATTCGAGAAAGAAACTGCTCATCAACGGGTTCAGTAACGAAGTAGTCATAGAGTATACAAGCCTCGCCAGACTTTGCATGAGGAAGAATTGCTTTCAGTTCAACAACTGCTCTGTCTCCCTTCCTAGCAAATCAGAACGTGAGTAGGTTTGAGATGGAAACAAGAGAGAGCTATTTTCCTATGGTTAAAGTAAGGTATATGAATGATATGCTCGCTAACTTTGATACGAAACAAGTTGACGTAGACAATTTTCTATCAGAACTGAATAGCCAGTTTTGAACCAGATCCTTCACGTATTACAATGAAAACGAAAAACAGCTATTCGATATCAAAAATATTTTTATTGTTTCATGATTATTTCAATTCAAAATCAACTATTACGTGATATTTTGACTATTTGAGCAATATTTAACTTCAATCTACAACCAATAACGTGATATGGGTTTATCACCCCTTGAGGTGAAAATTATAAATGTCCGAGTACACTTCAGTTTCTGCAATAATTACTGGATCGTTCCATAGATAGATAATTCACGACATCACAAAAAAAAATCTGTTTCACGGTGCTTGAATTCAACCAGTTGACTGTAATTTATTTGTAATAAAGTTTGGTCGAAATCCCATTCCGCTCTCAAAATAGTTTAAAAAGTCACATGTTGTGTAGATTCAGGTATAACTCACGCCACTGAATCATATTATCTCTAAAATGGAGAGTGCAATAAAATTCGGACCTGGTGGTATACAAATGTAAAAAACTGTTCCCCACTTCCAGATTTGAGAGGGTGAATTGGTTAGTGTAGTTTCAAGTCACTGTTTCAATTTGATTTTTGTCATTCGAGATCATTAATTCTCAAGAATAAATCAACCCAATCATCGGTGGGTGCGTGCGTTCAAATTCCAGCGCGGTCACTGTTCCCGTGCATTGATATCACACGTTATAATGTAATAGCTCTACGTTTTCTCTAAGTCGAACAATCTTTCGAAGACTTCTGAGGGTTGCTCTGAAGGTGCAGCCGGTTGACGGAAACAAACATTTCAACAATGTTCTTAGAAATTTCAGAAAAAAGTAATACCTCTCAAAGGGTGTTGCAACACAGCACGGCAAGATTTTTGACACCCTGTAATCATCAATCTGTGAAAATGAGTTGACACATTGAAAGGATACCAGAATCAACAACATATCAAAATTCCAGAAATAATCACAGAAAGGAATTTTACATATCAAATGTGCCATTCTCAATTATCTAGAAGTAAATCGATTATATCAATAACAATATTGAAAGTCAACAATTGAATATACATTTCCTTATTTTATTCAGATAATTGAAGAGGAATAATCCATTCAATTTTTGAGGAAAATATTTCTGTTTCTGGCATTTTTGCAATTTACAACCGTATTTGTGAAATCGTAACGTAAGATGCAAAGGTTGGTTAATTTAGAAAGTTTCAATGATGCCATTCAACTCGCAATTTTGAGATTTTCAAATTTACTTCTGTATGCTGTATAAAGATTCCAACCAACATCTTTTCCAAAATTGTTTCGGTTGTCAAGATTACCAAGAAAACACAATATATAGCTAGGTTACATGAATCCAAAATATTTGTTCTTTGATATTAGTGCTTATTATTTCTGTCACGATAATAGTTCATTGTCAATTGGGTTCATATTGACAAGTTTGACGACTAGTGAAAATGAATCGTTTCACGGTCACATCAAAAACTATACAGTGCGGTCCAAAGGTATGGAATAAATTCATTTTTAGCGTTATTATGTATTTTATGAAAAAATCCTGAAACAGGTCAATTTTTATTGGCAATTTGACAATTTACAGTATGAAAATATTACCCCCTTCTTGCACCCCCTCTGAATTATGAGCACCCCCTCAAAAATTTTAAATGAGAAGGGGGGTCGTGTGGCATCTTGTTCGAAAGGGATTTTCATTATCTGTTCAGCAATACTAAGTGTTTCATATTTGGTGCAACCATAACTGAGAAATTTTTTTATTAAAATTTAAAAATATTGACACTGTAAATTATGTATCCGTTGAAAAAACCTGAAACAGGTCGATTTCTATTCACAATTTGACAATTTATACTTTCTTATCTGTCTTGCTAAAAAAGTCAGGAATAAGTCGTTGAAGACACCAAAAAATTATTCACAAAACCCATAAATAATATAATGTCAATCTAGTAGACTACTGTTATTTTGATATTTGTGAGTTGCTGGCAGACGTCAGTGTATTGAAAAATATTTTTGTGTGTATTCGATTCATCTATGGCTCATTTATCCGAAACTCAAAGAATAGACATTTTAATTATGCTTGGATGCGGTAATAAAACACGAACTCAAACGGAAGTTTGTGAAATGTTCAATAATAAATACCCTGGTCAACACCTATCACAATCTACAGTTAGCAAAATAGAAACAAAATACCGTGAAACTGGACATGTAAAAACTCGTCAAAAACCAGGTCGAAATGCTGCATTAGATGAGGAGAAAAAGTTAGATGTACTGTTAGCGATTGAGGAAAATCCGCATATGACAAGTAGACAACTTGCCGCCGACAATGATGTAAGTAAATCATCGATATTGAGAGCTTTACATAAAGAAAAATACCATCCTTATAAAGTTCAGTTGGTTCAGGAGTTAAATGAGGATGACCCTGATAGAAGGCAACAATTCTGTGAACTGATGATGAAGCAGATTTGCAGTTCATAAACAAAATTGTGTTTTCTGATGAAGCTACTTTTTATTTAAATGGAACGGTTAATAGACAAAACTGTAGATATTGGAGCAGAGAAAATCCTCATTGGATGTGTGAGGCTCAAACACAATATCCCAAAAAAGTGAACGTTTGGGCTGGTATCATTAAAAACAAAATTATTGGCCCCTATTTTTTTGAAGGCACAATTAATGGTGAGGTTTATCTAGGTTTTTTGATGAACTTTTTAGTGCCTACATTAAAACGACTTTTTCCCGATGTTAATGATCCAAATGGAATAGATAGATCAATTTGGTATCAACAAGACGGAGCTCCACCGCATTACACACGTATTGTTCGAGATTATTTGACAGAAGTTTTTCCCAATAGGTGGATTGGCAGACGTGGACCGATTGAATGGCCGCCTAGATCCCCCGATTTGACTCCTCTCGATTACATTTTATGGGGTTATTTAAAATCAAAAGTATATTTCAATAGACCAGACAATATTGCAGATTTAAAAACTAGGATATCGGAAGAAATTAACAACATAACCCCTGAGGTCCTACAAAATGTTCTACGAGAATTCCAAGATCGCCTTGCTTATTGTCAAGAAGTGAATGGTGGTCATTTTGAACATTTAATTTAACTGTAAAACAAATTGAAATATACTTCCTAAACATTATGTTACATTATTTCCTTCAGTCTATCAACATTTGACATATTCAGAATAAATTTTCTCAGTATTGCTGAACAGAGAATGAAAATCCCTTTTGAAAAAGGTGCAACACAACCCCCTTTCTCATTCAAATTTTTTGAGGGGGTGCTCATAATTCAGAAGGGGTGCAGGAAGGGGGTGATATTTTCATACTATAAATTGTCAAATTGAGAATAGAAATCGACCTGTTTCAGGTTGTTTCAACGGATACATAATTTACAGTGTCAATATTTTTAAATTTTAATAAAAAAATTTCTTCGTTATGGTTGCACCAAATATGAAACACTTAGTATTGCTGAACAGATAATGAAAATCCCTTTCGAACAAGATGCCACACGACCCCCCTTCTCATTTAAAATTTTTGAGGGGGTGCTCATAATTCAGAGGGGGTGCAAGAGGGGGGTAATATTTTCATACTGTAAATTGTCAAATTGCCAATAAAAATTGACCTGTTTCAGGATTATTTCATAAAATACATAATAACGCTAAAAATGAATTTATTCCATACCTTTGGACCGCACTGTATAATAGAATTTCATTTGATAACACAAAGAAGGCTTTCTTCTGAATTTAATCAGATTATTAGTTTGGGCTCGGACGTTAGCTTGACCTCTTTGGATCTTGCTTAAGGTGTCCCTGAAAGGACATAGTAGTGGTGAGTCTTGATAGTTAAACTGTAAGATATTTCTTTATTCAACATTATTATTTATTCATTATCCCAGTGATATAGCTCTAATTTCAAGTCATTTGAGTCAATTTTCAGTCATTGAATCTTCCCATCAGTCTTTCAGTCATCGCTTCAGTCTTTTCAGTCATAATCTCGAGTCTTTGAATCGATCGGATTTGGCTTTCAGTCATTTCAGTCCTAATCTTGAGTATCGAGTGTTTTTAATATTTTGAGTTTTGTACAAATTTTAGCTGGATGTTTCCCCTTCGGTTGCAATGTTTGAATATTGCTACCATTTTCAGCTACAACCTCAAGTCGCTTGAGAGTTAAGGGTAACAACCCGACATATGGTGAAAGCTATATGTTGTGTAAGCGACATAATAGTTGTATTATCAGTGGATGTAATAAGCAGGACTCAAATCTACCTTGTCTCTAACTGACCATAGCTTATAGCTTCCCTACCAGCCCAAGACGCGACAATATTTTGCAGTAATAATAATGATAATAATATTGCTATGAGAGCAGTAAACCCACCCGAAGAGGATACATGGCGAGAATGCATGATCTGTGGTGTGAAATCTGGTGTGGAATCTGTGGTGCGAAATCATCTTCGGGCTCGAGGCTATGTCAGAGCCCCTCCCCAGCCGGTTAACGGAGTGGCAGAAGTGTCAGATATGCCACGTGTCGGTCTGGCTGTAGAGGAGGCCCGCATCAAACCACTAACGGAAGGCATCAGAACCCGTAGGGCGCTCCATAACACCAAGCCCCTGAATCCACAACTGGCACGGGTGGATGCAGAGATTCACGACGTCCTTTCAGAAGGGGCTGACATCTGGCAGATCAACTCTGCCGTGTATGACGCCGCTCATACCCTGCTGTTCCAAATTCTAATTTACTCCTTTGGAGTAATGAAATGGACTCAGACAACGGGGTGGCCGTGGACTTTTGAGTTTGGAGTGTCTACACATCAGAATGGTGCAGGATGGAGCCTGTAAAGTCATCAGAAGTTCAGATCCCCTTCTGCGATCATGAAAAATGAGGGAATGGAGCATTCCTTTTCAAGGCAGCAACCCATGCAGCTGATGAACTCGGTCTCGTATTCGACACTGAACGGATGAACCTAAACTCTGTCACCGAGTTGGAACCCGTTCAGCAAAAAGCCTACGTGAAAGCTGCGGAGTGTGACAGGCTCCTACAGCTACATAAGGATAAGCTAATGCATGGGGTATTCTTCAAGATTATTGAAGACCTTAGCTTATCCAGAAAACTGACCTTCGCTTTTTTCAGGTCAAGTGGGCTGGAGTCCAAAACCGAGGGATTCATAATGGCCTGCCAAGATAGCGTCTTCAACACCTTCGTCTACCGTAGTCGCGTGATGGGTATAGAGGTCCCTGACACTATATGTGGAGCAGCTGAGACCATAATGCATTAGCTGTTGGCTTGTCCAGCTTATGCGGTGTCAGCCTATATCCACAGGCACAACGCGGCGCTACGAGTGTTGTACTACCACCTACGACACTCGTACGGTATAGAAGAGACACCGGTGTTGCCTTATGGTTCGGGGGATATTGAGTCCGTTGTGGAGAATGGGAAGTGCCGAATGTATTGGAACCTCTCACCCTCAGGCAAATAAAAGCCAATAATCCTGATGTAGTCTTCCTCGATCATCAAAGTAAGACGATTTTCGTCAGTTTTCGGCTCCTGGCAAAACGATCATCGTCCGAAAAGAGGAGGAAAAACGGACAAAATATCGAGATTTACTCTTTGAATTCCACAGGATTTACCCAAACCATTCTGTCAAAATGGTTGTTCTGATCATAGGGATACTTGGTGGAATGATGGACAAGCTTCTCTCGAATCTGAAAATCATACCGGCTTGCCGTGATGCGACAGTAAACCTAGCCGGAAGAATGCAGAATGCCGTTATTCTTGGTTCTCTCTGTTTACTCAGCGCACATGATTTGACCTTACCAAACTAACCTTGCTGTCCAACTTGAATGCAATCCTTTTACACTACAATCGTTCATTTGAACTGACTTGACTTTGCTCATAAGGAACTAATCGGTGAATTAGGTGACAGATACTGTTTTTCATATTAATGTATTTTTACAGCAGTTACAGCAGCATATACAGTGAGGACGTGAATGTTTGCATCAATTCTATATTTTCCAGTAAAAATCTTCATTCAGTCAGACTTCATGTAGTCTAAGATACGCCCGTTTTCAACCGTAATTACACCACAATCAAGAGACCAATCAATATAAAACCTCGTGGCAACTTTACTTGTCAGTATCCACCTGAAGACGATCGCGGATACAACCAATTGAAACGTTGTGAAAAAGTGAAAGAGGTCAAACATCTTTCAACCCATTAAGACGATGGACGTCCAAACCTTAGTAATCAAAAGCATTAAGGTGTTCAGCTTTTCGTCTTTTATAGTAGATCGATTTTCAGATTTAATTCTCTTTGAGGCCGAAAAACTCATCTCAGCTGTACCATTTGTCACTGGCAACGTCAAGTAAATTCGGATGGCTATGTCCATGTTTGGGAATGTACTTGCTGAGCTGTGGTTTTTCATATATGCATTCCTCGTGATTTTCCCAGCTTCCATGTAATAGTTCAAATGCAAACACCCTTCCCAAAGTATTCCTCGTAAATGTTATCAGAGTGACACTGAGCCACCCTTTTAGCCAGTTTTTATGTCTCCATCCTGCTTTTCACCAAGAAAGCTGAAAATTTGAAATCTTCTACTGAGGTTCTTGAACTTTTGTTTTATGAAGCTGTACTGAACCGATGTACCTTTCAACTTTTGATTTTTGGTCGAAGTAGTGACATCTATCTGTACAGGTTATTACGACAATAAAACTTTTTATCTGATAATTTGATGTGTTTCCTTTTCTTTAAATTGTACAGTTTTGCATACAAGGTCAGTCAAAAAAGCGTGAATTTGAAAATTTGTCATCATATAACTGACACCGTATATAAGATATTGGCTAAAACTTGATATGAATGTGTTCAAAATACGCCCAAATCAAGAAAAATTCCTAATGGTCCTTCTTTAGACCAATTTAGACCAATTTGGCAGATCATAGTAGGCCTTGAGAATAAGAATAATTCATATCAGTTAAAATTTTCGAATACAGCTCGTAATGTACTATAACATGAAATTTTACTTTTTTAAAATCGGTCCATGAGTTCCAAAATAACAGGGTGTTGCGGTTTCAAATCGCACACAATGTATACATTTTGGCTCCACGCAGATTGTTCAGAATTGGCTTTCAACCCGTGATTGTAATGATTTAAATTTGAAGAGAGCAATCTTCAGCTGAATTTGTAATAATTTTAAAAGAATTATCAACAGTTGTTACACAAGTGAGGGTAATTTTTTCATAATTTCATCTAGTTGCACGAATCTTTGTTGCTATAGACATCTCACGAGTGGACGTCCACGAGGGATTTCTTGAAAGCAACGAAGACGAGTATCCATTTGAAATTAGCAAAAATGTATTACCATGGTTGTAAACCATTTTGCAAAATGTTAAACAAATATTATGTGAGCATGAAGAATAATTGAATGTTTACGATTGTTGTACGTAATGGTGCAATTATTGTGAGTTATTGTACAATTTACTCGAGATGACGAGGTCGAAACAGTGTATTTTCAACAATCGCTGCTAACCAACTCCACTTTTGTCGAGTTGTGTTACAGCAGAACAACGATGTTACAATAATACTCTCTCACGGCATTTGATACAACATCGCATAAGCTCTTCATGCATTTGCTCAGATACCTTGCGGTACCGATGAAAAAGTGAGATACATTAAACAGCTGATGCCGATCTGGAGGACTCGCTTCTTCAAAATATCTGGTCAAGTCAGAGTCCAAACAGAGCAGGTTATCTTTAGAAGGGGTATGTTTCAGGGAGACTCCCTCAGCCCTCTTCTCTTCTGCATCTCGCTACTGCCATTGTCCGTTGCACTACGGAAACCCGCGGATACAACTGCGGTACCCCAAGCAACCGGTAGCTTTAGGTCACTTATCTGTTCTACATGGATGACCCCAAACTGTATGCCTCTGGGAAAAAAGATCTTCTTCGGTCCTTAACAGAGGTGAAAGAGTTCACGCATGCTATCGGAATGGAGTTTGGGATCGACAAATGTGCCACAGTTCATCTCAAAAGAGGAAACTGTGAGGAATACGGAGAGGAAGTTCAGCACGTAGATGGAAGCATCCTACATCATTTGGATATCGGTATACTCACTTAGGGGTGAAACAACGCCACACCCAAGAGGTAACAACTGTTAAAAACTCTCTCTGCGTCAAATATCAGCATAAAGTCCGACAGATCTGGTCATCAGAACTGTCGAGGAAGAACAAAGTTGCTGCAACCAATACGCTTGCCGTTTCTATTCTACTTTACTTCTTTGGGGTGTTGAAATTGACTCAGGAAGAGCTGCGACAACTCAACGTAAAAACTTGCAAATTGATGCATCTTTATAGGAGCTTGCATCCTAATTCGCCTGTTTCACGGTTATCCCCAGACAACGGGGAGGCCGTAGACTTTTGAGCTTGTAGTGTCTACATATCAGAATGGTACTGGATGGAGCCTGTAAAGTCATCAGGAGTTCAGATTCCCTTCTTTGCTTAGTATGCGATGATGAAAAAGCAGGGATTGGAGCATTTCTTTTCAAGGCAGCAACCCGTGCAGCCGATGAACTCGGTCTCGCATTTGACACTGACCGGACGAAGTCAAACTCTGTCACCAAGTTGAAACCGTTCAGCAGAAAGCTCACGTCAAAGCTGTGGAGAGTGTCCTACAGCTATATGAGGATAAGCCAATGCATGGGGTCTTCTTCAAGAACATTGAAGACCTTGGATTTTCCAAAAACCTGACCTTCGCATGTCTCAAGTCAAGTGGAATGAAGTCGAAAATCGAGGGATGGTTCCTTCAGCATCTTCGTCTACCATAGGCGCGTGATGGAGAGCGTGTCGTGGGGCAGCTGAGACCATAACGCATTTGCTGTCAGCCTATCCAGCTTATGCGGTCTCAGCCTATATCCACAGACATAATGTAGCACCACCTACGACACTTGTACGATATAGACGATACACCAGTGTTGCCTTATACTCAAGAGTATATTGAGTCCGTTGTTGAGAATGAGAAGTGCCGAATTTATTGAAACTACTCATTTCCCACCCTCAGGCAGATACAAGACAATATTATAATTTCTTCGAAATTCATATGTCTTTTTATATCGACAGTTCCTTTAAGCGTAATTTCTTCGTCTACAAAATGCACATGAAGGAAACTTCTTGAACGATATCTTTGGCTGATCTTTATATTTGAAAAGGGCGGTACTTAGCCAAGTGGGGTCCATTACAAGTATAACAGCAGATTGCAAAGCAATGAGCACTGAATTTTTTTTTAACCAGGCATATTCCTGTTTTCCTCTCAAATCAAATCAGTCTGAAGATTAATAATTGTCCTCTGGTTAACCGGGGTTGAATCCCAGGCTGTATTGAAATGAGGTTGAAAATTGAGAATTGACATTATTCGCTGCTTTTCAACAACAATGTTTTCAAGTTTACTAAAGTTCGTAGCAATGTCTGTACTTAATCATACTCAACGTGAAAAATTGCTCGAGTGAACTGCACTTAACGCGAGCATCAACAAGATCATACAGTTTTTGAAGTTTTTGAAACATCTCTGCAGCACTATCACAGTTCATCACATGTATTTTGTTCCGTTTTCCAACAGTGAAAACAACATTTTTTGAGCCTTTTTGTCTTTTTGCATCCATAGACTTTCAGCCTCTTCATTATCAGTGTATCTCATAACATCGGTCGAGTTTTGCGGCTTTAAGTAAAATGAACAGGTCAAATTTACAAAGCAGAAAATTGCTACCATCAATAAGGATTTCACAATAGACAAGATTGGTGTCTTTGTTATTAATTTTTCTGTCTTCTTATTCCACACTTTGTTGAGCAGTAACTGAGTAGTACACTACAAAACCAATGCTCGTGCCAGACAATATCAATGACTTTATCGGATGACAATCCTTGATTTTCATCTCCTTATCACAATCACAGTTTTGAACTTACTGGGTCCATAACCTGTTAAGTAGGGTTCTTGAGAGAAAGCAAGTTCGTTATTGTAGCAAATTTAATAGAAATAATCATACCAATACAGCATATACAGTAATTCGAATAAAAAGCAATATTGACTAACTGACCATCTTGACAGTATTATTAAAAAAAAAATGCTCGCATAGGGTGATCTTGTAGTTATACCTACAGGGAACACAAAATTATTTATTCCAACAGTTGTTTGTTCGACAGCTAATTGTAATGAATCAGTCGAGCTTTGACCAAATCTCGTGCTCGTGGGTTGGTTTCTGTAAATGACTAATAAGTAGTAAAGTTTCTTTGAATTTACACCAATTCATTCACCTCATTCGTTAGATGAAATCTCAAAAGCCAAATATGACTAATACTCCACAATGACGACGGAGCTGAATTTGCAATGTTTTTATTGAAGCTGCGTTATTGACTACCAAGTCAATTTAAGCATTCGTTTAAACTACAATCTAATCAAACAACGTGATAAAATTTGTGTTACTATAGTGCATTCATATTTCAAATACGGACGATGTCAACAAAAGCACATGAACACCAAACTAGAACAGAGACGCATCAAGCTTGATTATCCAATGAAATTAATTTGAAAATGTTATATTATCCAAAACCAACCCAGAACTTTACACCAAAATAAATATTTGAAATAATCAATTATGTAATAAAAAATACAAAATTAAATCACCGCTGCAGCTTCAAACAAATCGCAGCATCAATAATTGTAATGCAGCCAAGCTGAATACATACAAAAAAACATTTCGTTTGGTGTCGTGTAAGGTTGATGCTCTATTGGCCAATAGCGTTGCGAGAATTGGCAATCATGAGGTGGACATGCTGCAAGCATTCATTAATCACTATTTACATGGAGCGTATTTGGAATATGAATACACTTTAACAAATTATCAGTGTGATTTTGATGCTTTTGGTCGATTTAAGAATGTTTCCCGCTCCGATCAAATAATACATCCTAGATGAGTAACTCGCCGCACATGCATTAAATTTTATGTGTATGGAACATCTTCCCCCCAATGGCAGTGTCGTGCGATGTTAACAGAAATATTGAGGTTAAATAAAATATAAATAATGGAAACCCAATATGAAATGGAAACCTGAAATTATGATGAAATAATCTCCACAAAATTTTGGGAACAGCCAATGCTCTAATTGACATGTTCTTTCATAATCCCTTCATTTTACTCTTTCCCAATTTGGTTTCCCCTTCTCGATAGTTACGATACTGATAGCTTCAAATGATTGTTCTGTCAGATATCCAAAGCAGCGTTGTCGTACTGACCAGACTATATCGACAACGAAGAATTTCTGTTCGGCGATGGAAATACTATGATTTTTACATGCTCCCAACAAGCTGCAATGAACGTTTCAATTGCCTTCTTATAGCTATATATTTCATACAAGGCAGTATTTTTGGGTCTTCGTTGCCATTAATATACCCGACAGATATCAAAATCTAGCTGACGTGCTTATTGCACCCTTTAAAACATGCGACATGGCAATAATGTCATGATTTGAGAGATAACATTAGGAAAAGATGTTACCTTCAATTCTATTTGAGTATTATCCATCTAGGTTAGGTTAGGTTAGGTGTTACTTGATCTGAGGTTTCCCATGACAATTGTCTGACAGGATCACTCAAAAAATAATCCAAGGAAATTATTGAAGAATATTCCTTATGACAACAATGATTGAAAACAGGTTTCAAAATTTCGCCAAACAAATAAGAAGCTGTACTCACCAAAGGGTATACTTGTAAATTTTTCCATTGATAATCAATCTAAGGTATTTCCTATAGTATTGAAAAATGGGAACCCTGAAGTATGAATCTTTTAGATCTTTTGGGGATTATATTTGGTACTGTTTGATATACAAAAATCTGTTCATCTTGACACCAAGTTTGGATCTTATGGAAGACTAGTGGTGCAAATATCGGGCCCATCAGTAAAAGACACAAAACGTCCAACTGAATGTAATGCTGTCGCATTGAATCGTTAATAAGTCTTACATTATCTGAATACGATTCACCTTTATAGGAAACAAATTTGCCATTTTTTGTTTTTCTGTGGACATCATATACAGCATATATGGAGAGAAGATATCTTGCTGACAAAAAAACAATGGGAAAATACGCAACATTGTATAGCAATGTGTTAATTCATCGCAGATAACTGGAAAGATCGGCACAATCCCTTCTAATGGAAAGAGAAACCAAACTGTACAGGACTTTCCCGTTTGGAAACCAAAAATTATGATTGGAATCCCTGAATTTAGAACCCACTGTTTGACTGTGAATTTCCTCAGTTTTCTTTTGATTTTATAACTTTTTGTTCTTTCGCGTCATTGTCACAAAATGTTTCACACAGTTTTTAACTTCATTTCGCAAACGGTGTAGTTACTAGAGCACTAGAAAAGTATTGACTTATCCCTGGCAAAATGAGTAAGAGATAAGAGTTTTGTTTTGTTGAAAGTAGTTGCTAGTAGTACGAGAATGCGTGACTACCATTTTGGTCAATGATAAAGTAGAATTGAAAATTCTCTTTCGTACAATAAAGATAAATAAAATATGAATTTTGGTCTCAATCTCATACAATTTCTGAAGAACCTATTAGCTTCAACTGAAATGAATTCATTCCCCAAGATGTATATTTCTGTACAAGGTGATTATTCAGATGATTTGTGTTATAAATTCGGGTATAACAGAAACAACAACATGAAGTGTAATGAAAAAGTTAATGACTGAGTTCAGAAGAGTCCTATTCATCTAATTTCAACTCACAACCTCGTCTCCCATCACTTTTTATTGAATCGAGGCCTTTTATCCCGAACCGAAATAAGGAAGCTCCATGAACTCTCAATTGAAGTTAATTGCAAGGGGGCCATTTTAATGAGCTGTTTTTGTAAGGGTTGAGGGATACCTATATTTATAGATAAAAGTAATGAAAACTTGGGAAGTCAAGTGGAATCCTTTAAATAATTTTCGGCAGTATTGTGATGTACGAAGTATCTAAGTAATGGAAAAAAAAACTTCTTAAAAACTTCCTTATATACACAATTAGAGCAGAGAAGACTTTTCGGGATCCTTCCGTTCTCCAGACTATTCGGTACAGAAAACCATCCAAATAAACAGTTCCGAGAAGACAAAATAATAATAAGTGAGGTCAGCGTCGGCTCACTTGTTTTTCAAAATGATTTACGTTTTATAGCGGCGTAGCTAGGGGATTTTTATTATTCTCGTAACATTATCTCCCTCTCAATTTTGATCGTCCCGATCAAACAATGTGCCGTTGTCTCCATTATAACGTTTGAGTTGGGCTGCTTTGAATCCTATCGACCACATCATTTATTCTCTTCAATATCGTATAGGGTCCTTCCCAAGATGGTGTTAATTTGGGAGACACTCCTTTCTCACGACAAGGGTTGTACAGCCACACTCGATCTCCTTCTTAAAATCCACAAGTATTGGCCTTAAGATAGGTCTTTTCGCTCTACTTTCCTTCCATCTTAGAATATTACTCTCATTTTCGCTGTGGTCCAATCATCGTTAACCATTAATCTCACTTGGTTGATTCCTTCACGACGTACAATTCGCTCACAAGTATCCGAACCAGGCTTTGTGGACAAAGCATCTGCATTGTTGGGCTGGTTGTTCTGAGCATCTTAAGTGGGATGAACCTAGGGGCTCTATCATTGCTAGCCAGCATGCACCCCGATATCCATTCGATTGTTCGTAGCCTCTTAACAGGGATGATCTTAGGGGCTCGATCATTGCTAGCATATAAAGTCACAATTACATTTTAGTTCAACCTATTTTTGATGGTCTTTGAACACACTTTCACTAATAAATGGAACACCAAATTTTTACCAATATTAAGTAAATCATTTCCCATGAATCGTACTTGAATTAATTGTTTAGAATACAAATTATTCACCCTAGAATATCTACTGAACTTGAAATTTAAAATAAGGATTTCTTTGTTGATCGCTGTCAGTTATTCTTGTGTAGTTAGTCGTAAGTACACGATTTTTGGAATTCCTATCCGAGTTTGATAACGAAAGTGTTTTTTTTTTTAAATAAGTGTTTTCAAAGAGGCGCCAGTTTTGCGCTACAAGAAAATAAACTCATAAATTTTTACTATCGCCAATACTTGCTGGGGTTTGCTAACATCGTTGAACCACTGATCAGACACAGATCACGGAAGGACAAACACTGTTCCAGTCTCCGAGGAATGCCAAAATTCGTTTAGGAAGACGAAAGTGGCCTTCATCAACGCACCAGTCCTTGGGTCCCTATGTTTCAGTTTGCACGATAAATTTCGAACGTGATATTTTCATAACAAAAAATTCGCATGCGATACATTTTTCATTCGAGATGCTATTTTCGAACCGAATACGATACAAAGGACCACGCACACACCTTACGGAAAAAAGTGTTTCGGTGAAAATGACTGAATTTTTGATATGTTGTAGCTGGAGCCATTCTAAGTAAAAGTCTCCATTGGACCAACTTAATCGTATGACTAGATTTGGCGCTGGAGGGCGCCAAATCATGAATTTTGTGATTTTTGTGGAAATTCAGCCGAATGAAAAAATATCAATATCTTATTTATATTCAATATTGTGTGCGACTGGGCATTCCTAATGTTCGCGAGAAATATTTTTCCATAATACAGAGAAAAAGTACGCCGATATTTTTATACAGGGTAGTCAACAATATACTCAATTCTTCAGTGATGGAATTCGCCTACGAGGTTGTATATATAACATGGACCCTATCTTATTTCAAACACTCTGTATTCATAGCTTCATTATATTTTGGTCGATCAACAAACCATTCTGATTGATCCTCAATGATGAATTCAATCAACTTATAACCTCGTAGGCGAATTCCATCACTGAAGAATGGAGTATATTGTTGACTACCGTGTATAAAAATAACGGCGTATATTTTCTCTGTATTATGGAAAAATATTTCTCGCGAACATTAGGAATGCCAAGTCGTACACAATATTGAATATAAATGAAATATTGATATTTTTTCATTCAGCTGAATTTCTCCAAAAATCACAAAATTCATGATTTGGCGCCCTCTAGCGCCGAATCTAGTCATACGATCAAGTTGGGCCAATGGAGACTTTTACTTAGAATGGCTCCAGCTACAAAATATTAAAAATTCAGCAATCATTTTCACCGAAAGACTTTTTCCCATAAAATGTGTGCGTGGTCCTTTGGTCGGTTTCAAAGATTGTGAGGGATGTCTTAGTTTGGGTCACGAATTCAACCAATAGCTGAAGGAAATTTAAATCACATGACGTGACGAGCCACGTTTTCAAAATTTCTGCTATATTTCTTGCGTTATGTTTCGAAGACTTCTCAAACCTTCATGAGCATATTTTATCATGAATCACATACCGACCTGTTTAGGTAACTTTTGTCTCAATATTTATAGCTGGCTCTACACCTCCCTTCTTATAGTGAGACACTATTCGAATTACTTCACGAACTAATTCTTTTAATAAAAAATATTCTAACAAATTGTCCATCTCCAACTTCGAATACATTTATACGGAGGTGGAATGGCCTTCGCTGTCCGCAGCATCATCTACTACTTACTTCTGCAATAACGATCATTGCAATTTCATCAACATTCGCAATTTCGTTATATCACGAGTGAAACATGTCAATAATATAAAATTAGGATATAAGTCAGTTTCGAACCATAACTTTTATCGCATGCTAAATATCCGCTGGTTGCTGTATGGTCGATAATTATTACTGCTGATGATCGAAAATACCATTTATGCACTAGCGGGCGGTAAAGTACACTTTACCTATCCATATATACCTACGCACATCATTTCACGGAAGACCTACCACAAAACAATGAATTCAGTTCAATGAAGAAATACTCATTTAACAACTTTTATTCATAATCTACATTTTTGCTCCATAACCCTGATAATTAGAATTTTATATTAACTATGCAATTGTTAAAATTTTGAATATTGAGGGTGGGATATTCACTTTTCTCTTGAAAATAATTATTCCCTTTTGAAACATCCTCACTACTCATTTTAGATGTGGATGGTAGGTCCAAATAATTATTATTTGGTATCGGTCCATCACCATCGCCGGCAATTTTTTTGGCAATATTCAATTTATTTGAAATCGATTGTTCAATGTAGCTCTCTGCTACTGTAGTTGATTTCCAACCAGCGTGTCTTTTGATATTGGTGATACTTTCCCCAGCATCAGCCAATAAAGTGGCTGAAGAACGCCTGAAACAATGACCCGTATATTCTTCTGGGCCTGGTAGCTTCAAAAATGCTGCAATTTTTCTTGGAATTTGACCGAGGATATTCTTCCCAACAACTTGTTTTGTACATTTGTTGTTCTTATAGAATATAAAAAAACGCCTATGTTCAGTATTTGCGGGTCGTAGACTAGCATATCTTCTATAAAAGTTTGTTTCTCATGCTGTTCCAAGATTTTGGTGGACACTGTATAAACCGCTAGTGCATAAAATTTTGTATGTATCACGTGCGTAAAATGCGTTTATGGCCTTCTGCGTGTAATGGCCCTCGGCTAACGCCTTCGGGACATTATCCACGCCGCAGGCCATAATCGCCTACTTTACGCCCTTGATACATGAATAACTATTTTGCATCAGTATCCTTCGATAAAGTGCAAAAATCGCATGCGATATTGCTTCGAGTGAACTCAAACATAGGGCTCCTGAGCTGTCCCCTCCCAAATGGAGAATTCATTTTGGTTACGGACGTCAGCAACGCGGGATTTGGTGCTGTCCTGTTTCAGTAACAAGAGAGACAGAAAAATGTCATTAGTTACTTCAGCAATACCCTTGGTAGGTGTAATTATTGTGTCACCAGGCGGGATAATTTGGGTGCTGTTAAAGAAGTAGGGCACTTCTACAAGTAATAATAATATCTTTGTTTATAAACAATGCCGGAAGGAAAACTATTCGTGTAGCCACTGTATCATTGCCTTCTCACAAACATTACGTTCAATCTCTTCTTGAAGTTTCTAAAAGTGAATTCCTTCATTTCCAGTGGAAGGGTATTATACAATTTTGCGGCATTGTATGAGAAACACCGGGTGAAAATTGCAGTGGAGTGTGAGGGAATGAGTAGAATATGCCCATTTCGAGAAAAATAATGAAATTATTACGTAAAAGTGAAACCAATTTTCTACGTAGACAAGGTGGGTATCCAGTTCTCAATATTTTATGAACGAACGTAAACATGTGCATCTCTCTCCAAGATATTAATTTAAGTCAACCTGAATCCTGGTAAGATGAACTGATGTGTGATACTGTACGAGAAACTTATGCAGCATATAGAAAATCGTTTCAATAATTTCTCCAATATTGGTCTTCCGGTGTATTGGGCCGTTACATGTGACAATGTTTTCAAATTGTTTGTTTTTAAAAATTTTTAATCTAAGTGAATCATCAATACGATTACACGATTTCAACGTATTGTGATGCATTTCTCTCAATTGAGACACAATGCACGATGTGCAACCTTTTAATTTTCCTGATGACACCGTTTTCTCACTTTTTATATCTTCTTCGTAAAACTTTTTGTGTATACTAAGGGAAAAGCACATGCTATTTTCTTCAAACTATCCTCACGCTAATGTCTTGATAATGAAATTAAAGTATTTCGAAAGCTTGTCTATTCAACCCAGAGTGTTACTTCAACAAGGCCTTTTATTCCTGACTGCATCCCCAAGGATATCCTCACTATATATATATATATATATATATATATATATATATATATATATATATATATATATATATATATATATATATATATATATATATATATATATATATAATAATAACAAAGTATTCTCGACCGAACTCTATTAATTAAGTAGGAATTCTCGGGTAGCGGTCTGTTGAACAATGAAACTCATTCGATTTAAATCTTCAATATTTCGTCAAACTTTATTGACTTCTTCAGGAAGAGCTACAATTAAAAAGGAATATGAGTTGTTGAAGGACTACATAAAAATAACATGATAACTTACAAAATTCACAGAGTTAGTTCTAACCTATGGAACATTTGGGAGGAAAATTGTTATTCTCCGCTGCAGACTAAACGCTTAATTTACCTGACTGGAGTGTTACTATGGTTTGAATAAGGGATCGTTTAAATACAATGGTGTTAATTAGTGTAGGTATTCCATTGGTACCAACTGTCAAACTACACACAACGTTGAATGGAATTTAAAATATTACAATATATACTACTAAGTTGTCCTGTATCGGTTTTGTAGTTAACTGTGTTAGGATTTTTGTTGATATGGACCATCTCAAGGAATAACCTGTTTTTTTGATTGCTGACTTTGTCTAGAATTTTTGGATTTGAATAATCAAACCGGTGGCCTGTTTTCTGGGTGTGGTCGACTGCTGCACAGGAGTTTTTTCCCAATTGGGCATCACTCTTGTGCAAGGCTAGCCGTTGTTTTAACCACTGTGAGGTCTGTCCGACATAACTACCTTCACAACCTTGGCATGGTAGTTCATAAATTACATTGCTAAGGAGTGGAGTTGGTGTTTTGTCTTTGATTTTGGAGAACAAGTTGGAAAGTTTTGTATTATTACGCTTGGCTATTTTGATTTGTGGAAAGTCTTTGAAAATTTTTATTATGCGGTTGGATACTTTGTCGATGAATGGGATTGATTTATACTTATATTGTATTGTAACGTCATCAGTTGGTCCGTCATAAAAGTTGGAGTTATAGATTAGTTTCTTTAAGATGTGTTTTGGGTAACCGTTGTGTGTAAAAATGTCGAATAACTTTCTCAGATTCGCTTTCAAAAACGTTTCATGGCAGATGTGGGTGACTCTATTTTTCATAGCAATGACGGTGTTGTATTTCTGATTTAAGGGATGGTGAGAGGCAAAGTTGATGAAACGTCCTGATGCTGTTTCTTTTTGGTACCAATCCAACAAAATACTGTTGTCTTCAGTACGTATCAACCTTGTATCTAAGAAGGGGACACTGTTATCTGTTTCTTTTTCGACAGTAAACTGTAAATGTTTATTGAACGAATTGAAAGTATCAAGCGTCATCTGTATAGTGTCTGCCGGTACTGCACAAATGATGTCATCTACATATTTGTAGATGAAGGGCAATTGGAAGGGTAATAATGGAATAACGGAGTCAAGTAAGTGGTCTAATACAATCTCTGCTAAAATTGGACTTATTGGTGAACCCATAGGAGTGCCGAAAATTTGCTTGTAAAATTTTCCATCGAAACTGAAGTAGGTATTGTCGAAAATGAAGTTAATGAGGTTCAAAAAATGATTTTTTGAGATAGAAGTGTGATTTTGCACTAAGTGCCATTTTTGTTCTAGAATAGTGTTGATAAGTTCTACGGGGATATTGGTGAAAAGTGAAACTACATCTAAAGAAATGAGTACATAGCCTTCGGGTATTTTGCCATTGGAGATTAAATTTACAAAGGTGAAAGTGTCTTTTATGTTATAATCAGAATTATCCTCGAAAGAGAGCTTGAGAATGTTTGCTAAATATTTAGAGATATTATATGTAGTGGCACCAATAGAACTAACAGTTGGACGTAGTGGGGTATTTGGTTTGTGTATTTTTGGTAAGCAATATAATTTAGGAAAAGCAGAGTTGTAAATTGTGAGCTGTTTTGCATCTTGTTTGGATATTTCATTGCTGTTTAGGAGTTGTTTTATCAGGAGGTTGTGCTTATTTTGCACAGTAATCGTGGGATCTCTTTTAAGTTCTTTGTAAGTTGTGGTGTCTTCTAATAGGGTTATTGTTTTGTCCGTGTATTCCTTTTTGTCCATTGCAACCGTGCAGTTGCCTTTATCAGATTGTAAAATATATAACTCTGGGTGTTCTCTTAGGAAATGTTTAGTTTTGTTGAAAATTCTGTTGATGTATGTCGGATTTTTAGGGCGAGAAACATGGAAAGCGTTAGTGAGAATATTGGCGGCTCTGGACCTTAATATGTCTTTTGATTCTGTTGGTACGTCCTCAATGATGTTCTCTACATCTGCCAAGAAGTGGTCTAGTCGAAGTGATTGTCTAGTGTCTGGAATAGCAAACTTCGGTCCGAGAGAAAGAAAGTCAGATATGTCTTCAGGAATGTCTACCGTGGAAATATTCCTGAACCAACTGTCCTTAGTGGACGGGGAAGTTATACGGTGTTGAAAGTTCCCTGGTTTAATAGTTAATAGTCTGGTAAGTTTGTCTTGGTTATTTTGTCTTATTCTTTCGTGTAGGTATTCGTATGTTTTCTTTTGTTTTTGTTCAAACTCACTGATTATGTTATTATATATTCTCATTTTCTTGAGAAAAACATATTTTTGTTGATAATTCGTGATTGAAAGTTAGTCGCACATTAGAGCTACTAGTATAAAACAGTTTTGTCGAAATTACGAATTTTTTAATGTTACAGAAATTTCGTAATTATAAAGAAAATGGCAAAATGTGAAGGTTGCAATTGAACGTTCAAATTTGAGATGTAAGTGTAAAATCGAAAAAGAAACAACTTTGTCCCTCAAATTTTTTTCAAATTCGAATAAATAAGCCTATTTTCAGTGATTACTTTGAAAAAAAATTATTCATATTTTTTAATGCACAACTCAACGCCAAAGTCGAATTTCAAAATAATTTATCAATAAAAATTTTTCCCATATGATGCGAACTTTATGAAGGACACTGTATAATGAAGCTATGGATACAGAGTGTTTAAAATAAGAGAGGGTCCATGTTTTATATATTATATAACCTCGTAGTCGAATTCCACCACTGAAGAATTGAGTATATTGTTGACTACCCTGTATAAAAATAACGGCGTACTTTTTTTCTGTATTATGGAAAAATATTTCTCGTGAACATTAGGAATGCCCAGCCGCTCACAATATTGAATATAAATGAGATACTGATATTTTTTCATTCAGCTGAATTTCTCCAAAAATCACAAAATTCATGATTTGGCGCCCTCTAGCGCCGAATCTAGTCATACGATCAAGTTGGGCCAATGGAGACTTTTACTTAGAATGGCTCCAGCTACAACACATCAAAAATTCAGCTATTTTCACCGAAATGCTTTTTCCCATAAGGTGTGTGCGTGGTCCTTTAAAGGTAGACATGTGAAGTCATTTTATTCATTATGAATCAGTTTTGTGAAGTTTGGATAATCTGCCTCTAAGTGTTAGACGAAATTTGTGGTATCATCTTGACGGGGCACCGATTCACCAAAAGGTTGAAGTGAAACAGTGTCCAAGTCAGATGTTTAGGGGCAATGATATTGGGAAGATTATTGGCCACCAAGATCACCGGCGAGTTATCTCCAATGAACTTTATTCTATGGGGTTATCTTAAACAAAAAGTGTATGAGCAAGACCATTTGCAAATAAAGTACATTTTTCGTCGACCTCGTATTAACATGTCTGTTTAATGTTCGTCAATGCAAACGAAATCGACCATCAATGACCCCTTTTAAGGGTCGATTTGTCATTAATGCATGATTTTTCAAAATCAACCATTAATGACACCTATTAATGTTCGATTTCGCAGCGCAGTCGTTAAATGTAAGTGTACAGATGGACTTCTTTTGAGCCCTCTTTAAGGTTTCTAATTCCAACATGTCAATATAAATGTATTAATAATATTAATAATCGAAGGAAAAGTTTGTAACCACTGTTCATTTTATTGAGTAAATATCTTCTAGTCAAGGATTCCTTTATTTGAACAAGACAGGTCGATGGAAAAATATTGTAATCAACTCGTATATTACAATGTGATTAAAGATCTCGAAAATATCTCGATCATTAATCGCCTTCATTAACATACTAGTTGATTCTTCGATGAAGTAACACAACCTAGATGAGTAATACTCAAATAGAACTGAAGGTAACATCTTTTCCTAATGTTATTTCTCAAATAATGACATTATTGCCATGTCGCAATTTTTTAAGGATACAATAAGCACGTCAGCTAGATTTTGATATCCGTCGGGTATATTCATGGCAACGAAAACCCAAAAATACTGTCTTGATGAAATATATAGCAATAAGAAGGCAATTATTGAAACGTTCATTGCAGCTTGTTGGGAGCATGTAAAAACGATAGAGTATTTTCATCGCCGAAAGAAGATTATTCGTTGTCGATATAAGATGGTAACGCTGCATTTGATATTTGACAGAGCAACAATAAACATTTCTGTTCATTTTCGTATTTGGCTCATTGGAGAGTTTTTTCGTGAATAAAGGGCAAATTCGGAGTTAATTTGTGTTAAACTATCGTTAGTTTTTATCATGGTGGAGCATTGTGAAATGTGTAAAAGAACATTGGGAGTTGGAAATCGGAATATGTCATTTTGAAGGTAAGCTACCAGTGTCCTAATTATCGATAAAGGGAAACCAAATTGGAAAAGACAAAAATGAATGAATTATGAAAAACATGCGTATTAGAGCATCGGCTGTCCTCAAAATCCTGTGGAGATTATTCCATCATAATTTCAGGTTTCCATTCTATATTGGATTTCCATTATTTCTATTTACCTCAATATTTCTGATAACAACGCACGACACTGCCGTTGGGGAAAGATGTTCCTTGCACACAAATTTTAAACCGTGTGCGGCGAGTTACTCATCTAGGTTGTGTTATCTGATAACTATTAGAGAATACCACCAGGAGTGATGTGCTAACATAAATCCCCCATTTATTATAACATCTATAATTTGTATAGAACGGAAAAAGCGGCATACTGAATGATGAATTCGGATTCTCCATTAGATTATTGAGATGAATCAATGAATGTTTGGTTTAATGAATGTTGCACAACTAATGGTGGAAATGAAATGAAATTAATTCAGAAAACGATGCGAAATAGTATATTTTTCAACAAAGATTTCGTTAGGTGCGAGTTTGTCCAAGAGCGAAGCGGAGCGGAGTGAGAGTGGCAATCTCACGTACGGTAAAAACGTGTTCCGCGTTCCTGGTTCCTGGGTAGAGTGGATTTTCTTAAGAGCTATGACTCATACCGTCGCAGGGAACAAATTTACGTTTCGGCAGTCGTCTACTGAACGTAGGCTGTTATAGGCTAGGCTAGGCTAGGCTTCTATACTGAAGTAGTTGAGTCAATGTTTTCGGTTTCCATTTCAATAATTTTGTGAGTTGTTGCCTGTAAGCGACGAGCAGATATATTCAAGGTCATAGCTCTTAAAAAAATCCACTAACTCTATCAAATTCTTTACTGTAATCCAATAGCATAAGGATAGGATTGTCACTTGACCACGATCTGTGGAAGCAAGAATATCAACAGTGATACTGGCTGATGCGGATACGTTTCTATTATCTGTTCTGAAACCCGATTGAATTGGTGGAATGATAGTGAAGGATCTTGATACATCCTGTATATTTTGTTCCGTTTTCGTTTGCTGTCACTCCATCGTGGCTATCTTACTGAAATGTATTTCAATAGTTTGAAATTCTTGAAAATAATAGAACATGCGATCAGCTTTCAAACAGTTGCCTACTGAATCAATAAGGCATAGTAAATTAATATTGGCGGCAGTAAAAATCATAATGTAATAAAGACAATCACTGAATCTCTGATTGAATATCGATAGCCACACTTGACTGGAATTGTTTGTGACAAGATATTTTATGGTATAATGACCACTACAAACATATGATTAATTGTTGTCCATTAATGGATTACTATTCAATCTACTAGAGGCAGGCAGAATAAAGCGTGTGTGATTACAAAATCGAAAGGTACGGATATCCTATTCATTCAAACTCTGAAGAAATGAAGACCCATTTTATATGCTTTTGATAGGATACATTCAGAGATGTTGACAGATATGAATTATTCTTATTTTCAAGGACTGCTAAAGAGTTGAAATTTCGTGAAGGATCATAACCCATTTTTTCTTGAAAAAGTGAATATCCTATTCGATTTGGGCATATTTTGAACCAAGTGTCAGCCCAATATATCATATACGGTAATAGTTATATGATGATAAATGTTCAAATTAATTAATCTTTGACTGGGCCTGTATAAAAAACTGAACATTTCAATGAAAAGGTGAAATGGCGATTCAAATGAGATACACCTCGAATATTTTGATGCGAAGTTTTATCATCGTAACATGTACAGATAGATGTACCTAGGTCAAATAAAAATCAAAAGCTGAAAAAGTGTTACGATTGTAAAAATACTTCAATTCTTATTTCGAAACATATTTCTCAACCTCCTGACAAGTACTGAAGGATTCAACAGAAGACATCCAGATCTTGAAACCAATCCACCATTCCACCGTATTCAGGATCAATACATTATTCAATATCTAAAATACGTACGTGTTTGAAAAAAAAGTTATTCTCTTCAAACTGAAAATCATGCACATTTCAGAACGAGGTGATGAATGAGGAACGGAGATTGGAATTCTGTTCATTCTGTTAAGTTGAATATTTGAATGATGACAACTTTCTACGCAATATTCTGTCCATGCATAATTCCAGATACTGGACAAGAGAGAATCCACACTGGGTGATAAATGCAAAAAGACACACTGAGGAAAATTTTTATTAACCGTAGGTAAAAATCCAATAACAATAGCTAGTGGGCTGAAATTTGTTATATAGATGTTCAAAATATGCCCAAATTGAATAAGCTATTCAGTTTTTCGATAAAAAATGCAATGGTCCTTTTCGAAATTTCGACCCATTTAGCACAGCATAGTAGGACTTGAAAATAAGAATATTTCATATCTGTCAACATCTTTGAATAGAGCTCGTCGAATACTTTTACTAGAAACTTTTCAAAATTGGTAAATGGGTTCCAAAATAACGCAGTGTTGCAGTTCCAAATCGCACACACTGTATAACGAAATCATCCTGTCTCTGGACTCGTGATTTCATTAATCGGTTTGTGTGATTTTTTATTTGTTGATTATTTTTCCCACTGTCAGACGGAGAGAAAATAATGAGGTAAAGCATGGTTCTGCTGGAAATGTAACATATCCTCTTGCCAAAGTACATTACCTTCTGAATCAATTTGAGTTTCTAGCTCGTGAGTTATAAGAGGATCGATAGTATTTTCAAGCATACTGCTACGATTTGCTAAATAATAACTGATTAAACACTTAGATCTATACAATTAATTAAATATTCTAAACACTCATTCACAAAAACTTCTTATCACTTCTTCATAAACTTTTTCATTTTCCCAGTGATATGTCTCGCCCTTAAATACTCACGTAGTGTAACTAGATTCTTCCAGATTCCGCTCCAGATTACTCACGACAGAATTCCACCCAAATAATCTTTTCTTGCAAATACCTAAATATCGACAAAGCGCCTGCGGAATCAATCGACTCAGCGGCGCAGCTAGGAGATTTTTATCAATCTCGTAACAATACCAAGATACAGATTGCCAGTCAAGTATTTTCAAGAAATAATGGACCAACAATGGTATTTTTAAGAATTCCAGCCGAAACATCAACTCTTTGAATCGATGAGACGTAGATTCAAAAACTCTATTCTTCTATCATAGTTCTCCGTATGAATTTTTCCAAATCTCCAGTTTTCTTTCATCTAGTACTCTGGAGTTATTTCTCTTTAAATTATTCACTAAATCAAGCATGTACCGGTGACTTACATTACCCATCGTGCGCACTTCCCAAACTCCCCACAAATATAAATCATTTCATTACTTTTCTCAAGAATATAAACCATTTCCACACTTTTATACACTTATTGGAATTATCACTAAACCTCCCAACATGTAAAACCGCATTAATAAGTTCACATTGTTAAAATTTGCTGAACAGTTTTTGGCTTAAAAACAGAAGCTTTCAGTTGAGGAAGTAGCGAAAATGGAAGGCTATTTAATAAACGCAACTCAACTACCATCTATATTTTACAGTAGCTAATGGAGCTAATGACTAGTAATGCCCCTGATAAAGGGTTGAAATGATACTACCTAATCTTCCACCAGTTCTACTGAAAGGAGACTCAATACATTAATTTTTACATGATGGCTTTTCGGGTTGTAAGGCTGACGTTGCTAACGAGTTTGACTCGACGTTTCACCAACACGAGTGGCAACCGTTATCTGGGAATTCACGTTCTTATACCTCTGATTAGTCCATAGCGTTAGGTAACATTATCAAGTGGTTTATACCGTTTTTATGAGGAGGTGTTTCTGGATTTCTAAAAAAGTGAAAGACCATTTGAAATGAGCAAAAGACAAATGAGAGGTACTAAGCTCTACAATGATAATCACAGAGTAAAATTTAGAGAAACCGAAGTCATCTGTACAACCTCTGCTTATCATGCACCCAAGACTCTTCCGAGAAGCAATTGAAAGCCTGAAACACCACAACAACTCCAACAAAACCGAAGAATGACCACAACTTAACAAAGCTTGAGAATCAGTTTTCAAAAATATTGCATTGGATCCTTACCCACTGTAAGAACGTCAACTGATAGATACCTATTGCGACAACAAACGTCAAATGTCAAGCAATCGACCATGAATTGAATAGCTGTCAACTGAAAAAATCTCTCTTGAGAATGCCAATCACTCGTGTTAGCGAAACGTCGAGTCTAACTCGAAATCAACGTCGGCCTAACAACCCAAAAAGTCATCATGTAAGTAATGATGACCGCGAAAGCCTTTCACAATCTTTCTTTTAAATGTTAACCTATGGAAACCATGCCTCCCAGTGCAGGCAAGTTATAATTACTTCTGTAAATTTAGAACCGTATTCTTCGAAAAAAATCAAAATTAATAATTCAGGGTACTATCGAAATTAGGTGCCACTTGATCCCCTTTTCTATTTGATATTTTAAGGGTAACTTCCTCCTATTGGATTGAACCACCAGGGCTACATATATCCACTGAAAATGTCCACCTTGAAAATGGAATTGACGTGTTTTTTCGATTTCTCATATTATTATTTACTGGAAGGAAAGTTTTTAACTCGACACTCTGTATACAAATCAACAACATGTTGACTAACGACGAAATGGTTTGACAGTTGAAATAATTCGACCGCGTAGTGGGACGATGATTCTATCAAAATATATGTATGTTTATGATTGCTAGTTATAGAGGGCCCTCATTTTTTTCTTCAATTAATTGTATCCTTGCTGTGTCTTCGTGCTCAGCGGCAATACCACATTATAATAGGAAAGTGAATGACTTGTAGAGACTGTTGTTAGTTCAGGAGCATATTTCTTGAGAACAATACCCTTTGGTCTGAATTCAATTCAATTCAAAATATGCTCTATTGTCGAAAGCTGGATATCACTCGTTGACAAAGCTTCAACAAATTATCAACAAATCAAAAAGTTGAAAAGTTTGAGAAATAAATCAGCTTCTTGACATTGTTTGTTTAACATTGTTTTTTCCGTTAATCAGCTGTCATCCCCCTACGAACGACAGCCCTCAGAAGTCGAAACTTATGCGAGCTAAGGATTAACGAGGTCTTACCTTTCAACGTGCGATTCCTAGTACGAAAATTGACAGATGATAACAATAAATGATATAAAAAAACATTACTTTTCTCAATGCCTTGGTTATCACAACTATTTTTAGACTCTACATGTGCAAAATTTAAGAAATATAAATTACCCAAAACACCGGAACAACGAAAATTTCACTCGGCGCGCGTTTCGACAACAAAGTTGGCATCCTCAGGAGCTCAAAAAAGTATACTTACGTACTGATGCTATTCCTATTTTATTTGTACTACTTATCTGTGTGGATAATTGCACTCTAGAGCTTACATCCTATACAGAAGAATAATAGAGTGTGAATGAAGTTTATGTGTCCAATAATTTCCGAAAATCATAGAATTCCCCGAAAAAAAATTCCGATTTTGTGAAACACTTACCTCAAAGAACAGAAAGGCATCAGCCATGCGTAATGTGTTCCTTGAAAGAATGAGGAAGACTTTGTCGAATTCAAAAATTGTAGCCGATATAACCAGAGAACCAATGGATTATATAACCAATAGGACTTTGAAAAAAAACTACATTGCCCAACTTAAAAACTCTGAGAAACTAGTTCATGACAATTATATTAATTCGGCGGGAAATGGGGCGAAAGCATGTTGGCAAATAATGAATTTTTAAAGAAACACAAATAATAATGATAAAACTCATACCTCTTGAACATTTCAATGACTTTTTTGTTTATGTTTATTCAAAGTGCAATTCAGTCACTTAAGAATTCTAAATTCTTAGACTCCTATGAACTGAATAGTAATATTATTTAAGATACCACCAATATATTGTTGGTATTTATTCAGAAGCATTTGCGCTATCATCAAAAGTTATTCCCTTGTTTTGAAACGATGAGATCTCTCTTGTTAACAATTATCGTCCCGTTTCGATAATACATATAGCAAAATAATTCAGAAAATTATCAAACAACGTCTATTTTGAAAGACAAAATTAATCAAGTCTCAGTATGGTTTTCGTAAGGATCGCTCTACGACAGAGGATGTTTTTGAAGTGGTTAGTGAAGTGGTTGACAATCTCGAGAAGGTAATGACACAGCTATTATGCTCTGCGACCTCTCCAAGGCGTTCGACTGCATGTATCATGACATATTATTAAAGAAACTACATTATCATGGCGTCAGGGGATTATCTCCATTACCCATAAATTAATATTTAACGAATAGATGTCAAGAAGTCAGTAGCAATAATTGCATTTCGAATGTCAAACTTGTTGATTATAGTGTTCCCTAAGGATCAGTATTGGGACAACTTCTATTCATAATTAACGTAAATGATATCAGTTACTCAATGCAGCAATACAAATCTGTTTTGTTTGCAGAAGACACTACTTTTATTTACTCTGATAAGGATATTATTGAACTGACGAGAATATCAAAGGAAGTCGATGAGAAAGCAGAAACTAGGTTTATAAAGGCGTATTTCCACCAAACGGACAAAACCACAACAAAACAGCAACTGTGTCGATTTAGACAAAAAAAAAACTTTTGTTGTCAAAATAAGAAACATTTTGAAGACTTCGTGTCGCGAGTTAGTGTTTTCGTCAACTACGAAAAGTCCCGTCGCCGGGCGGAAAGATCAAAAGGTTTCGGTGTTCTGTCTCTGTTTTTGTAAACAGAGTTCGCTTTGTGGAAACGGCTGGCGACAACGCCGACAACAGTTCACTAGGTATTTTGTTCTGGTGTGTGATTTGGTAGATTTATCATACGGAAGTGTTCATCATAGCATCTCGGTAATTTGTATTCTGTTTGCAAATTTTTGGTCCCACTACATTTAAGAGGTTCTCAAATTCGTGATTGGACATTCTTACAAAATTATGAAATGATGACCTCAGCTCTCCATTTATTCCTATGTCATCATGTACCAAATCTGCCATAATTTTGTCCGTTCCATAATCTATTCGTCTTCTTGAAAATGATCTCATCCAGTATCTTGATTTTCTTCGCTTTCGCTTCTTTTGCTCAAAAGATTCAATTATAAAAACACCGACGCCATTATAGAAATATCGTCTAGAGAAGGCATGATGAACACTGTTTGCCTAGTGGAAACGACAGAAAACACTTGCAAAACAAACCACGCCACAGACTAATTTTTTGTTTGTTTGGTGGAATTCAAGTTTCGAGTTTGTTTTCGAAACTACAACAAGTTTTTTGTTTCTGTTTTTGAAATTGAAACTAGTCGCAAGCGAGTCCGTTTGGTGGAAGTCCGCCTTAATAAATCGACTCGAACTGAACACAGATAAAACGCAACAGTTGCAGTTTTCAACAACGTCGGCTGCTGCATAGAGTACAGATAGCGTTAAATTACTTGGGTTGGTTGTCGGTAGTACTCTCACTTGGACTCTTCATATCGATCAATCGAGCAAAAAAGCTATGTAGAATAATTTTTTATTGCGTTAATTGAAGAATATAACTAGTTAGGAAGAAAATAACATATTTCTACCTCTTTCATTCTCACATTAGCTATACTGTTAAGCTCTGAGGCAACTCTACTGGTGATTTAAAAATTTTTCAATTGTAGAAAGAAGCTCTCAGGATTATAACAAACTCTGGTTATGAAGATCATTGTCGACTACTTTTTCGAAACTGAGAATGATGCCGCTATACCTACATTATTTTTGTAATGCGTTCTCATAGAAATTCATAAAAAATCAGCTTCATCGATCAAGTAATCAGACCTCCATGACAATAACACTGGACGTAATAAAATTCGAACAAATCGCTACCGTTTAAATAAACCACAAAAATATATCTATCAAGTTTAAATTTTATTGGATTGTTCACTCCACTTCTCATAAATTTTTCATTCCCAGTTCTTCCGTTGGGTTAGATTATTGCAATTGCAGAATTTTTATGTATTTCAGTTCTCGATATTCAAGGTGCTCAGTTTCCAATGGATGATTGAAAAAAATATACTTATATTATACTTTTTGCATTCGCTCACACAGTAGTTATTTTTGGTATACTCATCTTTCAATGGATCAGATCTTCATTCACATCTTAAATTATCATAATGGAATTTATTCATCGAGTCTATACTTGGTAAGTAACCCCCGTGTGAAACTTCCACTTAATAGTATCATGTCTATCAGAATATGGTATTTCTTGTTTCGAAATAAAAGTTTCTGCTCCGATATGAATTGAAATAGATTCATTTCTGTCTGTCCTATTCTGTGACAAGCAAGATAACATAAACAGAATACGAGATGAAGCCATTGCATCCCCACGTTTTTTTTTTAATATGTGGCTTATGAAAATAATGTATTTCGTTCATTTACCGGTCTGTGGGATTTCTAGTATAAACTCTCCCTCTTCTCTTCAAATCCTGCGAAATGAAACGAAACGGAACTGAAATACCGAGTGAGTGAAATTCGAGTAGATGCATGGGGATCTCGGAAACGGTAAGAGCTACAGAGAAGGTTAAATGGAGGCAAAGTTGCGTATTATGGAGTTGATTGCTACGATGTTGAAAAATCTGAGATATACAGGAAACAAAAAAAAAATTTATATTTGTTATTAAGATATAAGTGAAAAACAAAAATCAAATATTTTGTTTTTTCCTGTATATCTCTGAAAGTAAGAGGGCTAGCTCAGATTTTTCAACATCGTAGCAATGAGCTCCATAATACGCAACTTTGCCTCCATTAACCCTCTCTGTAGCTCATACCGTTTCCGAGATCCCCATGCATCTACTCGAATTTCAGTAATTTCACTCACCCGGTATAGTTTTCCAGTGCAGGACTGGCCTATCTTTGCCAAGTGAAATTTTGAAAAATTGGGGCCCTCAATTACCAGGTTTATTCTATTTCATGAGTCGCATACGGAAATTTCAACAAATTATTGGTTTTCGTACTATTAATGATTAAGGTGCAAGATCAGCTCTACACTTGTCTTAGAGTAAAAAATTAAATGAACATAACAAACTTTGAGCGACCCGATATATAGAGTTGTATTTACCTGGCCGCGTTTGCGACTACGCCAAATAAAATTATTTTTGGACACAGGCAGGCTTTACTCTCTGCTGTCTCGCATACGACTAATCAGTAATCCATCGCGCCGCGCGCCAAATCCAAAACAGCCCATCGCCCACCTACCATACATACTCGCGCATCACTGTTGCCACGTTGTAAGAGGTCCTCAAGAAATCCCACCAAATCGAAAGTGAATATTTGCGTTTGTCATGTTTCAATAACCAATTTTGACATTTGACCTTTTTTCTTAATTAATTTTAAATTATTGTTTCCATGTCTGTTTTCCTAGGGGCCCTGATACCCCAAATGGGGGTGGGCCCCGTGAGATTTTTCTCACCTGGCCAGTCCGGCACTGTTTGCAATCACAGCTGGTGAACTCTTCCAATTGCTTTCACAGAGTATTCGTAGTTTGCTGAGTAACTGAGTGTTATAATTTGATTTTCGAATGTGTGAGTTGGCCAATAAAGATGGATTCTGCTGAAAGTTTACCTCGAAACCAATAATCTGCTAGAAGCTATGAATTATAAACGACAAAACGACAACACTTTCGACCTATTCGGGGTCGCCACAGAGTGGGCGACATCTACATTTTGAAATGTGTACGTCAAACTCCGGGAAAACAAACATTCTGCCATAAGATCTAATGTTAATAAATTGTTGATTATATCTTTGTCGTTTTATATTTGGTTCGATTTTTTTGATTTAAGGCAGAAAGCATAGCTTCGATAGGACTAGAAAGTCAAAGAAATGTTTTTCAGTGCCGCAGTGCAAGAATTATTTTCATCTTCAAATGTGTCCATGCACTCTGTTTCCAGAAATCAATAAGTGCCAGAAATTAGCTAAAGCATGGGAATTAGACTGAATTGGAAGATTTCACACTTAGTACGATATATTTCGTTTATAATAATTGGCATAACTCTATCCAGTTATTTTCTAGACACAAGAAGCAAAACATTTAAACGATTGAAGAAAGTGGTCATTCCATCTCAAAAACTTTCAGAAACTAGTTCATCAAGGCAACGAAATGTTAACCGATCTGGGAGAAAATGGTAACAGGATTTCCTTACTGTAATTGTTGAAAGATTTCAATACTTCACAAGGTTAGACGCTGTTGATGGTGCAGAAGTTACAGGATCTGGAGATGTTTCATGAGTTCAGTGATTTTCATTGGATGTAGCCAGTTCACTTTCAGTCCAGGAACAGATTCAGCAGTATGGCAGTAACACGGAACCACTTCCCAATAAATTAGATGAATTTACAGACCAATCTGTTTGGACACCATTTCGTTTGTACGTTCTCAGAGCTAATCTTCAATCAGACAATAATATGATGTTTTACTGGTGTTGACAGGAAGATTGTGAAAATATACTTAATTCAGAAGATATTCCAGATAATCTCCAAGCAACACACACTCACAAGCAACACTGATAAGTCTTCGAGAGATTTGTATGACCAAGGAAAGTCCAAAAACTCGTTGCTCATCGATATTGTCTACCTCACATATAAATAGATAAAACATGATTGGCATTGACTACTGCATCTCCTTCAACCACAGGCCTACTTTTTCCGATTAAATATTGAAAATTTTCAGCCAAATGAATCTTAACCACAGGCATTTTAGAGGAAACAAAGATGAGATATCAACAAAACATCTAAAAGTCATCAACTGTCACGTGACTGATGTGACGTAAGCTTTGTTTTCCCGGAGTTTTAAAGCGCTCCCTGGTGCCATTGGCGACCGCGAATCATGCACGGCACGTAGTTATACCTAAGAAGTTGGCAAACACTTATCAGTGTCAAGAATTTTGACAATTCGAACTTTTCTAATGCGATTGCTCTCGAACCATTACCTTTTCGTTCACTAAAATATGATTTGTTTGCCAGGTTTAGTGGACATGGTAAATACGTGTTATAAGTTTAACGCTAATGATAAATGATTAATGAATTTTTTTTGGATTTTAGTACTGCAACAGGTAAAATTGGAATTTCATTTCCAAAACGATAGGGTTTGGAGTGTTTCATTAAATTATTTTGTTAGAGTTTAAGGTATCACCTGTTGGAAATACGGTATTATTATCCCTAACACCATAAATAGCTATATTGAAATTCCAAAACAGGTATGGGAGTCTAGAACACAAAAAGAGGAACAATAAAAAAGTTTTTGAGAATAGGAGAGCTAAAAAAAACCTTTTGTAATATCTGAGGATACAGAAATTGGCGTTGAGGCCTATTTTGAAGCTGATCCAAATAATACCATCAATCATTTATCAAGAGTAATAGCTTTTCCACTGTCTGTTATACGACGAATTCTGTATAAACATAGGATTTCCATCTCCAGACTCAGCAACGACGATTTAGTATCGAAATTTGGTGTCGTCTATTCAGAGGTAGAATTATCGGTCATTTTTTTACCATGGCTATTTGACTGGACTCTGTTATATTGATTGATTAACAAGAGTGTAGAAAGAGTTTTTCGATGTTCATCTAGAGGTTCGTTAGATGATCTATTTTTGGCCGGATGGAGTACCAGCAAATAATTTCAGTGGCGTAAAAAGTATGTTATGACGCTGATTTGAAAATAGATGGAATGCTACTGTAATAATTCTATTCGCTAAAATATTTTGACTTGAAGTGATAAAAAATATATTGTTACTCAATACAATTTTCTATCATAAACCATTTCAGTTGCTGTTTAAAATGGAATAGGAATATTTCAAATTGTTACGGGTAACGAATTGTACATTTTTGGAGCGTTGAATAAGAAACTTGTCATTCCGAGTGATTTGGTGTTTTGCGAAACAACACAGTTATTTTTTTGTCTGAGATACTAAGTCAGAATTAAATAATTCTGAGTTACTAAGTCGGAATTCTGACTTAGTATCTCGGAATTAGCTAATTCTGAGTCACTAAGTCAGAATTCCGACTTAATATCTCAGAATTACCAAAAATAATTTTTTTACCAATAGGTGGCCCTTCTACGCCTTTGTAAAGGACCGTATCCTTTTGTACTCCGTAAAGTCTATCCTAGTTCATTTTTAATGCTAGTTCTATACTTCTTCCACAGCTTTCCATTAAGATTTTGTGTTTGATTTACTGGTTTTAATTTTTGTAGTATTCAGATTTGTTTTTTTTTTTAATAATTTCTCTTTTGTCTCCATCATCGAAAATGCCATTAAAAATTTCACTAGATTGCTCATTTAACCGAATTCGTAGCATCAATAATGACGGACTTATTATTTTTTCACGCTGTAGTATTTAATGAAATTGTACCTGTGTCATATTATATTCAGATGAATTCAGAAATCGCAATAGACCACGAATCTTAACTCACAAAATAATATACTAGAATTGAATTGAAACGCTTGTATTGGCTATTTCAGTAAACTCAGCTTCCGTTGAAAAATATTTTCCAGGTCCCAAAAGAAGACGGATAGTGAGGAATGGCTGTCAGCAAATTTTGATATTTTGTATGGTTCCGAATCCATGGGTCTGTTCCCTAGTATTTTTCAAGCGGAAATTCACGCTGTAGAAAGGTGCATTCAATTCAACCTCGACAGGAAATACCGGAACAAGGAAAACGCTATTCTCTCCGATAGTCAAGCAGCCATCAAAGCGTTGAGCTCATATAACATCAACTCAAAGATGATTTGGGAATGCCTAGAAAAACTCAATGATCTAGGCAGGAACAACAAGGTGACCCTCCTCTGGGTGCCGGGGCACGTCGGAGTGGAGGGCAATGAACAAGCAGATATCCTGGCACGAAAAGGGACATCAACGCCTCTGATCGGGCCAGAACCCTTTTGCGGACTTGGAAAATCTTACTACCAAGACGAACTCAATAAAACTGAAGAAGCAATGAGAGCATCATACTGGCAAAGAATTCCAGGGCTAAGGCAGGCCAAATATCTCCTCGGCAACTTCAACCGAGCAAGATCGAAGACACTGATTAACCCCAGCAAAACTAGTCTAAAGACAATCACGGGATTTCTTACGGAGCACTGCAGACTCAAAGAACACCTAGGAAGCTAGGCTTAGGAGGAGGACAGCACCTGCAGATTCTGTGGGGAACATCCAGAAACACCACACCATATATTGGGATGACACCAGCTGACTGTGGTAGAAGTAACACAAATGAACCCCCTCAAAATCCTTAAATTCCTCAAGGAATTGGGGCTTGAGGGGCTGCTGTGAACTAGCAAAAGAAGATGAGGCACAATAGATGTAACTGGGTCGCAGCGCATCAGTCACCATCCATATTCACTATTACCATTACCATGGTTTAAAGCCCTAAACAATTTTGAGAAGTTATATGAGGATCGTATGATTGGGACAGCCGTTGAATAATCCAAAATGCATTGTTATGGTGTCTTCCATGATTTATTTAATTACAATTCATTTTTAATGCAGAAATCTTATCAAATCAAATGTCAGTAATACTCTTATGTACAGTGTACGCCAAAACTTATTAGTTTAAGGGGCTTATTCAGTAAATTGTCGTTAGAATACGATATCGTTGGGCTAACGACATTTTCGCCAACGACATTCCTAACGATACATTTCTAAATTACATTCAGTATCGATGTCGTTAGAACAAAATCTGGTAACATGGTATTACATGGATGTGGTAAATGTTGGTACTTGAAGTTTAATGTTTTGTGACCAAAAACGTTTGTTGATACTTGTGCGCGCGTTTGAACGAGGTTGTCTGCTGTCAGAAAGAAATTTGGTTACAGTTTGAATAAAATATACGCACATAATAATAAACATTTTAATATAATCTGTAATAAATAATGATTGTTTTTGTCCAGACTTGACTATGACTACAGCCAAACCGATAATAAAGAAGCAGATAGTATGAATAAAAGACGACTATAAGAGCCAAATGAGAACTAATGATTCTGAAAACTAGGTAGAAAAATTTTTATTTGGGTGCAACCTACACATTCTATGATTCCTGGTATCTCATGTTTCATAAAGAATCTGTAAATTCATCAATTATTTGTTATTATTAAACATCTGCTACATACTCATGTTTTGTGTGAAATATTTGATCTCTCTCTCCACATAATTCCAAGTGGAAATTAAAGCAAATATCTGACAGAAAACAACTACTTCCCCTTACGGATATTGAATTATATCTGTCTTCTATTTGTGCAACGTTCCTCACGGACACATAATTGCAAGTGCTACTTATTATAAAGCAATATCAACAACACAGTATAATGCTAAAAAACAGCATTATACTGTGTCAACAACCTCGTGATCTGCTTAACATTCGGTTGGGATGAACTGTTGTGTCTGTCTGATCCTACAGGCTTCTGGTAGCGTCCATGCGCCAGAAATAATAATAATGTGCTAAAAAAACTGTGAAAATACAAATGACACACTCGAAATATGGCATCTATTTTCATCTCACCCTGATAACAGAGCAGCTGTTTCTGTGTTTCTTTGTGCTGGAAACATGAACACCACATCAACTTCATTGAATAATTATTGTGCTGCCTCTTTATTCGATCTGTACAATTGCCGAAAGAGAATATCTGGTAACTCAAACGGATTGCTTGTGTCCCTCAGTATTCGCTGTTTCTAAAATAGTTTTATAGATCATTTTTGAACGTTCATTTAATAATATCGTAGTATTCATGTGTTCCACCTGCGCAATATATATCTTCTCTAATTAGCTGTACTAGTTGTATCTGGTTATTAATTTTTTATTGAACAATCGCACCACTTTGAAATATACCAAAATTTGTGCTAACCACTCTTTCTTTCCTCTTTCCAAATATTTAGATTCTAATACAAATTTCAAATAATCACCTATACCCAATATGTTCTGTGAATTAAATCATGAATCATGTTTGATATCCACCAACGACAATATAAAGACACCTACATCGACGTCGTATACAAACGATAAATCTTATCGTAGAATAACGGTAAAACGATAACGATATTTAGCTACAGAATCGCAAATATCGTTAATTACCGATTATCGTTCACTAACGATATAGTTATGCGTTACAGAATAGGCCTCTAACTAATTACGAGTAGTGAAGTGGAGGATATGATAAATAAAGTTTGGAATCGAAACACACAAATCAGTAACAATGAACTACTCTGTGTAGTTAATAACACGATTTGAAATATAGAACGCTGGTCACTCGTTTACGGTTTTCTAAGCATATTGCTGATAATTATAAAAATCGGAAAGTTATCCGTCCAAGATAACGGTTAAACTTGCTGATAGTGAAAATGTTTGAATGTGATCAAAAGTGGAAAAAAGCACTCATACGCATCAACGGTAGTCACAAAATAGTTAAATCCATTATATCCAAGATCGTAAAAAAACATTTTTCCATATTGCTATGTGAATATGAGTTTATTACTATTTGTGATATCGGCTCGTGTTTATTTGCTGTATTTACATTGGTGGATAATTTAATCGTTCTTCATGCCTAGAATATCCCAGGTACTATAGCCTGTATGAGGGAATGTACAGTGTTTTTTAGTTTTAATTATGGAATTTAATCAAAATGTAATGTTTCTCAGCGTTTCTGAATCTGAAAAAAAATCATGCCCAAATAGAATTCTCCTGATGTTCTCTCAACGAATTGGTTGGAATTGAATTCTAATTTTCTACTACATTAGTTATACTGAGGTTCTAGTTTGATAGTTGACTTTATGTAGAAACCGTTTAGCAACAATATTATTCATTTATAACGAACATCATGAAACACTGTCCAAGTAAATCAGTCAAGTCAGTGTTGGGCTAAGGGTATTTCAAAACCTTTTAGTCACAACAGTATTTTAACTTGAATATAATGGTTATTTTTGTAAATTTTTAGCTGAATGATCAAGATTTATACCATTCTTTCGAAGGAGGCATATATGTGAGTTGGTAATTATTTCATTTATTCTTATTGTTTAACATATGAGTTGATAGTCAATTCCTTCCGAAAGAATCTTAAATAATGGCGTTTGCTTGTAGAATTACGTTTGCGATATTGCTTTACAACAATTGAAAAGAATCGACCGGAAGGAAGATGAATGAATGCATTTCTCCACATCTGATCACTTCAAAATTTTTTCAAGGTTTAGAAGAAATTCTTTTATTTTCAGAATGTGTATCCTTGGTCTTTCTTCGTTGAATGACTTTCCGATTTTCCAGTTATTAACAATATGCTTCGGAAACTCTGAAAACGACGTGTTATTATCTAACACAACGTAATTCATAGTTATTGATATGAGTATCTTGATTTCAAACCTTTTTTGTTTTCTCCCTTTCTCTAGTAAGTAGTTAAATTATTGACTTTTGGTATTCATTGTACATTTGAATATTACAAACCCTTGATTTGATGAGGAGACAAAATAAATAGAAAGCAAATGGGTCATGATTTTTCAATGAAAAAACTATAACAACGCATTTTGAAATATTCAACTTTGTCGCCATCTAGCGGCTGTACCAACCTTATATATAACTCTTTTGTTACTCAGGTTTATGCGTATTAGTACATTCGTCCACTTCTGATCACCTTCAAACTCTGTCCATTATCATACATTTTCTTAGACAGATAACTTTCCGGTTTTTATAATTATCAGCAGTATGCTTAGAAAACTCTGTATATGGCCAGCGTTCTATATTGCAAATGATGTTATTAACGAATTATACAGAGTAATTCATTGTTACTGCTCTGAATGTTTCGATTCCAAACTTTATTTATTATTTCCTCCACTTCACTACTTGTGATTAGTTAAACTAATAAGTTTTGGTGTACCCTGTAGATTTGAGTATTACTGACGTTTGATTTGATAAGGTTTCTGCATTAAAAATGAATTGTGATTAAATAAATCATGATTTTTTATGGAAGACACCATAACAATGCATTTTGTAATATTCAACTTTGGCGCCCTCTAGCGGCTGTCCCAATCATACGATCCTCTTATTACTTCTCAAAATATCAAAAAATTATCAAAATTTGCTGAAAGCCATTTTCATAGGGTTTTGTGCCCCGGTCCTTTCAGCCGCAAAAACCTCAGTCAATTCATGAAATGAGTATAATGTCCAATTTTCTTCTTATTAGTGTCTGACTGTCTCTATACTTTCCTCCAATGAAATAACGCTTACTTTGGTCCCACGTTGGGCGCCAATGAAGAGTTTAATATGAACAAATAATGTCAAATCAATGAATCAGTATACGTTAAACAAGTCTGCACCCGAATTGAAATACAATCAACAGCGAGTTACGCAAATGCTATCTATATCCACGCTATTAAAGATAAGACTCAAACATAGGTTGAATTGTACCTACTATAACTCGATAAAACTCCAAGGTAACTGCTGCAATCGGTGTACTGTGATTGGTGATAGTGTATATGATCCAGCCAGTTATACGAATGCTCCATACAGGGAGTTCCACGGTTCGAGACTACTCAGCGCTGTCTCAGCAGAATAGGACACTTCTTCCCAAGTTCATAAATATAGGTTCACATCATATTCTTTAGCTTTTCATTGTTAGTCTTTGAACTATAAACATGTTGTAAAGTTCCTCTTCAATTAATGAATTGTTTTTGAAAAGTAATTTTCCGAAATCATTCTTATTTTTAGCCAGTTCAGCTGTTGTAGATTGGACGACTTCGTCTATGGGTCGTTCGGTAACAGGAATTTGTTTGTTCACAGGTTTATTTCTTGTTGGAATAAGTGGGTGTTCATGAAAACAATTGAATGATGTAAGAGTTTGTCACAAGAATTGAGCAATTATTATTTGATATTGACTCCACTGAATATCGACTGTGGTATGAAATAGAATTTAATTACAATCAGAAGAAAACGTGTACTCCCCAACGTATGAGCTGAGTGGTGAGAGTAATAATATGATACTCAATATTAACAACCAAAATGTAAAGGTACACCAACCCTACACATGAATTTGAATTCATTTCTGAAATTGTATCAAGCTAAAATAAACTAATAATAATAATTTCTTTTGGAAATAATCTTTTCATAATATTTTTAGGTTGTAATACTAATAAAAGTATTACACATATTTTTCGATAGGAAAAAGTAACTAATTTATGCTAGATTTCACGATTTCACAAGAGTATATCCCACTTAACCTTCACAGGAACAATTACATTTTCCTTCTTATCGAGCGACATAAAATATTCTGAACCCCCTTAGGCATTTCGAATGAAGAACTCTGTTTACAGTAGTTTAAAGGAATATATCGATGGGCTTGAAACGGTAATCGATTATAATGACTTGTAATGAATAAAAATTTTAGATATTATATTATAACAAAGTAGGTGTAACGATTATTTATTGCAGAACTCAGTAGTTCAAGGGAAGATTATTCTGAATATTGTAACCTCCAAATTTTTTACTATCCCATCCCATGTTTTCGCAACTGTTTTCAATATTCATTTTCGATTTTTTTAATTCATCTATTATTAGATAATGCGATCATATTAGATTTGCTTCGCTGAAAGAATATAACCTGATAATAAACTATGCAGATGTTGATGATATAGATAGTTAACTGCGTCAAATAGGTAAATATTGTAATGATAGGCAGATCACCAACTCCATCAATATTTGTCCAAAACTATTCGAGTATTTAGGTCGGCAAATCGGCAGATTCAGAACGTATAATGCTCCTTTGGCATGGATAAAAAGCTCAGGGAATGCCCCTCTGATTACGAAATTCGTTTGATGTAATCCAACGAAATAACGATTTATGTTATGTAACAAATACAGAATATACCTATTTCATGAAATGTGTGTTTCTATAATCAAGCAAGAATATAAACTCTATTGAACTATACAGTGTGTTTCTTCTGTAATTTTTAACAAAAAATCATGAAATTTCCAGGATTAATACACTAGAAGATGTCATCCTACGTGACATACACTGTACGCCAGCAGCGATCAAACCACCCATTTTTCCGGGAAGTTATATTAGGGGGCAAAATTGGCCCAAAATTTCTTCGGATTCTTGTTCAAGCTTCCCAAATTACTACTAATTAACCTTTCTCCTGAAAAAAATTCAGTTCTGAAAAAGGATACCGCACACTTCTATGGGGAAGTCGAATTGGTTGAATTTCTGATATGTTTTAGTCCAAGTCATTCCAAACAAAAAGTTCAATGGGCATAACTTTTTGTATAGGCTAGTTTTGGCGCTAGAGCACCTCCAAAACTTTCATTTGTTCTTCATTGTCATACAACACGGATCGGTATTCTGGATAAGAATCACTATTCCGCGTAATCAAGATGTGAATATTTATCAATATGAGATACTATCCGAAGTATTTTTGTTCATTGCAGGTGATCAATTATACAGTGTGTTCCAGCTATTATGGTCAACTTACTACTTCAAGTTGATGACGAAACTCATGGAAAATATAACAAAGTGGTCTAGATGTATTTGTCTCTTCGGTTGTAAGTTGATGCTGTCCAAGACCAAGTGCTACGAGCCTTTTCACTACTATACCTAAGTCAGCCAAGAAGTTCTGTGCATCACGGTATCCCCTATCTAACATGAAGATATCACTTTTTTGGAACCAGTTCCTCAGACCCATCAAATCTCGTTCATACTCATCTCTCAACATTGAATTGCCAAACTCACAGCTTGACGACTGGAATAGGAAAACATGCCCATCAAGAATTGATTGGAAAGTCCTTGTCGTAATTTGCACAAGAAACATAACAAATCTTTTTTCGCTACTGCTTTATTTTTCTGGTGAATACTGACGCGATTGCAAAATTCAAAGAGGTCTGTGAACTGCACTTCTTTTATTGGAGTTGACGCCTAGAACCCTTCATCAGTAAAATTATTCTCGTTATTGTATTTATTCGTTGGTTTATAGTTCAGCAAAGCATCTCGTAACGATACTAAAATATGTTTGAGTTCATTACCTTTTGAATTGTATGGTCTTGTTATTCCTCTGAGCCCATTTATGAAAGGTGGCAGAAGATGTCCCTCCTCATTCAAATCTGACGTCATAATGATAGATTTTGAAAGACAATCTTTGTAAGGCCATTTTATAGATAGATTCGTAATATTTCTCATTCTTTTTTTATAACGTAAAATTTCACAAGATGGTCGACCAATATTTTTCAGTAAGTACGGAATTTTTTGAATATAACTTTCGCTTTCTTTTAAAATGAACAGTCTTCATATTTTTTGACTATGTGATGTAGAATAGGATTCACAAACATTTTTTCATTGTACTTCTCTAAGACGAATTATTGAACTTCGAAAATTGTAAACAACTAGAACACTTTCAATAGTATGTCATATTAAAGACTGTTTAGATCTTGATTACGCAGAATAGTGATTATTGTCCAGGATAACGTTTCTTGTTGTTTAACAATGGAGAACAAATGAAAGTTTTCGAGGTCCTCTAGCGCCGAAACTAGCCTATAGATAAAGTTGTGCCCATCAAACTTTTTGTTTGGAATGACTTGGTCTATTACATATCAAAAACTCAACCAATTCGACAGGGGGCCACTTTCCCTATCAGAGTGTGCGGTATCCTTTAAAGTTGTTTCACTTCCTAAGGAAATGCTCCCGTATATATCACGTAGGATGACCCCTTTTGTGCAATTAGTACATTTCTAGTGTATCTATCTATCTATCCTGAAATTTTTTCAGACAGGTGTATTAGTAGTTAATTATATAGGGACCCTACCCAGCGAGCACAAACATCCCTGGGAGGTTTTGAGATGTTTCGAAAATGTGGGCATGCCGATGTTTCTTTGAGACGTAATGCGTACTTCCCAAAGAGGTCTCCAAAGGATATTCAATGTTTTGTCTTTGTTCTTTTGTGGCGAATGTATCGGTTTGGTGCACAAAATATGAATATGTGGACGTTTTCACTTGGCATAACATCGTTCATCCTTGAGATGTTCACTGAGAATATATCTACCGGTCGTGCAAGCGCAAATGTGATCTCAGTGATGATCGGTCTTGTTGACGAAGGGTGTGATTTTTAGTTTGTATCCACTTAAATTCAATTTACTCCATTTTATTTCTCGCAAAAGTAGTGTTTTTAGAGTGAAGTGGGAGAGTTAAGTCAAGACAATATATTAGATTCAATAACCATCAAGTTGATCACAGACCTCAAATTAAGTCTTGAATGGTCGTCATTCCGAAATATATAACCTGAAAAACTTATACCGATAATCTTAACTTGTAAAATCATCATCATATTTATAATTTATGTAAATGTAGAAAAAGCAGTATATTACTGAGGGTGTATTAGTAACAAAGTTCTATTTAAATTCAGTTGAACCAGACAACGCTTCAGACTGATCTCATTCACACCTGTCACCTGTGATGAAATTTCATTCGATTCACCAGTTCCATCTCATGCAAAAAAGCAAATTTGAACTCTATTGAAAATTTACCTTGCTCGTCTTCAGATGATGACTCACAATATAATTAGTCTGTTGGTTTAAATGCAAATTCGGAATAAAAATTACTTTTGGAAACAAAGCAAAGTGAATTTTAACAAAGATTAAAATTTGTTTTTTCTGAAGATTGTTCTTTTCATAGAAAATACATGACTGATATTTTTGTAAATGGAGTAGAATGTCAATATGTCTTTTTTTAATAGTAGATTTGTCGTAATAGCACATTTTCAATTTGTTGTAAGATGCTGGAATTCTACTCTTTAGCTGTGATGAGTAGAAAATCAATCATAACAAGTAAGAGAAGACAGCCGGAAATGAAGACCAGAAGAAATATAATTAACTTTTTAGGCAGAATATATTTCTAGTTTAATTTTTATGTTTTCAGATAGCTTATTCTTTGTGATACAGTGTGATTCTTGATGAGGGCTAGACATATTTCCAAAAATTATAATTCGATCTTTTAATGCAATAATTTTTTGTATACGGAATATATTTTAAGTTTAGTTTTTGTATTTTTACCTAGGGTGTGTATGTGATATTTATAGTTTTGAAAAATTATTCATTTTATATGTGCAGAAAATATTTTGGGTCTGATTTGTATGTGTTCCTAAGTGGTTTTTCGAGTAACTATTTAAATAAGTTTATCTCTGCATATTTCGACTATTGTTAATTTATAGACTTTTTTTAATAATCAGCTTATAAAAAATGACTAGAAATTGCATTTTGTGATGTCCCAGGGATATCTTTGGAAATGTTTTATATACAGTAATTTAATGTAGGCAAACAGCTTTGAAAATGTTATCGTGAGTCTTCGAAAAGGCTTTGAAAAGGGCGAGAAAAAAATGCCTTTTGCGATGTCCCAGGAACATCCTAAAAATAGCGCGTGCGGCGGACATTTGGCTATACGTACACGTTCTATTCATGTATGAACAGAACATAGCAGTGGAGGTTTGATGTCCTAAAAACTCGTACTTTTAACATCTCTGGGATGTTTTTGTGCTCGCTGGGTAAACACGAATCCGAAGAAATTTCGGGCCATTTTGCCCTCTAATATAGGTAATATTCCGGAAAAATGGGTGGTTCCATCGCTGTTGGCGAAAAGTGTAACTATATCACGTAGGATGACCTTTTTCATGCAGAGAGTTCATCTCTAGTGTATCTGTCAATCCTGAAAATTTCATGATTTTTCGTTGAACATTACAGAAGATACTAGGGTGTTTCCAGGAGAAGTGAAACATACAGTATACAGGCCGTTTCTTTTACCTTGTGGTAACATTGCTATATTCTAACCGTAATAGATACAAAGACGATTAAATGGGAAAAAAGGTAACTGTTGTAACTATTGTGGTGGTCATAGAAAATTTACGGGGATTCTCGCCCTTCCCAACTTATACAGGGAAAACTGTATTCCTGTATAACAAACAAACAATTGAGCTAGAATGAGGCAACTTAGGTATCACAACAAATACGTAACCACTGTAGTAAAATATAACTTTTCTCAATAACGGTTAGAGCGCCCTCTCTCGTCGTGTCTGTGAAGTTCAATAGAAGATTTAACGGATATAAGTGCAGGATCCTGGATCAGAGATTGCACTTACAATTGCAGTCTGAATCTGAGTTGATTATGGATTTCAAATAGACAATACAGAGTTGGCTCAGCAAAAAGTTTGTAGGAAATGACGATTCAGAAGAAGTTGAGAAACTTTCTAAAGAGTATAAAATCCGTTCATTCTGAACTATATAACCGATAAACGAGTCCGGAGACATGCTGAATATCTCAGACTTCTCAGACCGTTGCCACCGTCATACAATTAAAGTAATCTAGTAGGCACGATCACCACTTACGCTTTTGACAAGTGTCCGAAAGCTGGTAGAGTGACGAGGTAGGCTTGTGGCTAAGCTCCAGTGAAGAGGGGAGTGGGTTGAACAAAACAAAATGTCACGTGATATTAAAAAAATGCGGGCGGCAGTCATATGAATGCTGAGCCCCCTGTGTAGATAATTTTACCAATTCCCATATAACACGAATTGTAATTTTGGCAAATGCCACACTCTTAAATGATAATCAGCTTATGATTGGAGTCATATAATATTATATAGGTGACAAGGGTTTTACGACCACACAAAAGTCAAAGTAGCTGAAGGCTGATTAGGAAGTACCAAAGACACCGTCAAGGTGAATTATATAAAAAAATACTATATAACATGAACTGTAGAACAGTCTAAGACTCAAAATATCTAAGGGTAGTTATCCACAGTTATCTTACCCAACACAATATACCCCTTTAGGGTGGGATATTAAATAAAGCCGCTTGAATTAGGTGCACCTTACCTGTAGCGTTTACATAATTTCAGAGTAATTATTAAAAAGGTTTATAATATCGATTGAACTGGTTAACTTGCGTGCCACATCAGATTGGTTTTAGCCAGGCATTTACGGTGGAATCTATCAAGTGGAAGGATACCAGTAGTGAAGGTGCGAGGTACGGGTCAGCCTTCACGGCAGTGACACCAGAATGAAAGATGAGCTCTCCAGTCTAACGATAAGGATGCTAACACCAAGATGAGTTCCTCAGTCTAACGATAAGTACGCTGACACCAAGATGAGCTCCTCAGTCTAACATATAAATACGCTGACACCAAGATGAGTTTCCCCCATGACTGCTAGTGCTCTGGGATGACGATAAGTACACCGAGACAAAAGACCCTGAAATTAAATCATTGACTGTCTGATACCAACTTGGATAGACCTCATACCTTTGTCTAGGAAGGCCTGGTGCTAACTGCGGGAAAGATCCTGTTAGAAGACTCCTCTACAGATGTTATTTTCCAATATCATAGTCCTAGTCAAAGGGTCAACGACGTCAGGCTTGATTTTCACGCCTTTCAAAATTATGCCTACAAGATAAACCGAATTGCCAAAGGCTCGAAGGATAAAGTTAGGGGGTTCTGCTTACCCGAAGAACATGTGGCTAGAATGCTAGATAGTGAGGTTATAGTCCCCTATTGGGTATGTTTTCCAATCAAATCACCAACGTGACAAAGTACGGAAAACATTAATTCAGTTGAAAGAATAATCCAATTAACTGGATGATTTCAGAAATCAATAATCAATATTCAACTGAAAATGTCCATCACTTTCTCTGTCCAATTTCCACAGTAGACAGAAGAGACTTCTGCTTCTTCTTTATTAACACCGATATCAAGAACCTTAGCGGAGTTGCCAAGTAACTTCATTCCTCGAAGTGTCCAAATGTCAACAGAGGATTCTAAAATGTTCAAAATGTGAAAAATATCATTACCTAACATTATCTAATACTCTAACATACGGGAATTCGTCCAGACAGATAGCTATTATCTATTATCACGATATGGTGTCTTTGTAAATTCATGTCACCGACGGCCTTTGAAGGTCATTTCCACCGATACGTCACAGAGGAGTCGTATCTACCTGGAAAAGTGATCTATGTCTCAGCGACAGTCACTGAACTGAACAGCTGTTCTCTGACAATAGACATCGCTGAAGATACAAATAATTGGAGGGACTATAGATAATGAAAGATGCGAAATGGCTGTAAATATATTCAAAGTAAACAAACTACGGAAGAAATAATGTTTCAATGACAATTACATTTTATTAAGGTAGACAAATTCAAGCATCAGTCTAATAAATATAAATCGAATTCAATTTTATTCTCTGTGTAGCTGATAGTGGAAAAATAATAATGTTACACCGTACATTAGCTAAAACATTCATGAAAATTATCCGATTCTTTTTCCAAATACAGTGTATTCTTTGAAAAAAATACGCATTTTTCAAAAACACTCACACTGTTCCTCTTCACTCTACCTGTATACCTGAAATGGCTAAGGGATGTTAAAAAATGTATGATGTATTATATGACACGCTCTCCCGTAGCAGAACTAAAATACCAGGGGTTAACGTACCCCTATTTTTGAACCACCCTTTATGATAAGAGTATGTTAGTTAACTTCGATCGAGATGGTTTGAAATCAATTGAATTGTATTGATTTTTATTCACACTATTGTAAAGCACCAAACGAAAGAGTATGATGAATACAAAATCAAGGTGACATTGTAGCATCATTAAGGAATGATATTCCCATGATGAATAGTCTTTTTCTCTTTTCAGATTTTATCAAACGGGAAAAGTTAAGGAAAGGCAAAAAAAAGCAAACCTGTTCAAACTGATTCATATATGGCAGATCGGTAGGAAACCTAAAAATAAACAACATATTTTTGGAAATATTGAGAAATATCCTTTGGTATTGGTATTGGTGAGTATGGATGGTGATTGATGCGCTGCGACCTGATTAGATCTATTGTGCCCCATCTTCTTCTGCTGTCACAAGATGTTCTTGTTTACAGCAGCCCTTCAAGTCCCAATTCCTTCAGGAATTTTAGGATTTTGAGGGGGTCTGCTCGTGGTATTTCTCCCACGGTCAGCTGGTGTGATCCCAGTATATTCAATCTTTTGCGATGTACAGCGTAACACTCCATCAATATATGGTGGGGTGTTTCTGGGTGTTCCCCACATAATCTGCAGGTGCTGTCCTCCTCTAAGCCTAGCTTCCTCAGGTGTTCTTTGAGTCTGCAATGCCCCGTTAGAAATCCCGTGATTGTCTTTAGACTAATTTTGCTGAGGTTAATCAGTGTCTTTGATCTTGCTCGGTTGAAATTTCCGAGGAGATCTTTGGCCTGCCTCAGCCCTGGAAGTCTTAGCCAGTATGTTGCTCTCATTGCTTCTTCAGCTTTATTGAGTTCTTCTCGGAAGTAATATTTTCCAAGTCCGCAGAATGGTTCTGGCCCGATCAGTGGCGTTGCTGCGCCTTTCCGTGCCAGGGTATCTGCTTGTTCGTTGCCCTCTACTCCGGCGTGCCCTGGCACCCAGAGGAGGGTCACCTTATTGTTCCTGCCCAGATCATTAAGTTTGTCTAGGCATTCCCAAACCATCTTCGAGTTGATGTTGCAGGAGCTCAACGCTTTGATGGCTGCTTGACTATCGGAGAGGATCACGATTTCCTGGTTCCGGTATTTCCTATTGAGGTTGAACTGAATGCACCTTTCTATGGCGTGAATTTCCGCTTGGAAAATGCTGGGGAACTGGCCCATGGGTTCAGAGTATTTGGTGCGAGGCCCAAAGACCCCTGCTCCAGTTCCTTCGGGAGTTTTGGACCCGTCCGTATACCATGTTAAGGTATTCTTCCCCAGTGCTCGAATCGATTCTATGTTCCATTCTCGCTTGGTGTTTAGTTCCGTTCGAAAAAGTTTCTCGAAACTAAATTTCTTGGTAATTTCGTCAGTTGGGAGGTCGGCAAGGTGTGCACAGTTGGTAGGGGTTAAGCCCCTCGCGCCGTGTGCTGTCCCTATGAGTCCGACTTTAGCCAACCTGAGGTTTGCCTCCCAAGCAGTTCTCTTCACCATTATGTGGAGAGGAGTGAGGTCCAGAATGACCTCTATTGCTGCTGTTGGAGTCGACCTCATTGCTCCTGTTATACAAAGACATGCTAGTCTTTGCACTTTTTCCAAGATCTTCTTTGTTGTGGCGAGTTCGGTTCTGCCTTGCCATGCTACTGCCCCGTAGGTGATCATAGGTCTCACTATCATGGTGTACATCCATCGCAGTACTGATGGGTTACATCCCCATGTTTTTCCTGCAATGTTCCTGCACACCATCAGTGATGATTTTGCCTTATTAGCGATCTTTTCTACGTGTCTGTTCCAGAGTAGTTTTGAGTCTAGAGTAAGTCCTAGATACTTCACCTCTTGCTGCCATTCTAAGTCTGCTCCGTCGAGGCGAACAGTCCTTAGGTGCTGAACCTTTGTTCTTCTAGTGAATGGTACTACTGTGGTTTTTGATGAGTTAATTCTCAGCCCCACAGAGAGGCACCATCTTCTGGTTGTCTCTAGCTCTCTTTCTATGAGATCGCAGAGGGTTCCTTCGAATTTGCCTTTGGCCATGATGACTATGTCGTCCGCATATCCAAGGCAAGTGACTCCGCTCCCGGTCAGTGTTCCGAGTAGTTCGTCTACTACGAGACTCCACATCAGAGGTGATAGTACCCCTCCTTGTGGGCACCCCCTGTTTGTGCTGATCCGAAAGCTGCTCTCACCCACTTTCGTTTCAGCTGTTCTTGTGGCCAGCATTTGGCACATCCATCTGGATGTGGTTCTGTCCACTCCCTTGTTCATTAGGGCCCTCTTTATTGCTTCATGAGAGGTGTTGTCGAATGCCCCCTCTATGTCTAAGAAGGCGCAAATGGCCATTTCTTTGTGCTCAAGTGATCTCTGGATGCTTTCGGTAAGCACGTACAGAGCGGTTTCCGTTGATCTGCCCGCCCTATATGCATGCTGCCCGGAGTGCAATGGCACTCTCTCCAGTATCTCAGTTCTGATGTAGTTGTCTACCGTCTTCTCCACTGTCTTCAGTAAGAAGGATGAGAGACAGATTGGTCTGAATGACTTCGGGAGGGTAGGGTCCTTCTTTCCCACTTTGGGAATGAAGGTTACCCGTGCTCTTCTCCAGTTGTTCGGTATGTACCCGAGTGCCAGACTAAATCTGGCTGCTTTAATGATGTGCGGCAGTAGTTCCGTTTGCCCTTTTTGTAGAAGAGCCGGAAATATACCGTCAACTCCTGGTGACTTGAATGGTTGGAAGGATTCAATTGCCCATTTCACTCTTTGGGGAGTGCATATGGTCTTTGCTACTTCCCAGTCTTCTCGTTTGGCTCTGCCTGGTTCTTCCAGTGATCTGTCGGATTCAAATGGTATGCTGCCTGGAAAGTGCGTCTCCAGTAAGAGGAGAGCTCGTTGCTCTTCATCCTCTGTATAGCTACCATCTGTTCTTCTGAGTGACATAGGTCCTTGCTCTCTGCCCCTCGCCATGGTTTTATATAACCTGGATGCTGCAGGGCTTGATGTGATTGTCTCACAAAAGCTCCTGAAGCTGTTCCTCTTGGCTTTCCTTATTTCTTTATTATATTTTGTCAGCCTTTCGGTGTATCCCTGCCAATCTCCGCCCCGCTTGGCTTTGTTAAATAGCCAGCGGACTTCGGATCTCAGATTTGACAGGTGTTCGTTCCACCAAATGGTTCCACTGTGGGATTTCTTTTCTTTTATGGGGCAACTGGATTCGTATGCATCCATAATTGCCCCGTTTACCGCCTCTAGGGTCTGCTCAAATTCGACGTGACTGTTGCCGTTGAACTTGATCTGTTCTAGGTTACATTTTAGATTGGTGGTGTATTTTTCCCAATCTGTGTTTCTAGGGTTTCTGGTGAAGGTTGTTTGTGTCTCAAGCCCTTCCACGTTGAACATAATGATTCTATGGTCTGAAAGAGAGGGTTCTTCTGAGACCCTCCAGTTCCTTACCATTCTACTGATGCTCGGGCTGCCGAGCGTTAAATCTAATACTTCTTGCCTAGCCCTAGTTACAAAGGTGGGGACACATCCCACATTGAGTACATTTAGGTTAGCCGCGAGTATGAATTCTAGCAATTGCTCACCTCTTTGATTGGTGTCCGTGCTGCCCCAGATGGTGTTGTGCGCGTTGGCGTCGCAGCCCAGCAGGAGGGGTAGATTGCTCCTACTGCAGTAGTCGGATAGCCTCTGTACTTCTTCTGGTGGTGTTTGCCCATCTCCAGCGAAGTATCCTGAGGCTATTACTATGTCGAGGAGTGAGTGCTTTGTGCGGATCTTAGCCCGAACCGGCACTAAGTCCCTCGTCATGAATTCTGAAAGACAAATATAATTAATATTATTTCTGATCAGTATGCAAGCTCTGGGGTTGTCACTTCTGACATCCCAGATCACCATACCTTCTTTGTTCGGCAGTCCTCTGATCTGCCCCCTGTTGACCCAAGGTTCTTGGATCAACACAACTCCCAAGTTTGTCCCGGCGAACACCCTCGATAAGGCGGCAGATGCCCCCTTAGCGTGATGAGCGTTCACCTGGGCAACCTTGACGTGGGTAGCCATTGCTACACGTGAGTTGGAGTGCTTGCCTCCTCATCATCCAGCAGCATTTGCTCTTCTTCGCTGGGAGTCACCGTGGTGTCCTGGTCCACGCTCCCAGTCGATTCTGTTTCGCCTGCTGGGTCTTCTACAGCCCCAGGGTCCGGTGTCTTGCCCGCCTCTTCTTCCTCCTTCTTCTTGCTTGAGTCCTTGCGGAGGCCATGAACGGGGATTTTCCCGAACCTGAAGAAAATGGTGTATCCCATTTTTCTGATGGCCTCGCAGGACTCGTCGTCAATGCCAATGTTTAGTAACTGGCCGTTGCCTTCTTTCTTACTTCCCAGTACTTTCCACAACTGGGTGTGAAGCCCCATGTTTTGTGTACTTACCAGGGCTAGCAACTTCTCCGTTTCAAAGTTCGAGCTCCTGGGAAAGAACACAGTGATGGCGTGCGCCCTTGGGATGTCCTCTCCCACGCACGCCATCAGCTCTGTACCCCTCCAGTTGCTCAGACTGGGGGCATTTGCCCTCAGCCAGTCTGCCGTCTCTTGGGTAACACAGTCTACCACAAGCGTGCTTGGGCGAAAGTGGATTCCTCCAAACTGGAGTTTACACTCTGCACCCAGCACCATCTCCTGCACAATGGCGTCTTCAAGTGCTGTGAGTTGCTCAGCACTCAGCGTCTCCCGTGGATAGTTTTTGGGGAGGACTGCAACTTTTATCATGCTCACTGCTTCAGCATAGCTGGTGGCTTGCCCAGTTTGCTTAGCAGTGCCGGTGCTGCTTCCCGCTTCAGTCTTCCTCCTCTTAACATTCGGACGTTGAGGGGGTGTTTGGGTTTTGGGGCCCCTCTTCTCCGTCTGTTGTGGAGGTTGCTCCTGAGGCCTTTTCCTCTCGACGGCTTTCCTTCTTGCTTCCTCAGGTGTCAGGCCCTGTTCAAGGAAGCGAAGGTACCATCTTACTCCTGCCCCGCTAAGACCTCTTCTTAGCGGATCATCGATGCCTCCAGGCTTGCCTGGAGGTGGCAGATCTTGTTTCCTCCGATTTTTCTTGGGAGGTTTCTTATGGGAAGTACCTTTGCCGGATGCTTGCTCCGAAGGTTTTTCCTCCTTTTTCTTTTTCGCTCCCTCTGCTTCCCGAGGTGATTTCGGTGAGTGGGAGCTGCCAGGACGCTCTTGAGCATCCTGGGTTGCGGTGAATTCCCGCGATTCATTTTTAGTTTTTTTTCTTATCCATGTTGGTCCCACGAATAGCTAGGGAACTAGGAGTCGACCACGCCGGAGCCCCGCACGGCGTGGCAAGGCTGGTACTCGTGCAGGTCGCCTGGTATGCACGAGGCTCCGTTCAAGGCGGTGCTCTCCCACCGCCATGCATCCATGGGCACGGGTCGCGTGACACCTTGGATTGGAGGGTTGCTCAGCGCCACCTTATTTTATTCGGTGGTAACCTACGACGTGCCTGTGGGTCGCACAGTGCACGCCGCAGGCCGTCCGGCTATCCGTCACCTGCCGACGCTGCTAGTAGCCACCCAAGCCCTAGCTGAAATATCCTTACAAATAGTAATTTTATTTAAATAATTTAAATTTGACAGGATTAGCCGATCGAAAAAATTGTAAACGCCATTTTGCAATATTTTCAGTTGTAATATCACAAGAGAGTGAGAATAAAGTTAAAATAATTTGACAGTTTTTTTGAATTCTTGTTGCCAGGCAATAGACATGAGAGCCCCAACTTTGAGAAAAAATCTGGAGAATTATTTCCTACTTTATCGAACTCTCGTGTGGTATTCGATAGATTAATTTTTGCTCCATTCCCTATATAACTTTGTTATTTCAACAATTCACTTGAATCACTATAAACAGAATGAAGTATGAAATTTAAAGTTCTCAGCATGAAATATACAATTATTATGGATCTGTTGTCCTTGGCTGGAGGATTTCGTTACATTGTTTTGTTCTGTTGGATTGAAAGTTATTGCTTTCTCTCTGTCCCTTTGGTTTTGTTTTGTTTTGTTAGATTGAGAGTTATTGCTTTCTCTCTGTCCCTTAGGTTATCAATTGAAATTGTTTCCAAATTGACACGTTTCTCAAAATAGTATTCTTATATTTAGGCCTTGATTTTCTAAAAATGTCATCGAATGATGATGTATTAAACCGTTTTCGAATAATTTTCCACTGTTTATGCAAACTGATGACAGACGTCAAATCAAAAGTATCAGTTGTCACACAATAAGAACAAAATACCACAAAAAATTCCCGCGGCAATTTTCAAGGTAGAAAATTCCCACTATAATAATGCTGTGATTGGCCTGAACGTACATGAATGCTTTGAATTGATTGGTTCGATTGGTTGCAAGAATTGTCAAAAAATAATCAAAGAAAAATTGTTCATGCACTCTGAATTTGTAAAATCTGAATAATGAAACATGCGGACTTTAACAATGACACTGTTTATGAACCCGATATCAACAATTATTGTCAACAGTTCGACTGTAAGCCTGGGTTTCCTGGATAATAAGTTCGAAAGCCTTGTCATTCTTAACGAGCTCTGCGGAAAATATAATTGGTATATTTATTCTATATATTCAGTTCAGTAATCTCCTACAAACAACGCTTCAAACAGCGATTACAATGATATCGAGAAATCATTGTGTTCAGCAATGAGATAACGCCAATAATTATATTCATATGTAATCAATAATTTCCCGCTGCTTGTGAAAAAACAGAAGTAAAAAAAGTTAGAGGTTGAAGGGAACTTGTTTTGTGGAATAGAAACTGAAAAATTATCGTAATGAGATTGAATTACTCGATAAGACCGTTTCTGATGGGTGTAGCATTATACAGGGTGTTTCGAAATTCAGTATCAAGAGTTCAGGAGCGTATTTTTCAGGTCAAAATAAGACTGTTTTCCATGTTTACGTCCGCAAACACATATTGTTTCAATATTTTTATTTTTTTTTCACATAGCTCTTTCATATTTAGAGATATTGAGGTCAAATTTGAAATATAAGTTACGTTTCAGGGCTTACATCATCTAGCATGTCGAGGACATATTTTTTCAGTTGTCGCCCTATGATTTTTTTTTGGTGCGCCGCTGGTGCATAAACTTCTCTGTCTCTTGTAATTTTTTATGCATCTGCGACCATTATCGCTACATTCTATTACAATTTTAAAAGAAAACAATAAACGCTACTTATTTGGTTTCCTCAAAAAATTTCGATGGAAAGCACTGGCTCCCTATACATGAATGTTCCCATAAAATAGAGTCCAGTGGGTTACAATCGGGGAATTGTGGGGCCCAAGCAATTAATTGGACCCGTTTTGCCAATCCACAGATTGGAAAACACTGTATATATAAATAATCGCAGAAGGTGACTCAAAAATGAGGCACGTCCTCCAGGAATATTTTTCATTATCTACAGATGTCCAAAATATGAAAATATGGCAGGTGGTGTCAGTCAGATTTAGTAGAGGTTTGGAATGTCAACATGAATGAAGTGGATTGAACGAATGCGAAAGGAGATATAAGAAGAATGGCTCATGATCTTCCTGAGAAAAAACATATTCCTAATCGAAGAGAGAAAAACTTATAGTGGAGGAAACATGGTTTTATGAAGACACAATCTGAAAGTTCGGTAGCAGAAGATGAAAATCAAGAGGGATGAGCATCGATGGCACATGAAGAATGTCTAGGAATTGGGGACTTTCCTTTATTCCCATATTAAGGCGAATTTGCGATTGTTCTGTGCTAACTGACTTTCTTATGGTCCAAATTGGTAGCTTCTATTATTGCCTAATTTGGGATAAATAAATTTTTTGTTATATATTGATTCGATTTTTCACTAATTTTTGCATTATTTCACTGTAGCATTGAGATTTCTAATCATTCCAGTTGCCGGTCGTGTGGTTTCAAAGCCCAGCGACTGCAGCATATTTTTCTGATGGTCTGAGAAAGTGTTAGGAATTGCACGTTGAAAGGTAAGACCTCGTTAATCTTTGGCTCGCAAAAATTTCGACTTCTGAGGGCTGTCGTTCGTAGGGGGACAACAGCTAATTAACAGAAAAAATAATAGAAAAAAATTCCATTCGATATAAAGTTAAGCTTCAACATTGCTATGCCGTAGACATAATGCCGGTTTTATGTAATAAGCTTTGAGTATTGCGATTTAGGATATCAATTAAAAAAAAAAGAGTATGCAGAACAACACATTTGAAAAATAAAGCTTGAATGCTATAAACACGATTGTTCGTGGGCCGTGATCAGAATAATAATAGCAATATAATTTCATGTTGAAAGGAAATCCAAAATTATAAAACTTCAAACAAAAAACATAAAACTTCTATTGTGTTTCAGCCTTTATGCTGCAGACTAGTACTCACCCTAGCAAATATGTAAACTTGTTTTAAATTTTCTAAAAAAACGGAACGCTATCCTACGATCACTTTTGATCAAATATTAAAAAAATTTGATGATGTGATTATAAACCCGAGTGGTTGTCGCCAAAACTCGCCTTCCAGAGTTCAATTTACGAATTAATGAATTAATTCCTGCCATACTTCCAACTAACAACTTTTTCAATTTAACTTTCAAACTTTGCGAATAATTAACCAGTTGAATTCTCCATGATACCCACAAGGTATTTGATGCATTCTGACCCCGACTGAACTTGCAGGATTACAGCAATATGTTTCATGGTGATATCTGAAGTGAATTTTCATATGAGAAGTGAGTTTTGAGTGATGTTTGACTCAAATGGAAATTAATCGATCGACATGAGCGAAATGACCTCATAGTACGAGAGCTAGTGAACCCTCCGAATAGCAAGAAATCCTTATAGTGATGAGTCATAGCATGCTAAGTACGGTAACCATTGCCTGGCGCGCAGCCCTGCACGTCATCAACCCCTATACCCTTGACAGTGTAAATGAAACCTAAAAAATAACTTGTTGATGTAAGTTTGAAATTTTTATACGAGTTTGTTCATTCATTGAGAAGTTAAAAAAAATTACAGGCGTTTTCAATGAGCACAAGTACATGACAGGTGAACCGGAAGGTGTGTAGTATATGAATTGAAATAAACTTTACTTTGTAAAGTTGAAATTTTTATATGTGTTTGTCTAAGCGAGTTTAAGAAGGCACGTACAATGACAGGCGGTTCTGGCTAGCATAAGTCCTTGACAGGTGAGGGAAAAGATGCTGTGGGAATGCAAGTAAGAGGCACAACGTGAAAACTCAAATCATTAATGCAAATTACATTATGTGAAAATAGAAATTATGGGCAAAATTGATTTTATTAGTTATGATAAAATATAAATAAGTTTTCAAATTAATCTTCATCATCATCAGATATATCACTATTAATTTTTTCATCTCCATACAGCGCCGGATTGGGGATTTTTTCTTACTGAGCTCAATCATAGAAGCGGTGGTCTGAAATTCAAATGATGCAATGTTTCATAATACTTGTGATATGATTCAAAGACTAGAGTAAATAGCCTATAACCGAAATAATTGCCAAATGTAAGGGTGAACCGACAAAAATCTACAGAATCGAGTATTTGTTTTAAATAATTCTTTGAAGAATTTTTGTGACCTTCATGCGTTCTCCAATATTATTATTATCTATCTCCCAACCACCTGAAAATTATGATTTTTGTCAAAATGCCATCTAAGTATGGCATTCAAGAGGAAATAATAATAATACCATTTGATAGACAGTTTTGATATTTCTGATCCATTCACATATCCTCAAATGGATCACTGGGTATATTTTTCGACCATTTGATGTAGAATTAAACCACATTGACATTTTGAGAAAGGACCCCGCACACCTTATATGGGAAAATGGCTCTCCGTCAAATTTCTTGAATTTTTGATATGTTGTAGAATTGATCATTCCGATGAAATGTTTCAACGGGCGCAACACGATCCTATGACTAGTTTTCGAGATACAGGGTGTTGAATATGAGAAACATTCACTTTTCATCACTCTGTATCTGCCAAGTTACGATTTAGTTCGGATTTATCTTTTGTGGGATCATCATCACATCCGTGTATGATGAATTCATGAGAACTTCATTTCCAAATCTTTTCGTAGTACAGGGCGATTTCACTTGAAAACAATGCTATTTTGAGACTTTCATAATTTAGTTGTTTTATAAAGAGAAAATGCGAGAAAAGGTAGAATTATCACATAATATTATAAATTCATTTCATCTAGCATCAGAGTTGATACAATTCATACAAGGTGATTCACAAATATGGAAACATAACGAATTTTGTTTTTTGGGACACCTTGTAGTAATAAACCAACCTAAAATGACAAAATTCACTTGAAGAATGTTAAATGATATGTTCCATCGTATACAGAGTCGAATGATATCAATTTGAAAAATTAGTTATACTTTAATAAATAAAAACCTTGATTTTTTAAATCACCCTATATCTCATAAGGGAGTCCGAAAAGATAGCGATATTTTTTCATGGGAGAACTCGAAATACTTTCATCCATATTGTACAAAATTTTCAGCGGAATCCTATGACAGGTTTTTCATATACAAGGCGAAAAATGTATTTTCACTCCAGTTTTCGGCGGGTTTGCTGTAGTTCTTCCTCGTCCGGCCGCTTTTACTCGAAATAAAAATATTTCAATAAAATAGTGATCAGTTATTATACCGTACAATAGCGTACCGTATCCCTCGAAAAAAAGCCATAACTCGAATTATTATCTGCATCAGCATCGTCTAGTAGGCGATTCAATGGAAAAGTTATTTTTTCATGCTTAGTGTTTCTCAGAAGTTATATTATACTTATTACATCCGCAGAAGTTCGTTTTTTCGAATTTTCACTCTATAAAACAATAAAATAGTGAAAGTCTCAAAATAGCATTATTATCAAAGGAAATCGCGCTGTACTACAAAAAGATTTGGACATGAATATCTCATGAATTTGTCACATAACGAAAATACCACATAGGATAAATCAGAAAAAAATCATAATTTGTATGTAATTATTTCTATCGGCTTATATAGATATATATTAAATCAAATTCTCGGCATATTTTTACACCAAATTAACGTTTTATGTTTCAATTATGTTCTTGTATCTTCGAATCGTATATATGTTTGTATATAGTATATACCCCCTTTCAGAGAACGTTTCTCTTTCTTTTTCTTGTATTTGAAACATCATCTGAATCATCTTCGAATACCTACTTATTAATATATTCCTCTTATTTCGTAGTAGGCATGGAGAACAATTCAAAGAGGATAAAATCAACAAAATTCTTATGTCAATAGTCGTTTTCTTGTTGTCATAAAGCCCGAGAACTCTTTTTGGGTTATTGGACTAATTGAAGTTTCTTTTTTACTGTTCAAGTTTATGTGATTTTCAGTGTTTGTTGAACTTTGCTGAACAATATGGCCTTCGCAAATAGAGTGAGTTGTTATGTTTGTGACCGAAATGTTATTCCTAGACTCTCAATGCGTTTGAATAGAGGAGATAATATTGATGTTTTGCAAATTGCAACATTTCGAAGACAAACTGCGGGAAATCCACCTATTGATATTCAGGATGATACAAAAATATGTTTCAATTGTAATAACACAGTAATGAATGATATTATTGCTATGGAAAATAACCCGAATTGCCTTCGTCTCAATGTGTTGTCCCGCGTATCAAGTCGTGCGTGCATTATTTGTAATGCTCGTCAAAATATTCAAAGACTTTCTTTAGAATGTAGAGTGGATATTTTTGTTGCTTCTGATATCTATGTCCCAGATTTCTTGAGAATTTGTGGTCACCATCTTGATCATCAAGGTTTCCTTCCAAATTACTTGCATGGAGGTTTGAATTTTGTGAATAAACCATACATAATTTCCAATCTTCAACATTTTCTTCAAAGAATGAGAACATTTGCTAATAGAAACAGGCCACTCCGTAACTGGGAGGATATCAATTGTTTCACTGAAGACGAATTTAAGTATCTGACATCAATCTCGAATAATCATTTTCGACAATTACTAGAATTTTGTGATATTGTTGAACAAGGTGGCAAGAGAAGAAATGTCGAAAGAAAACATTTGCTGACATTTTTGATCAAAATGAAACATGGAGTTTCAGATGAGTTTTTGAAAATATTGTTCAGTTATCCTTCTCGACAAACAGCAAGCTTCATTATTTCTAATGTGAGATTATCTCTTTTACAAAGGTTCGTACCGAACAATATTGGATTTAATTCAATAACAAGAGAAAATTATATTAACAGTCATGTATCCCCTTATACGAATCAACTGTACAATCCCACACCAGATATTCCCAAAGCAATAGTTTATATAGATTGTACCTACAATAAAATAGAAAAGAGCAGTAACTTCCGGGTATTGAGGCAATCATACTGTTTCCACAAGAATGAACACTTGGTCAAACCAGAGATCATAGTTGCCCCCGATGGATATATCTTAGCAATCAACGGGCCGTACTTCGCAGATGCTAGGAAAAATGATGCAAGTGTTCTAAATCACGAATTACAAGTTGATTTGAATGGAATGAAAACATGGTTTCAAGAAGGAGATATTGTGATAGTCGATAGAGGCTATAGAGATTCAATCAATAGTCTACAAGAACTTGGCTTGCATTACTATATGCCACCATTTCTACCGCCGAATCAAAGGCAATTAACGACAAATGAAGCCAATCAGGCACGTTTAATAACCACTACTAGATGGATTGTTGAAGCTAGAAATGGACATTTTAAGTCAATTTTCAAATTTTTTCGTCAACCCATAACAGCAATACATGCTGCGAAGCTACATGACTATTACCTGATTGCTGGTGCTCTTATAAATAAATTCCATCCATTGATAAATATGCCTGGAACGTTGGATACGGCCACACAAATGTTGGTTGATTCCGATGATGTCAACATTGTTCAGGCACGAGTTGAAGCTGAAAACCTCCGAACTAGGAATGGTCGATGGATTCGTTTAAATCAATATCATATACAATCGTTTCCTCGCCTTGATATTGAATATTTAAAATTACTTACTGGAACATATCATTTACACTTGGCTGCGTCATATATCCAATATACAACTCGTAGAGATGGTGAAGTAGACAACATTTTAGAAGTCGATGAGTTACATGGGGAACCCAATTTCCTAAGATTCAGAATATTTTCTCGGTTCAGGAATGCTGCTAAACACATGCTTTGGGTTGTTTTCACTGAAAGAGGTGACGAAAATCTAGAAGATCCTGCTCTCCCCAATACGAGGTATTATTGTACTTGTAAGTCCGGTGCTAGGACTTTAGGAAATATATGGACTTTTTCACAAATTGTTCGCCTTGTATATAAAAAACCTGTCATAGGAATTTGATGTGAATTTGTACGATATGAATGAAAGAATTTCGAGTTCTCCCGTGAAAAAATATCGCTATCTTTTCGGACTCCCTTATGAGATATAGGGTGATTTAAAAAATCAAGGTTTTTATTTATTAAAGTATAACTAATTTTTTAATTTTTTTCTCTGTATACGATGAAACATATCATTTAACATTATTCAAGTGAATTTTGTCATTTTAGTTTGGTTTATTACTACAAGGTGTCCCAAAAACCAAAATTCGTTTTGTTTCCATATTTGTGAATCACCTTGTATGAATTGTATCAACTGTGATGCTAGATGAAATGAATTTATAATATTATGTGATAATTCTACCTTTTCTCGCATTTTCTCTTCATAAAACAACTAAATTATGAAAGTCTCAAAATAGCATTGTTTTCAAGTGAAATCGCCCTGTACTACGAAAAGATTTGGAAATGAATTTCTCATGAATTCATCATACACGGATGTGATGATGATCCCACAAAAGATAAATCCGAACTAAATCGTAACTTGGCAGATACAGAGTGATGAAAAGTGAATGTTTCTCATATTCAACACCCTGTATCTCGAAAACTAGTGATAGGATCGTGTTGCGCCCGTTGAAACATTTCATCGGAATGATCAATTCTACAACATATCAAAAATTCAAGAAATTTGACGGAGAGCCATTTTCCCATATAAGGTGTGCGGGGTCCTTTCTGTTACTGTATATTCACTGACAAGACATGACATGACATATGCATAAAGGGTCTTCATCTCTGAAAAAAAGAGAATCAGAAACTTTTTTTCATTGAATGAGAGATGTATGAGTGAATGAAGATAAAGATGTATGAGTGTATGAAGATAAAAATAAAAAAAAATATTCTTCAAGTATTAAATGAATGAACAGTATATTTTCACTCATTTTTTGGTCATTTTTGTGTGGTTTTATCTCAGTATTGAAATCTATCATTTACTTGGTTTAACCACTATCTCACTTCTTTCTTCGAAACTTTAATTTTTGTAAAAATAATTTTTCAAAATTTTCTTTTGAAATAATGCGTTTAATGCGTGCCGTGATGCTCTAGTAATAGTCCGATTTCAATTTCTGAAACAGATTCTGAAAGTAAAGTATATACCTTGTACCACAAACACATATTCTAATTTTGTGCTACAATGCTGCGAAATTGATGAAGAAAACTTGCAAACATGACTGAAAACATCCGAACCCGCGTAAGTGGTCGAGTAGTACGAGAGATTGGGAGATGAGGGGAATTCTTCTAATGAACTCGTTACGTATAATACACTACCCCTCACCTCCCGGTCTCCCCCTACTACTCTACTCTAAAGTGGCATTTTTCTTACCAAGTAAAGGTAGTCCGGATGAACTAACAGACGAAATCCTAAAAAAAAAGATAGTGTTACGCTCCCAGGTCATGGAACTTTCAGATTGGGGTTTCACTCAAAATTACGTTCTTTGGCTTTGTCAGCCCTGTTCATTAGGTAAGGTGGTAAACAATTGACACAGTTGCATGGATTCAATACATCTAATTTAAACACAAAGATAATGGTACTTACAAAATTGATAAAATCATTTTCTGTACCTACGGGTGGTGTGTCACACCTTGAGGAGATCCAGCTACCAACAATTTCTTTTTAAACCCTTCTCTTTCCAATTGGAGGTGATAAATCCTTCATCAGTACATTCCAATTCCCCTCGTAAAAAGCCAATAATCGCCATTATGCTGAAACAGCGGTCTCGGCAGTTCTTGTCATACGTTGTGAATTGGATACTTCCTGATATGCCTGGGATTCGAGATAAATACATGTTTTTTAAAAAGTGAAATGAATTTAATAAATAAAACTATTTACAATTTGTATTGATTTTTCCAAATAATGTGACAATAGTATCGAAAAACCGCTTTTAAATCTTTTTGCGTCCACACGTTCATGTGTTTGTCTTTATATGTTTAATTCATTTATTACCAATCATTCACCCTTCACTTACTTTTATTTCCACACTATTTCAAAAATATTGAGTGCTCACCGGCAACCGAAACCTTTATTTTGCCCCCCGTGTGCATTAATTTATTTTGTTCAATAAGAAAACCTCAAGATCCGATCCTCTCTGCCCGAGAAATAAAGGATAGATAATAAAAAAAATCGAATTTTCGAAGCACACACAAGACTTCTTAGCATCTCCCGCAATTTTTGACAATTTGTAAAACCGCATAGTTCATATATTTTGCTCCCGGTGAATAATATCCCCGGTAGTGAATAGTGAACTAACTAGAGATCTCTAGCCGAAGAAAGAAGGCCAGGTGTTATCTGACAACACTCCAGACTCTCCGAAGAAACTCCAGTTCCGTCATCTAGAATTGTTCTGGAAGAAACTCCAAGGTAAGATCTTGAGGTCTTCGGGATAGTTCATCCATTTTTTCATCCCCCTTTCAACACCCGCGAAATTACAGTCTATTAGATCACGAGCTTTCATCGAGCTTCCAGATCAAATCGTTGATGAAGTTTTTCTCATATTCATAACAAATCTAGTATAACATCATTATAAACGGGCAAGCTTCCATCGGTCTTTTAACTGTCAACAGTTATATCCATACCTAAGGTGTTCAACTCCAATTGACAATATTCCACAGGCTATCGGTGATTGGTTTTTTGCTGTCAGGTTGGTAATGAATTTTGGTTTTTAATATTTGAAACACTGTAATTTGATACACTGACATGTGCCATGTGTCAGCAATGACAAATGTCAAATTATTATAACCAATCCCCAACCAATCCCTTGAATATGACAGATGTCAGTGTTTCAAAAAACCAAAATTCATTACCAACCTGACAGCAAAAAAACGATCACCGATAGCCTGTGGAATATTGTCAACTAAGCTAGTGATTTGAGACCAATTAATATGTTGGCAACATTAGAAAAACTGATAAAGAAATAGTCTATGAATAACTGGCGACATATATAACAGACATTACATATTCAAACCAATTAGGTTTCAGGAAAGGCCACAGCTGTAAAACAGCTGTGCAAAATGTTTCATATGACTGGAAGGAAAACAACGATAATAATGTTATGATTGAACCTGTATTCTTGGACATCAAGCGCTCATTTGATACAATTAATAGGACCAAATTGATTATCAAACTTAGAGAAGTATTTGATAGCATGAATAACACTAGACTGGCTCACTGATTACTTGCAGAATTGAAAACAGGCAATTAAAATTAACGACACTACATCAAATTAAGTCCCACATGAAAAGGGCGTACCTCAAGGAAGTACATTGGGACCATTGCTATTTCTGTTGTATATCAACGATATTTTTTACTCTGTTGAAGTATGCGGGGTTCAAAGATAATCATATGATCACAATTGGTAATGGTGGATTAAGTATTATGGGCATTATCATCCATAGAAATTTAAATTTTGAATAACAGATTTCCTTCATTACCAACAAAATATAAAAGAACATAAACTTCTTGTTTATAGTTGCACTATCTTTAACACCATAGTCTAGAAAAACGGTATATGATACGATAATATTGCTCAATTTCACATTTGTTTTGTATATACTGTACCTGGCAAATAAAAATGATATGGGACAGATGCAGAAACTGAAAAATAAAGGTATGATAATTATATTGAATGTTCCAAGAGCCACGTCCATTGGCCAAGTTACGTACTTTGAACTGGCTCTCGGTACAATATTACTTGGAGTACCATTCTACGATTTTAATTCAAATAATGAAACTTTCATTTACCCCATCATATCTATCATCCAAACTAGTTCTTAACAATAGTTTACACAACTACAACACCCGAAGGACAGACAGAGTCTTGATAAAAAACACAAAAAGCTTCAAGAAATAATTTTTTTCATAAAGGCATAGTGTGTGAGACTAATGCAATGGACTGTATAATTTGAATATAACCACAAGAATAGTGAAAAGATAAAGAAAAGAGCCACTTACCCTTAGTGTCTAGCTAGGACTTCAATCTTCTTTTTTCTCTGCCAAAATTTTGCGTTTAGCTGACATATTCGGTGATATCGCGTAACCAAAATGAATCAGAGATAGAACGCCGTACGTGACACCAAGTGAGACAGGACAACACTCAGCCAACCCCTCTTACCCCACCGCATGCCAGAAAAAAATAAAATCTCCAACCGATACATCAAAGGCGCCGACTGGAAGTGAATCTACTTCAGTTTACTTATGTACAGTGCCCAGACCACACTATAGTATATAATAATTCATATCTTTCTTTTCACTCCAAATGTGCTTACTTTTTGTAAGTTTTTGTTTACCTCCCGAGGCGAGGGTTTTGAACAGTGGCGGTACCATCCTTCTGTTGGGTATATAATAAAGGAATGAATGATTCGATTATTATATCTTTACCCGTGCGTCATCAATGTTATGCATATGAAATTGAAATGACAGAATCAGTTCGGTTAAAATAACATATTCATGTACAAAAATTTGAAGGTTACATAAACCTACAAAGTAAACCTTGAAAAACAAAACAGCTCGACCAAATGAATCAACTGAATTAGTTACGATAGACATGGTTTAAAAAACCACCAGACAATGAGAGTTTTTTTAGTTCCAACAGAATACCGTGTGACACAACTCATGGGTACACCCCCCTTTTGTCCTTTCCTTTTTTTCCTTTATATTCCAAATATGTCAAAAAATGCCGTCTAGTGAGCATATTCAATATTCCAAATTTCAAAAATATTGATGGAGAAATAAAAGCGAAAAAGAATTGATCTGTTTAAAATTGTTTTCTCCGTTAACCAGCTGTCGTCTCCTTGCTCAGTGAGTTTACTAGAAACTTTTGACCTCCCTACTGTATTCTAATTTCAGTCACACTCATATAAGGAAGTTATCTATACCTCCGCAGCCGTTTGACACAAATCTATCAAATCCTAATTTTATCCACATTAATACTATTTTCTGTAGAAGTAACAGTTAACGAAAAAAGTTGTTCAGAAAACTAGGTTGGAGTGCAATATTTCCAAAACCTTTGCATACTTTGATATCAAAAAATGAGTTTCCATTCAAACATGACTAAAACTCAGAAAAGGAATCTTCTAGACTTGGGTATTCAAACTTTTTCAATTGCCTATTCGTGCATGGATGCAAGGACACACTGTATAATGATAAATAAATGAATATCTAAGAAGTAAAAATACACCAGTTGAAATATAAAATACAGTAATAAAATACTCACTCAATACATGATTAACACAAAATGTATTCATACATTCATTTATGTATTGCGAGCATGTAGAACTATGTCCAGTTTTGAAAGGAAAATCAATCACTTTCAGACTCAGAACTGTCACCAATGTTTATAATAATATATGGGTTTAATAACCATATCACAAAGGAGCTTTTCTCGTTCATACCATTTTTCAATGAGTAATTCAGTGTGTGTTAATGGAATGGGTTTATTTTCGTTTATTTTGATGTACACCGTTTTTTGAGATATTTTAAGTGCATAAGCAAATCTCTAAAATACAGTGAAGAAAAGTTATGACACTTCTTTTGTGGTTTAAATTGTTACCTCATGAGCAGATGAAAGTGGTAAAAAGGTCCACCATTCGCTCCTTCCCTTTCAATACAAATTGTTGTGCTTGTGAATTAGTTACAGGAAAAATCTAAAAAAGAGTTCAAATATATTGTGAATGTTTTTACCTGTATTTCTAGATTTAGGTAATGTTTTTTCTCTCATTAGGATTTTCACACTATGAATAACTCTTGTGTGAATATCCCGACAGTACGGGATTATAGTCATAAATGTCAATTGTGAGGTTAGACAGTTTAAAGTGTATTTTTGAATAAAACACATCATTATGTACTTACTTTGGAAGTAATGATTCCAAGAGACGTTTAGCTTGGAAAAAAAAACAGTTTTTATAATATATTCGACTGCAAAACAAAGTAAAACTGGCGAACGAACAAATACCCCAATGACAGAAAACAATTACGCAATTGATGGTTGGCAAGTTAATAGTCTAGTCTACAAGTGCCATTTAGACCAACTTTTTTCAGCAGTCTCCGAAAATTATGATTGAAAAAATGAAGTTCCGCATGAAAAAATTGTAAAAGTTATTAACAATTAACTAAAAAAAAAAGATGGCTTTAGTATTTTGTAAATATCTCAAAAACTAATTAAAATTTTTTAAATCTAAAAAAAGATTCAAAAAGAGGAGGAAATTTCCTAAAATAAAGCTCAATTCCCGGAATTGTAGCATCAATATTTATAATTTTCCCAGAGGGATGAAAATACGGCCGAAAACGGGTACTCTGGCTCGGGCAAGCCACATCCACTTTGGACACTTTAACAATAAAAATTATTTTAAAATACTAAATATGAAAATAAATAATTGGAAAAATTCAGGCACTAACTGAATAGATTAATGAACAATAATCCGCTTGAAAAAAATTTTTATCACAATTATTCAATTAGTTAATCAAAAGTTAATTAATAATTTTTTTCTGCTTGAACATGAACATTGCAAGTGTGATAATTGTTAAACTATAAATTTAAGATTTTTTTCCTCTTTTGGAGCAATTCTTGAAAGGCTTCAGAATAGAACCCCGTTGGAAAAATTAAAAAGTTTTTATTTTTCAGTTTTTTATTAACAATTTTCGTTGTTGCAAAATTAAATACTTAAATTAATCATTGAAAAAATTTTTTTTTTTTAAATATTATCAATAATCCGTTTTTATGTTATCAGGAACTACATAGAAATAATTTTTTTAAATTTTTATCTCTAATTGTTTAAAAAATTGTTATAAACAAATGCGTTGTTTATAAGATAATTGAAATTTTTTTTATGGAATTTCAATCTTTGATACAAATAATGATTTTTAAAAGAAAAATTGTTCCTTAAAAAAATTTTTTTATTGCTTGAAAACGCATTTGTTAATTAACAATTATTTTCTCCCGCTTCTAATTAATATTAAGGAACCATTTTTTTTTTTAATCATTATTTGTCTTTCTTTCTGATATAAAAAAAAAATTCCATTTTATTTAATTTTTCATTGTTTATGCAATAAACAATTTGTTATAAACAAATAAATTTTTACCTTATATTTTTTTTTCTATTCTAATTTCTGTCACAAAAACAGACATGATTTTTTTTCTTTTTTAAAATTTTTTTTATTATTTTTTATTTAATTTTTAAATATAAGTTCTCTCTAACTCTCTAAATGTCATGTCTGTTTTTGTGACAGAAATTAGAATAGAAAAAAAAAATATAAGGTAAAAATTTATTTGTTTATAACAAATTGTTTATTGCATAAACAATGAAAAATTAAATAAAATGGAAGTTTTTTTTTCATATCAGAAAGAAAGACAAATAATGATTTAAAAAAAAAAATGGTTCCTTAATATTAATTAGAAGCGGGAGAAAATAATTGTTAATTAACAAATGCGTTTTCAAGCAATAAAAAAATTTTTTTAAGGAACAATTTTTCTTTTAAAAATCATTATTTGTTTCAAAGATTGAAATTCCATAAAAAAAATTTCAATTATCTTATAAACAACGCATTTGTTTATAACAATTTTTTAAACAATTAGAGATAAAAATTTAAAAAAATTATTTCTATGTAGTTCCTGATAACATAAAAACGGATTATTGATAATATTTAAAAAAAAAATTTTTTTTCAATGATTAATTTAAGTATTTAATTTTGCAACAACGAAAATTGTTAATAAAAAACTGAAAAATACAAACTTTTTAATTTTTCCAACGGGGTTCTATTCTGAAGCCTTTCAAGAATTGCTCCAAAAGAGGAAAAAAATCTTAAATTTATAGTTTAACAATTATCACACTTGCAATGTTCATGTTCAAGCAGAAAAAAATTATTAATTAACTATTGATTAACTTATTGAAAAATTGTGATAAAAATTTTTTCAAGCGGATTATTGTTCATTAATCTATTCAGTTAGTACCTGAATTTTTCCAATTTTTTATTTTCATATTTAGTATTTTAAAATAATTTTTATTGTTAAAGTGTCCAAAGTGGGTGTGGCTTGCCCGAGCCAGAGTACCCGTTTTCGGCCGTATTTTCATCCCTCTGGGAAAATTATAAATATTGATGCTACAATTCCGGGAATTGAGCTTTTTTTTAGGAAATTTCCTCCTCTTTTTGAATCTTTTTTTAGATTTAAAAAATTTTAATTAGTTTTTGAGATATTTACAAAATACTAAAGCCATCTTTTTTTTTTAGTTAATTGTTAATAACTTTTACAATTTTTTCATGCGGAACTTCATTTTTTTCAAAAATCATCTGGATGTCATTCCGAATCGAATGACACCTCAATCATAATTTTCGGAGACTGCTGAAAAAAGTTGGTCTAAATGGCACCTGTAGACTAGACTATAAGTTGAAATGTAAAACACTGTCGGTTTTATGGCTATCTCTTTTCACTGTTTTAAGTTTTAATCGATCATCACATTACCATAATTCTTAGCTTAGAAGACAAATGTTAATGAATTTTGATTCGCTCATAGCGGTTGATAGAAAGAGATGTTCGACAGAGGGAGTGTGATTTCGTCGATCATAAATTGATGACGCATGGGTAAAGATAAAATAATCGAACTGTACAAGTTTGGTGAATAATTCTTAAGACCGATAATAATTAAAAAGAAAGATTATTCACGACGTAACAGTGTGTTATAACAAATTAGAAGATTCTTTGAAATCCTGCGACGCTATTAAAACTTAAAAAAAAAATAAAATATGTCAGTTATGAAAGTGTCATACATGATTTTCATGGGTAATTTAATAAGTGGTATGATTATTACCGATAATTTTTTGGAATATTAATAAATTGCAATCCCAAAACTGAAAATCCGCAAGATATTTATATTTACATTTTTCAACTTTGACAATGTAAATTAGCTAAAGTAGGTAGCTAAATTAAAATTTTATATAAATAAACAAGTCTACACCCGAATTGAAAGACACTCAGCAACGATACAGATATTACCTGTATCCAGTCTATTTAAGATAAACTCAAACATAGATTGAATAATACTATTTTAACTCGATGAAATTCAAAGGTTGTTGATTTTCGATAACAGAAATTTGCTCGTTCCCAGGTGACTTTTCTTGTTGAAAAGAGTGGTTGTTCATGGAAAAAACTGACTGAAGTAAGAGTTTATTACAAAGATTGAGCAATTATTATTTGCTATTTACTTCACTAAATATCCACTGTGGTATAAAATAGAATTTAATTACAATTAGAAGGAAACTTGTACTCCTCAACTCATGGGTTGAGTGGTGATGTACTCTAGGTTTCCTAATATTAACAACCAAAATATATAGTTGCACCATTCCTACACATAAATTTGAATTTATTACTGAAACTGTAGTAAGCAAAAATAAACTAATAGTAATAACAGTTACGTTACTGGCACTTTTGTAATGATGATATCCAAATCTTTCGGAGAGAACATTGATGTAATATTTTTAGGTGTTAATACCAAAAGTTCCATATTACAGATATTTGACGATAGGAAAAGTTGTTTAATTGATGTTGAATTTCACGATTTCACAAGACTATGGTCAGAAATTACCTCGCGGACTCAGGATTCTTCGAAAAGTAAAGATAAGCGTTGACTCACAAAATTTCAGGATACAGGATTCCAATGCCAGTCCATTCATCGACAGATCGAAATAATCCAGGATGTTGCGGAATTTTGATATATTTCACTCACATATGAGATCCAGATATAAAATGATTTATCTCGATAACTTAATTTCCACTGGATTCCTCTTCAAATTATCCTGGAATAACTAGTGATAACAATTAACTATCAAATATGTGCTAAAAAATAGGACTACTTGAATACCTGTTACCAGGTCAAGAGGTCGACACGAAGAGAGCCTCAATCCTTTCCTGGTTCACCTTTTCAGAAAAAATCAATAAATTTTCTTTCTTATCGATCGATATCGAATATTCTAAATACTCTTCTAGTGTGAAAGTAAGAACTAGGCATTTTGAACAAAGAAATCTATTTACAGTAATTTACAGGAGCATATCGGTAGGTCGATAATTACTTGTAATGACTTGAAAGTTTAAATATATTATAATAGATATCATTGTATCATTGTATTACTAAATTTGTTGCATTAGTGCTCCTTAAGTGTTTGGAAAATGTCTACGCTAATCAAAGGTGTTGATATTCATTGCTTATATTTCGGTGGATTTTGGAAATCACACCATTATCAAGTACTAGTACCTAGGAGTATGAATGAAATTTCCACAAAATAAATAAAATATCAATCGAACAAGGTTTTGTATTCATGCAATGAGGCATTTGTTCAAGACCTCTGATTTTGCACTCGTTTAAATCGTCTTGGAAGCACTTTTCTGCTAAACTATACTTTGTTGCCTTGTGATACAAATGACACTCAGAACTTAGTTTTGTACAAAATTGTAGTTCTTAAGGGATTATAACAAGGTAGAAAATTAAAATGTACAGTAAAAATATTGCAGGCATAGCATGTCCAATCACTACAACTCACTTTATGCACATTCCTCAGTATCATGATTCATACCTGCCATTTTCCTACTTTATTGCCTGTGGCAGGTATCACCGTCCTTTTTCTCATCTTCCTTGACATTCCGTAAATGTTGAAATATGTGGATAATTTATCAGGCAATAACGCGCTATCGTTCAACAGCTTGCCTTTCCTGTACAGCAGGTATGCTGTAAGTGAAAATTCACCCATTCCAGGGACTACTAGAATAATTCAATGTAGAGAATCTGATGCTAATAAGAACTGAAATTAATCTTGATTTCCTTTTTTGACATGGTTAACATGTATTGGAATTATCAATAAATATATACAGGGTGTCAGTTTGAGAACTTCCTACCCTTAATATCTTCCTTCCAGTAAACAATATGAGGAATCTAAGAAACATGTTAATTTTATTTTCATGGGGGACACCCTCAAGGAATATTTGTAGCCCTCGTGGTTCAACCACCTAAGAGAGATAGATGTTACCCTTAGAATTCTAAATGGGAAGGGGGGTCAAGTGTCACATCATTTTGATTGGCGTCCAATTCTTTTTCCAATGGTACCCTGACCTATTATTTTTTGATGAGCATTTTCCAAAAAAATGGCGTTCTAAACTAACAGAAGTCATTATTAGAATTTGCCTATACTGTGATTCATGGTTTGACCAGAACTGGTTAGAATAGTAGGTGGCACCGTTCGAACCCTTTATTAGGGGTAACATTAGACATTAGCTCCAAAAAATTTACATTAAATAGTATTCTAATAGTAAAACGTAGATGGTAGTAAAGTTGTGTTTATTAAATGCTGAATTTTTAATTCTCATCGCAGAAATTTTACAGATAGCCTTCCTTTTTTGCTACTTCTGCTGTAAAAAGTTTCTGTTTTCGGGCAAAAACCTGTTTAGCAAATTTGAACGATGTGGTAGTATCATGAATACAGGTTAACCTGCTGTTTACTGATTACTTCAATAGGTGTTTAAAAGTGTAAAAATGGTTTACATTCCTCAAGAATGATTGAAATGATAGTAATTTATGGAGAAGTTGGAAAGTGCGCACGAAGGGCGGCATGTCTTTTTAACGAAAGACATCCAAATTGTAAGTCACCGGTATGTGCTTGATTTGGTGAATAAGTTTTACGAAATTGGTTCAGTGACAAGTAAAAAAAATAACACCAGAGTACTAAATGAAGAAGCTCAAATTGAAGTTTTGGTAACATTTGCTGCAGAGCGCATGAGCTCCTTACTATCAGTATCAGAACAGACGGGCATGTCACGCGAGACTGTAAGAAAAGCATTGAAAATGCATAAATTTTATCCGTATAAAATGCAGATCGTTCAAGAGCTCCACGAGGATGATTATGACAGAAGAATGGAGTTTTGTTAACTTTTCCTGAGTGGCAATGTTAATAGACAAAATTGTCGCTATTGGAGTGATGAAAACCCACATATTTTTTGGGAAGGGCATACACAACACCCACAAAAAGTTAATGTTTGGGCTGGTATTCTTGGAAATGCCTAGCTTATGCGATCTCAGCCTACATATATAAGAATAACGCAGCCCTACAAGTATCACACTATCATCTACGATACTTGTACGGTATAGATCAGAAACTCGTCATGCCTTATGCTCCGGAAGATGGTGCCGAATTTATTGAAACTACTCATTATTTACCCGAACCACCATTTTTGTCATGGAATTTTACACTGCTGACGAAACAAATATTATCGGAAATGTTGAGAAAACAGACTAAATATCGAGATGAACTCTTCGACCTCCGAAGACTTTAACCACACTATTTTGTTCAAAGGAAGGTTCTGATGAATAGGAGTCTTTGGTGGTCGTCTACTCAGAGTACATGATTTCCTGACCCAGAAATCATTTATGCGCGCCCTCCGGATGCATCGGACTCTAGAGACAGTGCCTGACTGACATATTCCTCAATGGAAAAATATTAGTACCGAAACCTCTTGCTTATTCCAAGAGCCTCCGTGCTGTGGATAACCATCCGGATGCTGATCGGGGGAAAACCTTCTGGAAAAACATCTACGAGTATCCGCAACCAATCAACGTAGGCAGTTCAGCCCTAGCGCAGTTCGGAGCATCCCGCAAAAAGCCTTGGCGCATTACTATGTGCAACCCGATAAACCACGAAGCAGGTCCTCAAAGTCCCGAAGAACTTCACTGAACGGTTGAATAATTATCGTTGGATAAAATGTCCAAGCACTCACCACCATCTGACAAGAGTTTTCAACTCAGGGTTGAATGGGAAGCAACATATTCTAGATGAGTTCAAGGTGCAAACCATACTCATCCCCAAAACGATCCAAAGAACTATAGACCAATCACATGCTTGATTGCATGTTATAAGGCATTTACCCGCATCTTATACATGCCAATACACTCCGCAGTTCATCCAGTCTACGAACGAATATATTAGCGAAGCGGGTCAAAGAAGAGTGTCGCTGGCAGCAAGAACCTGATTATCAGCAGATGCATCACTGGTGGGTTTCAATCTGTATTTGAATGAAATGAAGGACTTGACTTCTTTCATTTCTGTTAAAAAATTATTGTATTGTTTTAGAGCTAAATATATGAAATATTATTGAATTATTGTTTTGTCCACTTTGGGTACTATTACTGATCTTTTTGATCTTTTTTTTTCCCAACTACCATGTTGTGCTGAAGCGGAGTAAGTTTATTTTTCTTCTCGGAATTGTCCTAACAATAATGTTATTACGGATATTGAATTATATCTGTCATCTATTTGTGCAACATTCCTCACGGACACATAATTGCAAGTGCTACTTATTATAAAGCCATTGCATATCATCATCCATTTTGATGGAAATGACCACCTGCATACATGCATGTTTCGAGGTTATTTTCCTCTTATCAGTGCAAGGATAGGTCAGACGACAAATATAATCGTCTTGTTTCACAATATGAGTAATAATATTCAAAAGCCTTATAGTATCCGTCTGCGAATGGAGCTGCGACTCACAATAACGTAATTCGCAGCGCCATCCGCCATCAAGTAACCCTCCCTGTAGCGCTGTCTCCAGGCAGAGACCAAAGTCAAATAAAACGAACAAAGTTCGAGTGTGTATATCGGAGAGTTCAATTTTATGAAACGAATATTTCGTAAAACCGAAAAATACTTGTCTCTCCACACTACATTGTCGTCTGACCTATCCTGCACTGATGAGAGGAAAATGACCTCGAAACATGCATGTATGCAGGAGGTCATTTCCAACAAAATGAAAGATAATATTCAATGGCTTTATAACAAGTAGCACTTGCCATTATGTGTCCGTGAGGAACATTGCACAAATAGACGAAAGATATAATTCAATATCCGTAGGGAGAAGTAGTTGTTTTCTGTCAGATATTTGCTTTGTGGAATGGTGTGGAGAGACAGGTATTTTCGGTTTTACGAAATATTCGTTTCGTAGAAATGAAATCTCCTATATAGGTACACACTCGAACTTTGTTCATTTTATTTGCTTCTAGTCTCTGCCTGGAGACAGTGCTACAAGAAGGGTTAAGGCCCCTACACACGAGCTCACCATGATGAGCGGGCCAATCCGCGGGCAAACTTTTCCACCCGTGTGTAGCGTTCATGATCTATAATAATAATAATTCGTACGTCGGGGCGTGGCGCAAGTGGTGTGGCGTCCGGCTTTGGGGCTGAAAGTCCCGAGTTCGAGCCGCAGTCATAGCTGGGATTTTTTCAATTCAATTTCACCGATTAAATTCTTAAATTATCGTGGCTTTACTGGGGTGAGTTCTGCACGATCACTGTTGCGTTAGAATTGACAGTGCTGCACCTAAGGTGGCATATGGAGTTAGTAACACAGTCTACCCAGACCACATAGTGGCTAATGATCTTAGCAATCGATGCTACTATAAAAACCCAGAAAAAAATACTGATAATAATAATAATTCATCTTTATTCACCATGAAATGAGTAGGTACAAAAGATGTATTGCATGAGGAAAAGGCGGAGTATCAACCATCTTAGGTGTGGTTCGATGTAGATACTCAAACACTCCACTTTTTCTGTGGTGAAGATTCAGTTAGAACCAGTTTTGATATTCAATGTTTCAAAGTATGGTGAATTTGACTGATTAGAAGTAATTGGCCAGAATGTTATTTCGAAGATGAGTGATATTAGTTTATTTTGCAAAAGTTGATGTATTTTTGAAAAATAATTTTTGGCCTTGATTTTAATATTTCCAGTTTGGTCTACTATGGTATAGAATATTGTGCAACTAATGCGGAAAATAGGATATTTCATTCGAGTGTGACATGATAATAAAGCATAAGCCGCATGTCACTTCAAGTGAGTTTTTCCCGCACGCAAAAGTTTGTTCAAGATCGCTACATAAGATGTTTCAATATGCTTGTGGGAAAAACCTTGATACTTATACGGAAGGGTAGTGCGGGAAAAATTTTCCCGCACGCTACTGTCACTTTAAGTGAGATTTTCCCGCACTAGTGCGGGAATAATTTTTCCCGCACGCAAAAGTTTGTTCAAGAGAGCAACATAAGATGTTTCAATGCGCTTGTAGAAAAAATATTGATCCTAACTCATACGGAAAGGTACTCTCCCGCACTCGACTGCTTACCCGAACTCCGCTTTGCGTCGTTCGGGTAACGGCAGTCTCATGCGGGAATGGTACTCTTTCCGTACTTGTTAGGATAATAACTATATCAACATCAACTGGAAAAGTTGCCAAAACGCTGTTTCGAAATTATGGCTATTTGATTCTAGTGAAATGCTCAGAGAAAACCAAACAAGTATTAAGCACCATTTTCTTTACGATACTGAATTATAAGGTGGTGAATTCAAAGAAAACATTACAGGTTGTAATTGAACAGACTCGATGGAAATCCATGAACATAATGAAATGAAAGGATAAACCTTTCACTAATTACAATTTTTACTGTATTAAAAGTGGTGTATATCGTGCAAGTTAATCAATTCAACAATTTGATTTGAAAGCAGACATGATAACTTCATGATTCATTAGGAAAATGTTGAAAACCTCCTATCACTCCAATTATTTTTATTCAAGAAGCGTAGCAGCGAAGGCTTCGATGTTTGTTATTTTCATAAATAGTATTATTGATAATTTTTCAAATAATATTTTAGTCTTGTATTTAAAAATTCTACAAGCTAAAAAACGAAACAATATAAAATCGAAAAAATCTATAAAAGTGACTTAAGTATATAAGTAAATGTGAAATCACCTCATCAAACCTATTTTATACTCCGGACCATTTATTCATTCACCTTGTATTTACAATACAATTGAATGAAAGTGGATGTTCACTAATAGTTTTCTCAATGTGGTGTCTATATGAGAAAAAAAAAATAAATAATAAAATTTCGTCTATTTTCGATCAACTTTTACATTATTAGGCCCCTCAAAAAAATGTTTGTAGATGGAATGAAATCATCAACTGATATCCATATTTTTCATCAGCGTTTAATTGAATACTGGGACCCAAACAAACAGATATGAAACCTAACGTTGATACTTTCATTTACATCTGATTTCTACTATATATTTGGTATCGTTTTGTTTTAGTTGTCCCGATAGATGGCATAGTAAAATCAGAATTTAATCTCCTACAGCAAATTTTTTCAGAATAGTTCACTGAAAATGTTTAAAATAATCTCATCCTATTTAGAATGTCCGCAAATATCAATGTTGTCGCTCTCAACATGTAGAATAGATATACGAAGACACAACGTTTAAGTTTTCATCAATTTTTTCAGGTCTAGCCCAAGGACCATAAATTTTCCTGCAATGCTCACCTGTTCTACAAATAACATTGATAATGTACGCTACTGGAATTAATGAAAACTTGTGTGTTGACCTCGTCGAACTTATTTTGCTCATGGTAAATGAAATTTATGCACTTACAGCTATTATTTCGCTCCTAAAGCTCACTGAGAAATTACCTATTCTAGGAACTTTAGTTTCTGTAGAAAATGTTTTCTCTCTATATTGAATTGAATGGAACAACAAAATTGCATTGGGGTATCAGGTACCTTGGGAATGCTAAGTTTCTTGAAACTTAACAAGTGTTTACTCGATGCCGGTAAATTGATTGATATCATTTGTAACGTTTCAAGTATATCTTCATAATAAGTTCAGAAACCTACCTGAAAACTGTTTTGAAATATTTTGTGAACGTTCATGCGAATTTCATTTTATGATTATAAATAGCTTCTTTATAAAGGACATGGAACGGAACCTATGGGTTTCTGGGGTTCTACGAATAACGTTCAATTTTTGATGTGTGATGTAGAATGGGTAGGTGATTGAAAGTTGCCTGCCCAAGTGTGTGGCACGCAAGCATCTTTTAGTCACAACTCTTCCGAAGATAATGGCGGATGCGCCTCTATAGAAAATATTCTTTTTGATTACTAATTAGATTCGATATCCGTCGATCTAAAAATTTTTTTCTAAGATGTCAGATGATCTAGGATCCGATGTGCAATCACGAAAATGCATGAATACTACTGAATTCTCTTATCACACCTGAAAACCATAGTTTTCTGATATGTCGGGATTTCAATTCATCAATAGCTTCCTGGATACATGTAAGCAAAAGCTTCTATTTTGAACCTCATAACGTTGAACCAAAGTACCACAATATTCTTGATACACTCGTCATTTCTTTAAGACCTGATTTTTTGCAATCCTAACAGAATAAATCACTGTTTTAATAATAAGATGTTTATTTGAAATAGGAAGCCTTATACTTGACTTGACTTGAGAGATATCTGGAGAATATACTAGTTTATTAAATAAAAAATTATGGTTTACTTTTTCAAATTATGATTGTCAACAATTTGAACTGTAAACAGTAAAATATTTTTATAGTAATTACATTATTGTTGTTCTTAGGATACTATATTATAGTGCTTAGACACACAGTTATACCGGGTGGCTAAGGAAGTATTGCCTACGGAATATCTCAGTTATTGTATGAAGTAGGTTTGTGAAATTTGGAGCGTCGATATAATGACATAAGAGCTAGAATTTGAGCATATTGACATGTCGAAGTTACCTTCCGGTCTGACCGGAAGTAACATCAACTTTCTTATTTTAAATGGAAACCCTATTTTTTTTTTCTTTTCGCTTTATTCAGCATTCAATTCCCGTTCTAATGACAAATCACAAGTTAGTATCTAACCAGAAACTAGATCAGAAAAAAATTATTATTGAAATTCACCGAGTAGGCCGTGGAAGCAAAATGAAAGCCAAAAATTGAAAAGTTGGCTATGGAAACCATACGTCACTTGATAACAGTTGCTACTACTGTGATATTTTATTTTCATTCGTCGGCGTTTTAAAAAGCCGCCAAACAAAAATATTGGAAAAATTGGGAAAAAAACAATACTCTGTAGGTCCATAACTTAAATAGGAACATACAACTTTTTCTTGCCTGTACTATTCAGCATAATCATTCCTTTGTAATGATATAATAGAAAGTAATTTTTTGAAATGAAATACCAAAAAATCCTCACTCCACACTCTGGATGTTCAAACGGACCCGTTCATGGATGTCGTCCATTCTCTGTCGCAGTTTGCTGACGTAGTCATCTCCGGCAGTGTCTTGTCCTGGTGGCGTCCCAAATTTCAGGTCACATGGAAGTCGCAGCTCTCGGCCCATAATAACACTTGCAGGGGTTTGGCCGGTTGACTCATGAACTGCGGAACGATACGCCATCAGGAACAGATGGAGGTACTGGTCCCAATCCTTCTGGTGGTCAGAGACTACCTTGGACAGGTGGCGGTTTATCGTCTTATTCATCCGCTCCACCATTCCATCGGACTGTGGATGTAAAGCTGTGGTCCTCGTTTTCCGGATGTTCAGCATCTGACACATCTCCTGGAACAGGTTTGACTCGAAATTCCTGCCTTGATCCGAATGCAGCTCTAACGGGACACCGAATCGACAAATCCACTCCTTCACCAAGACGTCGGCAACGGTGATGGCTTCTTGGTTGGGCAGGGCATAGGCTTCGGCCCACTTGCTGAAGTAATCCATCGCCACGAGGATGTACTTGTTCCCGTGTTCAGATTGTGGGAACGGGCCAGCGATGTCAATGGCGATCCTTTCGAATAGGCTGCCCACATTGTACTGGCGCATCGGGGCCTTAGGTCTTGTTCGAGGCCCATTACTGGCAGCGCATACAGCACATTTTCTGCACCAGTCCTTGACGTCAGCTTGACAATTGGCCCAGTAGAACCGTTGCCCAACTTTCTGGAGGGTCTTCGTCACTCCCAGATGTCCTCCGGTGACCCCATCATGGATCTCTCGGAGCACTTCCTGTCTTCTGCTCCTGGGAACTACTACCTGACGTCTTTCTTCCCCGCAATCCTCCGACTCCAACACACGCTTCAAGACTCCACTGTCTAAGGTGAAAGAGTTCCATTGGGCCCAGTAAGTTTTAACGACTGGAGAACAACTGGCTATTTCCTGCCATGACGGTCTTCGCTCACTCTTCTTCCAGCCGATGACTAAACCAAGATCTGGATCTTTCTCTTGGTCTTTCTGGATCTTGTGGTCATTCCAGTTATCATCGACCGCCGTGGTTCTGCAGAGTGTCGACTCCTTTTCCTCTGTTCGTCGGCAGTGCGAACAGTCGTCTGGACATGGTCTTCGCGATAGGGCATCCGCATTCTTATGGCTGGTCCCCGCCCGATGTTCGATCTCAAAGTCGAATTCCTGGAGCCTCTCAATCCAGCGTGCCACTTGACCCTCGGGATTCTTAAACTGTAGGAGCCATTTGAGAGCTGCATGGTCAGTTCTCAGTAGGAATCTTCGTCCATACACGTACTTGTAGAAGTGCTCAACTCCCTTGACAACAGCCAACAGTTCCCGCCTGGTGACACAGTAATTCCGCTCCGGTTTACTGAGGGTCTTGCTGAAGTAACCGATGACCTTCTCTTGTCCTTCTTGGATCTGAGACAGGACAGCTCCAAGTCCCACATTACTGGCGTCCGTGTCCAGAATGAATTTCCCGTCTGGAAGGGGGTAGCTCAGGATTGGTGCGTTGATCAAAGCTCCTTTCAACTTCCTGAGTGAATCTTGGCATTCATCCGACCACTGAAACTTTGTTTGTCCTTCCGTGAGCCTGGTCAGTGGTTTTGCGATGTTAGCAAATCCCAGCACGTATCGGCGATAGTAAGTGCACAAGCCAAGAAAACTCCGAAGCTGGTGAATGTCTTTCGGAACGGGCCATTCCTTAACAGCTTTGATCTTCTGCTCATCTACTGCCACTCCTTTCCCAGAGACAACGTGGCCGAGATAACGTACTTCTTTTTGAAACAGATGACATTTCTTGGGGCTCAGTTTCAGTCCGGAGCTTCTCAGTCGCTGAAATACCTCTTCCAAGTTTTTTACATGGTCCTCGAATGATCTGCCAACCACAATAATGTCGTCGTGATACACCAGACACGTCTTCCATGATAGTCCTTTCAAAACCGTCTCCATCAATCTTTCGAACGTGGCTGGAGCATTGCAGAGGCCGAATGGCATAACTGTAAACTGCCATAATCCGGAGCCGATGGTAAAAGCTGTCTTTTCTCGATCTTCCTGGGCCAGTTCTACCTGCCAGTATCCGCTCTTCAAATCTAAGGTCAAGAAAATCGTAGATCCAGCCAGCGTGTCTAGCGTGTCGTCTATCCTTGGGAGAGGGTAGCTGTCCTTTTTCGTCACGTTGTTTAGTTGACGGTAGTCTACGCAAAACCGTGTTGATCCATCTTTCTTCTTCACCAACACGACTGGAGAGGACCAGGGACTGTCGGATGGCTCGATGACTCCGTCTTTCTCCATGTCGCAGACTATTTTGTCAGCCTCCTCCTTTTTGGCTGATTGCCTGATTGGTCGGGCATTTCCAGTATCTATCTTGTGCTGAAGCACCTTTGTTCTACCGCCTCTGCCTACTCCGGTATCGAAGATGTCCTGATACTTCCTGACTAGTTCTCTCAGTTTAGGCTTCTGTGCTGGCCCCATGTCCTTGGACGAGATAGCAACCAACTTCTCCAATTCTGCTGGCATGTTACTGGCTTGGCTAACAGTGCCACGTACACTCCTGATTACAGAGGAAATTGACGAGCAGTGCCCCAAAATCGTTCCCTTCTTCAAGGTCACCGGGTAATAATTGACATTCATTACCCTTACTGGCACAAATTTATCAGCACGCAACACGGTTTTTCCTAGTGCAATTCCTCGTCCAATTTTCTCATCATGTAGCTCGGGCTCGAACATCACCACGTTTCCACTGCTCGCACCTCCATCCAGGCGAGCCTCCAAAATGGTTTCAGCCCTCTCCGGTACGCTTACGTCTTCAGCCAGCAGAACTCGAACCATTTCTTCATTTCTCCCATGAAGTACCAGCTCTTCTCCGTTCACACGAAGGACGCCGTCTTTAAAATTCAGCTCGAATCCTCTAGAATTCATGATGTCCATTCCAATTATTACCTCGTCCTCGATATCCGCTACTAGAGCCCGGTGTTTCACTGTAGTGCTGCCCAAAGTCAGTTCAATTGGAAGTTCGCCATACACAGTTGCCGGCTCTCCTGTTGCTGTGCGTAGCTTCCAATTCGACGATTCAATTCTTGCCGGTGTTTTGGCAAAAGTAGGTCCAAGGATTGTCCTAGTCGCACCCGTATCAAGGAGCATGGTGCGAGGCTCGTTGTTAATGAGACCGTCTACAAAGACATCTTTGTCTTGTCTTTGAAGTACAGCGACATATGCATTGTTAACTGGGGCTTGTTGGATACGGGCTGACCATTGCTCCTTCTTGACCTTCATCGTTGATGTCGATTTTTTCAATGTTGGACATTTGCTACGCACGTGCCCAAGTTCTCTACAATTTCGGCATCGTATCAGTCTTCTCTCAGGCACAACTTCCTTCAGCAATTTTCGCATCACAGCTTCGATATTAGCGGGCTCCTGTGGCTGTGGATCTTCCTCAATCATCCGTACTCTACTCTGGCTTTTGCAGGATTGTTTTGCTGCTTCGAATTCCAGAGCGCGTGCCAATGCATCCACGAGATGTGCGGGGCGAACTAGTGTTAGGGCTTGCCGGGTTTCCTGGTCACGAAGTCCATCCAAAAATGCCTGGACCGCTAGTCGCTCCATTACATTTTCCGGTGTAGCTGGGTACGCAAGACGAACCAAGCGTGCAATATCTGCTTCAAATTCTTGCAACGATTCGCTTGATTTCTGGCATCGGTTTTTCAGTTGTGAGTGATATACGTGTTCAAGGTGGGCTTGGCCATAGCGAAGTTCCAAGTGTTTTACCAGCTGTTCATAGTCTTCCTGTTGTTGGGCGGTGAGCGTTTGTAAAATATTTGTTGCTTCGCCACGCAATGCCAGTGTCAATGCTAAAGCTTTTTCCCCAGCATTCCATCCATTTGCTTTGGCAGCAGCTTCGAATTGTCGGTGGTAGTTTGACCATGGAGTATTTCCGTCGAACTGAGGCGGTTTCAATGAGAGCTTTCCTGGTTCCGTACTGACCTTGAAATTATTAATGTCTTTTTGAACTTCTTCCATGTTAGTACTCAGATCCGGCATTGAATTTCTGTTGAAAATTTCTGGGGTGTGCGCATAATCCATTCGCTTTTCCAATTCACTGAATTTTTCTTTTATTCTGCCGATTTCTGTATCGATTCCGTCTTTTATTTCATCGTGCAGCGTTTCCTTGATTTTTTTGATTTCTTCCACCATGTCGTCTTTGACTTGGTCACTTATTGATTCTTTCAATTTTTCCATTTCTGTCTCGACAGTTCCCATTCTTTCTTCCAACCGATTCGCCACACTGCAAACTTCTTCTTTCAAGCTTCTCGAATTTTCTAGAAGCTCTTCTCTCAAACTCTCCGAGTTTTCTAAAAGCTTCACTTCTAAATTTTTCGAATTTTCTTCAAGCTTTTCTTCTAGATTTTTCGAATTTTCGTGAAGCTTTTCTTCTAGGTATTTCGAATTTTGAAGAAATTTATCTTCCAGACTCACCGAATTTTGTTGAAGTTCTTCCTTCAAACTCACAGAATTTTGTTGAAGTTCCTCCTTCAAACTGTTCGAATTTTCCAGAATTTTATCTTCCAAGGATTTCGTGGTCTCGTCGAGAAACTTCGAATAAGAACGTTTCGGGGTCTTCTCCTTCTTCAATCAGTCCATCTGCAAGTCTTTTCTGGAGTACGGCCTTCTTTCCAGTTGTTTCTAACTCTCGCTCCTCTAACTCTTGCTTTAATTCACTAACTTTAAGGTCAACTAGGTGAGCTCTTCTCGGAAACATTTTGTCTCTTATTGTCTTTGCCGAAATATCAGTCTATTATTTATTTCACACAAAAAGTTTTCAGTTTATTGTCCCGCGACGCGCAAAACTGTCCACTTTGCACTCAAATGTTCAACGGGTCACTCACTAACTGTCTATTAGGCGCGATAAATGTCTATCAGTTTTTCAATGCGACGAACACTTTTTAACACTTGTTTATTTCAAACATCCGACTTCTGACAACAAATGTAGTAAAACTGCACTAACTAATTTTCCTAATTTATTTAAAACACTATTTACAACAATTATTCACTAAACGTTTACTATTTCAATAACTATTTCATTTTATTTCTATTGTGGCTATCTATCAGCGAACTCTGGAACTGTAACTAACTCTCCATTCTGACTGTCCCGCTTATATACTCCCAAGCAGTTTCCATTCACAACTCTAGATTATTCAGGAGTTTAGAACATTTTATCTAGATGGCTCTTCGAATGGTATCGAACAATCGATTTATTCCAGCTTGTTCTCGGCGATCCGTACGCCAGCAGATATGCAGTTGTAGTTGAACGAGGGTGCATAATTAATTAGATCAGGGCCGGTCTCGGGGCCGGTCTCGAAATCGTTACAATATTTATAAACAAGATATATTTATCGATAAAATAACATTCCGATCAACTGACTGTCCAAGTATTGTAAAATTCATGATAAGATATATTGTTAGAACTATAATACAAATATTTTAATGGAGATAAGAATACTAGTATAGTAGTCGTTACCATAAATGGTCAAAATATATTTTTTTCAAACTTTACCATGTTGTATTGCTGTCACATATAGTAACAGAAATTTTTGTAAATATTACCGTATTTCTGGTGATAACCACGATACATTTCTCTCAGTGTAGTAAATAAAACAAACACCACGAAATATATATAAAAATATTTAAAAAAGCTAAAAAAAATAACATGTACATGAGTGAATAAGTTAATCAGCAAAATTAATAGAAACATACACAAAATAAAAATATTTGGCTTGGTTTGGTTACGTATTAATTGGCAGCAATAAAATCGTTAAAAACAATGTTTAAAACAATAATTCTACAACCTGCTTCCTGATGATATTAAAAATATCAGAAATACATATCGCCGCAAAAAAGAAATAAAAAAATATGTTAAAACTTACCCTCACTCATTTATGAATGTTATGGATGATAAATGAATTACATATACAAAAAAAAAGAATTAAAGTACCTCTTCTCTTTCTTCATGGGTATTATTGATATTGCGTAGTTCAGATTCCTAATTCCGTAATCGTATTTGATTATTACTTACTCTCTAATATTACAATACACAGAAGAATGTTTCCACCACTCACGCTCTGCTTAGGTGGCTTCTTTTGTACATAGCTGTAATACTGTATTTTTCTTTTAAGTATATACAAATGTATTGTATTTTTGTACTTATATAAATCTATTTCTATTTATTCTAATCTATGTCGCACTCTGATGATCTGTACATTGTCCTTACAACTGAATAAACTTACTTACATACTGACTGACTTACTGACTTACTTACTTACTTACTTCCTTGCTTGCTTGCTTGCTTGCTTGCTTGCTTGCTTGCTTGCTTGCTTGCTTGCTTGCTTGCTTGCTTGCTTGCTTGCTTGCTTGCTTGCTTGCTTGCTTGCTTGCTTGCTTGCTTGCTTGCTTGCTTGCTTGCTTGCTTGCTTGCTTGCTTGCTTGCTTGCTTGCTTGCTTGCTTGCTTGCTTGCTTGCTTGCTTGCTTGCTTGCTTGCTTGCTTGCTTGCTTGCTTGCTTGCTTGCTTGCTTGCTTGCTTGCTTGCTTGCTTGCTTGCTTGCTTGCTTGCTTGCTTGCTTGCTTGCTTGCTTGCTTGCTTGCTTGCTTGCTTGCTTGCTTGCTTGCTTGCTTGCTTGCTTGCTTGCTTGCTTGCTTGCTTGCTTGCTTGCTTACTTACTTACTTACTTACTTACTTACTTACTTACTTACTTACTTACTTACTTACTTACTTACTTACTTACTTACTTACTTACTTACTTACTTACTTACTTACTTACTTACTTACTTACTTACTTACTTACTTACTTACTTACTTACTTACTTACTTACTTACTTACTTACTTACTTACTTACTTACTTACTTACTTACTTACTTACTTACTTACTTACTTACTTACTTACTTACTTACTTACTTACTTACTTACTTACTTACTTACTTACTTACTTACTTACTTACTTACTTACTTACTTACTTACTTACTTACTTACTTACTTACTTACTTACTTACTTACATACTTACTTACTTACTTACTTACTTACTTACTTACTTACTTACTTACTTACTTACTTACTTACTTACTTACTTACTTACTTACTTACTTACTTACTTACTTACTTACTTACTTACTTACTTACTTACTTACTTACTACTTACTTACTTAATTATTAAAACAATGAAGTGTATCCTTTTTTATCTCCTTCCAGATTATATTCGCGGTATTCGCTTATGGGTCTATTGTTTTTTAAACTCTTTCAGCACTGCTTTGAAATCTTGCAAGATGGAATGTTTTAAAAAATTCTGGTAATTCGTTGAATTAGTGGAAACCATTGAAATATATTGAGTTCATGGTACTCCTGAAAGCAGTTCTGTTTATATGTATATTATTTACATTTCTCTGGTATTGTAATTATGAATGTTTTTGTTCAAGTGAAGGTACCGTTCAAAATATTCTGGTGCCATACCATTTACTATTTCGAATACTAGAATCATTGTGAAATAGTAGATTCTACTCTCAACTGACAACCAATTCAAACAATTAAGCATACTTTTTATGGGAGTGAGACGATTCGTTTTCTAGATTTCCCTTATTTCATGGTTTTGGAGTTCTGTAGTGTATTGAGATTGAATAAAAGTAATATAGATGCACAATAATAACCAAAATGAGGCTGAATGATAATGTTGTAAACTGTAAATTTGGACTGTATCGACAAATGTTGTGCTATTGAAAAAATATAGTTTCTTTGATATTTTTTTTATGGATATATTCAAAGTGACTGTCGAAACTCAATAATTTGTCTATTTGAAAACCAAGGTATTTGACTCTTGACACAACTTTTTCATTATTGATGAGGTTCATATTGTTGATATCAAGAGAACCATGTTTATATTTTTTGGTGAAAATCATGCTTTTTGTTTTTGTTACGTTTAACATTATTTTGTTGGTGCATAAATACTCATTCACAGTTTCTGAAATCTCGTTCATCTTAAGTCAAAAAAATACACTAATAACATATTTGTGGTTATCTAAGTTGGTTCGAATATTACAAAATGTGAGTTGTAATGCTGTTTCACAAAAGAATTTTTTTCGGAAACCCGACTGATAGTCTATTAAATTTGAATTTTTAGTGACGTGATGTAATAATTGTTCATAAACAGTGACTTCTAAGATTTTTCCAATGGATGGCAAAGTATTTATAGGACGAAATTATTGAGCTGTATTGGTGTTAGCTATTTTCGGAATAGGAATAACAGTACTGATTTTCAACATTTCAGGGACTTTTCCTGTATGCAGAGATGTATTAACTAAAATTTAGTAAAATATGACCTATGGTTTCAAAAACTTCTTCAATCATTTTACTGTAGAGCATTTTAGAGGTTAAGGAAAATTTATTGTTCAAGCTATTGAGTATTTTCCGCGAATCTGACATAGAAAGTATTTCAAAGTTTTCGAATTTAACATATTAATTATCATTTACGTTATGCCAACGTTCAGTGATGTTAGCTTTTCGTACAATATTGTTAATTGAAACTACAAAACTATGTCTACTCTATTCCCTAATCTTTTTTTAAACACATATGCAGTTGGGGACAACTTGACTGTTACTTCAACAAAGAAACCCCTTATTCTCTCCTCAATTTCAGGCAGATATCTGACAGAAAACAACTACTTCCCTGGCTAATACCATGACGGACGTTGAATAAAATCTGACAGATATATGTGCAGCGTTCTCCCTAGAATCTGGGAGACAGCCACAAATGCTTTCTGTATCAAGCAGCAGAATCCTGCTCGACATCAAATCAAAATCAAATCAAATATATTTCTACGATTGGCATTGTACAGTTGATAATGTATAATTGGTAATATTTTTTTATCTTAAAATAAAGTTTTGTCGGAAAGGGGCACATGTGCCTGTTGTGTCCTTGTCCATTTTAGACAATAAAAATAAATAACAAAATAAAGAATTCTAGGGTATCACTACAAAAAAGGGATAGAGGTAGGTAGTTACAATGAAATGTCAATATCAATCTCAACAAGAAATTTGAAACAGAGAACAGTATATATGCAGATAATGAAAATATTAAAATTACTGATTAATGATTAATGGTTAATAATTAATGAGGGGAACGATGAGTATGAATAGATGTTTTAGATGATTTATCAGAAAATATCGAATTGTAGGGCATTGTTGAAAATGAGTTTTTTTATTTCACATTTAAATTTACTTTTATTGCGGATTATTTTAATGTCAGCTGAAATAGTATTAAATAGTTTCGGTCCAAAATAAGGGAAAGATCTTTGTGTGACAGATTTTTTGAAATGACTAACTTCAACGTTGAGATTGGTTGCTGCTCTGGTATTGAGAGGCTTTTTTGAAAAGTGTTCATAATTTTGATGCATTCGCAGGAGACATTGGTAGATATAAATTTGTCTCACTTGGAATAAACTGGTATCTTGATAAAGTAATTTTGTAGAGAAGAGTTTTTCCTTATGAAACAATATTTTTAGTAAGGTGTTCTGAGTTGTTTGTAAGTTTTGCAGAGTACTTGTGAAAGCACCTCCCCAACTCGTTATGCAATATCTTAGGGTAAATTCAACCAATGAGTTGTATAACATAATGAGATTTTTTCGTGATAGAATATCTCGTAATAGAAAGAATTTGTGAATCAGAGTTCGTAATCGTTTTATCACATAGGTAATATGATCGGACCATCTGACATGCTGATCAATCATAACACCAAGGTATTTTAAGACTGCAACTTTTTGCAATTTGGGACAGTTACATCCAACAAAATCTTCACATTTGGGGGAGTGTAATTTAATATTTATATCGTTGGTTGGTCGCTTATCGTAGGTGAGAAGGTGGTATATTTTGTTTTCGCAACGTTTAGGCTTAATAAGTTATGATTCAACCAGATTTTTATGTTCTTCAAACCATATTCAGATTTTTTGTATACCTCATCCCAACTTCTCCCAGTAAATATAATTGCTGATCGAAGACTCGACCACTTACATACCGATTTCGAGGTGTATTGCCTCTCTTCAGTGCAAGGTAGGTCCGTCGACGTGGCAGAGGTGGCGCTGCGACTGTCTTCTTACGAGACTCCGCATCCACTTCAGAGAATCATTTCAAGTATCAGTGAATTGCGTGGCATGACCAAGAACGTTGACGGACCTACCTTGCACTGAAGAGAGGCAATACACCTCGAAACCGGTATGTAAGTGGTTAAGTCCTTGATCATGTCGAGCAGGATTCTGCTGCTTGATACAGAAAACATATGTGGCTGTCTTCCAGATTCTAGAGAGAACGCTGCATAGATATCTGTCAGATTTAATTCAACGTCCGTCGTGGTATTAGCCAGGGAAGTATTTGTTTTCTGTCAGATATCTGCCTAAAATTGAGGAGAGAATAAGGGGTATCTTTGTTGAATTTCTCTCTCCTGAAGCCATCAGACTTTGTCTGATTTTTCAAATTAAACTCTACCCTGACTGTTACTGTTAACCATTTTATACACAGTTTTCAACATTTCTTTGGGATTATGTCTATACCTGTTAATATTGTCCAAATGATATACCTACTTCTTTTTTTTTGCTTTTTTTTTGAGAAAGAAAAGAATAAGGTTCACAAAAAATGGAAAATTTATAAAAATGAGAATGACTTCGATTAGGTATCTCCCAACTCTAAACATTCTTCTGTCAAAAAATACTACACAAGTAAAATCTCAAATGAGCTTATTTATGATGACATCGTATCTAATAGCTACATACTTTCAAAGTGTGTACATACGCTAACACATAAATTCAATTATAATTCACAGTCAACTAATACTAATAACGAATAACATCACGTTCAACTCACAGAAGACGAGGAAGGAAACGGATTGATATAGCTTGATAGTAACAAGGCCGCTGGGCCTGATGAATTACCGCCATCATTTCTGAAACCATGCTTTAATAATCTCTAGATAAATCACTACCGTCAATTCTTAATCAATCAATGAATAGTGAATAGTTTACCGAATACTGGAAAATCGCTGATTTAATACCATTTTACAAAAATGGAAAGAAACACATAATTAAAAATTAAAGGCCGATCAGTAAACTATGTATAGGATTCCAAAACTATTCGAGAAATTGGTTTGAAAATATATATAGTATGCATTTTCTCGTGAAATCCATCATTTTCAGAACAGCATGGCTTTTTGCAGGGCGATCATTAGAATCAAATTCCATGACCATGTAATAAATAAATAGGTGAATGAATAAATGAAGACAAAAAGAAATGACGATTTTTGAGATATCGAATATTTGCTTTATGTCGAGCGAACCTAAGATACCAGCACACACACCTAGAGTTCTTGCACCTGCCTTGCATGAACGATAAGTTCCTACTGCTGGCTTCTCCAGGGGATGAACAGAGTTCTCAAACTGCAGTAGGGATTTCATAAGCGTTCAGTAGTCTCATCAGAAATGTTATCAAATGTTTCTTTGTTATAATCTTTCAATTCATACAACTCAATAAGTTCACAATAATATCTGTACATTACTGCTCCTTGGCAAGCGAAGTAAAATTTTCAAAATCCTGGTCAATGAATTTATTCTCATTTTAGAATCTTGATGAAACATTTCATTATTCATTATCCTCAAACGACAAAACCTCTAGTGATATTAACATAGAGTTCAATTTCTTTATACTGGAGTTGCACATAATTTTCATCACGGAAGTATATATCACGCACTTTAGGTAAATGGTTTATCGTTTTATGGTAATATTCTTGTACAATAGTGAATAATCTTCGAATTTTTAAATATTTTGAACTGATCAAATGTTGCGGATATTTTATTCGAAACTAACTCTTTTTTTAGCTTTATGCACATTTTTCATTTGCTAGAAAAATAAGACAAAAAGTTAAGAAAACTATTGATCATAGAGATTACTTCACCATGGAAAAACAAATTAAAGTCAATAGAATCTTTTATTTTTATAACGAATAATCATTAATCTCTCAAATGACTTCATTCAAAATGGTGAATTGTTACATTCATTAATATTAGAGCAAATCGCCAGATAGGTGGACCTGCAGTGGGATTCTCATTGCTCGATACAACATTTATCGAGTAGCCTGCTCGATTTGACATCATATTCGATGTCGAGCTAATATTGATTCTTTTTCCGTGTCGAATTTGTAATCGACTGATTTTGTAGTAGTGAGCGTAGCAACCGTGTCGGCATAAAACAACAGAGGTGTTTTGTGGTTGCAAGCAGAGGAAAGCGGGTTTTTGAATATTTTCAAAATTGGGAGGTCGGAGTGGATTGGAGAATCAATAAAAAATACATGTTGATTTGTGTTTTGTTTGCAGATATTGTTAAAAAAATGTTACCGGTCGTAGATATCGTTTCAAGACCAAATTTACAGAATAGAAATTTAAAATTTCAAAGGACATTACTTAAGGTTATGGCTGATCCTTTCGCTCTTCCTGAAAACTTCCCCATACGAGATAAAGCATAGCGATATCGGCTGAGACTAAAGTTCTTACTTCTCTTAGATTTTTTGCAACTGGTTGCTATCAAAGATCAATTGGAAAAGACTACAATTTGGGACTCAGTCAAACATCCGTTCATAGGTATGTTACTCGTATGTTGCAATGTCATTTAACTAACAGTAGTGTACTTCTTGATAGATGTATACATGAAATTGCATTTGCGATTGATGGCAATTTCTCAGGAAATAGAATAAAATTCACAACTAAGCGAATAGGAGTTAACCAAAATAAGGAGTTGTTTATGGATCGGTTTGGTTTTCCAGGTGTTGTAAGTGCAATAGACTGTACGTACGTAGCTATTTTGAAACCAAGGCAGGAGGAGCATAATTCCATAAACCAAAAGGTATATCATTCTCTGAATTGCCAAATCATTTGTGATGATCAATTGAACATATTGAATATAACTGATTACTACGGAGGCTCAAGCCATTCATTTATTTGGAGATATCTAGACTGATTAGATTTTGTTTAGAAACTTTTGAAGACCAAACAAATGAAATCGTGGTCTGTTTCTGTAATCGGATCCAGAGATGCCACCTGGTCCTCGTGTTAGTATTCTAGGGACATAATGATTGTGATTGTTGTTTTACGGAATGTTAATTAACTTTTTAAATATCATTCTAAAGTAATTATAGTGTCCATACCCGTAGTGGAAGACTAATTTTTTTGGAAAAATAAAACCACACAAATTGTGTTCTAAAATGATCTAAATACCGTTTGAAAGTCAGAATAGTTGTGGCGGAATAATGAATTTCGTAGTGCAATATTATAGACTATTAATATGAACGATTTGACCATTATTCGTTTTTGTGTGGATAAAATCCTGAAAATTTATATCTAGTACCGAAAGTGAGTACAACTTAGAATCTGTAATATACTTTGAAACACCAATTTGAAACTTACATTTTATTTCTGAATTCTCAATGATCTAATTAACAATACTTTATGGCAAACATTTTTTCAAGTAAATCAACTGGGTGCGTGTTGTCATATCCTACTGTTTCTTTAAATCTTTCATAAGTTCAAGTTGTGAAAGTCCGTGATAAAGTAAAAAAAAATCATCCCTTCTACTGAAATCTATCAATTTTGCATATATCATCAAGCTTGTTGAAGTTTTCATTATTTTACCATTCGTTTTTCGTAAAATATTTTCAGTATTGGTAGATCATCCAAAAAATATTAATTTTCTGTCGAAAAAAATTGTACAAAAAAGAAATATCTTCACTAATAACATCAACAGTTTTCAAAATAGTGCAAGAACATTGTAACATACAACTCATCACACATATATCTTCTGAAAAGCAATTATAAACTCAAAAAAAGTGACAAAATTATTACTTAAAGAACTTTTTGAAAAAAATCGGATACAGTTGCGTAGATACTTGCGCATGCGCATGCTTGGGCAGATATCAGTCGGTCTATTCTCGAGTTCATGCGAAAACATTTTCAAACGATTGAAGTAACATAGAGCGATACAGACACCGTTCGTTAAAGAGAGAAACAACATCGAATTCGTATACGTTAAATCTCTAGAATAGACCCCCAGATAGACCCCCAGATAGGCACAAGATTGACAGGTTCTAATGGTGAATTTCCATGCAGCTGAATTTCAATTCTCTTATATGAAATGTGTTATTATTATTCATTTCAGTAAAATGCATTTCAGCAAAACAAAAATAATATAATAAGTCGAAAATGTAACGAATAAAACTGCTTGCAGACAGTGGATTCCGTAAATTTGATTGATAATGTTGTTTTATTCATTTCATGCTTCTGCGCAATACTTGGAACATCAGTTCATGAAAATGTACCTTAACAACAAAACCAACGGTGGCGGTTCACGCAAGTATCGCGGGATATTTGGAAAACAGACCACGATTTCATTTGTTTTGTCATAACCAAGCTAACGAATGTCCAGCGTTTTTGTCTACAGTTTTACAGGTATGAGTCGGCACACCAGGGTTTTTAGGCATCTTATGTCCATCATAAAAGATTATTTACTGAAGAAACATAATAATGGACATTGAAGAACGTGACTGATTGATGACAGTGAACCTCTTTTGATGACTCCATTTCATGATCCAACATAAGGATCCCCTGAGGCTAGATATAATCGGAATCATATTTTAGCAAGAAATTGTGTGGTATGTGCCTCCTTAAAGAAAGATCATCTAGATATTCTCCTCAATTTATGAGGGTGAATGGAAAAAAAATCCCAGAAAAAAAAAACGGAAAAAGTACCCCCCAAAAAAACGAGAAAAAAAAAGGAAAAAAAATCTCCGGAAAAAATACCCCACGGAAAAAAACCCGAAAAAAAAAAATAAAAAAAAAACTAAAAAAAAATACCTATATGCGATAACAATGGCCAGTACACAAAAAGTTATGAAATTTCAACCGTGTGTCATGTTAAAGAAACTAGACCATATTTTACCATATTTTACATAAATACAGTTCCTCAACCCACAATTCCTCAGTTCTCTCGAAGGAGTAGGCAGATTGAGACCCCGACGTCAAGTCACAAAAACCTAACGTAATTATACCTGAGGAGTAGGCAGATTGAGACCTCAGCGTAGAATTACGTTTTAACCTTTCATTAATTTTCTTTCTAATTCAGTTCTTGAAAATGGCTCCAAAATCGGAGCCGAAACGTCGAATTTCAACAAATTCTAGACGCGGTTCAACCCGAACTTTTAGTTTTCAAATATCTGACCGCGGAAACCTATCTGAACACATATATATATATATATATATATATATATATATATATATATATATATATATATATATATATATATATATATATATATATATATATATATATATATATATATATATAAAATACTTGTTTCAAGGAGCAAATAATTTCCAAGTGACTGTAAAACAGTCGATAACTATCCTTTAGGAAGTGACTATAACTTTGTATAGTATGTATGGCATGTGTACGACAGAAAACAACTACTTCTCTGGCTAATACCGCGACAGATATTGAATTATATCTGTCAGACACATGTGCAAAGATCCTTACTTTGAAGGAACAACTTTGCAAGAGCTCTCTGAACAAACAGCAGGACCTCACCCGATTCAAATGGTGGTTTCTGAACCGGTCTGTAGTTGGAATACTGAATTAAATTTTAATTTTTAATCAAATACAAATAACATTTGACTACTAAGGATATTTAAATGAAGCTTAGATTAAGAAACGATCAGAACTAACGAAATCATTTGTATTGTGGTGGTCGGTAGCAAAGCGGATAGATGTCTGCCATTCAAACTTCATCTAGCACTTAGCCAGGTTCGAGTCCTAGGAATAAGAATTTTTTTTTATTCCATCGTAGCCGATAGGCGTCCTCATGCCTTGTTTGGAAAGGCAAGTGTGATGTGGGTTGTCTAAATGCTAATCCTGACGTTCAGGGAGTGCAGAAGGTTTTCAGGATTTTCCTACAGCTGAAAAGTGAATACGCCACCAAAAGTCAGTGAGTCGCCGCAAAGCGCACGGAAAATAATAATAATAGCCGTACTCTACCGGCACAAGACGTGCCATTCGGTACACTCCATGAGTGTTTATGAGGGAGTATTATTATTATTGGTATTATGAAGTGTTCACGTCTACTTTGAGATGGTAATTGCAGAATCACATTCCGTTAGAGCAAGCTCTATTAACTCAGATGAAAATTTGAACTGAGTCTATATTTTTCATCTAGAAGATGGTCACTTGGTGACTGAAACACGTGTCAAGTTGTAAAAATAGCGGTTTGATGTTGGGATAAAATTCCAGTACATTGAAATTGGTATATTGTGGAATAGTAGTGAATTTTCTTCTTCTGAATAGGTTCAATCCTCTCAGCCTTCTTATCACTTCCACTAGAATTCCAATGCCAACACGTGGAATCGCAATGATTACACTAACTAATTTCAAGTCGCCAAGTCTGAATAATACTAATTTCGAGTTTTGAAGTCGGAATTATACTAATTCTGACTTGCAAAGACAGAATCAGGCTAATTCAGAGTTGTAAAGTTGAAATTATATTAATTCCGAGTTGTAAAGTCGAAACTACAACAATTTTGAGTAGCAAACTCGGAATTACAATAATTCAGAATTTTCAATTATTTTTGGCTATTCTACGCCTTCGTAAATTACACCTCACTCATCAAGTTACGATTATTTTCTGCAGATAGTTCTTACTCTGAGCCCAACGACATTATGTGCAGCCCAGTAACCTCGGGATATATTCGACGGAATTTAAAGAATTTGAAATATTTTGCTTCTTCCATAATCGATCAATCTCAAACTTTCCGCGCCAATATGTAGGAGACATGTCATGTATTCATGAGTTTAAAGTGAATGCCCAATAAATATACAGGATGGAGCAAAGTGCATCAGAGACGGATTACTCAATTCTTGACATTACTTTTTGGGAATTTTAACCTTCCACAGTCTGAAAATAAAAAGTCTCAATTTGAAGTGATCTGCAGTACAAGTGCAGAAAGGCAATGAATCAGTTTGCCTGATAAGTTACTGTATTATAATAAAAAGACTGCTGTTCAGGAATAAATTATTTTCTTTTGTCAGTAACGTATCGTATTCTAAAATTTGCCTAACTGAATAAAATTCTACTTATCCAAATAATACTTCTCTCCGAAATTTGTTGACGTTTCCGAGGCTATATCTGTCTCCGTTATCAAAACTCACTGAAAACTTAATTCTTTATCAGGTTGGAGGAAATTATGATCTGTTTTTGTCATGACAACTAGTAGAGTAAGATCCCAGATCATTAAGACATAACTTATTTTCACAAAGATGAAACCTTATATTCTGACTAGTGCCTTGTGCACTTTTAATAGGTACCTGTGTTTTTGTGGAGTTCACTCTGTGACACCTGGGCAGGAACCGGGTATTAAAAGTACATGAGACACTACTCAGAACTTAAGGTTTCATCTTTGTGAAAACAAGTTATGTCTTAAAGCTCTGGAATCTTGGACTATAGAAAGATGATCCAAAAACGGAAAGAAACAAGATACAAAGATTTTATTGATCTCCGTCCACCTAATAAATTTTATCGACCATCTCCCAATTACTTGGAAGTATCAAATATACATTATTCAACGGTCGTAGGGGTCAGTACTTGTTTTCTGTTGAATACTTGTACAGATTTTATTTTTCAGAAGATTGGATTATACAATCCATTTTTCTGGTCTTTCGTCGAGTAGTGTCGTCGATTTTTCATGACTACTTCATGTACACTTGACCCCCACAAAAAATGCAAAATCAAAGAACAGACACACTATAATGATAAGTCGTCCATTATGATTGATACAAATCTCTATCTGCCGCGAAATGAGTGTTCAACTACTCTCAGAAATACTGGTGGTATACTCCTGAATGCATTCATTTCACTGAAATCTGGGGATTCGTAGGTCTTCGTCAAACATTATTTCTATCAAACACTTTATCCCTATAAGTTTTCATTAATTTGAAGGTTATAGACGATGTAGTATCTTGAGTACTCAGGTTTCGGACTTCCATCGTCTCAATGGGTTGAAAGATGTTTGACTTCTTTCACTTTTTCCCAACGTTTCGATTGCAATCATCTTCAGGTGAATACTAACAAGTTCAGATGCTACGAGGTCTTAACAGGTAGGTATCTTGATGTGGTGTTATTTAGGTGTAATCATGGCGGTGTTGTGGCGCATGTAATTTCGATTCTTCTTTGCTCTAAAGCGGTCTCTATACATTTTTAAATTCCACGCTCGGCTAACTGAATGCGCCATTGGGTTTGATATAAGCGGTTTCTATGGATTTTTGTTTGAACCAATGCTCCTCTCTATGAAGAACACTAGCCTCGTCCCAAAGAATTCGATGGTGCTCAGTCCAGGCATGGTCAGTAATTCCCACAGAACTCTAAGAACTAGAAAGCTGATATAAGCGGCACAAATTACCGAAATGCGAAACCGTATGTATGTAGGTAATAGAACAATCCCGATCATGCGCAAAGCATCAACGACATTGTCAGTTTACGTACTATTAATGAGAATCTATTATTATTACTCTATGATGTATACGTACAGTTCTATAATAACAGCAGAAATTCATCAATTTTCAGTTTCTCAGGTTCATAAAGTTCACGTGTCGAATTTAGTTCAATGAAATATGGAAAATACAGTACATAATAAACTGATAAGACATGTGGTACAAACCACAGAAAGGAACTCCGATTTCACAAAAGCTCAGTTGGCAACACTGCATGTGTAACTGCTCTGCTGGTTCTTAAGTTCAGAGCCGGACTTGCAACCTTTGTGAGATGTCACAGTTTTGCTAGATTACAAACAGAGTGGGTAAGGGGGGTTGAAAAGGAAGAGACTTTCAAAACTGATACTCTTCACATTAATACTAGGTATTCATGTTAATAAATATTGTTTAATCCATTTTTGTTTTGATTTATATAGATTGAATCCCTCAAATTTTTTGTAGCCTCCTTCATACCTGCACATTTATTTAAGATTAAATTATGTGAGTTATGGTTGTAATGGCATGATTATCAGTTTATCCATTCTATCTATCAAGGAACACGGTGAGGAGACAGTGTTTAGGAATTGACTAATTTAAGTTTACCCAAAAATTTTCTTTCATTTTACTTTTGTTCAATATTTCTCTCTGGGATATTAGTAGTAGATAATGAAATTTTGGGCGATAGTAAAAATGTCCTTTGTGTGTTTTCTTAGAAAATGGAAAAAAAAATCTGTGAATTTTTCTTTAGTATTATTTTCAGAATAGTATTTTGGATTGTTAAAATTTTTCCCTTATATAATAATAGAGATCATTCTACTACGTAAACCAGTAGTAAATTTAGTTTTCATGCAATATATTCCCTAGCAAATTGATTATAAGTCTAAGTCTTCATGAACCCTGTTCACCCCATCTCACATGATAGTCTATCATAACTCCCAAATATTTAAAAGAATGTGCTTTTTTCCACAACCCTTCACAGGAAGACGTCTTTTTGTAGTAGAATACCTTCAGCAAAAACGTAATTTCCGTCGCAAGTCCTAGTGACAAAAGTTAAATTAATATATTTTCAATCATTTCCCGCCCTCGAATATAATGTTTTGACGACTTTAAATTATTAATAAACAGAGACAGGAATCATAATGAGAATGCATTTTTTACTTTTGTTTGATTGAAAACCAAAATAGAATCGTAAAAATACCGTGAGATTTGAAAACAATTGTTGTAGAAAATACACGGGAACAATTTTATCTTTACGAACGTATTTTGAGATCGAAAAGTGTGAATATTGAGAGGTTTTAGTAAACGAAAAGAAATAATTCCTACTACGGTTGAATATACCCTCTTCTGACACATTCCCAGAAAGTGGAAAAATGAGGCAAATATTTGACAGAAAACAACTAATTTCACATACTGCTGATTGCTGATTGTGAAAGCCATTGCATAATATCGTTGATTTCATTGGAAATGACCAACTGCATACATGCATGTTCCGAGGTTATTTCCTCTCATCAGTGATGGAATAGGTAGGTCAGACCACAACCTCTACTAATCGTAAATAATAATAACATATTTCCAGGAAGGTAGAACTCATAACTGAACAAAACATAATAAATATAATAACATCCGCAAACACGATTCAATTCTATATCAACAAAGGAAAACTATTCAAATCCAATTAATCGTTGATAATAATGTGTTGATTTTAAAATAGAGTTTGTGAAGATCAAATCATTTCAGTGTATTTTCTACAATCATTATGGATCTTCATCAAGTAGTTGCCTGGTTTCATTAGTTTAACGTTCCTTGTTGATTATTTAGACTTGTTTGTCAGTTTGCACTGAAAGCATTGTTTTTTAAGTTGTCATGATTTCTGATTCGGAGAGTGATTTTTCCAAATACACCACCAGAAATAGCAAATTGTAACACTCCTATAATTTTGAAAGAGTAATTGCTCGAACCTAACAATTAACCAATATTTAAATCATAAGTAATATTTAAAGAAATTTAAAATAAAATATTATTTCATTGTTCTTTTTTAGCATATTATTATGATATAAACGGGATTGTTGAAAAAGTATACTGTTTCAATCGTAGAAAATATTTTTTGAAGCTCATGAACATTACCGCCTCGGCCGCGCGATAAACTGTTATCTTGATTTAAAAAATGTTACTTTCGTCACTTTTAAGACAGTATACTATTCTTGTAAATTTGTACCGAACAGACAGATATTATTATTATTGTATTAACATATGCAGTGCTATTGCATTGTCATCCAGTTCTGAGCTATGTTTGAAGTAAGTTTGAAATCCATATCAAAATTTGTACTACAACGTCAACCATAACAACAATTTCAGCAACAATATTTCAACATATTACGAAATTATATTGCTTCGTCATCCAGTTCTAAATTTTGTTCATAATTTCAAGTCTCTAGCTCATTGGAACGTTATCGATTGCAAAATTGGTGCTTCAAAGACAAACATTATTATTATGATATTATTAACTTATTATGTTTTCGCATTTTCTTCCAGTACTAAGCTTTTAGAGTTGGTTTAAAATTTGTACTGAAAAGACAATTATTATTATTACATTTCAACAAATTATGCAATAATATTACAAAAACATAGTCTAAATACGAATTCGGTTTGAGATAAAATATTCCATCAAATGAAACATTGCATACATTTTATTCGTATCAGCGAATAATATATAGATATTGGATAACCTAAGTTTACAATACCCACTACAATTATTATCAAATCAATAGCTTTGTAGAACTCACGACAAAACTCAATGTATTTCATATTTCATTATATAAAATTGGCCATAACAATTCATTCAATTCAATCCCCCTCTGGCAAGGCAGCGGTGTTACTGCGCATTCTCACCATTGTTCCACGAGGTACGGTAGGGTTCGTTTTTATATTTCGGCATTGGCTTTCTAGTTCTTTGAGTTCTGTGGTAATTCCCGATTTAGATGTATTCACATTCACATGGGGCTTCAGCAAAAATTGCATTTACGAAGTCCCATATGTGAATGTGGAGATTTTTACATCGGAGAGACCGGCGTCATCCGTAAGAATAACCGATCACAAAAAGTGGACTCAACAGGATGAGACATACAAATCGGGAATTGCTGACCATGCCTGGACTGAGCACCATCGAATTCTTTGACACGAGGCTAGTGTTCTTCATAGAAAGGAACACTGGTTCTAGCGAAAATTCATAGAAATCGCATATATCGATGCCAATGACTCTTTCAGTCAGCCAAACGTGGGTTTTAAAACCGTATGAAGACCTCTCAAAGACCGCGTTGAAGGAAAGAAAAAAAGCGCAAAACTACATGCACCACGAGACCACCATAATTACACCACACCAACAGACCTACAAAGACCTCGTAGCATTTGAACCAGCCTGAAAGAATCAATCGAAACGTTGTGAAAAAGTGAAAGAAGTTCCATCACGATAGATGCCCAAAACCTAGATTATCAAGTTTTTGTTAACTTTGAACACTTCAAAATTCATACAAATGATACCAGATGACCTGCTCCTTTTCATGCTACTGAGTCATCCTCTTCGTTGTCCTTATATGGTCATAGAATCTCCTATCTAGTTCATTTTGTAATATTATTAATTTCCATATCTATTATTGACCTCGAGCCATCGAACTCTGAGACCGCACTATTGTCCCATTCTGTAAGATGGATCTATCCTTTGGAGTAAGCAAGAGTTATGATTCTGTTTTCTTCATGGATACGAGCATTTCCTTCCAAGGTAGCAGCAACTTGTGAGACCGATGAACTTCGTTTCGTGTTCGACACTGAATAATCGCAGAACACGCTACGTGAATAAAAGACAATGCATGAGTTGTTTTGCAGTGAAGAAAATTCGAAAAGTGTGCCGGAGAAATTGAAATAAATGAAACAAATAATTTCGACGAATTCGGAATACCCTTCTCTCCACACATTCCCAAAAAGTGGAAAATATCAGGCAAATATGTGACAGAACACAACTACTTACAAGTACCAATTGTAATCAAGTGTTTAATATTATCACCCAACTTGTAAGGAATGACCATCTGCATACATGCTAATTTTCAACGTTCCCACCTCTGTTCTTGAAGCTCTAGACGGTTAGGATGTAACCAATTCGGATAGAGTTTTATTTTTGGAAGACTTCAATCGTACAAAATTTATTGATAACAATTTGATAGATGGGAAAACATGCACAATTCAAATCTGCTGGCCTTCTTGAATATTGAACGGCGTTACAACATCCTAAACTACTGCCATAAATTATTAAGATTTCGTAATAAGTAATACCAACTGTTCAGTATTCTTTACCATTAGTGGATATAGATCTCTACCATCCTTCTCTTTCCATTGAATTTATTGAACTTTCTACAAAAATAACTTCATTACAAATATAAACAACAGAATATAATTATAAGTTTAAAAAAGCACACCAGCGATATTTATATACCTACTGATTTTGGACATTTTTAAAAAACTTTACTGAAATTAATATTGCTATAGAGTGTTCCTATAATAGTTTTTATGAATTCTGAATACACACACTCCCCTTTGAAAAAAATTTGTGAAATAAATATCACATCTGGTATCCAAGTGAGGTTATAAAACTTATTAAAGAAGAGGTCAAGTTACACAAGAAGTTTCACAAGACCACAGGTGATTTGTTATTAAGAATGTAGTAGACTAAAGGTTTATATCAAACAAAAAGTGGAAGAGGCATATGCGTTGTATTTAGAAAATATTGAAGTCAAATGACAGATGACAATTTCTGAGCGAATTTGTTTGTCAGTAATGAAAACAAAACTTCAAGAATCTATGGTAAAATGTTTTATGGCGTCGAATTGTATACTTATCCACAACTGATTGTGAATGTATTCGGCAATTTCTTTGAAATTTCATATTCACTCCCAACGACTGAAGAGAAACACTTATGTTTGAATTTTGATAAGAATATCCTAGAAGAAAAGTGAAACAATCACTGAAATAGAAATAGGCTGGGAAAAAATTGAAGAAAACGTTTTATTAAAGAGTATTAATCCGTCCTCAGCTCAGGATCGTAATGTCATTGGTAATTATAGACCGATTTCAATTGTAAATAACTTTTCGAAGATCTTGGAGACCATCTCCACGGCAAATAATAATAATAGCTGTCCTCTACCCGCACTGGCTATGCCTTTGGGTACACTCTATGAGTGTTTATGAGGAAGTATTTTTATTATTATTATTATCTTGTACCTGAAAACCAACATGGTTTTATGAATTCCAAATCGACTGTAAATGAACTGGCTGATTTAGTCAATATTTTTGCAATACTTCAGACCTTAGGGGGGATGTGGTATACACGGATTTCTTTAGGCCTTCGACAAGATCGTTCATGCTATTATACTTCTCCACAAACTTTCTATAATGGGCTCCAATGGAATTCATCTACAACTTCAAAATCATATCTTCATCAACGCAGTGTGTTCATTGCAATGGATTTCAATCAAATGTAAATTTTGCAACTGAAGGGTCCAATCTTGACCATTTATTATTTTTAATATTCATTAGTGACTCGTGTAATGTATTGAAGTGCAATAAATTGATGTTTGCAGATGATTTGAAATTATACGCTACTATCACTAGTGTAAATTATTGTATTATACCGCAGAATCAAATTAATATTTTAGACATACGATGTCTTGACGATCTGTGGTATTGGAATACCTATACCTAAATATAGAATTTCAACATTCAACCGCTAATTTTGATACGTTACAATTTCCATATAGTACAGATGATGTTATTTTAGAAAAAAGTGATAACATTGAGGATTCAAATGTCCAATTCGATCATCAACTTACATTTAGCAACACATTAATTTTATTATTAGTTCAGCATATCGATCAAATAAGGAATTCAATAATATTTCAGCAATAACCTCTATATATTTCAGTTCAGTTAGATCAAAACTTGAATATGGGTCCACAGTATGTTATCCCATATATTTTCAATACTCATCTGCTAAAAGCTTCAAAAGAAATTCTTAAGATTTCTAAGCTTCAAAATCAATCGATCCATCCTCCAAGAAATTGTAATTATGTTAATCTATTATATAGATTTGATTTTGTATCATTAGAAGAACGTAAAAGTCAGGCATTTGTCCCATGCTTGCGTGAATTATTCAATAGTGGAATTAATTGTCATGTGGCATTACTGTCGCTAATTGATATTTTTGTTTCAAAAATAACATTCAGTAACAACACTACTTTTTCATAAATTCAATGTGCAGTAATGGAAATAAATTATCTAGCGTTTGTTATTTATTTTCTTGCATGGTTTGTGAACTTGAGTTTTTGAAAGTATTCAAACAGAACTTGTAATTTTAATTCGTACTCAAAAATCAGTGCTACTAATCATAATTGTAAAATTGCTCTGTAAATGGACAATGAAATAACTTTTTTCCTACAGGAATTGACCAGTCAGGCCCTGTCTCAACAGCCCCGATACATCCGGAAGGCGCGCTGGTATGTCATCAACCCCAGTAAACACTCCCCATGTCCGTGGGGTGAGTGATTACTGGGTCCGAGAATCATGTGCCCTGAGTAGGCGGAATGAACCAAGAATTACGACCTTCTGCATTTGCCTGGTTAAGATTTCTGCCATAACACGGAAATGCGATATGATTTTGAAGTTTGGGAGCAGTGTGTCCATCATTTCATCAAAGACCCCTATCTATAATCAGAACCACCATTTCAACAGAATGGTTTGGGTAAAGCCTTCGGAGTTCAAAGAGTAGATCTCGATATTTAGTCCATTTTTCCTCCTCTTTCCAGACGATGTTTGTTTCGCCAGGAGCCAAGAACTCTCCAATCCCTGATTTTTCATGATCGCATACCAAGCAGAGAAGGAGATCTGAACTCCTGATGACTTTTCAGACTCCACCTAGTACCATTCTATTGTGTAGACACTCCAAGCTCAAAAGTCCACGGCCTCCCTGTTGTCCGGAGAAGTATAACCGTGGAACAGAAGATTTAGGACGGAAGCTCCTATGAAAATGCATCATTTTGCGAGTTTTTACGTCGAGTTGTTGCTGCTATTCGGCTTCCTGCGAAAGCTTCGAAACGCGCTAGGGCTGTATCTGTGAAAGGCCTATTGGCCGTCACGTAGTCCACCACACACTGGATACAAGATGCCTGTTGTCTCGCCAACTTGATCTTAGCTTCCATTTTAGGAATGCGTCGCTCATACCTCCCAATCAAAGGAGTGGTAACTCTCCTCTCCGATTTGCACAGTCTAAGCGGTGTCATACACTGCAGAGTTGATTTGCCAGCAGCCTCTTCTGAAATTTTCGCATGCACCCGTACCAGTTGTTGTGGCTTCAGGGGCTTGGTGTTATGCAGCAGCCTGCAGTTTCTGATGCCTTTCGTTGGTGGTATGTTTCGGGCCTCCTCCTCAGCCAGACCGACACGTGGCAAATCTGCCATTTCTGCCACTTAGTTAACCGGCTGAGGAGAAACTCTGACCCCGAAGATGAGATACATTATCCCTAAGATTTTGTGCTGAAAACGCAGCATGCTTTGGGTGTATCTCACATTACAGAGCATTCTCACCATGTATTCTCATCGAGCGGGCTCACATTGTCATTGCTGTCGTTATAAGGTGGCAATCTATCGTTTGGGCCCTATTCCGAGGGGTTCGGTCGTGGGGGCCTTTTTTTCGTGAATCTTGAACCGAGTAGTAAGGATAACTGGGGGGTTTTACCTACGGCCGACAATAGAGGGAATAAGCAGCCCCTCCAGGTTGCGGCTTGGCAGCCTTGCACCGGAAAGTGGTATAGCACTCACCAAGGCCTGGGATGATAGTTGACCCCCCTGCTTGAGAGGCCAATTATTATTATTGAAAGTATTATTATCAGTGCTAGGATAGCTCAGACAACATAAGAGTCGTCCTGTCCTATCTAACGAATGATAACACCCAAAATTTTACTTCGTTTTCCAAGGGGGCTGATAATAATAGCAAGCTGGATACTGAGAGATGAGCTTTTTAAGAAAATGTTATTTACCTTCATCAAGTTTTGCCAAGTTTCCTACAATCCACTGTCAGATATTTTTGTCTGGTTCAGATTTATTATCCACGTTCATTTATTATCTTCATTCATTACGAAAATAACAATAGCGATAACAACTGGTGAGGCTAAAGTGAGTTAAAGCAATTTTTAGTGATGGAGAAAAGTGATCGTGATATTAAAGCATTTACATCTCACTCAGGCGGCCTGGGTTCGATTCCCACCGCCTATAACGAAACTAAAGTGGTTGGGAATCAACATTACGTAAGCTGTAGGTCCCGGTTCCCTCTTGTTTGCACAAGCGCTACTTACTCTCTGCTCTGCTTACTTTGATTGGTTGCCCAATCCTTTCGGGTTAATCAACACACTACAGTTTGATTATTTTACCCGTGCGTCATCAAATGTTATGCATATGAAATAAGTCGAGACGTTTTAGTCAAAATAACATCTAAATGTAGAATGCCGTGGCTAATATCCCGATAAAATTACAACGTGTAGGTAATAAGATAGGATAATGAATTACTAAATTAACTTAATTATTATTTTCAAATCCATGGCGAACCACCAAACAATGAGAGTTTTTTTTAGTTCCAACAGAATACCGCGTGTCACACAGTCATGGGTACACCCCCCTTTTCTCCTTTCCTTTCTTTTATTTTCCAAATATGTCAAAAAGTGCCGTCCATTCAATGTTCCAAATTTCAAAAATAATGCTGGAGAAACGAAAGCGAAAAGGAATGAATCTGTTTGAAATTGTTTCTTCCGTTAACCAGCTGTCGTCCCCTTACGAACGGCAGCCCTCAGTAGTCGAAACTTGAAGGAGCCAAGGATTAACGAGGTCTCACCTTTCAACGTGTATTCCAATTATTATGAATCCAGTGATACCAGGTTTGATAGGATAATGAAACATAGAGGCAGAGATATGTTCATGGAATTTCCTCATTTGCCCAGTGAGTTTACTAGAAACTTTTGACCTCCCTACTGTATTCTAATATCAGTCACACTCATATAAGGAAGTTGTTTTATCCATACCTCGCAGCCGTTTGACACAAATCCATCAAATCCTAATTTTATCCACGTTAATGCTATTTCTGTAGATGTAACAGTTAACGAAAAAAGTTGTTCAGAAAACTAGGTTGGAGTGCAATATTTCCAAAACCTTTGAAAACTTTGATATCAAAAAATGGGTTTCCATTCAAACATGACTAAAACTCAGAAAAGGAATCTTCTAGGTATTCAAACTTTTTTAATTACCTATTCGTGAATAGATGCAAGGACTGTATAATGATAAATAAATGAATATCTAAGAAGTAAAAATACACCAGTTGAAATATATTTGGTAATGAAATACTCAACACATGATTACCAATAAATGTACTCATACATTTATTTATGCATTGCGAGCATATACAACTATGTCCAGTTATGAGAGAAAAAACAAAATTAATATATTTAATCTCTTTTAGATTCAGAACTGTCACCAATGTTTATAATAATGGGTGTGATAACCATATCACAAAGGAGCTTTTCTTGTTCAAACCATTTTTCAATGAGTGATTCAATGCGTTTTGATGGAATGGGTTTATTTTCGTTTATTTTGATGTACACCGTTTTTCGAGATATTTTAAGTGCATCTGCAAATCTTTAAAATACTGTAATGAAAAGTTATGACACTCCTTTTGTGGTTTAAATTGTTACTCCTTGAACAGATGTAAGTGGTAAAAAAGGTCCACCTTCTCTCTTTCCCATTCAATACAAATTGTTGTGTTTGAATTATAGTTACAGGCATAATCTAAAAAAAGAGTTCAAATATATTGTGAATGTTTTTACCTGTATTTATAGATTTAGGTAATTTTTTTTTCTCCCATTAGTATTTTCACACTATGAATATCTCTTGTGTGAATATTCCGGCAGTACGGGATTATAGTCACAAATGTCATTTGTGAGGTTGAAAGAGTATTTGCGAATAAAACACATTGTATTGTACTTACTTTGGAAGTAATGATTCCAAGAGACGTTTAGCTTTGAAAAAAATAGTTTTTATAATATATTCGACACAAAAAACTGCTTTGAAAAAAACAGTTTTTATAATATATTCGACTGCAAAACACAGTAAAACTGGCGACAAATAATACCCCAATGACAGAAAACAATGACGCCATTGATGGTGGCAAATTTAGTTGAAGTGAAAAACACTGTCGGTTTTACTATTTTGAGTTTTAATCGATCATCACAATACCATAATTCTAAGTTTAGAAGACAAATGTTAATTAACCGACTTTTGATTCGCTCATAGCGGTTGATAGAAAGAGATGTTCGATAGAGGGTGTGTGATTTCTTCGATCATAAATTGATGACGCATGGGTAAAGATAAAATAATCGAACTGTATGTAATACAACAATTCGTTTTGCCCCTATGTAATTGTTTACATATTATCTTAATTACATTGAATGATATATTTTTCCGGTCGACAAACCAAGTGATTCTTTATCGTGTTTGTATTGACGATTCCTGATACTTTCCCAGCAATTTCGGAGGAATGTGCGTCAATGGATGCACGTTTATGCAATAAAATTCTTAAAAGGTTGGAAATGATTATAGCAGCTCGAGACATTGTTCAATCTTAATTGTTACTGATTGTGGTGTGATGGTTTATTTATAATCGACCAAGATACCATATAAGTCAAAACGATGACCTTAAATTTTTTGGATGGTGATATAATAATATATCGACACAAAATCTAGTTGACCCACACTTTTGAATAACGAATGCTTTATCGAGGACTACAAACTTCGATTGCCAGATTATATTATCCTTTGAGCTCTGGTGTGCATGATAGTGGAAATTTCAAATTGTTGACTGCTGTACTATTTTCAGTAGTAATATCCCTAGGACAATGATGATGAACGAGATAATTTCATGAATATCGAAATCTCGTTCCTAGGTAACAGTCCGAAGCCGATGGCAGAGGGCTGTTACTAAGCAACCAGTTTGATAATTTTGTCATAAAATTATCAGGCATTTTTCTAGGTCCGAGGGATATTCGGCGGGAAATATCTTTCCAAAAAATTTTATAACTTAACACAACGAAACATTTATATATTTATCAAAATATATTTATTTACAGATACTTATAGAAAATCTATTACCATGCATAATGCATATTTCTGATCTTATTGTGGTGTTCTTGATTGATTTTTAAGTATGGTTCTATAGAATTTTGATTGCTATGACTAGTAATTTTCAGGAGTTGTTGTTCTTCTACACCACTCTTCGATTAGCAAACAGCAGTTGATCTATTCGAGCCACTGAAGAAAATTCTGTACGGAAAAAAATGGTCCGAGTAAAACGTTTACCTGACTTTTTTTAGATTGTGATAAGAAAATTGATACCTATATTAAATTAAAAAAGCATTTTACTTCAAAGAAAATTGTATTCTGAACGCACGAACTTGTAGCTATAATATTGTTTACGAACAGCAAGTAGTTATGAAGAAGTATGGTTTTCGGGCTTTGAGGCCGTGGTCGGTTCACCTCCGTGAAGACGGTTCCCTTGAACGTTTCGCTCACAACTGCGGTGAGCATCTTCAGCTTGGATATTGTCTTCTCGAGGAGCGATGTAAAACTTATACAACGGTTGGAAAATCTTCGCAATTTATAGTCACAGCCTGGCTATTTACTTTGTTTTGATTGGCATGCGTTTGTTTCAACCAAAATGTCTATAATGATCAAAAAATGTTGCTACAGTACAATACTGTAGCAACATCGACATGGATAATACAAGTTTCAGTGGTCGATGGGCGTAAACTTATCACTACCAAAAATAATGATAAGGGCTCTCAGTCACTTAACCATTTTATGATTGTCAAATATCTATTCTTAGATTCATTACCTATCGAGGAAGTGTCGTTCAATTCAATCTGCTATCAGAATAAAACCGACCAAGAAAACAGGTCTATTTGATCTTTTTCCACGAGGACCCGTCTCATATATTGTGTTACCCATACAGAACTTTCAGTAGAATTGTAATCCATCGAATGTGGATTTTACGATTGGCGTGATCTTTCAGCATTTATGACCAAGTTTACTACAATGGTCATTTGCGTTTAATTTGACACAGTTGAAGCATTGCTGTTGGAGACTGCCAACATCGACAGTAATGGAATAATTCTGAATTTACTATCATTCGGCCTACCGGAAAAAAGGCTCCCGATTCAGAGGATTTTGATTTGCGAAAAAGGTGATTTAGTGCCGATTCAAAATGCACATGACATGGTAGTTCACATACAGTGTGTTTCACTTCTCATGGAAACACCCTCGTATCTTCTGTAATTTGTGACGAAAAATGATGAAACTTTCAGGATCGATAGATACACTAGAGATGAACTCTCTGCACGAAAGGGGCCATTCCACGTGATATACACTGCACGCCAGCAACGATGAACACACCCATTTTTCTGGAAAGTTATATTAGGTGACAAAATTGGCCAAAAATTATTTCGGATTCGTGTTCAGGATTCCTAAATTACTAATATTACACCTGTCCCCAGAAAAAAATCAGTTATGAAAAATTATAATTTGTTTCACTTCCCACGGAAACGCCCCCGTGTTTGTCACGTGTGAATGCCCCTTTCGTACATTTAGTTTGTTTCTAGTGTATTTATCCATCCTGAAAATTTCATGATTCTACGTCGAAAATTACGGAAGATACGAGGGCGTTTCCATGAGAAGTGAAACAAATTAGAATTTTTCAGGGACAGTTTTGTAGAAGACAATACAGAGTTGGCTCAGCGGTATAAACAATAGAGACAAACTAATATATTTGGTTGTCGTAAATTTAAAGTTATATTTTACAAGTAGGTATAAATAAATTAGTGGATCAGAATGCCTTTGAGTAGAGTGTTAATGAGATGATAGATGAGCTGGAAATAAACACCAAATAGAGCCATCTAATGGCTGTGAAATTGTATTTCTTGTTGCAAATGTATATGCCTTATGAAAAGCTTGATTTGAATTTTCTCAATTGTAAAACAAATGGATGGATCTCAGATTGAGTGACTTATAGCTATCAACACAGTTAAGAATGATTAATCAATTTCTGAGCTGAAATATTAGGTACTTAATCAAGACTGAATCCTCCGATGAAACTGAATTCGTCAGCATATGCATCATCTCTTTCCCGATTCCATGTACGGTAGCGCATGTCTGTTGATAATTGTGAAACACTGTTGAGATGAATTCAAATTATCATGGCATCCATAAAATCAGTGTTTACAGAACTCCTCAGTTTATTAACTGTGATATGGAATATGAACAGTACTTCTACGATTTAGGCTGTAAATCGTATGATAGTTCGGTGAATAAGTTCGATGTAAACATTCATTGTCAATATATCTAAAAAAATTGAGATAAGATACTCTGAACAATTTTGTTTGATTATCATTTTGAAGAAGTATGTATTTCAAAACATTGGCTGAAAGAGAGCATAGTCTCAAAAGAATAGACCTTGATAGTTCTTTCTTTACGGGAGCGTGGAAGGGCCATACGGATCATCTGTTTATTTGTTCCGCCATAATTTCAACTCTTATCTCTAGATTTTGTAAAAACTAACCAAATTCCCTTTTCCAGCTCTTTACATAGCTACAACAATCATATTTTTATGCATTAATTCTATGCCACAAAATTCGGAATTTTGAATTTCATTTTGAAAATTTCGACTTTTATTTCGAAATTTCATCTTTTTTATTTCGAAATTGAAATTTCGACAAATAAAAATAACCGTCTTCTACCTGCACAGGCTGTGCCTTTCGTACACTCTATGATTGTTTATGCGGGAGTACAACAGCGATAGGACAAAATGGGCCAGACAAAACAGCGTCAGCAGAAATAGCGGCAGACAAAACAGCGACAAACAGCGACAGCAGCAATAGCGATGAATAGTGACTGGGGAAACAGCGATAACACAAAACAATAATTCGAAAAGAATTATACTAATGATTATGATAACACATTTATTTGATTTTTATACTCTATAAACTCAAATTGAGTGCGATACTTTCCAAACATTCTCTAATATCTTGTTAATTATAATTCTTAACAGTTCCTAATCTATCATTCTTCAGGACATATTTAGAACTACAACTTTTGAACTGCCTCAAACCGGTTTTGTATCTAGAAACAAATATATCTGAACTATTTTTTTCCCTTTAGAAACATTCTAGGTAATGATTTCAAAACTCATTTGAACGCCGTCTGGAGGTTCAAAACTCAACGCCAGGAGCATCTTTATCACCATTCTCACATTTTCGTCTAATTTATACTGTTAATTTTGTGTCTGGAATTTTTCTCCATAAGTTTTGTTAGAGTCTTCAGTAATAATATTTGGAAAAATATTTTTTGATGCATTCATATAGATATCATTTCAAAATCTGTTAAAATAGTTATAACATTCAGTCCGGTTTCAAATTCTTTCAATTTCGACATTATTCGTTTGTAAGATGGTTCATTTTTGTTCCTTAAACGACAATAAGAACAGGTACAGCTTTATCATTAACTATGACATGTATGGTATAGATTTAGAAAAACAGAGTGGGTGTCACCAAAATTTGAATTCTTCCATCATAGCCAGGTTACTGAGGGTTTCAAACATGAAATCCATGTCAGAATCATCCTGCCCAGAGTCCCATAATAGGAAATTTTCCCCCTTTCCAGTTTTTCTCGTGTCTTGTGCGATTATTATATCTCCCATTCACTATTTCATTATTCAAGTATGCCATTAAGACAGTTTCATTTACGGTATTCACTCTGTTTTCATCTTTCCATTTCAACAAATGGTCATACTCATTCTCGTATAAGTATTTGGATTCCACAGGCAGTAAACTTCCTAATGCTTTTTCAGCTTTGAGCGTCACATTCTGTGGGATCTCCATAATTATTATGAACACAACCGTTTTTAGTTTCCTCCACTAACAAGCTTGTCAATTCTTACCAAAATGCAGCGTCATTTTGTTAAATAAACAACCCTTAGCAACTTCTTCAATGTTTCCATTGCAATTGCATAGAAGCTCAGTCGTGCTCAGTTGCTGACCAGAACGCAGTAAACACTATAAGAAGAAATTTTTGAAGTAAACAACGTCGTTTAAGATAATTTTTTGGTGAAAAATAAAATGTTGTATGCACCACGAGCGTTACTAGATCCTAACGCCTATCGGGTGAATGTTACCCCCGGGCATTAGGATCTATATAACGCTCTTGATACATAAATAGCTATTCTGGGCCTTTCGAGGGTATTACTTGGCAATTCACCTCATCACTGTTAGGAACATGATTGGGAAGAGTGGTGGGCTTCGAATTACTTTGCCACACGCACAACTTTATTTGCAAATAGGTTTTACGCACGTATTTATCGTTCGAATTGTATAATATCTCATCCTTTTTGTGATTTAATAATCTCAATTATTGTCAAAAGCCAGTGACAAAGGTTTTTGAATAGATGTCGTGCAACAAATCGTAATCATATACCTATCTGTAGTAATACATAAATTATACTGTGATTGAGATGGTATTGAAGTGATCTCAGGATACATTTTGTATATGCGTACTGGGCACTTTTCCATTTTGTGTCTGTTTTAATTTGTTGCTATTTTGTCTTATAGCTGTTTTGTCTTGTCGCTGTTTTGTCTATAGCTATTTTTGCTGTCGCTATTTAGCCTTTTCGCTGTTTTGTCTGCCGCTATTTCGTGCTATCGCTGATTTGGCTTCGTTATTTTGACCGTTGCTTTTATGTCCATCACTTTTTCATCCCAGAGTCGACCGAAAGTATGAGACTTCTCATAGAAGCACACTTAAAGCACAACATTGATATTTTACGAGAATTTGTTGAATAATTGATAGTTGAACATTTTCTGCAGGTATCGTCGTTTCTAAACTTTCTAGAAAAAAGAATTGCAGTTCAGGTGGTCTCTTGCCGAGCAGTTGAAAATATTTATAAAAGCTCCAATGATCACTCAATGAGGAGTTGATATTTCCATGTCCACAGTAGCGAAAGATTTAGGAAATCAAAATAGAAAAATTTGTTCCAGAATAATTTGGAATAGTTCGGTAATACTAATATATAGTGGCTCTATTCACATGTCAACATTCCTTTGTTCTTTCCGTCTCAGAAGTACTCGAAATACAACTGCAAGCTAAGGAAGACGAGGTTTCTACCTTTCAGTGTGTGATACTATGCTCGGAGAAAACAATTTTAAATCCATCTAAGTACGTCAGTCACCCATCCAAGTGGTTGTCACACTCAGCGTTGCTTGACTTCAGCTTTCAACAGTACCAGATTCAAATATTCCATTTGGACTAGCTGAAATGCACATTTCATTCATCCCTGTATATTCAATGGGTGACAGAATCGCTATCATTATAGCCAGCTTCAGACAGACCCGATGACTCTGCCATTTGAAAATTCTTCCATACTGTTACGAATCTTCCAGATTTCCAGAAAGTTGAAACCCCTCAGAAGCTCCTAAGAGCTTGTGCAAGCAAGGAAAATATCTGGGACCGACAGCCGTGCTGGGTTGAACCCACGACCTTATTATGATTGTAAGGCGAGCGCTCTACCATCACGACCATTTCGGCCTATATAACATGGCACTGATTATATGCGGGGCACTGGACAAGGGCCTTGCGCGGGAAGTTTTTGATAAAAACTGCATCAATACCATCCTGCCCAAGCATCTTCCGTGTGTCGAAAGTCTTTTAAAGACCTCTGACAGCTCATCACTGCTCACCATCATGGGGGGCTTGAAGGAAGAGCAGGTGTCTCTCAAAGGTGGACAATCCGCCTCGAGCACCCCACTTTTTTTTGTTGTTTATGGCCGAGAGGTGAAAACTCATGTTTACCATACGCTTGTAGGTGTCTTTCGCGATACGGGTATGCTGGACTAGAGTAGAACTCGCCTACCAGTCAAAACACCTCTCCATGCCTGCTTTGCCTCTTCTGTGTGTGTATACCCTGTAAGAGCCGTACCCGGTGAAAAACTGTGTGGTATAGTAATTCAAATTCGTGTGGTTGCAGCTAAGCCAGGTCTCCAAATTGGGTATCAGCTATTTGGTCCAACTAGCCACTCCGGTGTCCCTTCCACACATTCGAAAGTTGTGTATCTCTAATCCATTTTTCAATAATAACTATCGATCTATTCGCTTTCTCTACTGAAGATCTGTTGTCCCTTGCTCTCTTTATAAGGGTGAAGTCATCCGCATAGGCTACCGAATGACAATCCTCCGGTAGTCCAAGACTCTCAGGACGTTCCACAGGGTGGGTCCCAGCACGGAACCCTGGGTCATTTCTATGATCGTGTTTTCTACTTTCAGAAGCCTGTTTTGAAGGTAGCTCTCTATAATACAGAGCAGGTACTTATTTGAATCCAATTCTTTTAGGTGGTTGATGATTCTGCTCCACACCGCGGTGCTGAATGCGCTTTTAACTTCTACCGTGACAATTGCAACTCATGCCATATACGTTCTGGTGTATCCAAAAAAATGTCTAACTACATCGACACTGGATCTGCTCTTTCATAAACCATATTGTGCCCCTGAGATACCCTGCTTCTGCTGTAACTCCTCTTCCAACCTGACTCTCAGCATCTGCTCAAATAGTTTTCCGAGCATATCTAGAAGGTATATTGTCCGGTTATTTTTGAGTGTTGTCAACCCTTTTTTCCTTTGGGATAAGAATGACCTTGGCCATTTTCTACGCTTTTGGATATTCCTGCTTTTACAGAAGCTGTTAAGCACTTGGACCTTCATGGGGGACTGTTCCACTATGTCTTTGACGGCAGCTGCCTTGCCTGGTTCTTTTCTTCTCGATTCTGCTCGATTCTTCCTCGATGAATATTGGGGTGTTTTTGACCGGCACGCTTCTTCTCCATACACCCACACTCAGGGGAAACAATTTTCTGACAATCTTTGCGTCAGTTGTAAGTTCATATGGTATGAGTTTTTAAACATTGGCGTCACCTGCGACTATAAGGCATTTTTTTCTGTCCCTGGTTGCTTCCATTATCTTATCGACCGATTGTTTGTACTCCTCTATTGGAACATTCGGTGAGATGTAAAATGCAATAATATCGAAGTCATCGAGTTCATTGCATATGATGCTCTCTCCTCTTACCACGTTTTTTATCCCCATTTTCTTATTGACTGCTGGTAATCTTCTTGTTGGGTTCAGATCAGGTCAATCTTCTTTTCTTTTCTCTTATTACTAAATTTGAGCACCCCACCTGATCTCCTCATTGACGGCTGGCTCTTTTCGGTGCACACTACTGAAATATTCTCCACAGTTTGGTCTTCTGGGGATCCGTCACTGCACGAACGTTACCCCTCTCTAAGGCTGGCACGGGTTCGAATCACTTTTGTAAGCGCTTGGACATGCGCCACATAAAGTTTATAAATATTTTCCAACAATTTAAGTCAACCTTCATAGTAACTATAACTAATCTATTTTGTCTAATCTTTCACTTACCGAGTACATAGCTACGTTTATTCATAATTAATGTTCTTACATGTTCCTGTTCTTTATGGTTATCTTGTTATATTATTGAATTGTATCACAGAGAATTCACTTATCCATAACCACTGTGTTGAAGATATTTTCATTGGTGTTTTTGGTTTCCAGACAAATGCAACATGTACGGATTATTGATAGAAAACTTGTCCGAATACATCAAACAGACTTACGGAGAAGACAAATGGGAGGAAATAAGAAGAGCCGCCTCTGTGGACCAACCGAGTTTCAGTACCCACCAGGTCTATCCTGAAGGACTCATTCCACGACTGTCGAAAAAAGCTGTACAGGTGAGAATAACATAGATGAGATTAATTGTCTCAACAAGTAATTTGAATTCTGATTTTTGATAAAACACAAATGAAATATTGAAACGTTACAAATATGTAACAACGTCTTGTCAATGAAAACCATTATTCAATATAAAACTACAGATATTTTAAAATCAGCAGGCAGCAAGATGAAACTGTCAGAGTGCCATAACCTCAAAGAAAATATATATTTATACGATAAATAACTTGTGACATTTACAGTCACCACATGAATATATGGAACCTTTGGTGTGAATACAATTAAATAAATGGAAACTACCCAAAACACCAAAACAACGTCAATATCACTCGACGCTCATTTCGCCACCAAAGTGGACATCCTCAGGAGCGCAAAAAAGCATACTGTACGCTTTTTGAGCTCCTGAGCTTACTGTACTATAGTATACATTAAAAGTAACTTGTGACATCTACAGTCACAAGTTTCAATAAATGGCCAGTGGTCACCAAGGTCCTCAGCCTAGATTTCTATCTCTGGGGATAGCGATTGCCATATTGGCTTTTGATTAATTGGTAAAAACTTCTCATAGTGATGAAAACTATGGAATGGAATTTCGTTTGTATGTCTCGAAGTACCAAAATGTGATCATCAATGATGATAATAATAATACTCCCTCATGAAAACTCACAGAGTGTACCCAAAGGCATAGCCTGTGCGAATAGAGGACGGCCATTATCATTATCGTTTGTCGTAGTGAATGAAGGTTCTCATTTAACTGGCCTTTTTCAGATTGGTTCTGGTTCCATATGAACATGGACAGGTTTCACTTACGTATTTACTTTCCAATCACATTTCACAAATTTTTAATTTTCGATTTCATGTTATAGAATTTACACGTCATTTTCTTTCAACTGTCAAAACTGTCACTGTCAGTACCTATTATTGTCACACAATATCGAATCATATTTACACTTCAATATGGAACCAGGTAATGTGATCCCATTATGTAATCCAGATTTATAATGGGATATAATGAAAATTTTTTTAAATATTTTAATATTTGAATTATCCTATCACAAAAAACTGTTTGAATAAAGTATTTCGATTTATTTAAAAACTTGGTTTGAATATAATTCAATTCGCCCGAAACAAAATCGGTTTATTCCGCTTGAATAATTGTTTCAATTTCTTCTTGAAAATTAATCAAATCAATGCAATTATTTGATGAAGTCGAACGTGTTCCATCTATGATAAACAAGAATTTGAATAACTTGATCTTGAAAAATATTTGGGTAATTATTTTGTTAGATTGGTTTGTAATGTGGATATCACGCATGCGCCAATGTCTCGCCTCTCCTCTCGCCGTATCTGTAACAGATCTGAGTGTTGGTTTGTAGCGTTCTATTCTATGTAGGTTCATTTGATTTAAAACAAGATTCAAACACATTGTTGATATTGATACATTCAATCGGTTATAGAGTTATTTTCTTCGTACTGTGTTAAATGAATGAGCTGAGGAAAATTTGAATGCAGGAACTAGAGAGAGTTTTTTATAAGGTCATTTGGTTGTCAATTAAGTCTATAGGTACTTTCATTCGAACCTATATACTCGATACTTACATATACCTACTACATGTCTGTTATGTCTGATTCAATATATTAAATGTTTCCAAGTTATTTCATTTGAGTTAGTCAAGTATTCCTGTTGTTTCGATACAGTATTTCCCCCATTTCGATTTAGTATTCCTTTTGTTTCGATTCAGTACTTCACTTATTTCGATTCAATATTTAATTTGTTTCGATTTAGTATTTCATTTGCTTGGATTGAGTATTATTTCATATTTTTCGATTTAGTAATTTGTTTGATTCGATTTATTTTTATTTTTTATTTATTTTAACAATTATTGTCAATTATCAATTAGCAAGTATCTATGAGTTGAATTTCTTATTTTATAAAGACAATGAATATTGAACTATAATTTTTAAATATTTGTGGCATTTTGTATTGTGTTCTGTTTTGGTGCATATCGCCCTCAAATGTCAATAGATGAAGCTATTTCGGCTCATCTTGTATGACAGTTTTCCAAATTATACGATGAAGAGCTTTGAAAAAAAAATGGTATAGGTTATTGTATTGCTATTAGAAATTTTTACAAGCAACAAGCGACTTATTGAAGGATTCTCATTTTATACCCACTTTTAACAATAAAATTTCGAAAAGTTTCAGGGACATCTTTCTATGCGCAAAGAACTCCCCATGGCAAGACCATTGCATCAAACATACCTCATTCTTTTCTTTTTTGTTTATAGGTTTCACGGCTCATCTCCTACATACTTCTATTACTCATGATAAAAAAAAGTTGTCGTAAATTCAACAACAAAAATAAATTGTTTCTATGCGTTATATTTTTGTGTAGAAAAATAAAATATGAAAAATATAACTGTGGTTGGACAGAAGGACTTCTGTCGATATCCTTCTGAATTGAATATTATGTTTTGAATTGATGGATATTTAATAAATGTTTGTTTTTTAATGCTTCTGTTCCTAAAACCATTCTAAGGATTGAAGACTGAATATATTACTTAATGTTATGATTTAACCATAATCCACTCCCAACAAAATGTTAGAAATTCTTATCAATATTAATTTCTTTCAAGAAAATATTTGTTTCCTACAAGTATTTTGAATTTTTGAACTAGTTTTTCTAATTCTTAAATCACGTAATTATGTAGGTATTTGATTTCAGAGAGCAATACTCTAAATCCAATACTATATATTCTGAAATTAAATAAATATGCAAAATATGTCTTTGAAGTAAACCATGTGTTTCCTTAACTCAAATGAATATTATTGTTTTCTATTTGTGTGATTCAAATTCTATAATGAAGTAGTTCATATTCTTGAACCAATTCCATTAATTCTGTATTCACACAATTATCCATTTGGTGCAAAGGGCAATATACTCCACTCAATACAATATATTCTCAAATGAAATGAATGAAATACAACAACAATGCCGCGGTGGCATGCGGGTTCGAATCTCAGCCCCGCCACCGGTCTCGTGCATGACATCATACTTATTCCCTAGCTCGCACGAGTCTGACTTTTGAGGGTTGCACGTAGGGGTGCAACCGGTTGACGGATATAACAATTTCAACCATTTTTTTAACGCTTTTAACAATGCATTGTGAGTCTTGTATCAAACAAACCCAAAAATTGGTTGAAGAAAATATAACACGGCTTTGTTCAAGATTTTTTTGGGCCAAACAAATATTCCTTTTGGAATTCAAATAAACTTCCGTTTTCTCTGAAATAATAGGTTTATTTTGCCATATTAAAGCAACGAATTTGATTGACTGAAATAGAGTTTGTTTGATTCAATACTATTTTTTTTGCTGTGTATGAGCATAAGATATTTCTTTCAGCTCCTTGTACCTACTACGCCTGACGAGTTAGTGAACTCATATTTAAAAAAGTTTTATGTTGTTAATGTTTAAATTAATCCAATCCTTAAATTATCACTTACAAGTAAGCACTGATGATGATATAACAGTATGCATCGGTGGTCTGGACTCCTGGATATGATATTCACGTGAATAATATTGAAAACAGTCAGCGTAAGCTCATCAAACACCTTTGGTATAGAACCGATGGCATATATCCAGATAGAGGATTACCGCAATTGACACTTCCAAGCAGGTTTGGAATTTCTTTATTGATTTCTGTCCGTACTTATTGTGGTGTAGTTTTTCAGTATGAATTACTCAATAACAAAATTGATTGTCCCCATTTACTATCTCTTATTGATATATATGTTCCTCGATTGCCAGTTAGGGACAAATCTTTCTTTTATCTCCAAACACCTCATTCGAACTTACTTCGATTCCCACCCATGCATAGAGTATAAAGTACTAGAGTTCTCGTCTCGAAGACATGTAAGATATAAGAAAAAACAAAAATATAATGCTCTCAATTTCACAAATCATACTCACCGAAAAATGTAAACAGTGGACAGCTGTTTCAAACTTCTTGGTTATCATCGGCACTGTGCATACAAATTAACAATGAATAAAAATTATAAAACTGAGAGCATTTATATCCGAAAATTATCGCTAACACCAATTAGCTATCTGGGTTCAATCCTCTGTACCTGGTACACTGTACCTGGTACAAATGTCACAACAACAAACATTGACCCGATTTTAAAGTAGGCATATCTATTTGATATTTCCATACAGCCTACTATTTGTAGGTACGAAACAATATTCATCGAAGTTTATCGAAAACACGAAATTGAAAACAGAATTGTGGGACAAGTAGAGTACTAGAGTTCTCGTCTCGAAGACATGTAAGATATAAGAAAAAACAAAAATATAATGCTCTCAATTTCACAAATCATACTCACCGAAAAACGTAAACAGTGGACAGCTGTTTCAAACTTCTTGGTTATCATCGGCACTGTGCATACAAATTAACAATTAATAAAAATTATAAAACTGAGAGCATTTATATCCGAAAATTATCGCTAACACCAGCTGATGCTCTCAGTTTTATAGTTTTTATTCATTGTTAATTTGTATGCACAGTGCCGATGATAACCAAGAAGTTTGAAACAGCTGTCCACTGTTTACGTTTTTCGGTGGGTATGATTTGTGAAATTGAGAGCATTATATTTTTGTTTTTTCTTATATATATATACATATATATATATATATATATATATATATATATATACATACATATATATATCTATATATATATATATACATATATAGTGTTAAAGTCCGCATCATATGGGACTTTTTTTTATTATTCATTTATTGCAAATTTAGAGTTCGTAAACAGTTTTTGCTTTGAAAATAATGCAAAATGACGTTTACGATTGTTTTCCATCGATTGGCTACACCTGTCAAATTTGACATTTTTTCAAAAAAATTTCAAAATGTTGGGTTATTTCTCAATTTTTCGAAAAATCTTATATGGAATAGTTGTTAATTTTTCGGTTTCCTGCCCACCTACCAAATCTGAACCAGTTGAAAAACTTTGATTTTTTTCTTAACCTTACACTTTTTCGGATAATTTAAATTTGGTAAAATCTGAAATAACCAGTTGAGATGTAATAATCCCTTCTGCTGGAAGGATTTTTTCTGTTTAAAAATGTTTCTACTTGGATATTTTCAAAAAAATACAAATATGCTAAAAAAATTATGTTATAGTTGATGCAAAGTGGCTCTAGTTTCGAATTATCGAATATTTTTCTAAAGCAATAGACCTAAAGTATTTTCTACTTCACTGATGTATTGTGATAAAAATAATTGAAGCAAATTTTGCTATGGAATATTGAAACTAGAGCCACTTTGCATCAAATATGATGTTATTTTCTTAGCATATTTGTATTTTTTTTGAAAATATCCAGTTAGAAGTATTTATAAACAAAAAATTCTTTCAGCAGATGGGTGTATTACATCTCAACTTTTTTTTTCCAGATTTCATCAAATTTAAATTATCCGAAAAAGTGTAAGGTTAAGAAAACGCGAAAAAAATAAAAGTTGTTCAAACTGGTTCAAATTTGGTAGGTGGGTAGGAAACCGAAAAATCAACAACTTTTTCATATAATATTTTTCGAAATATTGAGAAATAACCTAACATTCTGGAACTTTTTTGAAAAAATGTCAAATTTGACAGGTGTACCCAATAGATAGAAAACAATCGTAAACGTCATTTTGCATTATTTTCAAAGCACAAACTGTTCACGAACTTTAAATTTGCAATAACAGAATAATAAAAAAAAAATCCCATATGATGCGGACTTTAACGGTGACACTGTATATATATATATATATATATATATATATATATATATATATAATATAATACTCTATTCACTTTATATATATATATATATATATATATATATATATATATATATATATATATATATATATATAAAGTGAATAGAGTATTTTCGTTTCAATTCCGAGAGCTCACGATCCGTGGACAGCGCTGTTTCGTTGTTACCAACTCATCAGCACGGCTTTATATATATATATATGAAAACTAAAAGTTCGTGTTGAACCGCGTCTGGAATTTGTTGAAATTCGACGTTTCGGCTCCGATTTTGGAGCCATTTTCAAGAACTGAAAAAGAAAGAAAATAAGAAAATTTATCTGCCTACTCCTCAGGTATAATTACGTTAGGTTTTTGTGACTTGACGTCGGGGTCTCAATCTGCCTACTCCCCATGTCTCGTCACTGGTTCTCTCTAAGGTCTCAATCTGCCTACTCCTTCGAGAGAACTGAGGAATTGTGGGTTGAGGAACTGTATTTATAGTGGACGTGGCTGTAATGGCCGTGTGCAATGTATTGGCGCGAGGTGAACTATGGGCGGGAACTGAATTGGCGCTAGATGAGCTGTGTGCGGGAACTTGGTTGGCGCTAAGTGAGCTGTGTGCGGGAACTGGGTTGGTGGGAAATGAGTTTATGCGTGCAATGAGAGGCTTCCAGGTATTGGGAGGTCTACGTCCGTCGTCGCGAGTGTTGAGGCAATTGGGGCGCTTCTCTATCTCGAGGGCTTCTCGGATGATCCTGGTTTGCAGAGTTTTCTCGGTGGAAATTGTTTTTGTGATTTTGAAGTCTATTTTGTGACCTGTGTCTTCTCGATGTTTATAAAGTGCGGAAGTGGAAGATGCCTGACGCACAGCAAGTTCGTGTTCGTAGACTCTGGAAGTTACTCGTCTGTTAGTCTGGCCAATATAACTTTGTTCCATCTGATATGAACGGCATTGTCATTCTCAATTATTATTTCATATTGCCAATAAAGTTTTCTGAATGCCGTACAATATTTAAATATTTCTTAAAAACATAATGCATAATCTTATCAGCTATGAGAAATCCTTAAATTGAAAATGTACGGCATCAATTTACTTTTGTTTAGGGATGCTTGAGAAATTATACAATTATATCCTGCTATTACATAAAACAAAAATATTTTGCCTAAAAACCGGTTGCCGTACGGCATTTATAACCTCTCTTAGGACAATATTACATTCAACCCCCCTAATAGAGGTAATTTTTCATTTTATTTTTTTTATTTATTTTTTGCACCAAAATTTTTAGACGGCATAATTTCTGAAAATCATTTTAAATGTTGAATAATAATATGGAACCGATGCCGTACATTTTCCAATGATCTTGAAATATACAGGTCTAAGTATGAATTTACGTGCGGGGCTCCTCACCCCTGTACCGGCAAATATGTACGGCGTTGCTAAAAAATGAATCTATGTAGTTATACAAATTCAATGGTACGAATGCCGTACAGTAATAAATCACCTGGATTCATAAGAAAAATTTGCGAAAAATAAAAAAAAACCTGGATTTCAGTACCGTTCTTTTTGTACGGCATTAGGTCCTATTTGATTATTTTTCAGTTATCTATCATCTTGAGAAATGCCGTCCAAGAATCTTTTGTCGAAAATTCCCTCCTCTGGATGGACAGTTTTTTTGACCTGCGTACTCATTCGCACCGCTCACAACTGACGGCACAGTGCGGAAAGGAGTTGTTTCGTATTGCACTATAATTCTGAATATAATTCATGCTGGGTCAAATGACCCCCCAAAATTGGCCTGGGCTTGTAGTCTTTAGGTGACATGCCAAATTCTCATTTTCCACATGGAATATCGAATAAGCCCATGCACATGTCAACAACAGGTGACATCAGATGTCCATTAACCACTTGGTTAGATGCTATGGTGAGATGTCATAAAATATAAGAGACATTCAGCCCTATGCCGTATCAATTCCGTTGATAATAACGTCACCGATATTCGCCTTTTCCGTTATTTTGCCATTGCTTGGTAATAGCAAAATAATGGAAATGGCGAATAACGGTGACGTTATTTTTGACGGAAGTGATACAGCATAGGGCTGATTATCTTGATATGAAATTTATTAAATTTATTTCACTCCACTATTATACTATTTCTCATTGTGTGACATCGTAGACACCCATAAACCCTTTTTACAACTTTGGAATCATCCAACTAATTTTTTACGACACCGAAATGAAAACGAATAGCTGGTCCTGAAATCACAAAGTATAATATCCTTTTGCCACCGAATCCCGTAAGTTCAGTGAGACGAGGCATGAAAAGTCGCTATTACGTTCTTGGAAGTTTGATAGGTTGTACTGAACCGTAAAATCGTATAATTTCTGTTTCATCCTATTTCGGTCACTACTTCCATTGATATGATTTGCCACTTTATATATTCATTATGCTTATAGATTAAAAGACTTACCTGTAAGGAAGTTCAATCTAAATTATACGAAGAACCACGTCCGAGTAGACCAATATGTAGTTACGCCTCTGGTGGAACACAATTCACTGTTTTTATTCTGCAAAAACTTTTCTCTGCCTGAACCCGACTTCTTGCCTGATAATTACTCATTATGTTTGACAGTGTCAGAAAAAAAAATCATTGGGGAAGAAAAGGGTAAGGCTGGGTTGGTCTACTCGGACGTGTTTCTTCGTATAATTTAGATTGAACTTCCTTAATCTGTAATTATATTGCATACCACGTCCTCGTAGACCAATATATAGATGTTGAAAGTCCTCGATTTTTTTTTATTCATATATTCCAATATCATAAAGTATCAAATATTAATCTTGTAAATAATCTGCATAATTGTACATAACAGTATCAATTGTACTTAAGAGTATAGTAGACAATAAGAAATTTTAAATCTTTGTATAGATATATATACATTCTCAAATGTGAAAAAATTAACTTATTTTATAATACAATGCTTTTAGCATAATTTGAACTATCAATTATTGGCCTGTTATAAAACTTGGCGAATATATTTGACTTGCTAGTCCATCCTGCTGTGTTACGGATTGTTTCGACACTAATTCCGGAACGTAATGCCGCGGATGTGGACGCATGTCGCGTGCTGTGTGCACCGAAAATAGAAGTATCTATACCACTTCTACATAATGTAGTCTTTATCCATCTCGAGATGGTTTGAGTGGAGGCCTGACGATGAGGTTTCTTATAGGTCAGAAAAAGAGTCTCTATGCTGTCTCTGATATCATTTGTAGCAGATATGTAATGATTGAGAGTTTTCCAAACACAGAGTTCGGGTTTTTCATCAAACTTTGGGATTACCAAAACAGGCTGTGGTTTACCTGGAGCTGATGTTTTGAGAAAGTCTGTTATTGTTATTTTAATCATGTTTTGTTCATACAAAAAGTTACTTAATTTTATCAAAGTCAGAGTTTGAACTCTAGGCGACGAGTGAGAGCTATCAAAGTGGCTAATTTTAAGGTAAGATCTTCAAGTGACAAAGACTCTAATGGGTATAAAGTTGATAAATAGTTCAAAACATTATGAGGGTCCCAAGTGAAAGAGTATTTGGGAAAAACTGGTCTGTTTCGAAAAATGCCTTTCATAAATCGTTTGATTAAATTATTTTCATCTTTAATTTGAAACAGAAAATTTAGGGTTGAACGGTGACAGTTCAAAGTGCTATAGCTTGCACCCTTTGAAAATTCGTCATTTAAAAATATTAAGATCTGATTCAAGTTTGGATTGAATATTTCAATATGGTTATTAAGGCAATACCTCCACCATTTCGAATAAGTGGAGTTATATTGTGCTATAGTATTTGAACTGACAGATGACTCATAAACATGAATCAATTCTAATGGGACTCCTTGTCTTTTGAGGGCCTCGCAGACAATCTCCCTGCCACCAGGGTAATCTTTTCCCAAATTGGATGGCTCTTCCTGAAAGGAGAGAGAATAAGTTCATTGTGGGGACTGAAGTAAATTGGTTTAGAAATGAGGAGTTTTTAAAAGAGTGGATACCATGGTTGAGTAGCCCATGCAGGTACAACAACCAAACCGTCTGCGCCCTCAGACATTATTTTGTTTAATACCCTCGGAATCATTGGAAATGGTGGGAAAGCATAAAAGAAATTGTTTGCCCAACATAAGGTAAAAGCATCTATCGCAAAAGACCCTGGATCACGTTTCCACGACACATATTTTTTACATTTCGCATTTGAACATGATGCAAAAAGGTCAACTTCTGGCCTTCCCAATTTTCTCTTCTATTATCTGAAAAGCATCTCTATTCAGTTTCAATTTTTAAGGAACGTGATTCAAGATCGGCCTCAAAATTATCCTTTGAATTAATATACGAGGCATGAATCTATATATCTTCACACCATTTCCAAATACTCCTCGTAATGGAATCGAGTTTTCGATATTTTGTACTGCCCATTTTGTTAATACAAGCAATGGTTGTTGTATTATCAATTCTTAGTAAAAAATTACAACTGACGCATCCGCGTGCAAAACATTTCAAAGCATTGAAAGCAGCTAATAATTCTAAATTAATGTGAAGGTTGGATTCCTCTTGAGTCCAAAACCCATGAGCGTTTTGGCCATGGCAAAAAACCCCCCATCTTGACTTGGATGCGTCAAATTTGTACTGAATGTGTTGAAAGCTTTTTCCGGATTTTGGTATTTATTATTTAGTTGCATCAAACCTTTGTAATTGTTTCGTAAAATTCTTAACGCGTTACATTTTAGTCTTTCTAGTCGTTTTGTATGTAGCCAGCCGTAAGTAAAAGCTGGACAAATCGAAATTATGTAGCCAATCAGTCTTGCAAACTCCCTGACCTTGAATGATGTTCTGTTCTTGATGTAATTGATGTGATTTATGGCTTTTGTGACTTTTTTGGTAGGTATTTGTATACTTAAATTGTTGTTATTCCATATGAAATCAAGAAACCTACAGGTTTGATTAGGATCCAAGTTACATTTTTGAATGTTAATCTGAAACCCTAACGATTCAAGAAAATTTCGCGTGATATTAACATTTTCTATACATTGCTCCTTTGATTCCCCTACCAGTAATAAGTCATCCAAATAGGTCACTGACACGAGTCCCCTAGACCTCAAATTGTGCATAATCGTCTTGAAAATTTTACAAAATACGAAAGGGGATGTACTTAGCCCAAACGGAAGACATGTAAATTCGAAAAGTTTGCCTAAAAATTCGATTCTTAAAAACTTCCGACTCATTTTATGAACTGGTACTGAGAAATATGCATCCTTCAAATCAATTGTACACATGAAACAGTTTTGTGTAATGATTTGTTTCACTATTTTCGTATCTTCCAATTTAAAATGAGTCGTTTCCATGAACTTATTTAGTTTTTTTAAATTCACTACAAATCTGAAACTTCCATTTGGTTTTTGAACCAGAAAATAGGACGATAGAAATTCATCTGGTTCATGTACACAGTGGCAGATAGCGCCAATTGACAACAAACTTTTTATGTTCAACTTCAAATTAGAAATATCTTTTAGAGAAAATTTGTTTTCCTTTGGCGGTTTTCTCTGTCTTGGTACAACAATCAATGGGATTATATAACCTTTGACCCATTCAAGAATGACTGGATCATTTGTTATTTCTAGCCAACGTTTGATAAAATGGCCAATTCTGCCAGCATATTTTTTTGGTATGATAGATACCTTTAGTAGAGATGTTAAAGAAGATTCCGTTGTCTTCGATATGTTCTGGTGGGTTTCACCTGTTGTTGTTGTCTTCTGTCTTGAAAACGATAATTGTCTCTGGCACTTGGTCTCATCTTCGTGCGATTCAGCGGTCGCTTGAAGTTTAAATTATTCCTCTCAGGTTTTTCTTGAGTTTGAATGAATGTTCGTTTCGTACCGGTATGTACCTTCAGTTCCCGAGAGGTCTTTTGAATGGTTTGTGCAGACTTACACTGTTCATGAAAATCTGATCCGAACAAAAAATTATCGTGATTGGATTCTTCGGCAACTTTTTGAATTGTTTTATCAAGTGCTGGGTAGAACTGATGTTTTCTGTATTTTGATAATAAAAAATGGACCTCACAAAAAAAATTTCCTGCATCAACCAAGTCTGGGGTAATTTGAGATCGGGTTTCTTCTGATATATCGCACGATAACATTTTATTCAGAACGGAGCCTATCGCTGCCAGACCAGTTCCCAGCTTGTCTTGAAGACCTGCCAGTATAGAGTCTATTTTCTTGTCTGAAGATGCAAAATATCATCCATCTCTGGATTTACTTTAGGTGCTGATAGGGTCTGACAGTTGTCAGGTATTTGCCAGCGAGAGGATAATTCTACTCTCACGTCTTTATCGATACCATTTGTGAGATAATTTGACCACCTTGTTACCAGTCCTTCATTCAGGGGGGGGTCCAAGGGACCTAGTTATCGTGGGGTCAACGCCAAGCAAATTTACCAGCATATTATTGACGTCATTCTGTCTCCCCTCTGCTGCAACCGCCCTCGTTTCAGTTGGTGGTTTGTGAACCTGGGCAACGGTTACTATTGGCTCATCTGGTGCAATGTCTTCATCACTGCTGATCCTCCTGCGTCGCCTGGGTTCTGGGCTATCCGAAAAGTCCTCATGGTCAGTATCACCTGAAATAAGGTGACCATAAGGATCCACTATAATGGATCACCCAGTATGATATTTCGGACAAAGACAAGATTGAAAAGATATACTATCGGAAACTGCATAAACAAATTTCCTAACATGAAATTAAAATGGAAGTTATTACATGCACCGCACTGCAAATGAAAATCTTCGTAGAAACGAAAAGTTTCATTGCATTCTATATGTGCATTCTATGATAAGACTCTGCATAAACAGAGTTAGTCATGTTGCGTATCGTGATTTCCAAAAACGGAAATTATATTTTACGCCCCGCATATTCTGGTATGACACTGCATAAACAGAGTCATATTTTCAGTGTATTTTATGGAATCTTACTTGAAGAACTTGTTGATACTGATTTCAATAGTCGTTCCAACTTTCTCATTTTCTTTTTGATTTTCTGGAATTTTTCCATATTAATCGATCGCTTAGACATATTAAAACACTCGCACTAACACAACACGAGATTTTCGAAGTAAACTGTGCCTCACTGGAAAACGTAATGAGTAATTATCAGGCAAGAAGTCGGGTTCAGGCAGAGAAAAGTTTTTGCAGAATAAAAACAGTGAATTGTATTCCACCAGAGGCGTAACTACATATTGGTCTACGAGGACGTAGTATGCAGTATAATTCGGGTTCTGTCTTCAATTATTAAACCATGTAGTAATGCCTAATAATATCGTCTTCATACCACGTTCTAAGAAATGTACCTAAAAATAAAATTTGGAGCTGGACACCCTGTTGACCAGTCATCCTTATCAACTGTTCCGAAGATAATCAAACTCACTTTTGTCTGTGGTATCTGTCATGTATTTTAGAGTACTCTCAGTATACTCCGGTAACGTCAATATAATTGAATAGCTTCTGTCAATGGACTGTCAGTTAGATGTTGAAAATAAACCCTAATGAAATAAATTGCTTCTTACTGTTTGTCATACGCTACCAACAATCCAACTAACGTACATAACAGTATCTTACGAACGTGTGCATAACTCGGTAACAAGAAAACTGAGAAAAAGTTGCAAAGATCAAGGAAAAATAAGAAAAAGCACTTAAAAAAGCCTGAAAAAGAAGTTGAAAAAAATGCTGGAACCACAATCTAGGTCAAGTGAGTATTTATCACCAAATGCAATTGAATTGAAGTTTTAGGCAAAATCTAAGAGAAGATTGTCATATAATTTGACAGCAAAATGGATCAAAAGTGAAAAACTGATGATTTCGCTATCATATGATATGCGACCAGAAGAAAGTATTTGATAGTACCTGTTATATCAGGGCATGCATATGTCACTGGGGTATGGGTTCATATGGCCCTTTTTATTGATGCTTAGTTGGAAAGTGATGAATATGAACTGGAAGTGACACATGCCATCCTATTATCAGGGCATGCATATGCTACTGGGTTATAGGTTTTCCTCTGCAGCATTCATTGGCATTGTTATTTATTGATACCCTTCTTGGAAAAATTTTGCATTTTGCTCTGGAAATGAGATTTTATTTGCAGCTGTGACATCGAATGCGCCATGGAGTTCATATGAGCCGCACTTTTCATACCTGTATGTAGTTTAAAAAATACTAATTCAAGTGGTATTGACTGTATATCAACAAAAATTATTAAATGTATAGCTCAGCACATTGCACTGCCTTTGTCTGAATTAATAAATATCTCAATTGAAAGTGGTCAGTTCCCGGAAGAACTGAAAACTGGACTCGTTACTCCTATCTATAAAAACAATGATCCCTTGTGTATGGATAACTATAGACAGATAACTGTTTCAAATGTGATTAGTAAAGTTGTTGAAAAATCTGCTTATAATAGAATGATTAATTATTTGGATAATCACAGTATTGTAACAAAATGTCAAAACGGTTTCTACCCTGGGAGATCAACAGAAGGGGCTGTTTATGAATTTATTGAATTTATATATGAACAACTTGATAATAAGAAAACTGTCGGGGCACTATTCTTTGATCTAACTAAGGCGTTTGACAGCATAAACTTAGATTTTGTCCAAGAAAAACTATATGCTTTGGGATTTCGTGGAAACGTGTTGACTTGGCTGATGTCATATCTAAGATATAGGAGAATAACAGTCAAAATGAATCAAACTCAGTCAAATGAGGCAATTGTTAATCTGGGTGTCCCTCAGGGTTCTGTGCTGGGCCCACTTATATTCATAATGTTTATTAATGATCTACCAGAATTTATGAAAACGAAGTGTAAGGTCATATATGCAGATGATGTTTCGTTTGCAACCTGTGGCAACTCTCCCGAAGAACTGGCAAATTTTAAATATTTCGAAAACGGTTAGATTAGAGTATAGGTCATTATACAAGAGATGTGTTCAGAACTTTTTATAGATTCTGAAAATGTGATAATGCTCTGGAGGACCTATTCATAATGAGGAAGTCCATGAAAACATTTTTAAATTCGGCCGACTTACAGTTTTCTCAAGTCAATGCAGTTTCCGGAAGGCCCACCTATAATAATATATTAGTAGACCTCGCAATTTTAAAATATATTCAGCGGCATTTATCAAAGAATTAAATAGAAAAGGCAAAATAGATTTTTCAATTAGCTATCCAAATGAAAGAAACCTCATCAATAAAGACGATGTGCGAATAACGAAGCTATAATTCTTAGTTGAAAGTTGTCCAACTTCGAAATGAATCAGTGTTAATATATTGTAATAATATGTTTGTATAGACGCCTTCTATAAAGTACAAGTGTTTAACTTTGAAATGTAATTATAAGGAACGTTGTTTGAATCTGCTTTTGAATAATTCATGAGTATTAAAATCGTTCGTTTCCTAATGGTACACAATGGTCCAGCAAGAAAATTATTCAACATATACCATGAATCGTTTAACGAAATAATCGGAAAGATCATCGGAAACATCTCAATAATAATAATAATAATGGACGGATGAACTAAAGGACAGTCTTCTGCATTGCTACGAGAGCAGTGAGCCCGCCCGAAGAGGATACATGGCGAGAATGTATGCTCTGTGGTGTGAAACACACCCACAGCATGCTGCCTTTTCCGCACAAAATCTAAGGGATTATGTATCCCACCTTAGAGTTCGAGGCTATGTTAGAGTGAAGATACTCCACGTAACGACCTGGCTGTAGAGGAGGCCCGTATCAAACCACCAAAGGAAGGCATCAGAACACGCAGGGTGCTCCATAACACTAAGCCCCTGAAGCCAAAACAACAGGCACGGGTGGATGCGGAGATTCACGGTGTACTCTCAGAAGAGGCTGACATCTGGCAGATCAACTCTTCCGTGTATGATGCCGCTCAGGCCCTGTCCCAAGCGGAGACGAGGGATACCACCCCTCTGATTGGGAGGCATAAGCGACGCATTCACAAGATAGAAGCTGAGATCAAGTCGGCGAGACAACAAGAGTCTCGTATCCAGTGTGTGGCGGACTACGTGGCGGCCAATAGGCCCTTCACGCCCGCAGTGCAGCAAATTGCTGCAAATTTAAGACGAGCTCACCACACACTAAATCAAGGCGTGCTGTTTACCATCAACCAGCACTGCCTTGATAGGATACGAATGCTGGTGGCTGCAAAAAGGTCACTAGTGAGGCGGGCGAGAAGCATCGCGGAAAACATGAAGTTCCGCGATAAACCTTCTCGTCTATTCCAAGAGCCTCCACGTGTTGTGAATAAACCGCCGGCGGCTGATCGGGTGGAAACATTCGTTGAATCTCGCAAAATTTTGCATCTCCATAGGAGCTTGCATCCTAAATCGTTTGCTATCAGCTTGTCCAGCGTATGCGTTCTCGGCATTCATCCACAGGCATAACGCGGCGCTATGAGTGTTGTACTGCCATCTACGATACTCGTACGGTATAGATGAAACACCGGTGTTGCCTTATGCTCCGGGTATATTGGGTCCGTTGTGGGGAATGAGAATGCCGTATCCATTGGAAATACTCATTTTCCACCCTCAGGTATATACAAGCCAATGAGCCTAACGAAGTCCTCCTCGAACATCAAATTAGGACGATTTCGGTCATTTCGGCTCCTGTCGAAACGAACATCGTCCGAGAAAAGAAGAGGTAAAACGGACCAACTATCGAAATCTTGTCTATGAACTCCGCAGGCTTTAGCCAAACCTTTCTGTCAAAATGATGGTTCTGATAATATGTCTCCTTAGTGGAATGATGAACAAAGTGCTCGCAAACTTGAAAATCTCTGCCGGACGAATGCAGAAGGCCGTAATTTTTGGTTCACTCCGCCTGTCGGATCATACGCTACATCAAAACTTTCATGGGCGAAATCACCCTATTTGATTGTGTGTATGGTTGTTAAGGTTTTGGACAGAAACAAAAATTTTGTTAATTGAGAAAAAAGTTGTTGACGTTTTCACTTTTGTATCGTTAAAATAAATATAATTTATATCACATATTGAGTTGTATAAGTATTACATCATTCGGTATATCACGAAATCCCTCACCGCCTACCCAGGGCACATGACTTTCAAATCCAGTAATCACTCATCACACACCAGCGCGCATTCCGGTTGTATCGGGGCTGCGGAGTTATAGTGTTGGCATTTAATTCGTGTAAATTCATTTCGAATGCTGGAAGAAGAGGTTATAAAAACTCCAGTGTTTTCATCTGCCACCAATTACCACTATATTGAAATTATTAAATAATTTCGAAACAGCTATCCTGAGGCTATGAGCGCAATAACGGACTAACCCCAATATTAGCAGCACAGTGGACTATCTGAGCTTAGTCCACTTTGCTTCTAGGAATTCACACCTGTTATGAAAATCCAAAACAAGGGGAAGAAAGAGGTTACGAGTTAATGAATTTTGACATGGCGATTGAGATTCTGCAAAAAAACCATTTGTTGAATTATTGTGGGTTAGTCAGTTATTGCACTCATAGCCTCCTATGTTCTTTTCAGATATGAAAACTGAATTCATGTTAAATTTATATTTAATCGATTATCCATTACGGATTTCTCTGAAATTTTACTGGTGTGTTTTTATATGATATAGACTGGTACACCATTTTATTTTCTGTAATTGGTTACCTGGATATGTTTTCCCCATATTAAAAAATTCCCTTCACCAGATTCATTAAATATTAAATTCGCAAATTGCATAGACCATTTTCATCTGTTACAGAAGCAGTTTCTCCGGGAAAGGTTACACGCTATTCGCAATTTGAAACTACAGAATTCAATTTATTTTCTGCAATGAGGAGTTATATATATTCATCAGATTGAAATGTTTTCTTCGTGGCGGGAGGCAAAGTACCATTATCCTTCCTTCTTTAGGGGTCGAAAATTAAGATTTCTGATGAGGTAGTAGAAAAAACAGTAAAAAAATTTCAATTGGTTCAAAAGGGAAAATAACAATGTCATCAGTTTCAAATAGTCAAAAACTAATTGAAGATAAAATCAATGAGTTACGATTTGCACTTAATGAGACACATTTGAGCTATGCACATTTCTTTGAAATTCATAAAATACTGAATCAAATAAAAATCAACTTCGATTCTCTACTAGATTTTCGAAAATATTATGGGATTTGTGAACTCGAAAACTTCACATCGTAGTATCTCCAGACGATCTGAAAATAATAATAGATGAACTTTCTCCATCACAAAGACATTCTCAATTACTTTTTAATATTGAGAAATACCTCAAATACTATGGGTGTTGTAGAAACAAGAGCTTTCACACTAGGGGACAAAATCATATCCTCATTAGATTTTACATTAGTTCATACTGGAACTTTCGATTACTATCAAACAGCATGTAGACCCTTATTCATAAGAAAATTTTCCAACTCTTCCTTTTATCTTTAATTTAGAATCTGTTTGCCTGAATTACAAAAAATACCACTCAAATGAGTCTCTGAAACATCCGACAACTCACAGATAGGAAAATACCTCTTTCCACCACGAAGTCGAAGTTGACAAAAAATTTTTCAATTTATGGAATTGAAAAATATATATGTAATATTTCGAAACAAGTTCGAAAATATAATCACTTACCTGCATTACAAATAAATGAGACTACTTATAGAAAATTCAGAAATGGTATTAAACAAGCCTTAATAAAGGAAGCCTATTAAAATTGTAACAAATTTCACAGTGAGACTTTGTAATTACGAAATTATTCATTTTCAATTAAATGGCATTATGTATAATGTATACAACTTATATTGTTCAAAGTATAATTATAACTCAATTATTTTTACATTTCAGGTACATTTACAATTGTTTTATATTTTAATTGTTAGACTTGTTCAAGAATTGTGAATTCACAAATTATTAAATTTTTTATTTTATACATTGTCCGTTTCACATATTTTTTATATATTCAATATATTGCATTTATTTTCAATATATATTTTTTTTAATATATTGGATATATTTCTAATATATTGGATTTCTTTTCAATATATTGGATTTTTTTAAATACTCGAGTTATTACAACCGTGCGAGGGTAGATTTCATTTATAATTCTCTTTTCGAAATTCAGAAAAGAATGGCAAAATTGATAGCGATCTTGTGACATTTTCAAGTGGAGTCCCCCATATACATGGTGAATCTACAGTATTTCCTCTGTCAATTGCTTCATTGTGAATCACTATTTCAATTCCTTGCCGAAGGGACCACCTACGACAATTTTTCAAAATTGTTTTCATTCATGACCACCTCTCAGACCAGTTTCGAGGTTCTTGCCTCTCATTAGTAACAAGATAGGTCCTACAGCCGAAGATACATCATTCATGCCAGATCATGTATTTGAGTTTACTACAACAGTTCGTAGTGAAAACTAGCCCCCCCGCATTTTGTGGCAGAGGAAGAAACCATTAAAGCATTCCTTTGAAAGCAATTCTCTAGGAAGAGAGTACTGCGAAGAAAATGGAATAAAATTCAATGATTTGTCGGAAAGAAGGCAGCACTATAGTGAAAACAATGTTGATAGTCAAAGTGAAGATATACCCTTTTCTCTATAAATCCTGCTGAGCATGATGTTAGATCCCGTATATACCATATACCTTGGTAACCAAGGAAACGTACTTGTTATGTTATATGCGTGACAGAAAGATCTGTCAATCTATACGAGTACGAAAGAACAATACCGTGTCTTTCAAAAGTATCGGAACGGTCTCATATTTCAGAAACGGCCCTGAGAAAATTTACGAAAATTTCGACAGGGTGGTTTTTGATGATGCCCGATTCAACGGTGATATCGGCAATTTTGCCAAATTAACAGTTTTCCAGATATTAAGGGTAACTCAATTTTTTCATATGGAACACCCTATTTGTTTTCATTGCAATCAATTCAGCGACGCCTTATTACTTATGTCTCCAAGTATCATATTTTAATTTAATGCAGTTTTCGAAATATGACAACATGGCTTTTTCGTTCAAAAGTCTGAGAACGTTGCGATATTTTCAATACGGTTCGAGAAAAATTCGTGAAATTTTATACATGACCGTTTTTGATGATGCCGGATTCAATTGTGATATCGGCAATGTTACGAAATCAACAGTTTTTAAGATATTGAACTCAATTTTTTCAAATAGAACATCCTATTTGTTTCCATTGCAATCATTTCAGCGACGTCTCATTTTTATGTCTCCAAATATCACATTTAAAACTAATGTAGTTTTAGAAATATGACAACATGGCTTTTTCGTTCAAATGTCTGGGAACGTTCCAATATTTTCAAAAGGGCACGAGAAAATATCGTGAAATTTTATTGCGATCAATTCGCAACTCGCTTCCTCAATGCATACTTTTCAATCCACGTCACTCAAATACTTAGTTTAGTTTTTGTAATCAGGCGTCGCTGAATTGATTGCAATGAAAACAAATGGGTGTTCCATTTGAAAAAATTGAGTAACCCTCAATATCTGAAAAACTGTTGATTTGGCAACATTGCCGATATCACCATTGAATCGGGCATCATCAAAAACCATCTTGTATAAAATTTCTCTAATTTTTCTTGAACCGTATTGAAAATATTGGAACGTTCCCAGACTTTTGAACGATAAAGCCATGTTGTCATATTTCCAAAACTACAATAATTTAAAATCTGATATTTGGAGACATAAGTAATGAGGCGTCGCTAAATTGATTGCAATGGAAACAAATATGATGTTTAATTTGAAAAAACTGACTTACCCTCAATATCTGAAAAACTGTTGATTTGGCAACATTGCCGATATCACCATTGAATCAGCCATCATCAAAAACCATCTTGTATAAAATTTCACTAAATTTTCTTGAACCGTATTGAAAATATTGGAACGTTCCCATACTTTCGAACGAAAAAGCCATGTTGTCATATTTTGAAAACTACAATAATTTAAAATCTGATATTTGGAGACATAATTAATGAGGCGTCGCTAAATTGATTGCAATGAAAACAAATATGATGTTTAATTTAAAAAAACTGAGTTAACCTCAATATCTGAAAAACTGTTGATTTGGCAACATTGCCGATATCACCGTTCAATCGTGCATCATCAAAAACCACCCTATCAAATTTTTCATAAATTTTCTCTGGACCGTTTTTGAAATATGAGACCGTTCCGATACTTTTGAAAGACACTGTATAAACAGTCCACATACTACCATTTGCAACATATGATATGAAGCAAATAGGAAAACAACTTCGAAATGGTGATTTACAGTGGGGAAATTGACCTCGGCAATACTGTTGACTCATTTAAGAAGTCCCTGTCTCATTCAAAATTCTGTACTGTAATATTTTCGAATTATGACCATCAATTTTGCGGTTTTTTGTTATGTGTGAACCAGACTACAATAATAAATTGGCGTTCAGCAAATATTATGTGATACTTGGGTAATTCAGTTGTGCTATGTTCTCAGAACCTCAGAATTGTTCACACTATAGTCTGGGTGTTACTCATGGAACAGCAGAGCGTTTAGTTTCTGCTGACTGTCTGGCCTGACTACCACAATCGATGTGGCTCTGCTCTTTTTAACAAAAGATACTCTCAAAATCTTCTCTGGTGCATTACGTACCGTCTAATCCCTTCTAACAAATTAGGCGACCAAATTTTTATGGTGTACTACTAACTGTCTGTGAATATACTCCTTCTCAATCCATTTCAATAACCAAGTCTTTTGATTTTTCAGATTTTGAAAGTAAATGAAAAGGAATTCTTCGATCAACTGGGCGTCTTCTTCATAGGCTTCGTCAGTCAGTATGGCTACGACAGGGTTCTATCGGTACTAGGCCGACACATGCGAGATTTCCTTAACGGTCTGGACAATCTTCACGAATATCTAAAATTTTCCTACCCGAGGATGCGAGCACCCAGTTTCATTTGCGAAAACGAAACCAAACAGGGACTGACGTTACACTACAGGAGTAAGAGGAGAGGATTCGTTTATTACACGATGGGACAAATCAGAGAGGTGAGTGAATCATATAAATTGAGAATAAAAGAAAAACATACTCGATATGATTTTTGGAAAATCGTGATAATTCCAGAAAGGTACTTGGTTTGGAGAGTGATTCTTGATGGTTCTTGGGAACCAATTTATGAATTATTTACAGATTTTGGTTATCGACAAAATCGTATATGTTTCTAACCATCTGATATATTTTTTAAAAGGTAGCATAGGGACTTCTTTTTCAAACTGATCATACCTAGTCATTTTGGTTGTGATACTCTTGTTGATTTCCCCATACATCATTTCAACGAACATATATGCCATTCATTGTAATTCGATGAAAAAACCATGAACTGGATTCATATAGTAATAATAATAATAATAATACTCCCTCATAAACACTCGTTGAGTATACCCAAAGGCATAGCCTGTGCGGGTAGAGGACGGCTATTATTATTATTTGCCGTGGCGCTCCGGGGCGACTTACTGATGTTTTGGGTGATGTATTCACTTTTCAGCTGTAGGAAAACCCGGAAAACCTACAGCACCACCTCGGGTGGTCGGTGTGCACTCCAAGCTAGCACTAGACGAGATTGGCATCTAGACAACTCACAATACACTTGCTTTTCAACAAGGCATGCGGCCGCCTATCGAATCCGATATAAAGTAGTTGAGAAAAATTCTCGTACCTACATCGGATTCGAACCGACTATCGCTATGCTGGAGTTTCGAAGAGCCTGTGCATTAGACCGCTGATCCACCGACCACCTATGAATCTATTGATTGAATATATGAACTTTTAAACTTAATATTACTGTACTTTTTTCATATAACTGAAAAATGTGTTCATAAGTAGAAGTAGTGGTAGATGCGGGGTGACCGCTACTGCAGCCAGGCAAGTAGGCCCCTATGGGCCATTTTTGCCATCCCAGTCTCCTCATCCATGACATGCTCTTGAAACATCCTAGCTCAGTCTGCACGTGGTCTCCTCGAAATTAATCCCCTTACTATGTGTGTGTGTGGGTACTTGTCAAGGAAGTGGGTACTTGTCAAGGATGCGGGTTCTTTCAATCTACCAATTCCTGGAAATTCCGGTAGGTCTGGTTCTCAGTTGGGTGGTGCGGCAGCCGCGAGTGATTCTGTCACCGGCTACCAGACCCGCAGTATCCGATCCAAGGCCCCTCATTTGCTTCTATTGGAGACTAGTTCTTCAGTTCTCACTACGAATTCCTTCCACCCGCCTCCTCGTGAAAGTCCTGGTAGGGCTGGTTCTCGACCGGGTTGTAATGAACGTGTTCATCGAATAGACGAACTTTTAAATTATATTTCAACGTAATAGTACATTGTACTCAGGAAATTATTCATTGAATCAAGGAATATGTTCACTGGATCTACGTTCTCATATTCTTTTTTTCATAAGTTGAAACTTGACTTCCATTCCGTAACACTATGTAATATTGACATTTCTGACTTTTTAGAAGGAGTGAAATGCTCACTTTTTAAGATTTTTTGCAGAATGTTTAGTTACATAAATTCTGTCAACTTCGACCCTGGTCACATTATTATGAGTTTTATAATTGATGTATATACAAATAAATACTGAATGAACTTTTGGAAATGAAAGACGGCCTTTAAAAATTCCATGATATTTCTGATTCTGAAAGGAAATCTAGATCAAATACATAATTTGATCACATATATCTATGACCGGAGTATGTGTAATAGTATATTACGTAACAAGAGTTGTAAGTAACCCATTACGCGCGAAATGAAAAAGTTTATGGACGAAGCCACGCAGCGGCGAGTGCATATATTTCATGAGTGCGTAATGGGCTTACACTCGTGTAACGTACTATACTTTTTCTACGCCCATTCATTTTCTTCCATTTAATAAAAAACATCGCAATCATTTAATCTTTATTAAAATAGTTGTAAATAACAATTGAAAAATTATTGTAAATCGATTGTGCCTTATTATTTAATGGTGATGACCGATAAAGGACCCCGCTCACCTTATATGGGAAAATGGCTCTCCGTCAAATTTCTTGAATTTTTGATATGTTGTAGAATTGATCATTCCGATGAAATGTTTCAACGGGCGCAACACGATCCTATGACTAGTTTTCGAGATACAGGGTGTTGAATATGAGAAACATTCACTTTTCATCACTCTGTATCTGCCAAGTTACGATTTAGTTCGGATTTATCTTTTGTGGGATCATCATCACATCCGTGTATGATGAATTCATGAGAAATTCATTTCCAAATCTTTTCGTAGTACAGGGCGATTTCACTTGAAAACAATGCTATTTTGAGACTTTCATAATTTAGTTGTTTTATAAAGAGAAAATGCGAGAAAAGGTAGAATTATCACATAATATTATAAATTCATTTCATCTAGCATCACAGTTGATACAATTCATACAAGGTGATTCACAAATATGGAAACAAAACGAATTTTGGTTTTTGGGACACCTTGTAGTAATAAACCAAACTAAAATAACAAAATTCACTTGAAGAATGTTAAATGATATGTTTCATCGTATACAGAGTCGAATGATATCAATTTAAAAAAAATTAAAAAATTAGTTATACTTTAATAAATAAAAACCTTGATTTTTTAAATCACCCTATATCTCATAAGGGAGTCCGAAAAGATAGCGATATTTTTTCATGGGAGAACTCGAAATACTTTCATTCATATCGTACAAAATTTTCATCAAATTCCTATGACAGGTTTTTTATATACAAGGCGAACAATTTGTGAAAAAGTCCATATATTTCACTATTTTACGCTAAGAAATGACCACTCTACCTATCCATTGAAGTCTCCTGATGTGATTGAGAAGATACTTATTTGATATTTATTCAAAACGTAAAAGTAAGGAATTCAGTGAAGTGAAATCAACATTATTTCAACTCATAACAACTTGTACGGCCTTGCCAGATGGCACACATAATATGTATCCCATGGCTATTGGGAATTCAAGATAAGGGATACTCCCTCTGGTGTCGGGTTTTGAATCTATACTTACGTGAAAATGAGGTTGACTATGAGTTTGACATTTTGAGCATTTCTACAACAATACCACAGAGCAACCATAAAGCTGTCCTAGCAGTTTACAAACTCAGCAGTATCGCTTACAGTCCCGAAATAAACACGTTTATAAAGCCGCATCCTCACTGAGTCGACATTGCCGATCGACTCTGTCTATCGACGCTGTTGACCAACGAATTGAGAAGACTTCACCTGTCCACAGAGCTGGGTAATTACATGTACTTTAAAAGTAATTACAATTACAAAGTACTTTTTCAAAATGGAATTAATTACAATTACAAAATACTTTTGTAAAAAAGGAATTAATTACAGTTACAAAGTACATGACTTAAAAAAAGGAATTACTAATAACTTTTTTCTAAATACTTTCGGATAAAACAATAAAATTGAGGAACCCTAATATTTGAAAAAATTTCATAATTAAGTGTTCAACTGAATGGTGAATCCCTGTACAAATATATCAGAAAATTTATATCAATTAGGTATTTATGAGAAATCAAATCAAAAATATTTATACCCCTTCAAGATCAAGCACAATATCAATAAAAATAACAAGTAGAGTAATTTCTAAAAATATCGGTATAGTTATAGTTAACTCAATAATAATTGAACATTTGAACATTCAAGAGTTTATTGACAAAAAAGTTACATCAACATAAAAGTTTTAGGATTTATTATAGTATACCACATAAATCAGGTGTTATTAGTCTGAAGCCGTTTTGTTATTGTTACTTTTCAGTACAACTAGTTTTTCAAAATTAGTGTCACTCAGCGCATTCCTCCTGGGCACGTTGACCATTGTGGCAAAGAAAAATAATCTTTCTACAGGCGCAGAAGAAGGAAGTGCGGTGTTATATTAAAAAAATACGTTTTTCACCAATGGATAACTGTCTAGCATGGTCATATTTTTTCTCAAATCATTTAAGTACTGTAAAACTTCCAATTGTACCCTATTTTTGTTTTCAACGAAAGGTGTTACATCTTCATTGAAATCGAAAAAATCTTCATTTGGATTGTTTTTGGTCAGTTGTGTAGGATACGAATCGGTATTTGAATCTTGATCTTGAAAATGCAATAGTTCACATTCTGCTATAAGAAGTTGCTTTAAATCTTCTTTGCTTAATCCAGTTTTTCCTTCTACTATTGGAAACCAACGTAACTTGAATTCTGGATGGGAAATTGCACCTAAAACAGCATGGCGATCTTGTAATGTCAGTAGTTTTTCAAATCTTTTCTCTATACCTTCAATTGCACTATTCACCAGTATATTTCCACCACATGTGAATGTTTTTGCCTTCAATTTAATTAATTTATTCTGAAGTGAAATTATGCTAGGTAAAAGAGAACCATAATATATATTGGTCTCAGTTTGCAAAAAATGTAGGTCTCTGCTAATGATTTAGTAACATCACGGTATTCTTCGAGGTAAGTAAATTCGTTGTCAGTAAACGAATGCAGCTGTAATTTTTGAAAGAGCATAGGTAATTTTTTTTTTTCGGAAATTATTTGATTTATACTGTCATATAATGAGTTCCACCTAGTTACACCTGGCGAACTAAATGTATGACCCAAGTGTGATTGAATAATTTCCGCAGTCTTCGGCCGATTTGCCTTTTTCCACAATTCCTTACACTTTGCAATGCTATGTGTATGTCTATTGCGAAGACTAATGTTATATTCAATAACATTATTTACTTACTTATGAGAAGTAATTGTAATTAGATTATATGAAAAATATAATTACAAATTACAATTCCTGCACAGATTTTACCGCAATTACAATTCCAAATTACTCTAAGAAAAAAAGTACTTAAGTGCAATTACAAATTACTCGAAAAAAAAGTAATTGTAATTATTAATTACTTTTCAGCTAGGAATTAGCCAGCTCTGCCTGTCCACACCAAGTAGACAGAAAGTTGGTCGATCAGTCGAAACGAAAATGTTTAATGAAGAATGAATACGTTATTGCTTGTACCGCATTATTTTTTGTAGTCGCGTCTAAAAAAATTAAATATTCGCGTAAAAAAATATGTTATGTTAGACCAAGCCTGGAAAGTAGAAATACAGCGGTAGTAATCTGATGGGAGACTTAAAAAGAGGGGAAGATATCGACATACTGAACCTTGAATACAGATGTAATGGTGGATTTAGAATTTATTTTCGAATTTCTGATAGTAGATTTGAATATTTGTTGCAAAAAACACGACACGCTCACAGTGATTACAGCCTTTCCGCTGATGTCGAATGCCGAATACCACGTCCACACTCTGGCTTCGACTCGACTACCCTTTGATTTCACCGACAGTTTATGGAAAACCAATCGACAACTTGATCGACATATTTGGTTGATCGACGAAGTAGATTGACGTGTGCAATGTCGACTCAGTTAGGACGCGGCTTAACAATTGGATACATATTGTAACGATTTCGAGACCGGCCCAGAGACCGGCCCTGATCTAATTAATTATGCACCCTCGTTCAACTACAACTGCATATCTGCTGGCGTACGGATTGCCGAGAACAAGCTGGAATAAATCGATTGTTCGATACTATTCGAAGAGCCATCTAGATGAAATGTTCTATACTCCTGAATATTCGAGAGCCGTGAATGGAAACTGCTTGGGAGTATATAAGCGGGACAGTCAGAATGGAGAGTTAGTTACAGTTCCAGAGTTCGCTGATAGATAGCCACAGTAGAAATAAATTGAAATAGTAAACGTTTAGTGAATAATTGTTGTAAATAGTGTTTTAAATAAATTAGGAAAATTAGTTAGTGCAGTTTTACTACATTTGTTGTCAGAAGTCGGATGTTTAAAATAAATAAGTGTTAAAGTGTTCGTCGCGTTGAAAAACTGATAGACAGTTAGTGGACCCGTTGAACATTTGAGTGCAAAGTGGACAGTTTTGCGCGTCGCGGGACAATAAACTGAAAACTGTGTGTGAAATAAATGATATCTCGGTAAAGACAATAAGAGACAAAATGTTTCCGAGAAGAGTTCATCTAGTTGACCTTAAAGTTAGTGAATTAAAGCAAGAGTTAGAGGAGCGTGAGTTAGAAATAACTGGAAAGAAGGCCGTACTCCAGAAAAGACTTGCAGATGGATTGATTGAAGAAGGAGAAGACCCCGAAACATTTTTGTTCGAAATTTCTGGAATCGATATGAGTGCTATAATGAACAAACTCGAGGAAACTACGATTAGTTTGAAGGAGGAACTTCTACAAAATTCCGTAAGCCTGAAAGAAGAACTCCTAGAAAATTCGAATACTCTGAAAGAAGAACTTTCGAAAAATCTAGAAAAAAAGCTTCAAGAAAATTCTGTCAGCCTGAAAGAAGAACTTCTAGAAAATTCGAATTGTCTAAAAATGGAACTTCAAGAAAATGTGAAGAGCCTGGAAGAAAAGCTTCACGAAAATTCGAAAAATTTAGAAGTGAAGCTTCTAGAAAGCTCGGAGAATTTGAGAGAAGAGCTTCTAGAAAATTCGAGAAGCTTGAAAGAAGAAGTTTGCAGTGTGGCGAATCGGTTGGAAGAAAGAATGGGAACTGTTGGAACAGAGATGGAGAAAATCAAAGATGAAATGGAAGAAGAAATGAAAAAAATTAAGGAAACGCTCCACGATGAGATAAAGGAAAAATTTAGTGAGCTAGAAAAACGAATGGATTCTGTGCACATTCCTGAAATTTCCAACAGAAATTCAATGCCGGATCTGAGTACCAACTTGGAGGAAGTTCAAAAAGACATCAAAGATTTCAAGGTCAGTACGGAACCAGGAAAGCTCTCATTGAAACCGCCTCAGTTCGACGGAAATACTCCATGTATACAATTCGAAGCTGCTGCCAAAGCAAATGGATGGAATGCTGGGGAAAAAGCTTTAGCATTGACACTGGCATTGCGTGGCAAAGCAACAAATATTTTACAAACGCTCACCGCCCAACAACAGAAAGACTATGAACAGCTGGTAAAACACTTGGAACTTCGCTATGGCCAAGCCCACCTTGAACACGTATATCACTCACTGAAAAACCGATGCCAGAAATCAAGCGAGTCGTTGCAAGAATTTGAAGCAGATATTGCACGCTTGGTTCGTCTTGCGTACCCAGCTACACCGGAAAATGTAATGGAGCGACTAGCGGTCCAGGCATTTTTGGATGGACTTCGTGACTAGGAAACCCGGCAAGCCCTAACACTAGCTCGCCCCGCACATCTTGTGGATGCATTGGCACGCGCTATGGAATTCGAAGCAGAAAAACAATCCTGCAAAAGCCAGAGTAGAGTACGGATGATTGAGGAAGATCCACAGCCACAGGAGCCCGCTAATATCGAAGCTGTGATGCGAAAATTGCTGAAGAAAGTTGTGCCTGAGAGAAGACTGATACGATGCCGAAATTGTAGAGAACTTGGGCACGTGCGTAGCAAATGTCCAACATTGAAAAAATCGACATCAACGATGAAGGTCAAGAAGGAGCAATCGTCAGCCCGTATCCAACAAGCCCCAGTTAGCAATGCATATGTCGCTGTACTTCAAAGACAAGACAAAGGTGTCTTTGTAGACGGTCTCATTAACAACGAGCCTCGCACCATGCTCCTTGATACGGGTGCGACTAGAACAATCCTTGGACTTACTTTTGCCAAAACACCGGCAAGAATTGAATCGTTGAATTGGAAGCTACGCACAGCAACAGGAGAGCCGGCAACTGTGTATGGCGAACTTCCAATTGAACTGACTTTGGGCAGCACTACAGTGAAACGCCGGTCTCTAGTAGCGGATATAGAGGACGAGGTAATAATTGGAATAGACATCATGAATTCTAGAGGATTCGAGCTGAATTTTAAAGACGGCGTCCTTCGTGTGAACGGAGAAGAGCTGGTACTTCATGGGAGAAATGAAGAAATGGTTCGAGTTCTGCTGGCTGAAGACGTAAGCGTACCGGAAAGGGCTGAAACCATTTTGGAGGCTCGCCTGGATGGAGATGCGAGCAGTGAAAACGTGGTGATGTTCGAACCCAAGCTACATGATGAGAAAATTGGACGAGGAATTGCACTAGGAAAAACCTTGTTGCGTGCTGATAAATTTGTGCCAGTAAGGGTAATGAATGTCAATTATTACCCGGTGACCTTGAAGAAGGGAACGATTTTGGGGCACTGCTCGTCAATTTCCTCTGTAATCAGGAGTGTACGTGGCACTGTTAGCCAAGCCAGTAACATGCCAGCAGAATTGGAGAAGTTGGTTGCTATCTCGTCCAAGGACATGGGGCCAGCACGGAAGCCTAAACTGAGAGAACTAGTCAGGAAGTATCAGGACATCTTCGATACCGGAGTAGGCAGAGGCGGTAGAACAAAGGTGGTTCAGCACAAGATAGATACTGGAAATGCCCGACCAATCAGGCAATCAGCCAGAAGACTTCCTCTCGCCAAAAAGGAGGAGGCTGACAAAATAGTCTGCGACATGGAGAAAGACGGAGTCATCGAGCCATCCGACAGTCCCTGGTCCTCTCCAGTCGTGTTAGTGAAGAAGAAAGATGGATCAACACGGTTTTGCGTAGACTACCTTCAACTAAACGTGACGAAAAAGGACAGCTACCCTCTCCCAAGGATAGACGACACGCTAGACACGCTGGCTGGATCTACGATTTTCTCGACCTTAGATTTGAAGAGCGGATACTGGCAGGTAGAACTGGCCCAGGAAGATCGAGAAAAAACAGCTTTTACCATCGGCTCCGGATTATGGCAGTTTACAGTTATGCCATTCGGCCTCTGCAATGCTCCATCCACGTTCGAAAGATTGATGGAGACGGTTTTGAAAGAACTATCATGGAAGACGTGTCTGGTGTATCTCGACGACATTATTGTGGTTGGCAGATCATTCGAGGACCATGTAAAAAACTTGGAAGAGGTATTTCAGCGACTGAGAAGCTCCGGACTGAAACTGAGCCCCAAGAAATGTCATCTGTTTCAAAAAGAAGTACGTTATCTCGGCCACGTTGTCTCTGGGAAAGGAGTGGCAGTAGATGAGCAGAAGATCAAAGCTGTTAAGGAATGGCCCGTTCCGAAAGACATTCACCATCTTCGAAGTTTTCTTGGCTTGTGCACTTACTATCGCCGATACGTGCTGGGATTTGCTAACATCGCAAAACCACTGACAAGGCTCACGGAAGAACAAACAAAGTTCCAGTGGTCGGATGAATGCCAAGATTCATTCAGGAAGTTGAAAGGAGCTTTGATCAACGCACCAATCCTGAGCTACCCCCTTCCAGACGGGAAATTCATTCTAGACACGGACGCCAGTATCGTGGGACTTGGAGCTGTCCTGTCTCAGATCCAAGAAGGACAAGAGAAAGTCATCGGTTACTTCAGCAAGACCCTCAGTAAACCGGAGCGGAATTACTGTGTCACCAGGCGGGAACTGTTGGCTGTTGTCAAGGGAGTTGAGCACTTCTACAAGTACGTGTATGGACGAAGATTCCTACTGAGAACTGACCATGCAGCTCTCAAATGGCTCCTACAGTTTAAGAATCCCGAGGGTCAAGTGGCACGCTGGATTGAGAGGCTCCAGGAATTCGACTTTGAGATCGAACATCGGGCGGGGACCAGCCATAAGAATGCGGATGCCCTATCGCGAAGACCATGTCCAGACGACTGTTCGCACTGCCGACGAACAGAGGAAAAGGAGTCGACACTCTGCAGAACCACGGCGATCGGTGATAACTGGAATGACCACAAGATCCAGAAAGACCAAGAGAAAGATCCAGATCTTGGTTTAGTCATCGGCTGGAAGAAGAGTGATCGAAGACCGTCGTGGCAGGAAATAGCCAGCTGTTCTCCAGTCGTTAAAACTTACCGGGCCCAATGGAACTCTTTCACCTTAGACAATGGAGTCTTGAAGCGTGTGTTGGAGTCGGAGGATGGCGGGGAAGAAAGACGTCAGGTAGTACTTCCCAGGAGCAGAAGACAGGAAGTGCTCCGAGAAATCCATGATGGGGTCACCGGAGGACATCTGGGAGTGACGAAGCCCCTCCAGAAAGTTAGGCAACGGTTCTACTGGGCCAATTGTCAAGCTGACGTCAAGGACTGGTGCAGAAAATGTGCTGTAAGCGCTGCCAGTAATGGGCCTCGAACAAGACCTAAGGCCCCGATGCGCCAGTACAATGTGGGCAGCCCATTCGAAAGGATCGCCATTGACATCGCTGGCCCGTTCCCACAATCTGAACACGGGAACAAGTACATCCTTGTGGCGATGGATTACTTCAGCAAGTGGGCCGAAGCCTATGCCCTGCCCAACCAAGAAGCCATCACCGTTGCCGACGTCTTGGTGAAGGAGTGGATTTGTCGATTCGGTGTCCCGTTAGAACTGCATTCGGATCAAGGCAGGAATTTCGAGTCAAACCTGTTCCAGGAGATGTGTCAGATGCTGAACATCCGGAAAACGAGGACCACAGCTCTACATCCGCAGTCCGATGGAATGGTGGAGCGGATGAATAAGACGATAAACCGCCACCTGTCCAAGGTAGTCTCTGACCACCAGAAGGATTGGGACCAGTATCTCCATCTGTTCCTGATAGCGTATCGTTCCGCAGTTCATGAGTCAACTGGCCAAACCCCTGCAAGTGTTATTATGGGCCGAGAGCTGCGACTTCCATGTGACCTGAAGTTTGGGACGCCACCAGGACAAGACACTGCGGGAGATGACTACGTCAGCAAACTGCGACAGAGAATGGACGACATCCATGAACGGGTCCGTTTGAACATCCAGAGTGTCAGCGACAGAATGAAGGAGACCTACGACATCAAGGCGGATGCTGGTGGATATCAGACAGGTGACCTTGTCTGGCTATACAACCCTAAACGTCGCCGTGGACTATCACCGAAACTTCGGAACTCGTGGGAAGGTCCATATAAGATCATGAAAAGGATAAACGACCTCGTCTACCGCATATATAAGCCACCACGAGGAAAACCTAGGGTAGTCCACTTCAATAGGTTGTCCCCTTACGCCGGAAACCACGATCAAGTCCGCACCGTCCGCACCGTCAGATCACCGGAGGACGAAATGACGTTTCAGAGGTTCATGTCCCTGTACTCGAACGGACAGAAAGTTCAATATGGGGTAACCCGAGAGGAGTCACGAGATATTTTCAAGGTGCCTGCCAATTACGCGTTAGCTCACTGTGTGGCAGAAGATCTCCAAATGTCCAGAGGCATTGCAGTAGTTTTCTCCAAGAAGTTCGGTCGAATCCAGGAACTGAGAGAACAGATCCCGGAAGTTGGAGGGGTGTTACAGCTGAGGAAAGGCCAGAGAAACATCTACTATCTGGTTACCAAGAAGCGTTCTCGTGATAAACCGTCTTATGAAGATGTTTGGAAGAGCCTTACGAGATTGAGAGACACGATGCTGGACCAGAATATTGTAGATCTGGCAATCCCAAAATTGGCCTGTGGGCTTGATCGGCTGAACTGGAGAGTTATAAGAAGCATGTTGGAGACAATATTCAGATCCAGCGGCATCAACATTCTGGTGTTCTGCAACCATCTTCCTCGACCCAAATTGAAGACTGTGGAGTGCTACTTCCATCGAACGTCCAAGTGCAGATATGGAGAATCTTGCAGATATCTTCACACTCCAAGAATGACGCTTCGGGGCGAAACGTCTTTAAGAAGGGGGCAATGTAACGATTTCGAGACCGGCCCAGAGACCGGCCCTGATCTAATCAATTATGCACCCTCGTTCAACTACAACTGCATATCTGCTGGCGTACGGATCGCCGAGAACAAGCTGGAATAAATCGATTGTTCGATACTATTCGAAGAGCCATCTAGATGAAATGTTCTATACTCCTGAATATTCGAGAGCCGTGAATGGAAACTGCTTGGGAGTATATAAGCGGGACAGTCAGAATGGAGAGTTAGTTACAGTTCCAGAGTTCGCTGATAGATAGCCACAGTAGAAATAAATTGAAATAGTAAACGTTTAGTGAATAATTGTTGTAAATAGTGTTTTAAATAAATTAGGAAAATTAGTTAGTGCAGTTTTACTACAAAATCTAGACTAGACCGCTCAGCGTCACAGGTGTTTACGGCAATAATGATAAATTCCCATCACCATTTAATTAACAAAATGACTCCTTTTACAACACAAGTAAGCAATGAAATTATTACTAATAATTATCAATTTGCAAAATAAAATATCAACAGAAACATTTCATCATTTATTCTTGAGTCTTCCTTATCAGCACGCCTCTGACTATAATGTTCTCAAAATTAGAAAGATGATCGTCCTACCTTGACCTTGACAATCTGGATACCCATATTTACCCATACAGTCAAAACTCGCGTTCAGCTCTGTTCTTCGTCCTTGGTCATCCAAAACTCCCTCGAAAACTCTTCGATTTGGCAAGTCCTCCGATCAAGTAATACTACCTAGATGAGTAATACTCTCAGATCAAGAAGTAAACTTTGGATAGGCCCGATGCTATGTAAACACCGTACTCAATGAAGCAAAGACAAATGTGTTTATTTACAATTCACCTCCAGTCTCTGCTGTTTGCAAACATCTACCCTCTGTTGTCAAATTGATCAATGAAAAATCTGAGGTCGGTATGTATCAAGCAATGCGTAATTTTATATTCCGGTGTATTACCGGCGTTCTAGAAAAATATTTTTTCCAAAAAGTTGCAAAACAATCTTCTCTCAAAAGATATAATATGTCGTTTTCAACTGATAAAATAGTAGGCACTCTGAAAATTAAAGGCGGTTACCAGAATTATCTCACTCTTGGCAACACCGCTTGTTGCATTGGTCGCCATTGGGTTGACGTATTTTCTTGTTGTTTTGATTAGAAATTTCTTTGGGTTTCCAAGAGTTTTCTTGTTTTTTTGACGTTCATAAACAAGTTTACGTGAGATTTGTGATACTTTTAATAGTAGTGCAGTGGTTTAGTGAGATACAATGTCGAAATACTGCTTTGTTTACAAAACAACGATAGTCAACAAACATTCCACAGGTGAGCTAACAGTGGCGTGTCGGACGAAGAATGTAAACGTATTCTTCAGATATAATATTGAAGTGGAATAGGTACTAATAATGAATAATTCATTCATACATAAGTTTCCTACTGACGAGAAGTTGCAAATATAATGTGATGTTCTCGAATTGGATCCTTTGAGCTTGAAGAAATATTTCTATATACTTATGTTCGTAAGGAAGAACACTTTTGAGACCAGAAGCCATTCCTGATGTACAAGCAGTTGAGAGGTGAATTTGCGAAGAGTTAAATAGAGTGTTATTATTTCACCCCAAAGATTATTTTTGGGGCCTGAGTGAACTGGTAACTTGGCAAAGACAGAGACAAGCTGAATCATGCTTTTACCAACACAGTTTTCACAAAATCAAATGGAATTTTTTTTAATAGTTTATTTGGTATACATTAATGCTTGTTTTCCTTACTTACCTAAAGTGACAATTGTTAACTGATACTTTTTATTTAATAATTGTTACTTGATCCACCCTATATCTAAATTAAGCAACTCCAGAAACTCCAGAAAGTGTAGGAGGATAAGAAATTCATTCTCATCAAAAAGTTACTTTGTTTATCAATTTTACTTGTAAAGAAAAATTATTCAGTTATCGTAGGTAGGTATTTCTTATTTGCCTCAAAGAAATCAGGTGAAAATTTCATGATATTGAAAAACTTGTCAATTAAATATTTCTTAGAAAGATTAATTGCTCAAAAAAGTTTTTGTTTTAGGTCAAACCTGATATGTAGATAGTTAATGAATTTCACCGAATAGTTCTCATGAAAGGGATAATTCCAAGGATATGAAATACACTAAAGAGTGTAGGTATATAGTGAGTTGGCCTGTTCCATTAGGATTTATTGTAGCTCCCAAGAGTGCTACATAAAAACATAGGTATATTGGAATAAAAATACTTGAATTATTGAAACACGTGAACTTAAATATGGAATCACAGCCACATATGAAAAAATATTAAAATACAAAATTACAACAGGAAATTTGTAAATGTTAATCAAGTAATGATGCAATGTATAGTAAATAAATATATTTTTTCTCAACTGTTTGTATCAGTATAGTTTTTCATTGGTACATATACAGGAAAAAACGCAAACTTTTTTGATTCATGATGAAAATTGTCATATGAAACTAGAGTTTTAGTAATTTTTTCGTCAGGAATGATATCATCGAATTATTTTACAAGTTCTGTTGTTCATCCCACGATCAGACTAAATCAAGATAAGTACTTAAATTCTTTCCTCACGAAATTAAATAATGTTGATCCCCTTAAAAAAGCACGGCACTGTGCAAGAGGTAGTTTGTTTTGGATTGACCGTCAGAAACCCAAAACATAACACTCTCTCCTAGAGTTATCTTCGGTTCACAACTTCGTTTGCATTTTCGGCATCGGGCCTATCTAGGGTTTACTTCTTGATCTGAGGTAATACTCAAATAGTACTGGAAGGTAACATCTTTTCATAATGTAATCCCTCAAATTAGGACATTGTTGCCATGTCGCAAATTTTCAAGGATAAAATAAGCACGTCAGCTAGATTTTTATTTCTGTCGGGTATATACATGGCAACGAAAACCCATGAAATATATAACAATAAGAAGGCAATTGAAACGTTCATTGCAGCTTGTTGGGAGCATGTAAAAACGATAGTATTTCCATCGCCGAAAGGAGATTCTGCGTTGTCGATATAGTTTTGTCAGTACAGCAACGCTGCATTACATAAATGTATCATATTTTGCGTAAATTTAATGTGACCTTATTACATACATATAATGTTACTCAAAACATCTATGAAACATTTGTAAAATGTAACATTGTAACATCAGGGTGGAGCATATACTCATGGTTTACCAACACTTTTTTCTATATTTATAGGTATACTTCTGGAATTTCAGTAGTCACTTTTCAGTAGATGAATAACAACAATAGCAATTAACAAAGTTATTCATCTACCAAAGAGTGGCGATTGAAATTCCAGAAATACAACTTTAAGTGTAGAAAAATAAGTGTTGGTAAACAATGAGTATAAGCTCCACCCTGTATACTAAGAAATAGAATATGTATATAAGGGAGTAATGATGTAAAACATACCAATCAATCAAAAAACTTTATTGTCAATGATTAAATTCTCATGGATAAAGCGTTATAAAACAAGACAGTTACATCATTAACAATTAAATTTAAATTAGCAGTATAAAAAATATAATCTTGAATCACTATGAACAGACCAAAGTACCTAATAATATGACTTACCACCTGAATCAGATGAAAAATTTATTGATAGATCTACCAAAGTTAAGTGTTATTAAAAGAATAATATTGAATGAAAACCTGTTTCTTTTGAAAAATAAAAACCCGGTCACTTCTCCTTTCATTTTAGTTTCTGCTTTGCTAATGTCATCTAATCTATCACTATGAGTCAACAAACTCTTTATCTGTGATTGAACTGCAGACATCTTTTACATATTCTGAAAATATAGTCATTACAGTCACTGAAAACTCATATTAATCTTTATGATATAAGAAAACGATCATCCAATAATTATTAATAATTATATGTTGCCCCTAGAGGTAAAAGAAAAATAATTACTTACGTTTCAGTATGTCCATAATTATCAATTAAAAATTTTGGATTTTTTTCTTTGCCCAGTCCAGAAGGGCTCATCTTCGATTAGTTCGGAAACAACAACTGCTATTTAAGTTTTTGTAATCTGATCATTCAATAAGTACCAGTTCTTACATCAAAACTGATAGAGGAATGTGAAAGGACACTACCAAACTGAAAAGAAACTGAAAATGAAGTTAGTTTATTGATAATTTGTATTAAACAATTCAAGTGATTTCTCTACAATCTCAAGAAACGGTAATATTAGGTATCATAGATTAATGAAATTAAGAAAGATCAGAACACTCTGTTTAAAATATATAATTTTGAGTTCACTTACAAATTAAGCAGCTCCAATATTGTTGTTTTAGCAAGCTAAATTCATTAGTTTCGGTTCCAAAAATTCCTTGATCAATCGGTTCAAAATAATTTGACACAGCTCCAGATGTCAGCAACCATTTCCATACTGTCCAATATCTGATTAGCAGGAACCACAACTGATAGCTTTTCTCCTATTCATAGCATCATATGTAGATACTCTCTAATCAATAGTAGATATCACTACATTCACTACACAACCTAAATGATAAAATAACAATTAGTGGATGGAGTAGTGGAAAATCATTATCTTACCATGAAAATTATGAGTTTTGCAATCCTATTGATTCCAATCACTTTCAAGTAGTTTGAATTATATTTTAATTCTATGAACTCAAAACTCTTACCATGACCGCCATGATTATTATAGGATAAAAAGAACGATGGCATCAGTGATATATTTATTTCATATTTACTGGGTAATATTGTTTGAACGTGGATATCATTTTTTTAAGTTACGAAGATTTTGAGTTTTTGTCGACATTTATGATATATGTTGTTATATGGTTAGGAGGTTAGGTCTTAGGTTATGTTGAAATGTCTTATGTCGTATGAATGACGTCATGACGTGGTCATTACCCAAAAATTACATCTTCTCGTCTCTAGGGAATTATTAATCGTCATTAACTCAATGAAATAAAACGGATGGCGTCTCAGTCTGACTTATTCGATTCCTTCCTGTGAGGTCGTCATCTCACCATTTACATCTCTAGCTAGTTACTCGTCTCTTGTTGGTTGGTAACTAACTAGAACGACTCAAACAAATTCTCTGCCCCGTCGTATTACTTTTTCGTCTTTTTCCAAAATCTCACGTCTTACATCGGTCACACCTGCCGTTTTCGATCCCACATTTATAAAATTGAAACCAAATTATCACAAAACAACTAAAAACGTACATTTGTCATTATTGCAGTGGACCCTTCGTTTGTTCTTATGATGGCAATTTCCAATGTACAAAAAAGATTTTTGGGAATTCTTAATGGTGTATTCAGTCACATTGGATTTTTCAGAAATGTTCTTTATGACTATTTTATTGGTAAGGACGAAATATCAAAGAAGAGCGACCATCTTATATCAATGAAAAAATTTACAAAATTAGGAGTATGCGTTATGAATGAATCCATAAAATATACCGTGTACTCAGACTCACAGATATTTATCTTTCCAACTATTTTTCAGGAATTTGGAAGACTAGGAATGCTCACTAAGACGCACTTTTAGACATATTGGGACAATCTTTTGAATTCTGTTTTATTTTTATTTATATTCTCATCAACCACATCATTATGTAAATTCGATGACATACCATAGTAGAAATTATTTCAAGTGTCAAAACGCTCATTTCATTTTTTGCTAAACATTGACATTAATTTAACTTGGGTAATATTGCCGGAATATTCTCTAAACATTATTAGCCTCAAAATATTCAGCGAAATTAGTACTTTTATATTGGAATAATATTGATGCAATATTATGAAGTGTTGTCAAAATATTGGCCTCAAAACATTCAACGATATTGGTACAGTTATATAGGACGAGTTAACGCGTTCTATATATAGAAAACTAAAAGTAGGGCGATTCTGAAACTTGGTAGTATAGGTGAAGAACTAATGAAGAATTCAACTAAAATATTTCCGTTGATGTGACGTTTCCGGTTAACTCATCAAGATATACCCTGTATAGGGATAATATTGGTACCATATTAGGTAAATATTCAAACGCAATATCCCCGAGAATTTCTTTTGTAACATTTCGCGATATTGGTCCAATATTGTTTTTTACATCATTAAAATAATATAGATAGGATGTTCTTGAAGCAATATTGACCTCAAAATATTAGCGATATTGGTACCTCCGATCAAATAACACAACCTAGATGTCGTGCATTGTTTACAGAAATATTGAGGTTCGATAAAATAGAAATGATGGAAACCCAATATGGAATGGAAGTAAGAGATTTGAGCCGGTTCTGGGCCTCCCCCCACTACTATGACGTCATCAGTGACCTTGGGGTGACCTTCAGGGATGAGCTTGGTGCATAGGTGCCTGTGTGGGTCTATGACCTTGGGATGACCTTGAAACGATTTTTAAATTTTGTAATTTTTGACCTTGATGTAGGTTTTGATGAGGTGTTCAAGGTTTTTGTTTGACCTTGAGATGACATTTGGGTGACAGAGATTTTTTTTCATACACGGACAAGTACTTTTTCCAAGTACTTATATATTTTTTTACCTCCAAGACTAAAAACATTCATGTGAACACTTGCTACTATGTATGACTTTCATATTATGTACTAACACATGAAAATCTAGAGAAGGCACACGTCCACACACCACGGAGATCCAGTCAGATATGTGAACTCTGATTCCTCTCCGATACTTACCTTGTAGTGGTGGTAGTAGTAAGCGTGTGTGACGTCATCCGACTATGAGGAGTGCATCTGAAGTAGCCCACGCTCGACGCTTATAATATATACGGACAAGTACTTTTTCCAAGTACTTATAATTTTTTACCTCCATGACTACTATAACCTTCATGTGTACACTTGTTACTGTGCATGACTTTCATGTGTACCAACACATGAAAATCTAGAGAAGGCACACGTCTGCACACCACGGAGATCCAGTCAGATATGTGAACTCTGATTTCTCTCCGCCAGTGTATACCTTACAGTGGTGGTGGGAGGAAGCGTGTGTGACGTCATCCAATTATGAGGAGCGCATCCGAACACGATCCAGTCATACGTATCAGAAGCAACCCTCGCTCGACTCTCACTATAGTGGGAATGGTCCGCTGACGTCACACATCCACACAATGCAGTTATGTAGCGACTACTGTTCACTTTTCATCTTGTATGTATCGATAGCGAGTTGGATTAGAAGTGTGCATGGTGGGGGCTCTGTGACGTTGCATGAGTAGTCGAAGTGGATAGAATTTGTTCATCCTCTTCCCCACTCATTGAAATTATATTTAAAGGAGGTGGGAATGATTGTTAAATCAGTATCTCATAGAGTTTTGTGCTGAGAACACATCGAGAAAATGTATTCCTGTGACTGTGGTAAATCGTTTACTCGTAGTGATAATCTCCGTCGTCATCAACTTCAGAGTTGCCAAGGTGGGCCTTCTGTGAAAAGGATTAAGTTAGATGCGGCTGCATCGACACCAATGTACACATGCAATTGTTGTAATGTGACAATCCCTGCATCCCAAGTTAGTTCTCATTAAAGAACTCTCCAGCACAAGAACAATGCATGTGTCCAAGTTAGTGATGGCATACAAATTATAAGGAATGCTTTCAAGTGTAGAATTGTAAGCTATCGAGTGGAAAGTCCGAATGTGTACACTGACTATATGTCGTTCTTCAATGAGATCAGGGAGAAAGTTATTGGTTTACTTGAAGAGGCAATAAAGGTTCACAAGATATTCAAAGTGAATATGGAGGTCCAAACACGGGATTTGATTGATACCAAGTCATTCAACTCACAAAATAAAATTGTGGACCAGTCTACGGATTTGGATGCATTATTTGATGGATTCCGTGATGCCATCATTGCTCAGACTACGGAATTTGAAGAACGTGATTCAGGTATGTTTAAAGTTTAAATTCTATTTACACGAATATTAAATTATTTTTATGTTTCAGGATGGAGCTGTGAAAAAGTTATGTTCCTCGAAGTGAAAATCAACAAGTATAGTCCACTCAGCGGATGTTCATATGTGAAGCTGCCCGAGTTCATTGAGACAAGAAAAGTCGTTGTGAATATTCGCAATGAGGATCAACACTGTTTTGCATGGGCCATCACATCTGCTTTGTTTCCTGCGAATGGTAGAGTGTCAGAAGTTTCCTCATACCCCCACTATTCCAATATTTTGAATGTAACAGGTATGGATTTTCCAGTTAAACTTCAAGCTATAAAAAAGTTTGAGGACATGAATGATATTTCGATTAATGTATATGGATTAGAGTCGAAACTTGATAAGGGTAAAATGAAATATGAAGTGGTTGGTCCGTTGCGTTACTCACAGAGAAGACTAAGAAGTCATGTTGATTTGCTACTTATAACTGATGATTCTGGCAATAGTCATTATTGTTGGATTAAAGACCTTTCTAGATTAGTTTCAAGTCAACTATCTGCGCATGAGCATAAAAAATATTTTTGTGATGGATGTTTATTGTATTTCTCTCACGAGCGATCACTGTTACGTCATCAGTTGCATGACTGTAATCATTTGAGTACTACAACACCATCAGTCAATTTCAGAATTAATAAATATGGTAAAATGATACCGGGGAATTCACTTATGTTTGAAAATTTTGAGAGACAGATGAAGGTGCCATTTGTAGTTTATGCTGATTTTGAATCAGTTCTCAAACCCATTCAAACTAGTCAACCCAACCCTAAACACTCATACTCGAATAAAACATACAAACATGAACCTTATTCATTTGCTTATTCGATAAAATGTTCATATAATGACAAATTATCAAAATTTGTTACATATAGGGGTGAAGATGCAGCCGAGAAATTTGTCACAAGGCTTGAAAATGATTTGAGAAATATTTATCACAATCATCTGAGATATCCAATTCCTATGGTTGCACAAACCCCCGCGGAAGAAGAAGAGTTTTCTTCTGCACAATTTTGTGGAATATGTGATAAACCATTCACGGGTGGTGATGTGAAAGTGAGAGACCATTGCCACCTCAATGGAAAGAAAAGATCACCTGCCGCTCATTCTGTATGTAACTTAAATTTCAAATTACCAAATTTTGTTCCGATAATTTTCCATAATCTTAGTGGGTATGATTGTCATTTGTTCATAAAAGAACTGTATAGAAACAAAGACAAAGTGGATGTTATCCCACAAACTAAGGAAAAATATATATCGTTCACCAAGCATCTATTCACTCAAACATCCACTGACAAAGATGGAAAAGAGAAAAAGAATTATTTGAAAATGAGATTTATAGACAGTTTCAAATTCATGTCGGATTCTTTGCAGAACTTAGGTGCTAACTTAACATCCAATCAGTGTATTGAGATGCATAAACATTTTCCACAAATTGACAAATTCAATTTGATGAGAAAGAAAGGTGTTTTTCCATATAACTTTGTTGACCATATTGACAAGTTGAATTATCCAACTATTCCCACTAAAAATCAATATTATGACAATCTTAACGAAGAGCATATATCAGATAAGGATTATATGAGAGCAAAACTTGTTTGGCATTTATTCGAGTGTCAGAGTTTAGGAGAATACTCGGATTTATATTTGAAGTCCGATGTGCTTCTATTATGTGACATATTTGAAAACTTTAGAAAGATATGTTTAGATAAATATAAATTAGATCCGGCGCAGTATTATACAGCACCCGGATTATCATGGGATGCAATGCTAAAGTATACAAATATAGAATTGGAATTATTGACTGACATTGACATGATTCATTTTTTCAAGAAAGGAATACGTGGCGGAATAAGTCAGTGTAGTGAAAGGAAGCATATAGCTAATAATAAATTTTTACCCGATTATAACCCCGATGAACCTTCATCGTTCATATCATATTTAGATGCCACTAACCTATATGGTCACAGTATGTCACAACCATTACCCACCAACGATTTTGCTTGGCTAACTCCCAATGAAATTATCAATTTGGACGTAATGGGTTTAGCATCTGATAGTCCATATGGTTATGTTCTTGAAGTAGATGTTCATTATCCCCAAGAATTACATGACAAATATGCTGATCTCCCTTTTCTCGTTGAAAGTTTAATACCTCCACATTCCAAATCAAAATTTCGTAAATTAATTCCAAATTTAAATGATAAAAGAAAATATATTATACATTATAAAAATTTACAGCAGGCTGTGGCCAATGGTCTTGTTGTCATGAACACACATAGAGTGTTGAGATTGAAGCAGTCATGTTGGATGAAACCTTATATTGATTTGAATACTGAAATGCGAAATCGATCGATAACAAAGCTGAAAAAGATTTCTATAAACTCATGAACAATGCAGTTTATGGGAAAACAATGGAAAACGTTGATAACAGAATTGATATTAGACTGATTACGCATTCGGAAAGTATCAAGAGGAAAATGGGTGCCAGTGCCCTAATTTCACGTCCAAATTACAAAAGCTGTTCAATATTATCCGAAAATTTTGTTGCAATTCAATTGGGAAAAGTTAATGTATTATACGATAAACCACTATATTTGGGATTTTGTATTCTAGAATTATCCAAAACAGTCATGTACAACTTTTTCTATGGTTGTATTAAACGTCATTACGCAGAAAATGCCACCTTACTCTACACTGACACGGATTCTTTAATTTTGCAAGTAAATACCGATAATTTTTATGATTTCATTATCAACAATATAGGTGAATTTGATACTTCCAATTACAAAGTAGGAAATCAATTCAATATTCCTATTACAAAATCAATTCTGGGTAATTTCAAAGACGAATTTCCGAATGATCCCATAATTAGCTTTTATGGTTATGGTTGCATTGTCATACCATGATGATAAACGGTTCATCATTCCCAATACCACACAAACTCTTCCTTGGGGTCATAGCGATATAGAATTCTACCAGAATGATCCAGAAGAGAATATTCGTTGGGTTTCCAATATTATTCAATCTTTTTCTCAAGAAAGTCCGTTAGATCAATTACTTCATTTATTAACAGCTGAATTGAACAAATGAAATATCATTCAAAATGGAAAATTCACCACCACCGCCATAATTATTTATTTGTATTCTAGATGTGATTAACCTCAATGGATAAAAGTCGAATTATACTAATCAATTTTAGTAAATGTCGTGTTTTCCTGTTACCAAATATATATATTTTTAAATAAACACGTTATTCTGATTTCCTATTGTTTCATTTAAGTAAATAAAATACCTACTCAGAGATATATAGAAATGGTTGATTTGAAATCATCAGTATGAAAGATATCGAGGTGGGAGAAAGATGTCCAAAGCTATTGATAAATTTGGTCGTAGACGAAAATGGGGTACTGTTAAAGTTCGAGTTCTTCAAGGTTCTCAGGGTCCTCAAGGTATAGGATTCAAGCTTTCACCTGATGACCAATATGATATGCAAGGTAAAAGACTGAAAAATGCTGGTGAACCGATAGATGAGAGAGATTGTGTAACTCAGTTATATCTCAATGAACAAATCAATGAGTCGAAGGCACTTGTCCTCAAAGCCTTGCAGGCTGCCATACTTGCCACAATGGCTCAAATTGTACCTGATGTCCGTCAAGCTTTTAACGAAAAAATAGAGGAGGTGACAGATGAACTGGATCGCAAGTACAGTAATCTAAAAAGTGATGTGGATATCAAAGTATGGGATGCTACAGCTACAATGACACGAAACATTACAGAGTTGACAAGTGAACTCAATCACAATGATGCAAAAATATGACGATATGGAGAAGAGGTTAGTTGTATTGGAGAAGAAACATGAGAGGTTATTCGAATTGGAGAAGAAACATCCTGATATTTGGCTCACACATAGACCAAAACTTTGGGCTCCAGGCAGTGATCCACACCCAGCTGTTTGAAAAATGAATTTGTATTATCATAAAAATATATAGAATAAATTTAGTCAAACTAAAGTTATTTTTATTTCAATACTATCATGCTATATACACATTCACGTACAATGATGTTCTCGCTAATACTGCTTGGGAGACTCGAACGCTCTCTACTCTTATGTAGAAGAATTGTGGTGGTGGTAACCCCCATACTCTGAATGAAACATATAAAAGAAGAACTGGTCACTGAATACTTCATTCGAATTTCATAGTTCGAATATTCTATTGTATTGTGATGGATAGTTATATGGAAGTCCTAGCCAGCCTGTCCCACATGGACATCAACAACTTCGAGGAGTACTGGGACGACGACCTAGAGGTGGAAGTTGTGGATGGAACAGCGGTCCATGAGCTGGAGAAAATGGTGGATCAGCTGGTGTTCGAGGACCAGGTGGAGCTAGTGGAGCCGGAGGACCCGGTGGAGATGGATGCCGCTGAAGATGAGGCCGTCGACGAGGGCAATGCAGAAGATGAAGTCGATGAAGGGGTTGAGGCGGATTCTGTCAGCGAATTCGACTCCATCATAAGTCGTACCATACCAATCAACATGTCGGAGACGTTGAACAATTTTGCAACCAATTTGTATTGTTGCACATTGGCCTTCGTTGCAATTGATGCTGGTGATGAAGGCCAATTCTTCGTCTGCCGTATGTGTTATGTACGGTACTGTGGTATGAATGACAATGGTGGATTGTATGATAATCACCATTCACATGTAACTGTCGAGTATGCTGATACTCCAACCCACCATTGTTATGCATGCCAAACTCCTTTGTTTCAACTGACTCCACTAAGGACATGTATCTTTTGTAATAAGTACGCATGCGCGTGTGTACTCTTTTTTAACCCTGAAAAGGGCTGTTTTGCTTCGAAGAGCCGGGGTATGTCGATCCACACATGTTTATGTGAGACGACGAAAGATCACTAAACATCTACAACTCTTCAAGTTATAGAAACTTTGTACATTTTCACCATTAAGTGGTGCAAATGCATATGTTTGTGTTTTTTGTGTGGCCCTGAAAAGGGCCGATGGGGTGCTCCGGAGAGCTGGGTGTCATCCCGCATAGTTATGCGGAACGACCACGGAAGGGAACTCAGATGACATCGTCATCGTCATCATCCGATGACACCACGATGATGGTGTCATCGTCGGAGTCATCGTCCTCCAGGTGATGCACCTCTGGGTGGTCATCCATGTCGACATCCTCGATGCCGATGAATTCGACATCCTCGACCACTGCGTCATCTTCTAGCTGGTCATCCTCGGCCACATCATCCTCGGAGATGTCAGACTCATCTGACCATTCCTCCGGGTGCTCCTCCATTTCAACACCATATTCTGATGATGATGATGATGTTGACGGGGACGGGAAATTCCACGTATCTCAGGAGTCGCTGATCTCAGCCACCTGAATTGGCCCTCTGGGAACTCGATCATCATTCCTGTCATGATAGAGAGCCCCTTGGAATATTTGGTGTACCTTGACCGGGTACAACGACGGTGGCATCTGTCGAATTATCTCGGCATCGTCTTCAAATCTTTCGCAACGTCTCGGAGCTGTGGTGGAGTCTGGGAGAGGCATCTTAGAAGACTGATACTATAATCAGAGTTTACATTGAATTTATACTAACTCATGAGATAGAAATGGTGGGAGAGAAGAAAATTAAAGGCGGTTACCAGAATTATCTCACTCTTGGCAACACCGCTTGTTGCATTGGTCGCCATTGGGTTGACGTATTTTCTTGTTGTTTTGATTAGAAATTTCTTTGGGTTTCCAAGAGTTTTCTTGTTTTTTTGACGTTCATAAACAAGTTTACGTGAGATTTGTGATACTTTTAATAGTAGTGCAGTGGTTTAGTGAGATACAATGTCGAAATACTGCTTTGTTTACAAAACAACGATAGTCAACAAACATTCCACAGGTGAGCTAACAGTGGCGTGTCGGACGAAGAATGTAAACGTATTCTTCAGATATAATATTGAAGTGGAATAGGTACTAATAATGAATAATTCATTCATACATAAGTTTCCTACTGACGAGAAGTTGCAAATATAATGTGATGTTCTCGAATTGGATCCTTTGAGCTTGAAGAAATATTTCTATATACTTATGTTCGTAAGGAAGAACACTTTTGAGACCAGAAGCCATTCCTGATGTACAAGCAGTTGAGAGGTGAATTTGCGAAGAGTTAAATAGAGTGTTATTATTTCACCCCAAAGATTATTTTTGGGGCCTGAGTGAACTGGTAACTTGGCAAAGACAGAGACAAGCTGAATCATGCTTTTACCAACACAGTTTTCACAAAATCAAATGGAATTTTTTTTAATAGTTTATTTGGTATACATTAATGCTTGTTTTCCTTACTTACCTAAAGTGACAATTGTTAACTGATACTTTTTATTTAATAATTGTTACTTGATCCACCCTATATCTAAATTAAGCAACTCCAGAAACTCCAGAAAGTGTAGGAGGATAAGAAATTCATTCTCATCAAAAAGTTACTTTGTTTATCAATTTTACTTGTAAAGAAAAATTATTCAGTTATCGTAGGTAGGTATTTCTTATTTGCCTCAAAGAAATCAGGTGAAAATTTCATGATATTGAAAAACTTGTCAATTAAATATTTCTTAGAAAGATTAATTGCTCAAAAAAGTTTTTGTTTTAGGTCAAACCTGATATGTAGATAGTTAATGAATTTCACCGAATAGTTCTCATGAAAGGGATAATTCCAAGGATATGAAATACACTAAAGAGTGTAGGTATATAGTGAGTTGGCCTGTTCCATTAGGATTTATTGTAGCTCCCAAGAGTGCTACATAAAAACATAGGTATATTGGAATAAAAATACTTGAATTATTGAAACACGTGAACTTAAATATGGAATCACAGCCACATATGAAAAAATATTAAAATACAAAATTACAACAGGAAATTTGTAAATGTTAATCAAGTAATGATGCAATGTATAGTAAATAAATATATTTTTTCTCAACTGTTTGTATCAGTATAGTTTTTCATTGGTACATATACAGGAAAAAACGCAAACTTTTTTGATTCATGATGAAAATTGTCATATGAAACTAGAGTTTTAGTAATTTTTTCGTCAGGAATGATATCATCGAATTATTTTACAAGTTCTGTTGTTCATCCCACGATCAGACTAAATCAAGATAAGTACTTAAATTCTTTCCTCACGAAATTAAATAATGTTGATCCCCTTAAAAAAGCACGGCACTGTGCAAGAGGTAGTTTGTTTTGGATTGACCGTCAGAAACCCAAAACATAACACTCTCTCCTAGAGTTATCTTCGGTTCACAACTTCGTTTGCATTTTCGGCATCGGGCCTATCTAGGGTTTACTTCTTGATCTGAGGTAATACTCAAATAGTACTGGAAGGTAACATCTTTTCATAATGTAATCCCTCAAATTAGGACATTGTTGCCATGTCGCAAATTTTCAAGGATAAAATAAGCACGTCAGCTAGATTTTTATTTCTGTCGGGTATATACATGGCAACGAAAACCCATGAAATATATAACAATAAGAAGGCAATTGAAACGTTCATTGCAGCTTGTTGGGAGCATGTAAAAACGATAGTATTTCCATCGCCGAAAGGAGATTCTGCGTTGTCGATATAGTTTTGTCAGTACAGCAACGCTGCATTACATAAATGTATCATATTTTGCGTAAATTTAATGTGACCTTATTACATACATATAATGTTACTCAAAACATCTATGAAACATTTGTAAAATGTAACATTGTAACATCAGGGTGGAGCATATACTCATGGTTTACCAACACTTTTTTCTATATTTATAGGTATACTTCTGGAATTTCAGTAGTCACTTTTCAGTAGATGAATAACAACAATAGCAATTAACAAAGTTATTCATCTACCAAAGAGTGGCGATTGAAATTCCAGAAATACAACTTTAAGTGTAGAAAAATAAGTGTTGGTAAACAATGAGTATAAGCTCCACCCTGTATACTAAGAAATAGAATATGTATATAAGGGAGTAATGATGTAAAACATACCAATCAATCAAAAAACTTTATTGTCAATGATTAAATTCTCATGGATAAAGCGTTATAAAACAAGACAGTTACATCATTAACAATTAAATTTAAATTAGCAGTATAAAAAATATAATCTTGAATCACTATGAACAGACCAAAGTACCTAATAATATGACTTACCACCTGAATCAGATGAAAAATTTATTGATAGATCTACCAAAGTTAAGTGTTATTAAAAGAATAATATTGAATGAAAACCTGTTTCTTTTGAAAAATAAAAACCCGGTCACTTCTCCTTTCATTTTAGTTTCTGCTTTGCTAATGTCATCTAATCTATCACTATGAGTCAACAAACTCTTTATCTGTGATTGAACTGCAGACATCTTTTACATATTCTGAAAATATAGTCATTACAGTCACTGAAAACTCATATTAATCTTTATGATATAAGAAAACGATCATCCAATAATTATTAATAATTATATGTTGCCCCTAGAGGTAAAAGAAAAATAATTACTTACGTTTCAGTATGTCCATAATTATCAATTAAAAATTTTGGATTTTTTTCTTTGCCCAGTCCAGAAGGGCTCATCTTCGATTAGTTCGGAAACAACAACTGCTATTTAAGTTTTTGTAATCTGATCATTCAATAAGTACCAGTTCTTACATCAAAACTGATAGAGGAATGTGAAAGGACACTACCAAACTGAAAAGAAACTGAAAATGAAGTTAGTTTATTGATAATTTGTATTAAACAATTCAAGTGATTTCTCTACAATCTCAAGAAACGGTAATATTAGGTATCATAGATTAATGAAATTAAGAAAGATCAGAACACTCTGTTTAAAATATATAATTTTGAGTTCACTTACAAATTAAGCAGCTCCAATATTGTTGTTTTAGCAAGCTAAATTCATTAGTTTCGGTTCCAAAAATTCCTTGATCAATCGGTTCAAAATAATTTGACACAGCTCCAGATGTCAGCAACCATTTCCATACTGTCCAATATCTGATTAGCAGGAACCACAACTGATAGCTTTTCTCCTATTCATAGCATCATATGTAGATACTCTCTAATCAATAGTAGATATCACTACATTCACTACACAACCTAAATGATAAAATAACAATTAGTGGATGGAGTAGTGGAAAATCATTATCTTACCATGAAAATTATGAGTTTTGCAATCCTATTGATTCCAATCACTTTCAAGTAGTTTGAATTATATTTTAATTCTATGAACTCAAAACTCTTACCATGACCGCCATGATTATTATAGGATAAAAAGAACGATGGCATCAGTGATATATTTATTTCATATTTACTGGGTAATATTGTTTGAACGTGGATATCATTTTTTTAAGTTACGAAGATTTTGAGTTTTTGTCGACATTTATGATATATGTTGTTATATGGTTAGGAGGTTAGGTCTTAGGTTATGTTGAAATGTCTTATGTCGTATGAATGACGTCATGACGTGGTCATTACCCAAAAATTACATCTTCTCGTCTCTAGGGAATTATTAATCGTCATTAACTCAATGAAATAAAACGGATGGCGTCTCAGTCTGACTTATTCGATTCCTTCCTGTGAGGTCGTCATCTCACCATTTACATCTCTAGCTAGTTACTCGTCTCTTGTTGGTTGGTAACTAACTAGAACGACTCAAACAAATTCTCTGCCCCGTCGTATTACTTTTTCGTCTTTTTCCAAAATCTCACGTCTTACATCGGTCACACCTGCCGTTTTCGATCCCACATTTATAAAATTGAAACCAAATTATCACAAAACAACTAAAAACGTACATTTGTCATTATTGCAGTGGACCCTTCGTTTGTTCTTATGATGGCAATTTCCAATGTACAAAAAAGATTTTTGGGAATTCTTAATGGTGTATTCAGTCACATTGGATTTTTCAGAAATGTTCTTTATGACTATTTTATTGGTAAGGACGAAATATCAAAGAAGAGCGACCATCTTATATCAATGAAAAAATTTACAAAATTAGGAGTATGCGTTATGAATGAATCCATAAAATATACCGTGTACTCAGACTCACAGATATTTATCTTTCCAACTATTTTTCAGGAATTTGGAAGACTAGGAATGCTCACTAAGACGCACTTTTAGACATATTGGGACAATCTTTTGAATTCTGTTTTATTTTTATTTATATTCTCATCAACCACATCATTATGTAAATTCGATGACATACCATAGTAGAAATTATTTCAAGTGTCAAAACGCTCATTTCATTTTTTGCTAAACATTGACATTAATTTAACTTGGGTAATATTGCCGGAATATTCTCTAAACATTATTAGCCTCAAAATATTCAGCGAAATTAGTACTTTTATATTGGAATAATATTGATGCAATATTATGAAGTGTTGTCAAAATATTGGCCTCAAAACATTCAACGATATTGGTACAGTTATATAGGACGAGTTAACGCGTTCTATATATAGAAAACTAAAAGTAGGGCGATTCTGAAACTTGGTAGTATAGGTGAAGAACTAATGAAGAATTCAACTAAAATATTTCCGTTGATGTGACGTTTCCGGTTAACTCATCAAGATATACCCTGTATAGGGATAATATTGGTACCATATTAGGTAAATATTCAAACGCAATATCCCCGAGAATTTCTTTTGTAACATTTCGCGATATTGGTCCAATATTGTTTTTTACATCATTAAAATAATATAGATAGGATGTTCTTGAAGCAATATTGACCTCAAAATATTAGCGATATTGGTACCTCCGATCAAATAACACAACCTAGATGTCGTGCATTGTTTACAGAAATATTGAGGTTCGATAAAATAGAAATGATGGAAACCCAATATGGAATGGAAGTAAGAGATTTGAGCCGGTTCTGGGCCTCCCCCCACTACTATGACGTCATCAGTGACCTTGGGGTGACCTTCAGGGATGAGCTTGGTGCATAGGTGCCTGTGTGGGTCTATGACCTTGGGATGACCTTGAAACGATTTTTAAATTTTGTAATTTTTGACCTTGATGTAGGTTTTGATGAGGTGTTCAAGGTTTTTGTTTGACCTTGAGATGACATTTGGGTGACAGAGATTTTTTTTCATACACGGACAAGTACTTTTTCCAAGTACTTATATATTTTTTTACCTCCAAGACTAAAAACATTCATGTGAACACTTGCTACTATGTATGACTTTCATATTATGTACTAACACATGAAAATCTAGAGAAGGCACACGTCCACACACCACGGAGATCCAGTCAGATATGTGAACTCTGATTCCTCTCCGATACTTACCTTGTAGTGGTGGTAGTAGTAAGCGTGTGTGACGTCATCCGACTATGAGGAGTGCATCTGAAGTAGCCCACGCTCGACGCTTATAATATATACGGACAAGTACTTTTTCCAAGTACTTATAATTTTTTACCTCCATGACTACTATAACCTTCATGTGTACACTTGTTACTGTGCATGACTTTCATGTGTACCAACACATGAAAATCTAGAGAAGGCACACGTCTGCACACCACGGAGATCCAGTCAGATATGTGAACTCTGATTTCTCTCCGCCAGTGTATACCTTACAGTGGTGGTGGGAGGAAGCGTGTGTGACGTCATCCAATTATGAGGAGCGCATCCGAACACGATCCAGTCATACGTATCAGAAGCAACCCTCGCTCGACTCTCACTATAGTGGGAATGGTCCGCTGACGTCACACATCCACACAATGCAGTTATGTAGCGACTACTGTTCACTTTTCATCTTGTATGTATCGATAGCGAGTTGGATTAGAAGTGTGCATGGTGGGGGCTCTGTGACGTTGCATGAGTAGTCGAAGTGGATAGAATTTGTTCATCCTCTTCCCCACTCATTGAAATTATATTTAAAGGAGGTGGGAATGATTGTTAAATCAGTATCTCATAGAGTTTTGTGCTGAGAACACATCGAGAAAATGTATTCCTGTGACTGTGGTAAATCGTTTACTCGTAGTGATAATCTCCGTCGTCATCAACTTCAGAGTTGCCAAGGTGGGCCTTCTGTGAAAAGGATTAAGTTAGATGCGGCTGCATCGACACCAATGTACACATGCAATTGTTGTAATGTGACAATCCCTGCATCCCAAGTTAGTTCTCATTAAAGAACTCTCCAGCACAAGAACAATGCATGTGTCCAAGTTAGTGATGGCATACAAATTATAAGGAATGCTTTCAAGTGTAGAATTGTAAGCTATCGAGTGGAAAGTCCGAATGTGTACACTGACTATATGTCGTTCTTCAATGAGATCAGGGAGAAAGTTATTGGTTTACTTGAAGAGGCAATAAAGGTTCACAAGATATTCAAAGTGAATATGGAGGTCCAAACACGGGATTTGATTGATACCAAGTCATTCAACTCACAAAATAAAATTGTGGACCAGTCTACGGATTTGGATGCATTATTTGATGGATTCCGTGATGCCATCATTGCTCAGACTACGGAATTTGAAGAACGTGATTCAGGTATGTTTAAAGTTTAAATTCTATTTACACGAATATTAAATTATTTTTATGTTTCAGGATGGAGCTGTGAAAAAGTTATGTTCCTCGAAGTGAAAATCAACAAGTATAGTCCACTCAGCGGATGTTCATATGTGAAGCTGCCCGAGTTCATTGAGACAAGAAAAGTCGTTGTGAATATTCGCAATGAGGATCAACACTGTTTTGCATGGGCCATCACATCTGCTTTGTTTCCTGCGAATGGTAGAGTGTCAGAAGTTTCCTCATACCCCCACTATTCCAATATTTTGAATGTAACAGGTATGGATTTTCCAGTTAAACTTCAAGCTATAAAAAAGTTTGAGGACATGAATGATATTTCGATTAATGTATATGGATTAGAGTCGAAACTTGATAAGGGTAAAATGAAATATGAAGTGGTTGGTCCGTTGCGTTACTCACAGAGAAGACTAAGAAGTCATGTTGATTTGCTACTTATAACTGATGATTCTGGCAATAGTCATTATTGTTGGATTAAAGACCTTTCTAGATTAGTTTCAAGTCAACTATCTGCGCATGAGCATAAAAAATATTTTTGTGATGGATGTTTATTGTATTTCTCTCACGAGCGATCACTGTTACGTCATCAGTTGCATGACTGTAATCATTTGAGTACTACAACACCATCAGTCAATTTCAGAATTAATAAATATGGTAAAATGATACCGGGGAATTCACTTATGTTTGAAAATTTTGAGAGACAGATGAAGGTGCCATTTGTAGTTTATGCTGATTTTGAATCAGTTCTCAAACCCATTCAAACTAGTCAACCCAACCCTAAACACTCATACTCGAATAAAACATACAAACATGAACCTTATTCATTTGCTTATTCGATAAAATGTTCATATAATGACAAATTATCAAAATTTGTTACATATAGGGGTGAAGATGCAGCCGAGAAATTTGTCACAAGGCTTGAAAATGATTTGAGAAATATTTATCACAATCATCTGAGATATCCAATTCCTATGGTTGCACAAACCCCCGCGGAAGAAGAAGAGTTTTCTTCTGCACAATTTTGTGGAATATGTGATAAACCATTCACGGGTGGTGATGTGAAAGTGAGAGACCATTGCCACCTCAATGGAAAGAAAAGATCACCTGCCGCTCATTCTGTATGTAACTTAAATTTCAAATTACCAAATTTTGTTCCGATAATTTTCCATAATCTTAGTGGGTATGATTGTCATTTGTTCATAAAAGAACTGTATAGAAACAAAGACAAAGTGGATGTTATCCCACAAACTAAGGAAAAATATATATCGTTCACCAAGCATCTATTCACTCAAACATCCACTGACAAAGATGGAAAAGAGAAAAAGAATTATTTGAAAATGAGATTTATAGACAGTTTCAAATTCATGTCGGATTCTTTGCAGAACTTAGGTGCTAACTTAACATCCAATCAGTGTATTGAGATGCATAAACATTTTCCACAAATTGACAAATTCAATTTGATGAGAAAGAAAGGTGTTTTTCCATATAACTTTGTTGACCATATTGACAAGTTGAATTATCCAACTATTCCCACTAAAAATCAATATTATGACAATCTTAACGAAGAGCATATATCAGATAAGGATTATATGAGAGCAAAACTTGTTTGGCATTTATTCGAGTGTCAGAGTTTAGGAGAATACTCGGATTTATATTTGAAGTCCGATGTGCTTCTATTATGTGACATATTTGAAAACTTTAGAAAGATATGTTTAGATAAATATAAATTAGATCCGGCGCAGTATTATACAGCACCCGGATTATCATGGGATGCAATGCTAAAGTATACAAATATAGAATTGGAATTATTGACTGACATTGACATGATTCATTTTTTCAAGAAAGGAATACGTGGCGGAATAAGTCAGTGTAGTGAAAGGAAGCATATAGCTAATAATAAATTTTTACCCGATTATAACCCCGATGAACCTTCATCGTTCATATCATATTTAGATGCCACTAACCTATATGGTCACAGTATGTCACAACCATTACCCACCAACGATTTTGCTTGGCTAACTCCCAATGAAATTATCAATTTGGACGTAATGGGTTTAGCATCTGATAGTCCATATGGTTATGTTCTTGAAGTAGATGTTCATTATCCCCAAGAATTACATGACAAATATGCTGATCTCCCTTTTCTCGTTGAAAGTTTAATACCTCCACATTCCAAATCAAAATTTCGTAAATTAATTCCAAATTTAAATGATAAAAGAAAATATATTATACATTATAAAAATTTACAGCAGGCTGTGGCCAATGGTCTTATTGTCATGAACACACATAGAGTGTTGAGATTGAAGCAGTCATGTTGGATGAAACCTTATATTGATTTGAATACTGAAATGCGAAATCGATCGATAACAAAGCTGAAAAAGATTTCTATAAACTCATGAACAATGCAGTTTATGGGAAAACAATGGAAAACGTTGATAACAGAATTGATATTAGACTGATTACGCATTCGGAAAGTATCAAGAGGAAAATGGGTGCCAGTGCCCTAATTTCACGTCCAAATTACAAAAGCTGTTCAATATTATCCGAAAATTTTGTTGCAATTCAATTGGGAAAAGTTAATGTATTATACGATAAACCACTATATTTGGGATTTTGTATTCTAGAATTATCCAAAACAGTCATGTACAACTTTTTCTATGGTTGTATTAAACGTCATTACGCAGAAAATGCCACCTTACTCTACACTGACACGGATTCTTTAATTTTGCAAGTAAATACCGATAATTTTTATGATTTCATTATCAACAATATAGGTGAATTTGATACTTCCAATTACAAAGTAGGAAATCAATTCAATATTCCTATTACAAAATCAATTCTGGGTAATTTCAAAGACGAATTTCCGAATGATCCCATAATTAGCTTTTATGGTTATGGTTGCATTGTCATACCATGATGATAAACGGTTCATCATTCCCAATACCACACAAACTCTTCCTTGGGGTCATAGCGATATAGAATTCTACCAGAATGATCCAGAAGAGAATATTCGTTGGGTTTCCAATATTATTCAATCTTTTTCTCAAGAAAGTCCGTTAGATCAATTACTTCATTTATTAACAGCTGAATTGAACAAATGAAATATCATTCAAAATGGAAAATTCACCACCACCGCCATAATTATTTATTTGTATTCTAGATGTGATTAACCTCAATGGATAAAAGTCGAATTATACTAATCAATTTTAGTAAATGTCGTGTTTTCCTGTTACCAAATATATATATTTTTAAATAAACACGTTATTCTGATTTCCTATTGTTTCATTTAAGTAAATAAAATACCTACTCAGAGATATATAGAAATGGTTGATTTGAAATCATCAGTATGAAAGATATCGAGGTGGGAGAAAGATGTCCAAAGCTATTGATAAATTTGGTCGTAGACGAAAATGGGGTACTGTTAAAGTTCGAGTTCTTCAAGGTTCTCAGGGTCCTCAAGGTATAGGATTCAAGCTTTCACCTGATGACCAATATGATATGCAAGGTAAAAGACTGAAAAATGCTGGTGAACCGATAGATGAGAGAGATTGTGTAACTCAGTTATATCTCAATGAACAAATCAATGAGTCGAAGGCACTTGTCCTCAAAGCCTTGCAGGCTGCCATACTTGCCACAATGGCTCAAATTGTACCTGATGCCCGTCAAGCTTTTAACGAAAAAATAGAGGAGGTGACAGATGAACTGGATCGCAAGTACAGTAATCTAAAAAGTGATGTGGATATCAAAGTATGGGATGCTACAGCTACAATGACACGAAACATTACAGAGTTGACAAGTGAACTCAATCACAATGATGCAAAAATATGACGATATGGAGAAGAGGTTAGTTGTATTGGAGAAGAAACATGAGAGGTTATTCGAATTGGAGAAGAAACATCCTGATATTTGGCTCACACATAGACCAAAACTTTGGGCTCCAGGCAGTGATCCACACCCAGCTGTTTGAAAAATGAATTTGTATTATCATAAAAATATATAGAATAAATTTAGTCAAACTAAAGTTATTTTTATTTCAATACTATCATGCTATATACACATTCACGTACAATGATGTTCTCGCTAATACTGCTTGGGAGACTCGAACGCTCTCTACTCTTATGTAGAAGAATTGTGGTGGTGGTAACCCCCATACTCTGAATGAAACATATAAAAGAAGAACTGGTCACTGAATACTTCATTCGAATTTCATAGTTCGAATATTCTATTGTATTGTGATGGATAGTTATATGGAAGTCCTAGCCAGCCTGTCCCACATGGACATCAACAACTTCGAGGAGTACTGGGACGACGACCTAGAGGTGGAAGTTGTGGATGGAACAGCGGTCCATGAGCTGGAGAAAATGGTGGATCAGCTGGTGTTCGAGGACCAGGTGGAGCTAGTGGAGCCGGAGGACCCGGTGGAGATGGATGCCGCTGAAGATGAGGCCGTCGACGAGGGCAATGCAGAAGATGAAGTCGATGAAGGGGTTGAGGCGGATTCTGTCAGCGAATTCGACTCCATCATAAGTCGTACCATACCAATCAACATGTCGGAGATGTTGAACAATTTTGCAACCAATTTGTATTGTTGCACATTGGCCTTCGTTGCAATTGATGCTGGTGATGAAGGCCAATTCTTCGTCTGCCGTATGTGTTATGTACGGTACTGTGGTATGAATGACAATGGTGGATTGTATGATAATCACCATTCACATGTAACTGTCGAGTATGCTGATACTCCAACCCACCATTGTTATGCATGCCAAACTCCTTTGTTTCAACTGACTCCACTAAGGACATGTATCTTTTGTAATACTTAGCGGAGTTGGAATAGGGGCGGGGTTATGACGGAGGGCGGGGTTTCGACGGAGGGCGGGGTTTCGACGGAGGGCGGGGTTATGACGGAGGGCGGGATTTAATTTGGGTGGGATCATGAGAGGGGTGTGTCATGCGCAATTCAACCATTGCGCATGAGAGAGTGGAAGGTGGGGCAATTGTTTAAAAGGAGAGTTCCCTCTGAATATTCTTCAGTTGACTTCGAGTTCTCAAAGTCAACATCTCCAGCACCAGCAGCAATTTCCAGTCTCCAGAATCCAATTTTCATCGGTAAGTACACAATCTTATATTCATGCATTTGTTTAATTATTATTTCAATGTATAGCAATGGATCCATCAACACCAGCGGCCAACTTCCTCATGGTAGCAGCAGCCCTAACTAACGTTAGGGTCGAGGAAGAAGTCAGACGTAGAGGACCGTCTCCGCCACCTCCACCACGACACCAGGACATCGATGATGATGCCTTCTTCAAAGATGTCATGGAGACGATCAGGCAGGACGCGGATATCCCAGAGCCACTGAAGCCGATGGCTTCACAGGAGCAAGGTGGTGGTGTACGAAAGCGATATGGCGATACCATTGACGATGGTGCCCTCAAACGAGGAAAATCGTCAAAGGTGAAATCGATGGAAATCATTGAGGATAGCGAGGACGAGTTCGAGCTTACACCACGAGCCCATATTAGCGGCTTGAAATCGTCATCGAAGGAGAAATTGGGGCAAAGCAGTAGGCGTAAGGTTGGTGTTATTCCCGCATATCGTAAGAAATGCGATGAATCCAACCCTTACCGAGGAGGATGGCCATCATCCTCAAGAGCTGCGGTCCCTGTTGTGACTCCTGTCCCACCACCTGCTAAAGTGCAAGTCGTCAGCGTAGATATAGTGGCACCACCGCCAGCTGTCCCTCCACCAGCCCCGATCGTGGAAGTAGTTGCCACCACGGATCCCGTCGCTGGACCTTCAAGTGCAAGGGAGCCGATCACACACTTCGTCGCCTTGGAGCCTATCGCTCCCACGCTGAAGACGTACGTGGACCAGCTACTGTGGGAGGTAGAGGAGGCCGAGCGCGACTGCCAGCGGAGTCGACTAGCGCGGGCAGAAATTGCCCGCCAGCTGGCCGACCTGATGGTGCGAGATCGGCAGGAAGCCATCCTGGAGGCCGAAAGGGTCACCAGGTTGGAAACTGCCAGAACGCATATGACGGCTACGACGGAGAGTATGTTGGCAGCCCTCCGACGTTTAGAAAATAAGTAGATAATTAGGTATTTTATATAGGTTTAGTTATTTGTAAGTGTGTTTTAAAAATTGATTTAATTGTTAGTTGTAAATATAAGTAGTTATTAATAATAAAAAAAAGATGAAGTGAAAAAAAGGAGTGTACATTAAATTTATTGGTTTGGTACACACTGGGCAATGCGATGTTTGGGGCATTGCTCTTCACTTAATCTTAATTGTATTTTCTGATTCTTGTGTTATTCAATAAGTACCTATATAATTCCAACTCTGAAACATTATTCAGGAAATCATCTCAATTGTATTATTCAATAAGTATGTTGAGTATTTCTACCACTACCATCATCTATAACCTCCACCTTCTCTCCCACCACCTCATACAACCCCTACCCTTCTCTCCCACCATTTCTATCTCATGAGTTAGTATAAATTCAATGTAAACTCTGATTATAGTATCAGTCTTCTAAGATGCCTCTCCCAGACTCCACCACAGCTCCGAGACGTTGCGAAAGATTTGAAGACGATGCCGAGATAATTCGACAGATGCCACCGTCGTTGTACCCGGTCAAGGTACACCAAATATTCCAAGGGGCTCTCTATCATGACAGGAATGATGATCGAGTTCCCAGAGGGCCAATTCAGGTGGCTGAGATCAGCGACTCCTGAGATACGTGGAATTTCCCGTCCCCGTCAACATCATCATCATCATCAGAATATGGTGTTGAAATGGAGGAGCACCCGGAGGAATGGTCAGATGAGTCTGACATCTCCGAGGATGATGTGGCCGAGGATGACCAGCTAGAAGATGACGCAGTGGTCGAGGATGTCGAATTCATCGGCATCGAGGATGTCGACATGGATGACCACCCAGAGGTGCATCACCTGGAGGACGATGACTCCGACGATGACACCATCATCGTGGTGTCATCGGATGATGACGATGACGATGTCATCTGAGTTCCCTTCCGTGGTCGTTCCGCATAACTATGCGGGATGACACCCAGCTCTCCGGAGCACCCCATCGGCCCTTTTCAGGGCCACACAAAAAACACAAACATATGCATTTGCACCACTTAATGGTGAAAATGTACAAAGTTTCTATAACTTGAAGAGTTGTAGATGTTTAGTGATCTTTCGTCGTCTCACATAAACATGTGTGGATCGACATACCCCGGCTCTTCGAAGCAAAACAGCCCTTTTCAGGGTTAAAAAAGAGTACACACGCGCATGCGTACTTATTACAAAAGATACATGTCCTTAGTGGAGTCAGTTGAAACAAAGGAGTTTGGCATGCATAACAATGGTGGGTTGGAGTATCAGCATACTCGACAGTTACATGTGAATGGAGATTATCATACAATCCACCATTGTCATTCATACCACAGTACCGTACATAACACATACGGCAGACGAAGAATTGGCCTTCATCACCAGCATCAATTGCAACGAAGGCCAATGTGCAACAATACAAATTGGTTGCAAAATTGTTCAACGTCTCCGACATGTTGATTGGTATGGTACGACTTATGATGGAGTCGAATTCGCTGACAGAATCCGCCTCAACCCCTTCATCGACTTCATCTTCTGCATTGCCCTCGTCGACGGCCTCATCTTCAGCGGCATCCATCTCCACCGGGTCCTCCGGCTCCACTAGCTCCACCTGGTTCTCGAACACCAGCTGATCCACCATTTTCTCCAGCTCATGGACCGCTGTTCCATCCACAACTTCCACCTCTAGGTCGTCGTCCCAGTACTCCTCGAAGTTGTTAATGTCCATGTGGGACAGGCTGGCTAGGACTTCCATATAACTATCCATCACATTACAATAGAATATTCGAACTATGAAATTCGAATGAAGTATTCAGTGACCAGTTCTTCTTTTATATGTTTCATTCAGAGTATGGGGGTTACCACCACCACAATTCTTCTACATAAGAGTAGAGAGCGTTCGAGTCTCCCAAGCAGTATTAGCGAGAACATCATTGTACGTGAATGTGTATATAGCATGATAGTATTGAAATAAAAATAACTTTAGTTTGACTAAATTTATTCTATATATTTTTATGATAATACAAATTCATTTTTCAAACAGCTGGGTGTGGATCACTGCCTGGAGCCCAAAGTTTTGGTCTATGTGTGAGCCAAATATCAGGATGTTTCTTCTCCGATTCGAATAACCTCTCATGTTTCTTCTCCAATACAACTAACCTCTTCTCCATATCGTCATATTTTTGCATCATTGTAGATGTAATATCCAATGCATTATCCGAATCCTTTTTCAGAATATCGCATTTGTGATTGAGTTCACTTGTCAACTCTGTAATGTTTCGTGTCATTGTAGCTGTAGCATCCCATACTTTGATACCCACATCACTTTTTAGATTACTGTACTTGCGATCCAGTTCATCTGTCACCTCCTCTATTTTTTCGTTAAAAGCTTGACGGGCATCAGGTACAACTTGAGCCGTTGTGGCAAGTATGGCAGCCTGCAAGGCTTTGAGGACAAGTGCCTTCGACTCATTGATTTGTTCATTGAGATATAACTGAGTTACACAATCTCTCTCATCTATCGGTTCACCAGCATTTTTCAGTCTTTTACCTTGCATATCATATTGGTCATCAGGTGAAAGCTTGAATCCTATACCTTGAGGACCCTGAGAACCTTGAAGAACTCGAACTTTAACAGTACCCCATTTTCGTCTACGACCAAATTTATCAATAGCTTTGGACATCTTTCTTCCACCTCGATATCTTTCATACTGATGATTTCAAAACAACCATTTCTATATATCTCTGAGTAGGTATTTTATTTACTTAAATGAAACAATAGGAAATCAGAATAACGTGTTTATTTAAAAATATATATATTTGGTAACAGGAAAACACGACATTTAATAAAATTGATTAGTATAATTCGACTTTTATCCATTGAGCTTAATCACATCTAGAATACAAATAAATAATTATGGGGGTGGTGGTGAATTTTCCATTTTGAATGATATTTCATTTGTTCAATTCAGCTGTTAATAAATGAAGTAATTGATCTAACGGACTTTCTTGAGAAAAAGATTGAATAATATTGGAAACCCAACGAATATTCTCTTCTGGATCATTCTGGTAGAATTCTATATCGCTATGACCCCAAGGAAGAGTTTGTGTCGTATTGGGAATGATGAACCGTTTATCGTTATGGTATGACAATGCAACTTTGTTTTTCAATTCAGTATACATGTCATGTAATATGCTTCTAAACGAGTTCATTTTCCTGAATATTAAACCATCCTCGACAATTTTCTTATAATCTTCACATGTTAATTCATTCTTTATAACGGATCTTTTGACTCCTTTTGCTTTCTTAAATTCACTACCCACAGACTGAACATAATATGCTTTGGCACCGGTACCATAAAAGCTAATTATGGGATCATTCGGAAATTCGTCTTTGAAATTACCCAGAATTGATTTTGTAATAGGAATATTGAATTGATTTCCTACTTTGTAATTGGAAATATCAAATTCACCTATATTGTTGATAATGAAATCATAAAAATTATCGGTATTTACTTGCAAAATTAAAGAATCCGTGTCAGTGTAGAGTAAGGTGGCATTTTCTGCGTAATGACGTTTAATACAACCATAGAAAAAGTTGTACATGACTGTTTTGGATAATTCTAGAATACAAAATCCCAAATATAGTGGTTTATCGTATAATACATTAACTTTTCCCAATTGAATTGCAACAAAATTTTCGGATAATATTGAACAGCTTTTGTAATTTGGACGTGAAATTAGGGCACTAGCACCCATTTTCCTCTTGATACTTTCCGAATGCGTAATCAGTCTAACATCAATTCTGTTATCAACGTTTTCCATTGTTTTCCCATAAACTGCATTGTTCATGAGTTTATAGAAATCTTTTTCAGCTTTGTTGTTAGATCGATTTCGCATTTCAGTATTCAAATCAATATAAGGTTTCATCCAACATGACTGCTTGAATCTCAACACTCTATGTGTGTTCATGACAATAAGACCATTGGCCACAGCCTGCTGTAAATTTTTATAATGTATAATATATATTTTCTTTTATCATTTAAATTTGGAATTAATTTAGGAATTTTTGATTTGGAATGTGGAGGTATTAAACTTTCAACGAGAAAAGGGAGATCAGCATATTTGTCATGTAATTCTTGGGGATAATGAACATCTACTTCAAGAACATATCCATATGGACTATCAGATGCTACACCCATTACGTCCAAATTGATAATTTCATTGGGAGTTAGCCAAGCAAAATCGTTGGTGGGTAATGGTTGTGACATACTGTGACCATATAGGTTAGTGGCATCTAAATATGATATGAACGATGAAGGTTCATCGGGGTTATAATCGGGTAAAAATTTATTATTAGCTATATGCTTCCTTTCACTACACTGACTTATTCCGCCACGTATTCCTTTCTTGAAAAAATGAATCATGTCAATGTCAGTCAATAATTCCAATTCTATATTTGTATACTTTAGCATTGCATCCCATGATAATCCGGGTGCTGTATAATACTGCGCCGGATCTAATTTATATTTATCTAAACATATCTTTCTAAAGTTTTCAAATATGTCACATAATAGAAGCACATCGGACTTCAAATATAAATCCGAGTATTCTCCTAAACTCTGACACTCGAATAAATGCCAAACAAGTTTTGCTCTCATATAATCCATATCTGATATATGCTCTTCGTTAAGATTGTCATAAAATTGATTTTTAGTGGGAATAGTTGGATAATTCAACTTGTCAATATGGTCAACAAAGTTATATGGAAAAACACCTTTCTTTCTCATCAAATTGAATTTGTCAATTTGTGGAAAATGTTTATGCATCTCAATACACTGATCGGATGTTAAGTTAGCACCTAAGTTCTGCAAAGAATCCGACATGAATTTGAAACTGTCTATAAATCTCATTTTCAAATAATTCTTTTTCTCTTTTCCATCTTTGTCAGTGTATGTGTGAGTGAATAGATGTTTGGTGAACGATATATATTTTTCCTTAGTTTGTGGGATAACATCCACTTTGTCTTTGTTTCTATACAGTTCTTTTATGAACAAATGACAATCATACCCACTAAGATTATGGAAAATTATCGGAACAAAATTTGGTAATTTGAAATTTAAGTTACATACAGAATGAGCGGCAGGTGATCTTTTCTTTCCATTGAGGTGGCAATGGTCTCTCACTTTCACATCACCACCCGTGAATGGTTTATCACATATTCCACAAAATTGTGCAGAAGAAAACTCTTCTTCTTCCGCGGGGGTTTGTGCAACCAAAAGAATTGGATATCTCAGATGATTGTGATAAATATTTCTCAAATCATTTTCAAGCCTTGTGACAAATTTCTCTGCATCTTCACCCCTATATGTAACAAATTTTGATAATTTGTCATTATATGAACATTTTATCGAATAAGCAAATGAATAAGGTTCATGTTTGTATGTTTTATTCGAGTATGAGTGTTTAGGGTTGGGTTGACTAGTTTGAATGGGTTTGAGAACTGATTCAAAATCAGCATAAACTACAAATGGCACCTTCATCTGTCTCTCAAAATTTTCAAACATAAGTGAATTACCCGGTATCATTTTACCATATTTATTAATTCTGAAATTGACTGATGGTGTTGTAGTACTCAAATGATTACAGTCATGCAACTGATGACGTAACAGTGATTGCTCGTGAGAGAAATACAATAAACATCCATCACAAAAATATTTTTTATGCTCATGCGCAGATAGTTGACTTGAAACTAATCTAGAAAGGTCTTTAATCCAACAATAATGACTATTGCCAGATTCATCAGTTATAAGTAGCAAATTAACATGACTTCTTAGTCTTCTCCGTGAGTAACGCAACGGACCAACCACTTCATATTTCATTTTACCCTTATCAAGTTTCGACTCTAATCCATATACATTAATCGAAATATCATTCATGTCCTCAAACTTTTTTATAGCTTGAAGTTTAACTGGAAAATCCATACCTGTCACATTCAAAATATTGGAATAGTGGGGGTATGAGGAAACTTCTGACACTCTACCATTCGCAGGAAACAAAGCAGATGTGATGGCCCATGCAAAACAGTGTTGATCCTCATTGCGAATATTCACAACGCCTTTTCTTGTCTCAATGAACTCGGGCAGCTTCACATATGAACATCCGCTGAGTGGACTATACTTGTTGATGTTCACTTCGAGGAACATAACTTTTTCACAGCTCCATCCTGAAACATAAAAATAATTTAATATTCGTGTAAATAGAATTTAAACTTTAAACATACCTGAATCACGTTCTTCAAATTCCGTAGTCTGAGCAATGATGGCATCACGGAATCCATCAAATAATGCATCCAAATCCGTAGACTGGTCCACAATTTTATTTTGTGAGTTGAATGACTTGGTATCAATCAAATCCCGTGTTTGGACAATGTAGCTGCCAAATACCTCCATATTCACTTTGAATATCTTGTGAACCTTTATTGCCTCTTCAAGTAATCCAATAACTTTCTCCCTGATCTCATTGAAGAACGACATATAGTCTGTGTACACATTCGGACTTTCCACTCGATAGCTTACAATTCTACACTTGAAAGCATTCCTTATAATTTGTATGCCATCACTAACTTGGACACATGCATTGTTCTTGTGCTGGAGAGTTCTTTAATGAGAACTAACTTGGGATGCAGGGATTGTCACATTACAACAATTGCATGTGTACATTGGTGTCGATGCAGCCGCATCTAACTTAATCCTTTTCACAGAAGGCCCACCTTGGCAACTCTGAAGTTGATGACGACGGAGATTATCACTACGAGTAAACGATTTACCACAGTCACAGGAATACATTTTCTCGATGTGTTCTCAGCACAAAACTCTATGAGATACTGATTTAACAATCATTCCCACCTCCTTTAAATATAATTTCAATGAGTGGGGAAGAGGATGAACAAATTCTATCCACTACGACTACTCATGCAACGTCACAGAGCCCCCACCATGCACACTTCTAATCCAACTCGCTATCGATACATACAAGATGAAAAGTGAACAGTAGTCGCTACATAACTGCCTCGTGTGGATGTGTGACATCAGCGGACCATTCCCACTATAGCGAGAGTCGAGCGAGGGTTGCTTCTGATACGTATGACTGGATCGTGTTCGGATGCGCTCCTCATAATTGGATGACGTCACACATGCTTCCTCCCACCACCACTGTAAGGTATACACTGGCGGAGAGAAATCAGAGTTCACATATCTGACTGGATCTCCGTGGTGTGCGGACGTGTGCCTTCTCTAGATTTCCATGTGTTGGTAAACATGAAAGTCATGCACAGTAACAAGTGTACACATGAAGGTTATAGTAGTCATGGAGGTAAAAAATTATAAGTACTTGGAAAAAGTACTTGTCCGTATATATTATAAGCGTCGAGCGTGGGCTACTTCAGATGCACTCCTCATAGTCGGATGACGTCACACACGCTTACTACCACCACCACTACAAGGTAAGTATCGGAGAGGAATCAGAGTTCACATATCTGACTGGATCTCCGTGGTGTGTGGACGTGTGCCTTCTCTAGATTTTCATGTGTTAGTACATAATATGAAAGTCATACATAGTAGCAAGTGTTCACATGAATGTTTTTAGTCTTGGAGGTAAAAAAATATATCAGTACTTGGAAAAAGTACTTGTCCGTGTATGAAAAAAAATCTTTGTCACCCAAATGTCATCTCAAGGTCAAACAAAAACCTTGAACACCTCATCAAAACCTACATCAAGGTCAAAAATTACAAAATTTAAAAATCGTTTCAAGGTCATCCCAAGGTCATAGACCCACACAGGCACCTATGCACCAAGGTCATCCCTGAAGGTCACCCCAAGGTCACTGATGACGTCATAGTAGTGGGGGGAGGCCCAGAACCGGCTCAAATCTCTTACTTCCATTCCATATTGGGTTTCCATCATTTCTATTTTATCGAACCTCAATATTTCTGTAAACAATACACGACATCTAGGTTGTGTTATTTGATCGGAGGTACCAATATCGCTAACATTTTGAGGTCAATATTGCTTCAAGAACATCCTATCTATATTATTTTAATGATGTAAAAAACAATATTGGACCAATATCGCGAAATGCTACAAAAGAAATTCTCGGGGATATTGCGTTTGAATATTTACCTAATATGGTACCAATATTATCCCTATACAGGGTATATCTTGATGAGTTAACCGGAAACGTCACATCAACGGAAATATTTTAGTTGAATTCTTCATTAGTTCTTCACCTATACTACCAAGTTTCAGAATCGCCCTACTTTTAGTTTTCTATATATAGAACGCGTTAACTCGTCCTATATAACTGTACCAATATCGTTGAATGTTTTGAGGCCAATATTTTGACAACATTTCAGTAATATTCAACAAATAATATTGAAACAATATCGCCAAAAGTCCACATTTTTTTCTTGCCAATATTACTTTTGAATGTTTTGCCAGTACTTCATAATATTGCATCAATATTATTCCAATATAAAAGTACTAATTTCGCTGAATATTTTGAGGCTAATAATGTTTAGAGAATATTCCGGCAATATTACCCAAGTTAAATTAATGTCAATGTTTAGCAAAAAATGATATGAGCGTTTTGACACTTGAAATAATTTCTACTGTGGTATGTCATCGAATTTACATAATGATGTGGTTGATGAGAATATAAATAAAAATAAAACAGAATTCAAAAGATTGTCCCAATATGTCTAAAAGTGCGTCTTAGTGAGCATTCCTAGTCTTCCAAATTCCTGAAAAATAGTTGGAAAGATAAATATCCGTGAATCTGAGTACACGGTATATTTTATGGATTCATTCATAACGCATACTCCTAATTTTGTAATTTTTTTTATTGATATAAGATGGTCGCTCTTCTTTGATATTTCGTCCTTACCAATAAAATAGTCATAAAGAACATTTCTGAAAAATCCAATGTGACTGAATACACCATTAAGAATTCCCAAAAATCTTTTTTGTACATTGGAAATTGCCATCATAAGAACAAACGAAGGGTCCACTGCAATAATGACAAATGTGCGGTTTTTAAACCGCGGATTAATCCGCGGCCGCGAATTGGACCGCGGTTGCGTTCGCGGGTTTGATTCGTGGCCGCGATTTAATTCGCGGGTCGAAAAAATTTTTTCTATTTTGAGGCCGAAGGCTGTAGAATTACAACTTTACAATTTTCTACTTTTAAATTTTCCTGAAATTTTCCGCAGCCGCGATGTTGATTCGCGGCCGCAGATTAATTCGCGGGTCGATTTTTTTTTTTCTATTTTGAGGCCGAAGGCTGTAGAATTATAACTTTACAATTTTCTACCTTTAAATTTTCCGGAAGCCGGAGGCCGGGTGCAGATGATAGAAGGCAACACAAAATCCTCCAAAATTCTAATAGAACCTGTGCAAGCGCCTAATGACCACTACCACTAAGCTATGTTACACATCCCCACTCCGATCCTTATAAATACGATGACAACCTACTCAAAGTATCATTCAGCAACTCAACATGTCTTCAACAACAGCACAGGAGATCCCACATACCACAGCGCCTCCGCGGCACTCAACAGGAGAGCATGGGTCCGATGATGACAGTTATATCGGAGATGCTACAGAATTTAATCGCGTGTGGGCGGACACGAAGGAGCGGGCTAGGGCATTCTATGCTAGGAATGTTGGTAATGACGGTGAAGACTCAAGCTAATCAGTCTTCACCCAAACCCCCTTGGCTCTTTGGAGCAAAACAGACCTTTTCAGGGCTACAAAAAAAAACACACACTTCCATTGGGAATCATATCTACAGTGGATAATTTTCACTATGAATATAAGCAATACGAAGGTGTGAATTAGAACTATGACTCACTCGGATCATTTTGTTCTAAATCACACCTTCGCATTATATTACAAAATGATTTCAATATTTATTGTCAATTGGGCAAAGTTTATGTCGGTGACATGGAACTACATACACATCTGGAGAAGACATCGGTTGGAAGAACACTGTCTCTTCTCAACACTTCTTATTACTATGAAATTTGTGGAGTCAACTCCTGGAAGGGATATCTACCCCTTCTCCTCTTACGGCAGATTGTTGTCATATTCATGTGCGCATGTATCAGTCGGCTTGTTCGTATAAAACGTGAAGTCACATTAGCACCATTTCTATCCACATCCCATTGGTATCACACATTCCCTCCGAGCTAAATAATCATGATTTCCCTACCAAATGTTTCTGTTGAAGAAGGTGCAATGTCACGTATTCCAACAACAAATGATGAGTTTGGTTTTGAAAATATTCCGGTATATCACTTGTCATCCCAAGAAGGTTTCACCGATGACTATAACATTCTTGATTATCTGAAGACGGTAGATATACCGGAACCTTCAGAAAGTGTTGATCCAACCCTTTCACAACTGTCACTACCCATATGCCCTCCACTTCTCTCTCCTCTTAGTGTGGATACGAAACCAAAACCATCTAAGAGGAAAGGTACATCTACTGCTTCTAACCCTAAGAAAACAACGAAGGGTGTACGGAAACCTCGTAAGAAGAAGGTAGATGACACCTTCTTGAATGTGATGGGCGATTTGGAAGATGTTTCGCTTCATTCTTTCGGTCCACTGCAGCGCTGTGGGGACATGCTGAAGAAAGCGAAATGCCGCATTATTAAAGCGAAAGCCACCATCGTCAAATGCGATGATGATGTTCGAAGTGGCAGCTTGGACGAGGTGGCTCTTCAGGAGCTCGATGCAAAGATTGCATTAACAAAGGCTGAACTGATCAAAATGTGTGAAGATGCAGATAAACTCCGTTTCGAAATCACACACAAAAATCAGTCCGCCCATTGTTTGAAAATGCAAGCAGAGATGGAGCTTCAGGAGTCAACAAAACTTTTTGATACGGCAGCATCTGTACGTGATAAGTGGCGAAAAGAGTTTGATCACGCATTTCAATCTGATATTGATTAGCTCTGAGGATTATGAAATATTATCAATGTTGTGAGTTGAAAATATCTAAGCGGGAATGGGGTATGCAGTTAATTTGGTTTGGCATACACAGAACGTGGCTGGGGCAACGTTTACCGCTACAAAATATTTTTTTTTCAATTCACTTCAACAGAGTCTACTCGAAATAAAAAATAAAATGCTTCTAATAGTTTATTTTACGGAACATCTAAGTTAATACATATATTAAACCATGTCACGTTTATCAATCAATGAATTGTGTTCACTCGGAAGGCCTAACCACTTCACATACAGTTTATTATTTTTCTTCTTCATCACCTTTTCAACTAGATAAATGTCAGGATTTTTCGTTTTTAATAACTCTTCTTCATAAAAATCACCTTTAATCGGTTGACCATTCATATCTTCAAGAATATACGTTGTGGGATATGTCCTATTAATTTTAATGATTTTGAATAGTTCAGTTGTAAAATTGGCAGTGTACCCCTTTTCACAGATATTTTTGTACTTGCTTATACGTACAATGTCATTCATTCGGAATTTGGAAAGACTTTGTTTTCCACGGATGACTTTGGCACTTTTAAATTTTAGTTTTGTTGTTGGCGTAACATTAATTGGTTCAATACCAGTTGTACGATGCACTTTATGATTATATTTTCTTGTTATCATAGGAAGAACATCTAACCACTTGTTGTGTCCCATCGCTGAAAATTCTCTATATAGCCACGTCTTTATTGTTCGAATTACTCTTTCTGCTATGGCCGCCTTCAAAGTGCTGAATGTTGAATAATGATTGATATTATATTTGCCCATTAGAGATGAGAAAGTTTTGTTGAAAAATTCTTTTCCTTGATCGCTTTGTAGATGTTTCGGAGAATAGTCGGCTTCTTTCAGCACATCTTCCATTGCATCCGTTACAGCACCACCTGTTTTATTTTTAATCGGTTTTGTCCATAGATATTTTGAGTAACAATCAATTACTACAAGAACATATTTATATCCCTTATTATGTTTAGCATAGGGTTGTAATTCGGCAAGATCAATCTGCCATAGATCTGCAAAACCTTTGAGGGTGGTGGTTCTTCTGGCGAAATTACGTCTTGCCGGTGTATGTAATTCATTGACAACTTGTCGTTTCAATTATTTCATTATCCATCCTCTCACTATAACTGTCCTACTTCGTCTCCGTACACATAATTCAACAATGTTACTGCATCATATAATGAGGACAAAGTGACCATTTTCTTGAACGTTTCAATATATTATACCTTCCTCACGTAATTCTTCAATTATTGAAATTATTTCATTGTCGTGTCCAGTATGTCCAGCCGATTTCGAGGATATCAACAGTCGTAAACGATCGACTAACTCGTCCAGTACACATAATTCGCAGGTTTGGTATAATACTTTTTTTGCATCCGATTGAACCCTTTACCTTTTTTTGTTCTACTCCTCGTCGACAGATGATGTGATAAGTTCAGTACTGGTTTGATAACTTCACGAAATTTTTTAGAATTCGTATGTTTGAAACCATGTCTTAGTTGATGTTGTTTGTATGGTGCATTCGATAGTCTCAATATTTTAGCATATATATGACGAATTTCATCATAAATTGACTTCAGGTGGATTTTTCAAAAAAATCATGTCGTATAACTCCGAACTACCTGGGAATTCATGATTTTTTGTTTTATTGTCATTCCAAAATATAATATTCCCATCACTGAAACGTACATTGAGACTACCCATTTTCAGTTTTTGTGTAGTAGGATCTAAACGTATACCATATATTGTATCATATGCAACATTCTTTGTTTTAATATTGTCCAAATGTCTTTTCAAAACATCTCCAATATTATCGTCAAAATCAGAGAAATCAGAATCACCTATTCGAGATGATGACGGTGTTTCGAATATGGACATTTCATTTTCTCCGAATTCTTTGCTAGTACCTGTCTCACTGTCAGCAGATGATATTTCACTATTATATGAGGATGGATCCTTCCCTATTGGGGTACTCGTAACTTTTGTTGGAGTAGACTGAATATTACCTTGCTTCATTGGAAACGTTGACTTTGGTGATTTGATGGTAGCAGCTGAAGATATAACCTTTAATGGCTTCATTATGGGATCATAGAGTTTTTCAAGCGCCATTCGATTTTCAATAGGTCCACTCTTGATAGAATTGAATTTCTGCCGTTCAGCTTCTGTTGTCTCAACCAGTTGACGTTTCAAATTCAATTCATTGTTTTTATTTTCAGCTACTGAATAATTTTTTGTCTTCATTTTGTTTTTGTCAAGAGAATACACTGAAGTAACCTCTATGCAATTCAACGATCGATTGAATGTGGATTACAGTGTCATGGATATATAAAACTATCGAACCCCATGCGATATCTACCTTCATGCATTTTTCTATCCTTATCAATGACCAGAAATTCATATTGATCCTCCCAACATTTAACACACATCAATTGGAATTGTTTGAATGTTACATCGGGTGACACGTGATCAGAATAAATATGATGTAGATTCGTTTCATCTTGCTTGAACATTACAATAAAGTTTGTATTGTCTCGCACTAACTGTTTGGGCACTCGTGAATATGTTTGAGCAAGATAAAAACAGTCAACATCTTTATGACGTCCCATACAGAAGTATGATCTTATAATGTCCTGTTTTTCACATATTACATCATCGAAAATGAAAACAGAATTTGGTTTGGCATCGGACGGTTCCACTATTTCTGCATTATTACTGAACGTATAAAATCCCAAACCCTTTATGGGTTCCAATACATTTCGTAGGAATTGATATTTGAGCTGATTGAGTGATTTCGAATAGAGATAAACGTTTCTGAATCGTAGTCCTTGTGGATGTGCCAGAAGAGAGATCATGGCATTCGTCTTTCCACAATTCGACGGTCCAATAATGAGTCCTCGAACAGATAGTAGAAGTAGCGGACCATGCCGCAACACATTCTGTCCATTCAATCCACAACCGAATTTTTCATCTAGATTATCTACAGCAAACTTTTCTTTCTGCTTTACAATGCGCATCGTACCGTGGTTGGAGACTATCTAAGCGATGATATGTCGTGAACGTTTCATTTAAATGAGTACCATCAAACGATACGGATGTGTTCGTGGTGTATCCAGAAAGAGCGGACGTGGATTTGTTAATAATTTTATAAACAAACTTCCGTTCGAATTACATTTACCCGGAGGATATCAGTACTGTGGACCCGGTACAAAATTGGAAAAACGTTTAGCCCGCAAAGATCCCGGAATCAATAAATTGGATATTGCATGCAAACAACACGATATTCAATATTTGAATCATCTAACTGATCTCACAGCGAGACATAGAGCAGACAAAGAACTCGAATACGCAGCTTGGAATAGGGTTAAATCGAAGGACGCTGGTATTAAGGAAAGAGCAGCTGCCCTACTCGTTACCAATATTATGAAATCAAAGAGACGTTTCGGTATGGGTTGTAGTACTACTATAAAGAAAAAGAAGGAAAATCAACCGAAGAAAAAGAAAAATAATCTCAGAAAAATCGTCTTTGGTTCTGGGGTGGTTCATAAAGTGCGGAATGTACTGAAAAAAGCTGGGGGTGAGCAATTTGTATCGAATAATTTGAAGAAAGCTACCGTAGTGGCATTACATGCGGCACGTAAATACCTCAAAGCTGCTGGTGGAAAGAAAACAATCCGCACACCCCGCATAATTCCAATTCCTAAGGTCGGAGGGATTCTACCACTGATACCGATTTTTGCTGGATTGTCCGCGCTCGGAAGTTTAGCGGGTGCTGTTGCAGGCATCACCAGAGCTGTGAATTCAGCAAAAGCAAGCAGAACCGCCCTAATCGAAGCGAATCGCCATAATAAGAAAATTGAAAGTGTGGCATTGGGTAAAAGTGGTAGTGGTGTATACCTTAAACCGTACCGTAAAGGACTCGGACTCTACTTGAAACCATACAATCCAAAAAACTAGTTGATTCCCTACCTCGACGACCTCTCACCGACATCGATCTCAATTATTATGCCAAGAAAATGAAAATTCCATACTTTCGTGGTATTTTCATGCGTGATACATTACCCACTAGAGGTCCACGACACCACGAGACCGCCATTGTCAATTTAGATGGAATAAGAGGATCGGGAACACATTGGGTGGCATACAGCAAATGTGGGAAAGACATTGCATACTTTGATAGTTTTGGAGATCTACCCCCACCAAAAGAGTTGATTCAATACTTTCAGAAATGTTCGAAAGTGAAAATTCTATATAACTATGATCGCCAGCATAAGTTCAACACAGTTTTCTGCGGTCACTTGTGCTTGAAGTTTCTCTCTGAATTATTACAAAATGGATACAACTTCAGTAATGACTCGAGAAGCTATTAAGGGGATGGGATTTTCACTTAAGATGTATTCAAAATATCGCACCCTGACAAGAATGGATCGTGTGATGCTTGCAAATATGCCGAAGGAAGTAATACTCGCATGTGCTGCACATGAGATTGCTTATGTTTGGGAAAAGTTACCTAAAAGTCTACAAGATGATGTCGACATAATGAAATATAGATATTGTACTGACCACCACAATCTTGACGGCAATAGCATTCGAGATTCTGATGTGAATGATGGTCCTCCACCACGGAAAATATTCTGTTGTTACTGCAATATAAATGATATGAATATTGGTGCTAATAAAAGTGAAATGGATATTGATGAACCATCTCCGAAAAGGCGTAGGTTGTCTCGAGTGTGTTGTAGACAACAATAAATTGAATTGTTATTCATAAAATTTATCAGTCATGTCACGGAAGTTCGAACTACAAGCTGTCGGGACGAGTGTCTTGAGTGCAGACTTTTTCCCACCCATTGAATTGGACAGAAACAGTCGTTATGGATTGGGACTTTTAGGATTCTATGGATGCAACACAGTCAATAATATAACTGAAAAAAACAATGTGATCAGTTTCAGAATCAGTCATGTTAATTCACTAATATTTCAGAAATACACAATTGAAATACCATGTGGTGCCTATGAAATAGAAGAAATCAATGCAGTTATTCAGAAACATATCATGTTCAGATTGTTTCATGGTAGAAAACAAAACGATACCGATGCAGATGATATATTCTACCTACATGCCAATAATAATACTTTCAAATGTGAGATGCGATCAAAATATGAAATTGATCTAACTCATCCGAATTCCATAGCAAAGATGATGGGTTTCAATTTTGATAAATTCCAACCGAATCAGATACATGAATCCTCACAACCGATAAACATAACAACTGTAAGACTCATCGCTTAGATTGCAACATTATATCTGGTTCATACATGAACAATGACGAATCCCACGTTATTTTTTCATTCGATATCGATGTGGAGCCTGGATTCAATCTCACAAAAGAACCACACAAGATTATATATATGCCCATCAGTCCAGAAGGTCGTCAGTTGATTCACAACATCACAGTGCGTATTTTGGATCATAAAAATAATCTCATTGATTTTGGAAGTGCAGAAGAGATTGTCATAATTTTAGAATTGAAAAAAATCTCATAACTATCATGGGTTTTTGTTATAATAGACAGAATCGACGAGGATTTGAAAACTTTCCACAAACAGCTAAAAAGGAAGGCTCGGCTAGAAAAAGGCTCATTCCAAAAGTGTACGCTAAACAGTTAGCACACCACGCTCTGTCAGTGAGAGATCTCAAATTTTTGAAATCAATTGGACTGAAAATAAGGAACAATGGTGCTCAAAACAAATAGTGAAAAATTGAATATATTCGATGAGCCGATGCTCGATCATTCCCTCACAAGTTTACATGAGCACACATACAAACCATATGGATCACCATTATTCAGAAATTCAGATGAAATTCGAATTGCAATCAATAATCAAGATGTTATACACGATATTGCTGAGCGTTTCATTTATATAGAGGGTAAATTTACACCTAAAGATGAAACGAAATCATGTTATCTCTCGAACAATGCTATCGCTTTCCTTTTTGATGAAATTCGCTACGAAATGAACAAGTTGCTGTCGTCAGGAAGCCGGGGATAACATCTACAATGAAGACTATGATTTCATTTGGAAAAACACATGCTAATACATTATTAACCACTGGATGGGGACTTTCGGAAACTAAACAGGATATCTTGGATACAACCAGTCATGTATTCAGTGGCAAATTACCACTAAAGTATTTGATGGGTTCGCTGAAGATTACAACAAAAGTATCTTGAATGCCAAACAAGAAATGATCTTAATAATCGCTCGATCTTTCAGGAACTCATATATTGGTGAGGTTGATGCTGATTTGGAAATTAATAAAATTGAGTGGAAAATAAGACACATAGTGCCAGAAGATAAGCACAAGCTAAAACTTTTGAATAGAATCCACAAAAGTGGTCTGAATGCTAAAATCAAGTTGGCTTATCGCATGTGGGATCTCTATGAACTTACATCACTACGTGGCACATCTTCAGACATATGGGCTATCAAGACAACCAATGCCCTTGAAACACCTCGTTATATCATCATTGGATTCCAAAGCACTACCACGACTGAAGACAGTGCAAAGGACATCACTAAATTCACAACTGCTGATATCAATAACATTCGTGTGTACTTGAACTCTGAAGTATACCCATATGAACGTTGGAATTTGTATTTCGATAAGAAACTTGATACTTCAGCATATAATGCCTATGAGAACTTTCAACGAAGTTATTATGATAAAGATATGAGTGAACCTCTCATGGACATTGGGGAATTTTGACAAAATCCACTATTCATCATCGATTGTTCACATCAGCCGAATGCCACAAAATCATCAACTATTGATATTAAGCTCGAGTTTCAAACTAGGAAAGTCAACTTCCCAGCCAACACCAAAGTATATGCACTCATTCTACATGATACATTTTTGACATACAATGCATTGGACGGATCAGTTCACAGCAGATATTGAAGACACACATTTTTCATTATTTTGTATTGATTTTTTTCTTTCTTTATTCTTGTAAAAGAGGAATAGGTAAATAAAACATGTATGCACTATTTTATGTTTTTTATTCAGATATCACTAGCTTACAATTCAATTAGTCTTAGGTATATACAAACAATCTAATATAACTTCTTCTTCATCGTCATGATTTTCTTGACCATTTTCGATTTCATTACCATCGTTATCCAGTTGGTACTTTTGGATGATTCCGTTAGGTAGGTATGGCAAGAGACGGTAGAGAAATCTCCTCAGCTCACATTCAACCATTGCATCGCAGAGTTGATCTAGATCCAAAGAACCATCTGTATATTTCTCACAAAGATCCACACCTTTCTGATAGTTCTCAGCGTCACGCAAACATAACTGGATCTGCTCTTCATCATAACACACGCTCAGGTCATAGTTGGTGGCATGGTGAGCATCATCACTCAAAGCATCCAATTCAGAAGTCCATCGTTCAACAGCTGAAGTGATGTCTACAGCTTCGGTCCAGTTTTGGCTAGCATACAGCATCCACATCTTTCTCGAAAATGAAACTGAAATCAAAGAAAAATTATTGAAATAAGTATGCTATAATAGAATTCATCAATAAAACTCACATAAACTTTCGATGATGCCAACCGCCAAAGAGTGTGTTTAACAATGTATGAAAACTTTTTATATTTTCCTTACAATTAACACCTATAATATAATTCGACTTAGCCTATGATATGTGAAAATTAACTATTACTCAATGAGATCGAATTTAACCAACGATCGTGTTTTCATACCAGCAAAGCTTTGTTGAGTCTGACCCAAATATGCTACGGTATATTTAGCATCAGATGAATTGATGCAAGTAACATCGTCGTCACTAAATTGCTCTGAAACACGTTTTGGTAGCCATGTTTTGAACAATGTGTTATTGCTCACATCGAGTAATGTTAACAAAATGGATTTACCAAAACGAGTTGAACGAATTGACATATTCTTTATTGGATAAGCTTCATTTAGTGGCAAAGATGATATTACTCTTTGTTCTAATACTTCCATCTCTTGTTCAATTACAGAATTGATTTTTTGTAAATCCACCTTTGGAACTGACATGATGAAAATATATGAGGAAAATATAAATAATTCTCGATAGAAAAACACACTCACTGTCTCTGAATGCACTGAATGACTTCACTACTCTTGCTGACTACTCGACTGCTAGGTATATAACTTCTGATTTTGTATCACAATATCCACTTCTTTTATAATGGATAGTGAACCACTCCCCCACCACCGACTTGTATAATATACTATCGCAGACATCATGTCACAAACAATCCCAGAGCGTCGAGCTTGGGTTGCTTCTGACTGAATCGTGTTTGGATGCGCTCCTCATAGTTGGATGACGTCACACACGCTTCCTCCCACCACCACTGTAAGGTATACACTGGCGGAGAGAAATCAGAGTTCACATATCTGACTGGATCTCCGTGGTGTGCGGACGTGTGCCTTCTCTAGATTTTCATGTGTTGGTACACATGAAAGTCATGCACAGTAACAAGTGTACACATGAAGGTAATAGTAGTCATGGAGGTAAAAAAATTTAAGTACTTGGAAAAAGTACTCGTCCGTATATATTATAAGCATCGAGCGTGGGCTACTTCAGATGCACTCCTCATAGTCGGATGACGTCACACACGCTTACTACCACCACCACTACAAGGTAAGTATCGGAGAGGAATCAGAGTTCACATATCTGACTGGATCTCCGTGGTGTGTGGACGTGTGCCTTCTCTAGATTTTCATGTGTTCACATAAATGTTTTTAGTCTTGGAGGTAAAAAAATATATAAGTACTTGGAAAAAGTACTTGTCCGTGTATGAAAAAAAATCTCTGTCACCCAAATGTCATCTCAAGGTCAAACAAAAACCTTGAACACCTCATCAAAACCTACATCAAGGTCAAAAATTACAAAATTTAAAAATCGTTTCAAGGTCATCCCAAGGTCATAGACCCACACAGGCACCTATGCACCAAGGTCATCCCTGAAGGTCACCCCAAGGTCGCTGATGACGTCATAGTAGTGGGGGGAGGCCCAGAACCGGCTCAAATCTCTTACTAATGGAAACTTGAAATTATGATGGAAGAATCTCCACAGGATTATGAAAACAACCGATGCAAAATAATTGACATGTTTTTTCATAATTCATTCATTTTACCTTTTCCAATTCGGTTGCCCTTTCTTGATAGTTACGACAGTTACCTATGAAATGACATATTTTGATTTCCAGCTTCAAATGGTCTTCTACACAATTCACAATGCTTCACCATCGCTTAATAACAAAAAATAACGATAGTTTAATACAAATTAACTCAGAATTTGCCCTCTATGCACGAAAAAACACTCCAATAAGCCAAAAACGAAAACAAACAGAAAGCTTTGTTGTTGCTCTGTCGAATATCAAATGCAGCGTTGTCGAACAGACCAGACTATATCGACAACGAAGAATCTCTGTTCGGTGATGGAAATACTATCGTTTTTACATGCTCCCAACGAGATGCAATAAACGTTTCAATTGCTTTCTTATTGTTGAATATTTCATCCAAAACAGTATTTTTGGGTAACTACTGTTGAAAATTCTCTGCGGTAAGTACCAGCACAAACTCCTACAGGTCTGATCATCAGAACTGTCGGGAAAGAACAAAGTTGCTGCAACTAATATGCTTGCCGTTCCGATTCTACTTTGCTCCTTTGGAGTAATGTAATGGATTCAGGAAGAGCTGCGACAACTCGACGTAAAAACTCGCAAAATGATGCATCTTCATAGGAACTTCCCCAGACAATAAGGAGGCCGTGGACTTTTCAGTTTGGAGTGTCTACACAACATAATGGTACTGGATGGAGCCTGTAAAGTCATCAGGAGTTCAGATCCCTTCTCTGCTTAGTATGCGATCACGAAAAAGCAGGGATTGGAGCATTTTTTTTCAAGGCAGCAACCCGTGCAGCCGATGAACTCGGTCTCCTATTTGACACTGAATGGACGAACCCAAACTCTGTCACCGAGTGGGAACAAAAGCAAAAAGTCCCATGTGATAGCTGAGGAGTGTGACAGGCTCCTACAACTATAGAGATAAACCAATATATGCAGATAATTGAAAGACCTTGGCTTATCCAGAAACCTGAATTTTTTCAGGTCAAGTGGGCTGAGTTCGGAAACCAAGGGATTCATAATGGCCTGCCAAGATGGTGTCTCAACACCCTTGTCTACCGAAGTCGCGTGATGGGTATAGAGGTCCGTGACACTAGATGCAGAGCGTGTCGTGGGGCAGCTGAGACCATAATGCATTTGCTGTCAGCTTTTCGAGCTTATGCGGTCTCAGTCTATATCCACAGGCACAACGCGGTGCTACGAGTGTTGTACTACCACCTACGACACTCTTACGGCATAGACGAAACACCGGTGTTGCCTTATTCTCCCGGGGATATTGACCATTCACCAACTTCCTTTTCTCTTCGCACCTTGAACATGTCGGTTTTTCATCCAAAATATATTCACCAGTCAAATAATCCGAAGGTTAGGAAAGTTTCAAATGTCCTATTTTTCGTGGAATCTGTGACATAGAGCGATACAAACACCGCGCATTGAAGAGATATATAACATTGATATCGCACGCGTTAAAATTCAAACATACGGCTCCAGAACCGTTTGAAAGTGACTGAACAATTACCACAATATGAACATTTTAAGGTAGAATTAACTTGGCCAACAAACAAAGTTATCTACAATTTCGGAGTAGTCCATCTCCAAAAATCTCGACCATAGTTCTTATGCTCTTTCACTCTCCCTTAAATTCTCGTCGATCTCTGTTAGAATGGGTACAGGCTTCTCAGTAACTTTATTGACGTCTTCATGTAAATCCATCAACATGCATCGTAAAAATTCCTCAGTATCTTGCTGATCGTTATCGATAAACCGTGGTGCGAACTTTTGAACATGGAATTTTCAATGGAATTGTATTAACTTCATGAGCTGACGAGTCACCTGACCTGAAGCTTGGATCTGAGCCTCTTTCATACTAGAGATACTCGTATTTATACCTCTCAAGTACGCATCCTTTTTTCGAATGTTAATGAAGCAAGTATTACCAATATTCTCCAGCCCATTGAGACTAATTGTTTTAATGGTTCTGTGTACTACAGGCTTGGTGGAGTTGTTGCATTCATTTGTGTTATTTTTCTCTGAGGAGTCTCTACAACCAATGTTGCTTCTAAATGGAGCAACGTTATAACGAACTCGTGTGGGAGCTGCTTGATTTGGAAGAAGATATTTCAGAACTTATGGCTTTTCTGAGATTTATTGTACCCATGCATTCTTTGCGGACAATTGAATATTTCATGCTTCGCATCAGGAATATAACCTAAAATGGATGCAGCATTTCCTGTTTGTTTTGATCCTTAGAACCGATATGAGAAGATTATTTATTCTAGTTGTTGAAAACAATCTGTACACAATATTGTCTTATCGATATTGGTGAAAATTATGCAACCAACATCTTTGCTGAATATTGGTAAAATAATATTTTACCAAAATAAACTATCAAACTTGCGTATACAATATTGTTTTTATCTTTAGAATCGATTACTGGGATTGTAATATTTTTTATAGGTGCTGAAAACAATATATGGGCAATATTGTTTCATCGGTATTGGTAAAAAGTATTCAACCAATATCGAACCGATATTACAGTGACAATCTATTATTTAATATTTACCTATATATTGAAGGAAGGTTATCAATCAAATTATGATAATGCCTGGTACTTGCATATTGTTAATTACTCAATTACTTTGAGTTCAACATGTGTGGTTTTGGCACCGGTGCCGGTGGGATAGGGGCCAAAAAGTTGTTACTCTCCGTTAGCTGCAGAACTTCAGCTATCCTTGGAGAACACTTTACCCACATTAATCGGTATGACAAGTCATGACTTTGTCCAGAGCACGTCACGAGGACGTGAGAGTAGCAGGTTTGGTCTCCAGACCCTTGAACCCTTGTATGAAAAAATGTAACACCACCTGACATCTATTATTTTTTTCAGGTAGCTAGGCATTTTTACCACAAAGAAATGAAAATAGAGTTGGTGAGGGAAGAAATTCTGTTCGACACGGTGCACGTGACTTTCCAATTGACATTCGATAATAGAGCTTTCACCTTAGCCTCGTTAGCGATGACCAGGGAGGAAAAACATCTTCCAATTAGCGCCTCAGTTTTATTCGAGATATTTCCATTCTGTATAGTATTCGGGTAAGTTGAAAAATATAAACTAAGGAAATATACGTTCATGTTATATGTTATAGGAACTCCGAGCTTCATGCTTAATTTTCTAAACAATTCTCTCAACCCGGAGACTCGGTGTATTTCTTTTTCTACTTGCGGCCTAGACCCTGTTTCATCGCGTGAGATTAGTGACCAAATAGCCAGAGTGATGTGATTATTCGGACGGAGAACAGATGGCTTCAGAGCTGTCTGTATTGACTTACCCTTGCACTAATGTATGGGGAACTTTCGAAACTAGTCTGAAGGTCCCCTTGCCCGAATAATCAAAACAAAATTCTGCTAGGTTACATGAAATACTCGCAATAGAACGGAAAAGTCGTGACGTCACTATCATATTGGTACTCGTCATGTACCTAACTATACAGTGAGGACGAAAAGTCCGTCGCCCCCCCTGTAACTTCTTTATTCTACATATTACAAAAAAATGTTAAATACATAAGTTGTAGGGTTTCATTAGATCTCTTTAATGGTTTAAGTTTCATTCATACAGAGTGTCTCAAAAAAGCACGGTGACTTAGAAGTTAATTTTTTTAAATGGGACACCCTGTATTTCATTGCATTATTACATTCTACGTTGAATTCTGAACAAGTTTGATAAATGGTTTTCTATCAAAAAAGTTAATAGTTTTGGACTTATGAACACTTGTAAATAATTATTTCGACTACTTTTGCACCAGTTCACGAATAAATTAATGAGGTAGGCTATGCACGCTAGGCGCGTTTATTTTATCCATGACAACGAAAAAAAACTCTTATCTGTTTTTGCCAAATGTCATTGACATTTTGTAGGTTTTCAAAACTTTGTTTCAAACGGTTTTCAATTTCTCTTGTTGATTAATATGGCTCGTTCAGTAGCAGACAAAGTTGAAGCCGTTATCATATTTGGTGAAGCTAACCGAAATTACCACGCTGCTATTCGCATTTTCAATGAACGGTTTCCAGAACGTCCGATGTGTCGAAAATATCTGCAGAAATTGGTGGCAAAATTTAACCAAACTGGCACCGTGAAAGATGCTCCGAGATCTGGGAGGCCGAAAATAATTACGGAAGATGTTGAAATTCAAGTACTAGCCGAAATGGTAAATACCCCACAACAATCAACTAAGCAAGTAGCTGAGACATGTGATGTTTCTAAAACATCAGTAAAGAGGGTTTTTAAACAAAATAAATTCCATCCTTACAAAATAAAAATTTTGCACCAATTGGTTGAAGATGATCCAGACCGGCGACTTGAATTTTGCGAGACCATGGCAGAAAGAATTGTTGCAAATCGACTTTATTTGCAACACATCTGCTTTAGTGATGAAAGCACTTTTTACCTAAATGGAAATGTGAATACCCAGAATTGTAGATATTGGAGTGATGAGAATCCCCATGAATTCCGCGAGGGGCATACTCAATTTCCCCAGAAAATTAATGTTTGGGCTGGTATTTTAGGTAACCACATTGTAGGTCCCATATTCTTGGAAGAAAATTTAAATGGTCCCAGATACCTCCAAATGCTGCAAGACACAATAAGTCCCAGTATCGATGAGATCGTTGCGCAAAACCCACATGAATTTTACTTGGATGTAACATTTCAGCAAGATGGAGCGCCACCACACTATTTTCGGGAGGTGAGAAATTACTTAGATAAAAGGTATCCAGGTAGGTGGATTGGACGTCGAGGTACAACAGAGTGGCCAGCTCGCTCACCGGACCTCTCACCGCTTGATTTCTTTCTCTGGGGCTATGTGAAATCCGTAGTTTTTAAGACAGTTTGTGGGTCGTTAGATGAACTGCGCCGTCGAATTATTGAAGTGTGTTCAGAAATAACACCTCAAACCTTGATTAATGTTAGGAAAGAGTTTACAACCCGACTATTTATGTGTCAAGAAATGCATGGTGGACATGTCGAACATCTTTTGAAATAGATAAAAACTCACCGTTTTTAGTTATAAATTAAAATATCTCTTCAGTTTTTAATGATTCTTGATCTGTATTTATGGACTACCTTATTTGTTAATAAAATGTTTCAACTACATTTTTACTAGTTTTTCGTGAGATTCAACAACTCTAACAATTGTAAAATGGTACGACGAGGTAAGTTACACATGGTGCCATCAGCAGTTTGCAACATTGGATAGCTTTCAAAAAGTTAGGATAGGAAAGTGGAATACATTGTGATCCATTTGTTACGATTTTCTCATTGAACTGGCGCAAAAGTAGTCGAAATAATTATTTACAAGTGTTCATAAGTCCAAAACTATTAACTTTTTTGATAGAAAACCATTTATCAAACTTGTTCAGAATTCAACGTAGAATGTAATAATGCAATGAAATACAGGGTATCCCATTTAAAAAAATTAACTTCTAAGTCACCGTGCATTTTTGAGACACTCTGTATGAATGAAACTTAAACCATTAAAGATATCGAATGAAACCCTACAACTTATGTATTTAACATTTTTTTGTAATATGGAAAATGAAGAAGTTACGGAGGGGGCGACGGACTTTTGGTCCTCACTGTATAACAGACTACCTGTCAATCTCCATTAGTGACTGTTTCAAATTTTATGTTATTTATTATGGGAAAATGGGAGAAATAATTTTATTCTCGGATGAAGCCTAGTAGATTGAAGATTGTAGGGGGGTCGTGCAGGCTCTGCAGCCTCACAAGCACCTCGACCTATAAGTTCGTTTGTGAAGCCTAGTACGGTTATACAAAAAAAATAGGAACAAGTAATACCAATTATGTAATTTGGGAAAATACTGATTGGAGTGAATATTTCATTATGGTAGTTTATATAGTGGAAAGTAGACAAAAGTATTTTATTATATTCTTAGTCAAAATTTATATAATACACACTTCTTCTCCATAACAGAAAAAATATATTGATAATAGCCGTCCTCTATCCGCACAGGTTATGCTTTTGAGTAGGCTCTTCCGAATACATATAAAGTACCCGAATGCTGTATTTGAGTACAGAAGTATTCAGATACTACCCAACTCTTATACATATAATTAGAAACAATCAAACTACTGAATTAAAATTGTTATATTTTATTCTTAGTAATAGAAATCCTTCGCGATAAACTAGTAGAAACCGTTGTGATACTAAAACTCCGGTCAACTCAACAGACATATATTAACCCCAAGAGTGCCTGGACAATACTGCCTATATTCTATCAATCACTCATCCTTCTCCGATTCATTGATGACCAGCTCCTTACGTAAGGGTGACTCAGATCCCTGGTTGCTCGTTTCACCCCAACGACATACCGGACGTTCCAGGATGCGAAGTGCTGAGTGTCTTACAGTCGGCCACAGCTACCAACTCCTCGTCTCGAGGAGTTATGGATGGCAGGATGTTCCTTTATGGCCGGTTCTACCTGTAACAAGCTCACAATTAGTTCAAGACAAGAAATCGTAGCTACGGATAGCTGAGGGGGTGATCATCTCTTGATGTCAACCATGCCACCCACAAAGGTCTAGTACTCTTGTGGCGAAAGCTTACGTAAACGTAAACTTCGCCTCCTTGTGATCGTATCACGCAAATCTGGGGCTCTTGGCCCTGGTGGGACGCTTTGTTCCACAGGAGCTGTTTGCTCAGGAAGGATATTTGTATCCCCTGAAGCGCGTCGCTTGGAAGGGATACGTGTATCCACTTGAGCGCGTCGCTAGAGAGCGATACGTTCATCCTTTAGAGCACGTTGCTCGGAAGGGACACGTGTATGAACTAGAGCACGTCGCTCAGATAGTTTCGAATTATTTTTCTGATGATTTCGACCCCTCCGACGGCCCGCCACTGATTATTTTTTTTCACTGGGTGTTTCGTGAAGTGAATTAGATTATTCCATTAAAATATGGATCTGACATTTCATTTTCTTCTTATAGTTTCGAACTATTTTTCATTTCTTATGGTGATTTCGATCCCTCCGACGGCCCGTCACTGATTAATTTTTTTCACTGGGTGTTCCGTAAAGTGAATTAAATTATTCCATTAAAATATGGATCTGACATTTCATTTTATTCTTATAGTTTCGAATTATTTTTCTTTTCTTATGGTGATTTCGACCCCTCCGACGGCCCGTCACTGATTAATTTCATTTTTATTTTCTTCTTATAGTCTCGAATTATTTTAATTTTCTTTTGATAATTTCGACCCCTCCGACGGCCCGTCACTGATTATTTTTTTTCACTGGGTGTTTCGTGAAGTGAATTAGATTATTCCATTAAAATATGGATCTGACATTTCATTTTCTTCTTATAGTTTCGAACTGTTTTTCATTTCTGATGGTGATTTCGATCCCTCCGACGGCCCGTCACTGATTAATTTTTTTTCACTGGGTGTTTCGTGAAGTGAATTAAATTATTCCATTAAAATATGGATCTGACATTTCATTTTCTTCTTATAGTCTCGAATTATTTTAATTTTCTTTTGATAATTTCGACCCCTCCGACGGCCCGTCACTGATTATTTTTTTTCACTGGGTGTTTCGTGAAGTGAATTAGATTATTCCATTAAAATATGGATCTGACATTTCATTTTCTTCTTATAGTTTCGAACTATTTTTCATTTCTTATGGTGATTTCGATCCCTCCGACGGCCCGTCACTGATTAATTTTTTTCACTGGGTGTTTCGTGAAGTGAATTAGATTATTCCATTAAAATATGGATCTGACATTTCATTTTCTTGTTATAGTTTCGAATTATTTTTCTTTTCTTATGGTGATTTCGATCCCTCCGACGGCCCGTCACTGATTAATTTTTTTCACTGGGTGTTTCGTGAAGTGAATTAGATTATTCCATCAAAATATGGATCTGACATTTCATTTTCTTTTTATAGTTTCGAATTATTTTTCATTTCTTATGGTGATTTCGACCCCTCCGACGGCCCGTCACTGATTAATTTTTTTCACTGGGTGTTTCGTGAAGTGAATTAGATTATTCCATCAAAATATGGATCTGACATTTCATTTTCTTGTTATAGTTTCGAATTATTTTTCTTTTCTTATGGTGATTTCGATCCCTCCGACGGCCCGTCACTGATTAATTTTTTCACTGGGTGTTCCGTAAAGTGAATCAGATTATTCCAGTGAAATATGAATCTGACATTTCATTTTCTTCTTATAGTTTCGAATTATTTTTCTTTCCTTATGATGATTTCGACCCGTCCGACGGCCCGTCACTGATTAATTTTTTTCACTGGGTGTTTCGTGAAGTGAATTAGATTATTCCAATAAAATATGGATCTGACATTTCATTTTCTTCTTATAGTTTCGAATTTTTTTTTTCTTATGGTGATTTCGATCCCTCCGACGGCCCGTCACTGATTGATTTTTTCACTGGGTGTTCCGTAAAGTGAAAATGATTATTCCAGTAAAATATGGATCTGACATTTCATTTTCTTCTTATAATTTCGAATCATTTTTCTTTTCTTATGGTAATTTCGAAACCTCCGACGGCCCGTCACTGATTAATTTTTTCACATGGTGTTTCGTAAAGTGAATTAGATTAATCCAGTGAAATATGTATTTGACATTTCATTTTCTTCTTATAGTTTCGAATTATTTCAATTTTCTTTTGATAATTTAGACCCCTCCGACCCCGTCACTGAATAATTTTTTCACTGGGTGTTCCGTAAAGTGAATTAGATTATTCCATTAAAATATGGATCTGACATTTCATTTTCTTCTTATAGTTTCGAACTATTTTTCATTTCTAATGGTGATTTCGATCCCTCCGACGGCCCGTCACTGATTAATTTTTTTCACTGGGTGTTTCGTGAAGTGAATTAAATTATTCCATTAAAATATGGATCTGACATTTCATTTTCTTCTTATAGTCTCGAATTATTTTAATTTTCTTTTGATAATTTCGACCCCTCCGACGGCCCGTCACTGACTATTTTTTTTCACTGAGTGTTTCGTGAAGTGAATTAGATTATTCCATTAAAATATGGATCTGACATTTCATTTTCTTCTTATAGTTTCGAACTATTTTTCATTTCTTATGGTGATTTCGATCCCTCCGACGGCCCGTCACTGATTAATTTTTTTCACTGAGTGTTTCGTGAAGTGAATTAGATTATTCCATTAAAATATGGATCTGACATTTCATTTTCTTGTTATAGTTTCGAATTATTTTTCTTTTCTTATGGTGATTTCGATCCCTCCGACGGCCCGTCACTGATTAATTTTTTTCACTGGGTGTTTCGTGAAGTGAATTAGATTATTCCATCAAAATATGGATCTGACATTTCATTTTCTTTTTATAGTTTCGAATTATTTTTCATTTCTTATGGTGATTTCGATCCCTCCGACGGCCCGTCACTGATTAATTTTTTTCACTGGGTGTTTCGTGAAGTGAATTAGATTATTCCATCAAAATATGGATCTGACATTTCATTTTCTTTTTATAGTTTCGAATTATTTTTCATTTCTTATGGTGATTTCGACCCCTCCGACGGCCCGTCACTGATTAATTTTTTTCACTGGGTGTTTCGTGAAGTGCATTAGATTATTCCATCAAAATATGGATCTGACATTTCATTTTCTTGTTATAGTTTCGAATTATTTTTCTTTTCTTATGGTGATTTCGATCCCTCCGACGGCCCGTCACTGATTAATTTTTTCACTGGGTGTTCCGTAAAGTGAATCAGATTATTCCAGTGAAATATGAATCTGACATTTCATTTTCTTCTTATAGTTTCGAATTATTTTTCTTTCCTTATGATGATTTCGACCCGTCCGACGGCCCGTCACTGATTAATTTTTTTCACTGGGTGTTTCGTGAAGTGAATTAGATTATTCCATCAAAATATGGATCTGACATTTCATTTTCTTTTTATAGTTTCGAATTATTTTTCATTTCTTATGGTGATTTCGACCCCTCCGACGGCCCGTCACTGATTAATTTTTTTCACTGGGTGTTTCGTGAAGTGCATTAGATTATTCCATCAAAATATGGATCTGACATTTCATTTTCTTGTTATAGTTTCGAATTATTTTTCTTTTCTTATGGTGATTTCGATCCCTCCGACGGCCCGTCACTGATTAATTTTTTCACTGGGTGTTCCGTAAAGTGAATCAGATTATTCCAGTGAAATATGAATCTGACATTTCATTTTCTTCTTATAGTTTCGAATTATTTTTCTTTCCTTATGATGATTTCGACCCGTCCGACGGCCCGTCACTGATTAATTTTTTTCACTGGGTGTTTAGTGAAGTGAATTAGATTATTCCAATAAAATATGGATCTGACATTTCATTTTATTCTTATAGTTTCGAATTATTTTTCTTTTCTTATGGTGATTTCGATCCCTCCGACGGCCCGTCACTGATTGATTTTTTCACTGGGTGTTCCGTAAAGTGAAATAGATTATTCCAGTAAAATATGGATCTGACATTTCATTTTCTTCTTATAATTTCGAATCATTTTTCTTTTCTTATGGTAATTTCGAAACCTCCGACGGCCCGTCACTGATTAATTTTTTCACATGGTGTTTCGTAAAGTGAATTAGATTAATCCAGTGAAATATGTATTTGACATTTCATTTTCTTCTTATAGTTTCGAATTATTTCAATTTTCTTTTGATAATTTCGACCCCTCCGACCCCGTCACTGAATAATTTTTTCACTGGGTGTTCCGTAAAGTGAATTAGATTATTCCATTAAAATATGGATCTGATATTTCAGTTTCTTCTTATAGTTTCGAATTATTTTTCCTTTCTTATGATGATTTCGACCCGTCCGACGGCCCGTCACTGATTAATTTTTTTCACTGGGTGTTTCGTGAAGTGAATTAGATTATTCCATGAAAATATGGATATGAAATTTCATTTCCTTTTTTTTTTTTTTGTTTTTTTTTTATTTCTTAAAATTCGCATCAACCATTTCGGATATTAGCGACACAATACAATTTATATTTGCTACAGTTTCTGATATCTATCATGTTAAGAAAACTTGTAACATTGCGAAATATACAATTTGGACCTAAGATTGTTTCCATAGTTCCCTGTATCTTGTTGGCATTTCTCTGCGGAGTGTAGAGTGGACATTCTACCAGGATATGTTTGATGGTTAATTTCTCGTTACATGTTTCACAGACGGGTTCGTTTTTGTTGTTCAGGAGATAGTCGTGGGTTAGCCGGGTGTGTCCGAGGCGCAAACGGGTAAGGAGCACTTGGTCACTACGCTGTTTAGGTAGGTTTTTCCATGGTTCTACTGAAGTCTTTACTTCACGTAGTTTGGAGGTGGATTGAAGCCATCGATTTTGCCATGCAGTTTGTATACTGTCTTTTATCGTGCAGCGAAAATCGTTTGCAACTGTTTGAGATACCGTTTCAGAATTTGTATCGGTTATGGCTCCTTTTGCTCTTCTGTCCGCTTCTTCGTTTCCTGTTATCCCTATATGTGATGGGATCCAGATAAATTTTGCGACTTTTTCCTTCTGTTCTGCTAGGAAAAGTTGTTTTTTTATCTCTACTGCGCACGGGTGTGAGGTGTATATTTGTTGGAGAGTATCCAGTGAACTAAGCGAGTCGGTCAATATCAGGAATTTCGGATCGTCAGATGAGTTAATGAGAGTGGTTGCTCGATAAATGGCATACATTTCACCGGTAAAAACGGTACTAGATGGGGGTAATCTAAATTGGAAGGATAAGTTGTTGCCTACTATTGCTGCTCCAGTTCCTTCAGATGTCTTTGAGGCATCGGTGTACAGTAAAATAAAATCCTTGTGGTTTTCTAGGATAGCTTTGAGGTTATTTTTGATGATGTGTGGGTTGGTTGATTCTTTAGGATATTTGTTAAGCTCTGTGAGACAAACTGGTTTGGATGAAGTCCATGGGGGGAAGGAGGTGGGGAGTGGGGGAAAACATTCAGGAAGAGTGATATTCAGTTTGTTGGTGCAGACTTTGACCCTCTCATAAAATGGCTTCGAGGTTCTGGGTTTATTATCATATAGGTTGCTGAACTTATTCGTTATGGTATTTCCATAGGTGGGATGTTCTGGTTGGGCCTTCAGTTTTGTAGCATACGTTATGCTCAGATATGCTCTTCTGACCTCCAAAGAAGGTTCACTGGCTTCACAGTATAAGCTTTCGACTGGTGTTGTACGAAATGCTCCGAGTGCTATGCGTAGAGTTGAGTTATGTATGGTGTCTAGTGTCTTCAGTAAAGATTTATTTGTTGAGGCGTATGCTATTGAGCCATAGTCCAATTTTGACCGGATAAGTGTCCTGTATAGCATGAGAAGTGTTTGCCGGTCTGAGCCCCATTCTTTGTTTGCTAGGGTTTTCAATAAGTTGAGCCTCTGATAACATGAGGAAACAAGGTTTTTAATGTGGACTTTCCAGTCTAGTTTTTGGTCGAAAGTCATACCTAAGAATGATATAGATGTCTCATATTTCAAGTTTTGATTGTTCAGCACCAGAGGGGGTATGTTGTTAGTTTTCTTCTTCGAGAATAAGATGCAACGTGTTTTTGAAGCAAAAGTGAAACCGGATTTGGTTGACCATTGTTCGAGTTCTGAAAGGGTACTTTGTGTCATAGTAAACAAGTTGTCCATATTTTTAGTCTTGCAGCTTATAACGAGGTCATCGGCGTAGATGCGTCCTTTCAGGGGTAGCTGGAGATTTTTCAGTATATCGTTGATGGCAATGATGAAGAGGGTGGGGCTTATAACTGATCCCTGTGGTATTCCATTATCAAGGGTCATTTCGCTTGATGATACTCCATTAGCTTTAACCTTGAAAGTCCTTCGTTTCAGAAAATTCTGTATGAATGATAGAGAGTTCCCTTTTATGTTCCAGGCTTGAAGTTTATGGGTTATGCATTCTCTGGAAGCTGTATCGAACGCTCTTTCAATGTCAAAAAATACTGCTAAACAGTTTTGTTTCAGAGCGAATGCTTCATGGATGTCGCTTTCTAGGTCTAGGATATTATCTATCGTTGATCTATGCTGTCTGAATCCGCTTTGCTCTGGGATGATCAAGTTGTTTATTATTAATGGTCTCTAATTCGGGTTCAGAAGTTAAAACGGGTTGTTCGGTAGTGTCTTTTTCAATAATTTCAGGTACATTCAGAGCGGTGGAGGGTGTTTTACATTGTGCTGCGGTATGACCTTGTTTCTTACAAGAAAAGCAAGTGAGATTGTCTTGCGATAAAAATATTCTGTAGGATGTGTCGTCAAAATTTAGCACTAGGGAGTCTGGGATGAAATGTTGTTCTGGGTCGATGAAGACTTGTCGTCTGAAGCTGTATATGTGATTATATTCTGGGTTTGGGGAGCTGATTCGGAGGAAAGTCATTGGGGAAAGGAGTTTGAGACCAAGTCTTTCCAGTTCTTTGGTGAGTATTTCGTTTGGGATTGTAGGACACACGTTCAGTAAGACCAACCTTTCAGATGGAGTGATATATCTGCGGGCTTTAAGGATTTCACCATTCATAACTATTGTGCCATGTTTTCATTTTCTTCTTATAGTTTCGAATTATTTCAATTTTCTTTTGATAATTTCGACCCCTCCGACCCCGTCACTGAATAATTTTTTCACTGGGTGTTCCGTAAAGTGAATTAGATTATTCCATTAAAATATGGATCTGATATTTCAGTTTCTTCTTATAGTTTCGAATTATTTTTCTTTTCTTATGATGATTTCGACCCGTCCGACGGCCCGTCACTGATTAATTTTTTTCACTGGGTGTTTCGTGAAGTGAATTAGATTATTCCATGAAAATATGGATATGAAATTTCATTTCCTTTTTTTTTTTTTGTTTTTTTTTTATTTCTTAAAATTCGCATCAACCATTTCGGATATTAGCGACACAATACAATATACATTTGCTACAGTTTCTGATATCTATCATGTTAAGAAAACTTGTAACATTGCGAAATATACAATTTGGACCTAAGATTGTTTCCATAGTTCCCTGTATCTTGTTGGCATTTCTCTGCGGAGTGTAGAGTGGACATTCTACCAGGATATGTTTGATGGTTAATTTCTCGTTACATGTTTCACAGACGGGTTCGTTTTTGTTGTTCAGGAGATAGTCGTGGGTTAGCCGGGTGTGTCCGAGGCGCAAACGGGTAAGGAGCACTTGGTCACTACGCTGTTTAGGTAGGTTTTTCCATGGTTCTACTGAAGTCTTTACTTCACGTAGTTTGGAGGTGGATTGAAGCCATCGATTTTGCCATGCAGTTTGTATACTGTCTTTTATCGTGCAGCGAAAATCGTTTGCTACTGTTCGAGATACCGTTTCAGAATTTGTATCGGTTATGGCTCCTTTTGCTCTTCTGTCCGCTTCTTCGTTTCCTGTTATCCCTATATGTGATGGGATCCAGATAAATTTTACGACTTTTTCCTTCTGTTCTGCTAGGAAAAGTTGTTTTTTTATCTCTACTGCGCACGGGTGTGAGGTGTATATTTGTTGGAGAGTATCCAATGAACTAAGCGAGTCGGTCAATATCAGGAATTTCGGATCGTCAGATGAGTTAATGAGAGTGGTTGCTCGATAAATGGCATACATTTCACCGGTAAAAACGGTACTAGATGGGGGTAATCTAAATTGGAAGGATAAGTTGTTGCCTACTATTGCTGCTCCAGTTCCTTCAGATGTCTTTGAGGCATCGGTGTACAGTAAAATAAAATCCTTGTGGTTTTCTAGGATAGCTTTGAGGTTATTTTTGATGATGTGTGGGTTGGTTGATTCTTTAGGATATTTGTTGAGCTCTGTGAGACAAACTGGTTTGGATGAAGTCCATGGGGGGAAGGAGGTGGGGAGTGGGGG